>CM050169.1:119115467-119785467 GCA_027410445.1 Discoglossus pictus | reverse complement strand
ACAATAGATACACAACAGCATTAGTTAATATATACACACAGCGCAAGGGGTTATCTTAAAGTGACAGTGTCCCTGGGAATAGTTTACTTCATTTTATTACTGTATTAAGACTTGAATGATGATGTACACCTTATATTTAATTGTTTTTGGCTTATTACTAATACATTGTTGTGTTTTTTTAATGCAGGGTCACCTTCCTAAGGACAACTACAAACCCAGGAACATATAAATTAAGAACCATATACAGCGGGGAAAACAAGGAATACTAAGGGATATCCAGACTGAGAGATACAATTAACTGAATATTCTGACCGCTAAAATGTATATACCCGAGCTAGACATTTTTGTGCCCAACACAGAGTTGAGGGACTAACGAAAATAAGGGCAACAGCGAGAGGTAGAAACCTACACCTATCCACATAAATTAGATAAAAACCCAAACTCTATTTAGGATGCTATACTTATTATGAAAAGGTAAACAGGACTATGATACATTTTAACCCATAACCAGGGCTTGCCGAGAATTACTGATAAATGTATCTGAACCTTAGCATAACATATACCGATCCTAGCCCTAACCGCTACCTGGAAGCTAGCTGTTTTCTGTAAAATGTTATACCATGGAACTTTTAATCTACATTATTGTTCCGATACCCGCCATTTTTTGGGTATAAGTGGCAGATGGGAAATACTTGATATAGTACCATGATAATAATGAACTCTGCATACCTTACTAATAACCAGACCTACGAACCCATCTGGAAAACTATAATGAAAACTGTGCATCCAGGCCGGACAACCGGACCAAAACGAATCCCTATCCTAACCCGTGACAGACATCCAGGCGGCACACAAGAAGAGAAGGCTCCAGCTCAACCAAACCCCCACACAACAACCCACCGTGTGCATACCCCTTACCCCAGCCAAAGCCCCCACACTGCAATACCGGTGGTAGGAGACCCCTTCCATCACGGGGGGGGGGGGGTGTCTCTATTTGAGGGGGGGGGGTGATGTTAGATTACTGAATAAAGGAACCAATTATGCCCAGAGAGATACACATAACCCTACTGAGCCACACACGTCATCACACAGCATTGCTGACCAACAGCACCCACGTCCACATGCATTGCACAGCTGCCGCAATAAAAGGGGAACTCATCTCCCAGCACAGTGCAGCGGGACGTTAAAATACAATTTTCAGTATTGTGGAAATAATAAACATTGCAGAATAGCCCCTATAGACCTGCACAGGGGAGCGAGTTGTCTGCTACGTTTTCCACAGGGCTCCCAGTCTTCCCCACAATTTAATTCCTTTCTGGGTGAGCCGAAATCAGCACCCTGGAACCCACAGCACCCATGAGAAGAAGCTGTGACCAGCAGCTGTATCCTCACCTCATGGCTAGCTGGGAGCCTAATGTCAGAAATGGCGGCAAACAGCCTATAAATGGCTACACCCCTTCCCAGCTAGCCACTCCTACCTAGCCGGTCCTGCCAGGTCAAGTGGTCCCTCCTGCCATTACCAGGAGGTCTGGTGTGGCCCTCGGAACTTTCAGTAGCATTGAACTGGTAATGAGAAGCAACCCAATGAGTATGGCCGTAGATCAACGATGTAAAAGATTGCAGCACATAAAAGAGAGCAGGATGGGCAACTCCAGAAGCTGAGAATCTGTTACTCTGGGGGCTTCTTCGAAGTGAAGTGTAAATTATATATGAAACTTACATAAAAGATGATAAAATGAAGCATCCTAGTTAAAGTGTGTGTATAGAGTTTCCCCTATCAATATAATTACAAAACAAATTATATTTGCATAAATCCTATACTTTGATGACTAATGGACATTTTGCCCTACCCGGATGGGAGGAGCTTAAACAACATGATTGCTGTGCTCACATTATGTAGTTTCATATTTAATTCAGCATTTGCGATCATTTGTCACATATGGGTGCAAATATTATATACAGGTGCATGTATGTGTACACAAACAGACAAGATAAAGACTAATTGACATTATTTCCTCTACTACTTGTAAATATTATATACTACTTCAGAAGGAGTTAAGCTTATTCCATCATTTCCCCATAGTCACTGGAAGAGATGGATTTCACATCTTGCTATTAGATCTTACCACTGATGTCCAGTACGGGTACTTCCGGAATTTACACCACACAAACATCCCATGTTCAATGGAGGCCAGCCCTAAAAGAAATATGACATAACATTCAGGTAACCTTGACCTCAATGGCCACCAACAAGTGACTGCTCCCATTCATTACCTTGTTGAAGCAATACACTTGGCAACTCTTCATCTTCCTCAGCATCCTCCTCTGGCCATGTGGGATTCAGTGTATAATTTTCAGGTGAACCGATTTCCATTGACAACTCAGAGAAGCTATTTCTGAAAAGAAGCTGTATTTAAAGGTATCCTCTAGTTTCAAATGTCATAGAAACACTTCACATGTACAGGGACATTAAATGCACCAAATCATATGTGCACCTCCAGAAATGTGAAAGTCATGAGAAAACCAGTTCAATTTTAAAAAGGATAAAGATTTCATTTGGTTATAGGCATTTCACTTATTACAGTCTTTAATTTCCTCCGACAAGCAGCTACACATATAGCAATAATATAGGCTTGGCCACACAGTCAAGGAGTGTTTTCATGTAGCCACTTATTCAAGTGAATGTAGCAGTGTTTTGCCAATCACTACAAAAAAAAAAAGAGCTGTAAAGCAAGGAAACCCAGTAATCGGAGCCCACACTAACAGTCCTTCTAAATTTCAGCCTCCTAGATATGAGGTTTGTACTTAAGCCCTACGTGCTTAAAAATTTGAAAAGTTACGACGCTATTAAATTAGACTGCTGCAAGCATCGTATGAGCTATGCGGCACGGCCGTCTGTGTCAAACACGGAGCAAAAGGGCAGGAGAAGTGAAAGCCTGTGAGATGATTGCGCAGGCTCCACCACG
The DNA here is from genome assembly GCA_027410445.1 of Discoglossus pictus. NCBI lineage: Eukaryota > Metazoa > Chordata > Amphibia > Anura > Alytidae > Discoglossus > Discoglossus pictus. Next base: position 119,782,501 of record CM050169.1, on the reverse strand, counting down.
TCATCACTTGCCACGGGGTCCTGAACGTGACCTCTGCGGCAGATCTACATACAAGCCCTGCCGTGGGGGGTACTCTGATTGGGTTTTTAAGCAAGCCCCAGCTGCATTAAAAAAATTTAAATTCCCCCGCCGAGGCTTCTTAAAGGGCCCGCGGCACACCATTAGCCAATCGCGGCCGCGGGGGCACTGTAAGTACCCCCGTGGCACCTAACATTAACCCCCCTCTATCCTGGCATCCCTATTGGGACCCCCAAAGTTTCCCCATATTAACCTTTGCAGCGGGGTCTTGATTGGCATTTAAAAATTCAAATTTCTTGCCTTGCGGGTCCTTAAAGGACTGTAAAGGTCCTGAAAAGACCCACTCTAAAAAAATATTAATCCCAGCCGAGGGGGTTATGCAATTCCCCCCCCCCCAGGCACCTAAAATTAACCCCATCACTCATGGGGCTCTATACAGAGTCCCATGGGCCCCTAATGACCCCTATAGCTCATGGGACTCTAAATAGAGCCCCATTAGCCCTTAAGTTGAGGTATAGGGGTCATTAGGGGCATATGGGGCTCTGTATAGAGCCCCATTAGTGACAGGGTTAATTAAGGGCTCATGGGGCTTTGTTTAGAGGTGCTTGCCCGACTCACCCCCACAGCACAACGGAACCCCCTGCCCCCTGATTGCTCCCATCGCAATCCTTAACTTGCTGGTATAACTCACTGTTGGCAAGCATCCCTGCCATCCCCTAGCTGTGATAACTGTCCCACTATGAATCCAAATCCAAAATTTAAAACAGGGTGGGCGGGCGGAAGATGTTTCAAAGCTGAAGTCCCAACTGATCCCAAAATGGCCGTCCCTACCTATATAACTCTCCCCTAACACCTTGCTCCTTGCTCAAGTCCATACTATGTCTAGCCTGGTCAAATCCAACTAGCTTTAACTATGTGCGGCCGTAGGTTTCTTTATGAGCAAATTTTAGGAGGGGGCAGGCATTTTTTTTTTTTGCACTTCCCGAACTCTCTCCAACACCAACTCACACAGCACATAGATCATACATATAGTTGTGGTAATTGCGATTGTGTGCGCCAAAGGTGCCACAGGCGCACATCGTGAGGCCCATAGGACTTAGGCTGCAATGAGCGGCGTTCATCACGAGGCACATAGGACTTAAGGCTGCAATGAGCGCCAAAGGCACTCATCGCAATGCATGCACGTAGGACTTTAAAATAGATTGAAGACAGTAACACTTAATCTAAGCCAGTAACACAACCTAAGCCAGCAACTCACAAGACCGCCCAAAATCGAACAAAAATTTACAAAAACTCACTCCGCTGTCTCTCTTTGCCCCCTCACTCCCATCTCTCTTTGCCCCCTTTCTCCCTACCCTGTCTCTCTTTGCCCCCTCTCCCTCCCCTGTCTCTCTTTGCCCCTTCTCTCCCCCCTCTGTCTCTGCCCCCTATCTCCCTCCCCAGTCTCTTTTTGCCCCATTTCTCCCCCTTCCCAGTCTCTCTTTACCCCCTTTCTCCCTCCCCAGTCTCTCTTTGCCCTCTTTCTCCATCCCCTGTCTCTCTTTTCCCCTTTTCTCCCTCCCCGGTCTCTCTTTGCTCCCTATCGCCCTCCGGTCTCTCTTTGCTCCCTCTTTCCCTCCTCCGTCTCTTAGCCCCTCTCTCCCTCCCCAGTCTCTCTTTGCCCCCTCTCTACCCCCCCCCCCCCATTCAGCCCCCTCTCCGAATCCCCTCAGCCCCCCCGGATCCCCTCAGGCCCCTCCCCCTCTGGATCCCATCAGGCCCCCCCTCCAGATCCCTTCAGCTTCCCCACTCCCAATCCCTGCAGACTTACTGGTATATGCTCTTCTGGTTTTCTGTCTCCCTGAGCTTGCGCGTCCTGTGTGTGCAGAAGGACGCCCAAGCGAAGGGAGACAGCAAATCAGAAGCGGATAAAATTCTAAGCCTGCAGGGATCCGGAGTGGGGAAGGCTGAGGGGATCCAGGGGGGAAGGCCTGGGGGATCCGGTGGAAGTCTTAGGGGAACCGGTGCGGGGCTACTGGCAGGAACCAGGTATGGGGATGATGGTGGTGGTGAGGGAAAATCCTACAGGTCCCGCGGGCCTCGTGATGAGCGAGCAAGCCCTGCAATGAAGTCCCGCGAGCCTGTGCCTCTGCGAATGGCCACAGGGGCCGGGGAGAGCCACAGGGGGCTGCGGAGAGCAACAGGGGGCAGAGGGGCCACAGGAGGCTGATGGGGAACAAATGGGTATGAGGAAGGCCGGAGAGATCTGCGAGGGGCCACAGGAGACTGAGGGGGAACACAGGGGGCTGTGGCGGACCACATGGCCTGCAGGGGGCACAGCAGGGCCCTGGGGCCAGTTGGGGCCACAGTGGACCATATGGAGCTGCAGGGGACCCACAGGTGGTCCATGGAGGCCACAAGAAGCCATGGGGGGCCACAGGGACGTCAGATGACCCACGGAGGCCACAGGGTCCTGGGGGGGGCACAAAAAACCCCACAGGGATCCGCTGGGTCCATAGAAGGTCAGCGGGGGCCACTGGATTCCAAAGAGGGCAGCAGGGAACCCATGGGAGGGCCGCGGAGGCCATGGGGGCCACAGGGACCTCAGAGGAGAGGGACACAGAGGACCAGCTAGGGCCACAAGGGAACTCCTGGGAGCTTCAGAGGACTTTCAGAGGCCCGCAGGGGCCACAGAGAATCCACAGGGGACACAGGAGGCCTGCGGGGGGGGGGGGCACAGGGGTCCATGGGTGCTACAGGGGGCCAAAGGGGTCACTGGGGCCACGAAAAGGCTGCCAGTACAACAGGGGGGCCACAGGGGAACCGCGGGATGTCCGCAGGAGCCCCTTTAAAGGCCAGGGGCCTTGGTGCATTGCACCGGTTGCACAGGCGGCAGCTCCACCTCTGCTGTTGACCCTTTGTGGAGACATCCACGAAATTCAGCTGGTGAGAGAGAGGGAGGGAAGGGGAGAGAGGGAAGGGGGGAGAGATAGAAAGGGAGGGAGAGTGAGGGAGAGTGAGAGGTAGGGAGACAGAGAGAAAGGGAGTGAGAGTGATAGAGGGGAGAGAGAGAGGGGGATAGCACACAGAGAACAGTGAGGGGACATAGAGAGAGACATAGGGCACAGAGAGAGTGCAGAGAGAGAGGGTGCACTGAGAGAGGGCGCACTGAGAGAGAAACAGCATACAGAGAGAGAGCGCACAGAGAGACAAAGAGATAACAGAGAGAGAGGGAGCACGGAGAGGGCACACAACAGAACTCTCATATTTTTTATCTCTTTAACTCTGAGTGCTAGACTGCAGGCCCAAAAAATCTATTTTTAATTTATACTGTATTATGACCCTTAGGAGTCAGGAAGATTTCATAGGAAACAGACTGGCTTTTGTTTCTAAGAGCATGGAAAGGAGCTATTCATAGTGATGCATTATACTTTGGAAAGATAATAGGAGCCAGAAGCACAGATTAAAAAAGCCCTGGTTCTCATATAATTGAAAGTTAACTTATAAAATGTGCCTAGAAGATCCTAAGCGGCTTTACTTTAACACAAGTTTTCTAAACTTAAGATCACTTATTTTTCATGTCAGAAAAACTTTATACAATAAAAAAAAATATTTGGACAAAATGTTAGCTATAGGCATGTCAGCATTAGATTTATCCTGTGCACACGTTATCTTGGGATGTCTCTTCTGATTGCCTAAGCACCTAAGAGGGATTAAAGAATTATACGGATTTGTATTTACTTCATTGTTAAGTTTTTGTTCTTCAATCAATAATATTAATGGCTTAATGTGGTTTACATTATGCTTTAATGTGCTAAGGATGAACAAATGCCTCTCATCTTTAAAACTGAAAAATGATTTCTGGTATTTTTTAGTTGTTTCCTTAAAGGGACATATAACATTTCCGGTTTCTTGCCCACCAACAGTGCCGTGTAGTAGGTGGGGTGGGCAGCAAGCAGTAGGTTGTGTGCAGTGGGCAGTAGGTGGAGTGCAACAGGCAATAGTTGGTGTGCAGTAGGTGGTGTGCCATGGGCAGTAGTTGGTGTGCAGTGGGCAGTAGGTGGCATGCCGTGGGCAGTAGTTGGTATGCAGCGGGCAGTTGTTGGTGTGCCGTGGGCAAGGTGGTGTACAGCGGGCAGTAGGTGGAGCTACGGCGGCTCATTGAGACTTTGGTACATTTCTTAGGTTTAGATTTAGGGGTTAGGGGTGTGCGCACAACTATCTTCTAACCTTTTTCCAGACATACACAACTGCAAATATCACTTTCCCTGTGTAGACAAGGAAAGGCTGATATGTCAGAGCTGAAAATCATTAGGAGAGGTAGAGGAGCAAGGAGGTTGCAAACAGCCTCTAAGCAAAAGAAACCTAATACATGTTCTTACACACAGTATTTTGTGCAGGCCTCGCAAAGACTACAGTGGCACTTTAAGGTATGTTTTAGGAATCACATGGTATTTGTGCATGCCCTTATAAGATTTGTTCTGTAAGCTACACTAATACAGTGCCTGTATATAATAATCAGTATGTCAAGTTCTATTTACACCACAAACTCTGAGTGACATGTGAAAAGACTTGTGAGGCCCCCCCAGCAACAGAAACGTACAAACCCCTCTCCCGCCAATCAGCAGAGGCAGTAACTTTCCAGCCAATCAGAGGAGGCAGTAAATGTAACACTGTGCCATTGTACAGCTAGGAGCGGGAAAACTGCAGACAGACTGTGCATCTGCCTCCTCATCGGAGCTTGAGGCTGTTATACAGTAGAAGTGCAATACAGCAGATATGTATACAGCAGTGCTATCTATCACAGTAACATTATCACTGTGGTATTACATATAGCACTGAATGATTATATAAGTCCTACTTACATTAGAGGTCGAGTTTCATACTTTTTGTGTGAACTTGACTTCAAGTTTTGTGTTACAGATGGCCAGTTTGGTATTTTGCTGTTTGCTTACTGACTGAGATGTCTTCATAAGTTTTCTGTTGTTAGTTACTTTACTAAAGGAAGATGTCACAGATCCAAAAGACTTACGCTGCAGCCTGGAGAGACCTTGTTAGCCTGTGTGAGATTAGAGAAGGAAATTCATACTGGCCTATTATGCGGAATGCAATAGATCCGTGTGACATAGATCGCCCGAAGGATGACTTTTCATCGGGTGTACTGTTCTGTGACCTGTTAAGATACTGGGCAAAGGATAAATTGGCAGATCAAGCAATTAACTTACAAGATATCAAACAGGAGAAGGACGAATCAGTAGAAAAGTTCCATGCATGACTCAAACAGGTATTTACAGATCTTGGCTTCAGTCCACATAACAAAACACACACGCAGATGTTAAGTACAGCTTTTGTACTAGGATTAAAGGAGACAATTAAGAAAGGTCTATTGACTTCAAGACCAGAATATAGAGTGTTACCATTAGATACGCTGTTACTTGTTGCAAAAGGGCTTGAGTCTGTAGAAAATACACACCCTACATCATCAACGTCCAAAAAGACTGCCGCTCTCATGGTAACCTCTGAGGAGCCAGCATATAAAGGGGAGAAGAAGGAAACATGGCAGTGTTTCAATTGTAACAAGTTTGGACACATCAGCAAGAATTGTAAGATGCCTAGAAAACCGAGGAGAAAGCAGCAGGGGGATGGCACTAATGAGGTGCAGGGGGGCCAAAGCACAGCATAGGACAGTGGTGAGCCTGTGTCACTATCTCCTACTATGGAAGTATCTTCAGGGGATAGCGGACTAGGACCTCAAGCTATTGTAACATTACCAATAGAAGGGATCCCTACCACCTTCCTAGTAGACACAGGTGCAGCCAGAAGTGTCCTAAGACAACAAGATATGCCCGACTCATCTTACCTGTCTGACATTGATGTTGCGTAGGAGTTGACGGTATCCCCTCTTCCAACAAGTTGACTCAGCCACTGCAAATAGGCCCATTCCCAGACCTGCTTGCTAGATTTGTAATGTCCTCCGCATGCCGAATGAACTTGTTAGGTGCAGATGTACTTTCTCGCTTGCAAGCATCCATCTTGTTTACCCCGGATGGGACTATACAAGTGTCCTCGCCTTTAACAATTACTGACACGTCAGCACTCTGTTCACTACCAATATTACTCCACTTAGATGCGAAAAATGACAATGGACAAGGCCCGGCCGACATCTTGGATAAGATTCCGGCAACCCTCTGGTCACGTGGTCCAGAATATATTGGGCATTTAAAGGTGCCTCCAGTCATAGTAAAGTTGAAGCCTGGAGTTGAATTACCACGAAAATCCCAGTATCCTCTGAAGCCAGCACAGATTGATGCAATTACACGGCAGATAGAGAGCCTGTTGAAACAGGGGGCGTTAGTGCGGTGTACGTCACCATGTAACACGCCCCTCTTCCCAGTAAAAAAGAAATCCAAGAAAGGAGAGCCAGTAAAATACCGTATGGTACAAGATTTGCGAGCAGTCAATGAAGCAACCATATTAGACACTCCCATAGTACCTAACCCACACACTCTCCTCTCTGGAATACCTTCAACAGCAGCATACTTTACTGTAGTGGATCTGGCAAATGCATTCTTTAGCATCCCTCTAGATCCTTCATGTCAGTACCTCTTCACATTTATGCATGATCATAATCAATTTACATGGACTGTCATGCCCCAAGGAGCACAGAATTCTCCTAGTCAGTTTGCTAAGGCCATGGGTCTAATCCTTGATTCTTGGCAACAGGAGAACCCTGATGTTGTACTTCTGCAATATGTTGATGATCTCTTACTCTGTGCTGAAGACCTTCCTACAGCTACACGGACATCAGAGAGTTTACTGAGACATCTGGCAGAACAAGGGTGCAAGGCATCCAGAGAAAATTTTCAGTGGTGTCAGGAGACTGTTATATTCCTGGGACATTGTCTTTCCAAAGGAGTGCGTCATCTCACACGCAGCCGTGTTAGGGCAATAGAAGAAATGTCTGTACCAGAAGGACACAGACCCCTCCACGCTTTCCTAGTTCTCATATCCTATTGCAGAGCGTGGATCCCAGAAGCTTCTCTCCTGATGCAGCCCTTGTATGATGTTCTGAAGATTGAACCCTTTCAGATGACTCAGATAGCCTTAAATAACTTTTACGCTCTGAAACAGACTATCTCCTCTGCCCCTGCATTAGGGCTACCCAACTATGACCTATTGTTTAAACTGTTTATATCAGAAAAGGAAGGACATGCAATGGGAGTCTTGACACAGTACCATGGAAACAGACAACGCCCCGTTGGCTACTTCTCATGTCATCTGGATGCTGTAGCAAGAGGAGGCCCTTCCTGTCTTTGGGCAGTATTTGCAGCTCATGCCTTATTGGATAAGACAAGTGACATAGTCCTTGGATATCCCTTGACAGTTCTTGCTCCACATGACATTGCTGCTATCATAAATCAGACGCAGCCAAAACATCTGACAGCAGCCAGACACCACCGTCTCCAATGTTCACTGCTCCTGCCAGATAATGTCACCTTACAGAGGTGTTATGTGCTTAATCCAGCCACTCTCTTACCATTTCCTGAGGGGGGAGATGAGGAAGAAGGACATTTCTGGTATAGTTTGAACTTGGATCAGGAGTCAAACATAAGCTTGGATGTAAAAAGTAATTTACTGGGACGCCTAGTCAAGAAGACAGAAACAGATGAAATACAAGACTCTCTACATTGTACACTGTGGAACAAACAAACACCGGGACGAGATCTTCAATATGAAGCGAAGCTTATGAAATTGAAGCAAGTCACGTTAAAACTGATGACATTGTATAATGATACAATAGGGGATAGCGCACTCACGGTAGAGCTTCCCTTTGAAGCAGAATTGCTCTATAAACATTAGGATACAGCTGTCCCACACATAGCACTAACAAAGTCTGCATAGAGTACATGGAGCTCATTGGGGACTGCGCTGAAATGGTGGGAGTCCGCAGATGAAGATGAACTAGAAGCAGAAGGAATAACAAAACAAACCCTCAACTGGCATGTGAATAGTTTTCCCAAAGTACAGGCTGAAGACCCATATGCTGTTCTAGGATCACTAAACCCACCTCATGACTGTCTTCAGCAAATGGAAATGGAGACCTCACACCTTGCGAATGTAAAAGACCTTGCCCTGACAGACCCAGACATCACTCTGTATGTGGATGGATCAAGGTATGCTGTACAGTGGGCACACTTTGATAGACAAGTACGCTTTGATAGACAAGTACTATATGGCCCCAGGCATAACTACACTTACGAGCAACTATTGCAAGTCCAGTAGCATCTGTGCTAAATGTAATACAGGCCGAACTGAGAAACCCCCACAGAAGCATTTAGCAAAATCTCTGTATCCATTCCAGAGGATACAGATTGATCACATACAGATGCCAAGGAGTGGTCGATTTGAATACGCTCTGGTCATTGTGGACATGTTCTCAGGATGGCCAGAGGCCTATCCAGTTGTAAACATGACAGCCAAAACCACTGTAAAGAGACTGCTAACAGAGGTCATTTGTAGATATGGGGTCCCTGAAGTGATCAAGAGTGACCAAGGACCAGCCTTTACTGGAGTACTGGCCAAGGAAATTTGGGCAGCCTTGGGAGTAACTCTGTCCTTCCATACACCCTACCATCCCCAGAGTAGCGGGAAGGTAGAACGTATGAACGGGAGTTTAAAGTCCAGGATGTTAAAAATGTCACAAGAAACTGGTATGCCATGGCCTGAAAGTCTCCTCATAGCCTTGTTCAGTGTCAGGTATACCCCTAGGGAGAAACATGCACTATCCCGTCATGAAACCCTATTTGGGTCTGCTCCTAGATAAGAGTGCTACTTTCCTCAGCAGCTGCAACTAAAATCTGATGTACTTGTTGACTATGTGATTGCACTGTCCACCGCACTGACTAAAATCCATGCACAAGTGTTCTCTTCTATTCCAGATTCGGAAGTAATCACTGGTACTCATCAACTACTTCCTGGAGATTGGGTCCTGGTCAAGAAATTTGTGAGGAAAACTCCTTTGGAACCCAGATACGAAGGCCCATTCCAAGTACTACTGATCACAGCTACATCAGTTAAGTTGGAAGGGAAAGCTACTTGGGTCCACGCATCACATTGAAAAAGGTTCCTTCCCCTGATGACCAGGAAACAACACAATGAGTACAGCCCAGTGGTTTATTCTGTTCCTTGCAGTATGTGTGAGCAAGGCTCAACATGTAACCATTACAAAACATGAGGATGGCATTTCATTTTGGTACAATTCACATACTACACATGTTTCTACATACACCTTTGACTTCTGTGACATTGTTCACTGCCCCCCAATCCCCGAACAATGTGATTTATATAAGAAAGATCTATACATATGTGTTACTGATGAAATTGTTGGAAGACACTGTAACACATGGAAGGCTGTGGGATGGCACACTGAGACACATTGGGATTATAGGCCTCGGAGTGCTGCAGATAAGAAAGTTGATCAGGGTAGATCCCTCCTTGACCGAATGACTCTAATAAAGACTGGTAGATGTCTGAATAGTGGGGTATCTGGTTCTAATATGCAATTGACTCTGACCATACAAAACCCTTGTCCCATAGATGCTGACACATATATATTGGGGGCTTGGATTAGAGGACAAACTGCTAAATTCACAGGCAAATTTAAGAAAGCAAATCTATATAAGCACCCAGACTTACCTCTGGCATTACAGACATTGAAGCCAGGGCCCCAGATCATTGGAACAATGACTGCTACTGGTGACCCAACATATGAAGACACGTTAGCTACTGAGACTGGATTTTCAGATCTTAATGTATGGTTGGAATGGATGAAATACAATGTACAGGAAAATAATAAGACCAATTGTTATGTATGCGGCCACGCTAGGCCTCATTTAGGTACTGTTCCACTTACTATACCTTTGCAGGAAGAGAAATGTTTTCTGAGTTTGTTCAAATAATAATATAATTATATAGATAAGTGCGAACAATGGAGAAAGACGTACCCTGTGATAACTAATAATCCTCATCCAGGGAAATGTATAACTATATACCCCGGAAATTATACGTGCTACAAGAGAAATATTTCTCATGGGTTTAATTTGCAGAAGTTCCCAAGTGGATTTTGTCACACATATAGATATGGTTCATCCACACTGCTAATCAATCAGACACAAGCTTTAGGGGACATATATTGGTTATGTGGAGATATGAAACTCAGGGTAAGACTGTCAGGAGTATGGCGTGGGGAATGTACCTTGGCTAAAGCCATGATGCCATTACACATTGTCCCAACTTATTATGATGACAATCAACCTAATGCCCCTCAAACAAGGTCCAGGAAGAGAAGACAAATTTCATCATCTGAACCTCGGGAAAGTTTTGACCCACATGTGTATATTGATGCTATTGGAGTCCCAAGGTGGGTGCCCGACCAATTTAAGGCCCGAAATCAGATAGCAGCAGGATTTGAATGATACCAATGATTGGTGTAAATAAGAATGTTGCCTGGATTAATTATATTTATTATAATCAGCAACGATTTGTTAACTACACTAAGGATGCCTTAAAAGGCATTGCAGAACAATTAGAGGCTAAATCACACATGGCCTTCCAGAATCGTATGGCATTAGACATGATCCTTGCAGAAAAGGGTGGAGTATGTAAAATGCTTCCTGACACTAGCACATGTACGTATATTCCTGATAACACAGGTCCAAATGGCAAGATCACACTGGCAATTCAGAAATTGGCTAATCTTGGTCAAGAATTAAAAGAAAATTCTGGTACCATGGACTATTGGGATTCATGGTTCGGATGGATGAATGGTTGGCAAAAGGATTTATTACAAGTTGGAATGGCTATTCTTGCCGTTATGATCCTACTTGCCTTCCTTCTGTGTTGTGTTATCCCCTGCATACGTACTTACCTACAGGATGCAATGGTCAAGGCTTCACCCACCTTTGTTCATCAGAACCTAGAACTAGATTTCGGTGACCAGGATGATACATATAAGACATCTCATATGCTAAAGCAGATTACCACAGGCTCAAATGAGAGTGTCTTATGAATACCATGGTTCCTGATCTGAGTTAGTTACACTATTAGTTGATAGAGGCTTCTAGGTTTTCCCATGCCGCATAGGACATAGGGTAGGTGTGACGTTAGGTCATGGCAAGCCCGATCGAATGAAGATATGTACCTATGTCATACTCACATGCAATGCTTTCAACATCCGGACATAGAATCCATAGAAGAATAGTGTTCCTGAGGAACCATAGCTTAAAAGACATGTCCTCTTAACTTGTATTATCCAAAATGCAGTAGTTACTAACCTTTACAATGAACTAGTATGAGTGGGTTGGATGATGCGAAAACATAATATGGCATTTTAGGGGGGGCTGTTATGGATCAGGATCTACAAAAAAATGCATTTTATGTTTGCCCTACTCATACATTTTCTCTTTTCAGTATTTACGTAATCTTATTAACAATGTTGATTATTGGAGACTCTAAGATGGAGGATTTGCCACTTCCGCATACAAGATGTCGGCAACACTACTTCCGGTCTGTTAAGGATGACGATGACAACACCACACCTTGGACACAAGAAGGAGAACGCCATCTTCCCTTTGTCCTAAACTTCTGACCAATGAGAGAAAGACTCATCCCACTGTGGGAGGACACCCAGAGACTCCTTAATGTATTAACCCAATGCCTTGCTGAGATTCTGTCAAAGCGGACACCTCAGAACCAATGAATTACTGAATAAACCTGATGTTTTGCTTAGTTGCAACATTTATCTGATTGTTAAATGTTATATATAGCAGCTGATTCAATAAACAGTAGGCGAGAGAAAGCTTTATACCAGAACTCTGTGTTGGTGTATTATTTCTCTAAGGTGTGCACACTATATGTATATTGGTAATTTGGCCAGGGACAGATATCTCCGAGAACTATTTTGGTTTTCTCCAAAACAAATATATATATATATATATATATATTTATTTATATATATATATATGTATTTCTGTGTGTATATGTGCCTGTGTGTATATACAGTATCTCACAAATAATAACACTGAAGAATTTACACTTTTCTACAATGTACTGTAAAGTATTAAGTGTACAGACTGTATAACAGTGTAAATTTGCTGGTCCCCATATAACTCAACACACAGCCATTAATGTCTAAAACGTTGGCAACAAAAGTGAGTACACCCCTAAGTGGAAATGTCCAAATTGGGCCCAAAGTGTCAATATTTTGTGTGGCCACCATTGTTTTCCACCACTGCCTTAACCCTCATGGGCATGGAGTACACCAGAGCTTCACAGGTTGCCACTGGAGTCCTCTTCCACTCCTCCATAATGACATCACAGAGCTGGTGGATATTGGAGACCTTGCACTCCCCCACCTTCAATTTGAAGATGCCTCACAGATGCTCAATAGGGTTTAGGTCTGGAGACATGTTTGGCCAGTCCACCATCTTTACCTTCAGTTTCTTTAGCAAGGCAGTGGTCGTCTTGGAGGTATGTTGGGGGTCGTTATCATGTTGGAATACTGCCCTGTGGCCCAGTCTCCAAAGGAAGGGGATCTTGCTCTGCTTCAGTATGTCACAGTACATGTTGGGATTCATGGTTCCCTCAATGAACTGTAACTCCCCAGTGCCGGCAGCACTCATACAGAAAAAAGTACATGTGGAAATAAATATAGCCACTATTAATAGAGTTGCATAGTTATATAGTGAGGTTAAAAAAAGACTTCCAGTCCATCAAGTTCAATCTTTTTATATCTCCTCTGATCCTTATAATATGTGGATTATTTGTTAATTGATCCAGAAGAAGGCAAGCAGAAAAAAAACATTGAAACATTGGCAATTATCTCATAAGGAAAAAACTCTTTCCTGACTCGAGGTATCAGCAATCCTATTCCTCCCTGGATCAATAATCCTTTGCTGTTTATCCCGGATAACCCTGCCCTTTTTATTCAAAAACATATTCAATCCCTCTTTAGGACAGAACAGCAGGAATAATGACCAGTGCATACACAAAACCTTATTACTGTGGTGCTGTACCACTGATCAGTATCTCCTGTAAAATGTATTCATCCAATGGATTTAATAGTCATTGAAAATAATTGTCATTTTTGTAAAGTTACTTAATGCAACTAAAGCACTTGATATCAGGCTATGACCACTATGCCTAGCTAAATGTCCATCTGGTATGACCGTTACTGTATTATGGATTTGCAGGTTATTTTACATAATAAGATGAAGAGTGAGTGCTTTGATTCACAGGGACAGAGGACACCCTGTTTACCAGGGATACAGTGACAGCAATGAGTACTTTTATGTATATACACAAGGCCCAACCTGTAAGCAGTGGTGAAAAAGCTAAACAGCAAAAAAGTTAACCTTGTGTAGATCCTTTGTGCATGAGGCCAGTGTAGGATGGATGAACTGCTGGTAATGGCAAGACGGAGAGAAGTAAGAAAACTAATTCCTAGCCACATCAGACGTCCCTAATAACTGTAACTCGCGTGTCTCCTTCAGATGACAAGGAAGGTGGACAGCACCAGCACAAGAGCAACAGGGGCAAATAGATAAACAAAATGAAATGGATGTGTGGGGTACAAGATTATGTTTTGTATTCACCATCTGAGTGCCCATGAGTTGTGTAAAACCATGTGCACGGCGAATCACTTCTATCATTTTATCTCTACAATAGTGGAGCCCATAAGGTTGATTATAGTAGATCTCCACTTTACAGATCTTGAATTGATTGGCAGCACATCCTGTTCAGCCTGAACAGAGTTTCAGAAGTGTGGAGCAGAGGTGTGGCAAAAATCAGCGAGGAGTAAGAAAGAATGGCGAGCTGTGTATGCAGTACAATATGTTTCAATAACTCCTCATACTGCAAGTGACATAACAGAAAGGTAGATACTTTTGCCCACCAAATTAGCAAGTTAAATTCAGACAAAGATAAATACAAATTAACAAATAGCAAAGCAAGGAGGGCCCTGTCTTTGAGCTAGGAATCCAATGTCCTTGGTGCATTTCCAAAGTACTTAGGATAGAAACTCGCAGACTTACAATCTACTTAGATAAAAATGTTCAGTGAAATAGCAGGAATATACTGGCATATACATGCATATAATGAAACACATGCATCCTTTATATATAAACATTTGCTATAATCAAATACATTTAGGAAAGAGTTATTTAGCATTGTAAATATTTTTTTTTTTCCTGGTCTACTTTGGCTGCTTTCCACTAAAAGAGATGGCTCTGTCTCTTTAACTTGGACAGACAGAAATATTTGTCTTACCTCTGGTTTCAGAGCTCAGCCCATCTCTAATTCAGATTGTTATTCAGTACTTGAAACTGGATGGAACTGTGTTTTGGTTAATTATTTTATCAATTACAGTGGACAGCCACTAGATTGCAAAAGTTGAATTAGGCCACTAGCAATATAATATACTAGCGACTTGCTCGTCAAAAATTTAAGCAAGAAAATTGTAAGCCAGGGAATGCTGTTTGCCACACAATGTAAGGCTTTTGGTCCTCTAAGTACCTTGGGCGCTCATTGCGAGCCTCTCTCCATGGTGTAGTTTTGGTCTTGTGAACTCCTTCGGTGCTCATTGTAAGCCTTGCGCTGAGCGCCTTTGGCGCTCATTGCTAGCCTCTCCCATGGTATAGTTTTGGTGGTCTGAGCACCTTCGGCGCTCATTACAAGCCACGCGCTGAGCCCATTCCGGCACTCATTGATAGCCTCTCCCCTCGTGTAGTTTTGGTTCTCTGCGCATCTTGTGCATCATTGTGAGCCACACGCTGAGCGCCTTCGGCCGCGCTCATTGTGAGCCTCTCCTCTGCTATTTGTATTTTTTTATATATATTTTTTTAATAATATTTAATGAATGAATTAATTAATAAATTAATGTACTTTACCTATTTGTAATTAATATATCCAGCAATCAATATCCTGAAGAGCTAACAATCTGTTTTGATTTTCCTGCAGCTTACAATATACATTTGGACTGTTGCTGACCTGAGGTGTGTCAGCAATGTGTCAAGTGTGCAGAGTAAATAGGCTGCGTGCGCGAGGCCAAACCGTTTGTTTGGTTGTGTAAATGATATTAGATACAAGTTAGTTTTGTAAAATGGTGTCGATTGTCTATGTGTTACGGAGTTGTGGATCATTTTGCGTCCTTCCTAATAGTGTATTTTGTACCTCGTACGTTCCTGGGTATAAGTCTTATGTGCTTGGAGTTGCTTTGCGTGGTTAGGGGTTGTGTAGCCTCGTTTTCATATTTTTTAGTCACCATTTTTTTTCTCGCTTAGCGGATTTTCATGTGGTGAAAATGCTTAAATTTTACTTAAATGAACGTGCAACCTCACTCCCAGTTGTCCTGGCTATGCTCGGTGTGTTTTTTCTTTATGTTTTATTGTTATTTTGCTGTGTTTAGGTTGTTTTTGGATGTACGCGTTTCGGACGTTAACTTAGTATTTTTGCGACCTTATATTTTTTTTTTTCTAAATCCCTCATTCTGCGGGTGTTTTTTATTTTTATTTTATTCCTGCTTATGTGCTGGGTTTTTATAGCGAGAGTGAGGCGCCGTAGAGCCTCCACCTCCGCAAATTCGCCCCCCCCGCTTTGCGAGGTCGGCATTTGTGGCCACAACTCAGCGAGGGAGGCAAAGTGTGGCGACGACTCGCAGTTTGCCAATTATAATATGTGATTTTCCAAAATGAGCACAAGCTACACAGTTGGCTATATTATACAAACAGGGTGGCCATGGCCTACGGATAAAGTTTCAGATGTAAAATTCTTTACCCCACTTTCCTGCTAAATCAGTCTTTTATGGATCTCTTCTAGTCAGCACATATAACTGAGAGACATCATTCACCCTCCAATGGTAGGACAGATTGAAAACGTTCTATATAGAGCTTTAACTGGACCTCCCTGTCAGCATTCCTCCTTCTTTCCTCTGTCCTACCACTGTAGGAGGTTCTGTCTAATTTTCTCAAGATTATGTCTACTGGAAACTATACAAATTTGTTCATGTCTGAGAGCTGCTTCGATAGTAACCCGACTATCGAATCAATTTGGCTCCCTAAAGAGATTATATTACATTATATTTTTTATCACAGAGAAGAACATTAATATGAAATATTCCAGCAATGCTTATTAATGCTGAAGCATGCTTAAGTAGAGTGTTTAAATGTGCTCATTATAAGGTAATACATCTACATGTCATTTCTTCTTTAGCAGATACTGTACAGTAATGCCCCAGTTGTTTGCCAGTTTGCAGAGTCTTTGATATATCTAAACCTTCAGTTAGATAAGGTTTATGATTCATTAATTTACACACATAATGAGCTAATTCATAGTGTATAGTTTATAGGATTATATTATGTGTAAACCAAAAAGCACTTGCTAGATAGGGTTTGTAAATGATAAAGTTAAACAAATGAATGTATTATCTTATTAAATTGCATCTGTTTACATTTATAAAGTATATTGAACGTGATTCAAGAGAATAAGAGTAGAAGTAAATAATTATGATTTCTAATTAATATCACTGAAAAACACTTGTATGTTCATTTCCATTTGCTTGAGGAATGAGAGCATATCTGACAGTTTGCTTTTGTTTTGTTCAGAGGCCCCAGACTAAATCCGAGAACCAAACTATCAAGTCTGACAGTTTGTTCAGAGAACCAGGAGGGCCTGTCCCAAATATTTATAATAGTTTGTTTGTTTAGAGATTCTGGGGCCCCGGATCATGTCTGGCAGTTTATTTAGTGAACCAGGAGCCCAGATCATATCTGTAATTTTGTTCAGAGAACCAGGGCCCCCTAGTCTGGCAGATTACACGCAAAATTAGGAGCCCTGATCATATCTGGAAGTTTGTTGAGGAAACAGGGGCTCCAGCCATGTCTGACAGAGTGTACAAAGAACCAGTGGCCCCAAAACATGTTTGACAGTTGTATAGAGAACCAGGGGCCCCTGGTCAAAGTCTAGCAATTTGTTCAGTGAACCAGGTGCCCCAGACCATGTCTGGTAGTGTGTTTATATATAGATTCTGGGGCTCCAGATCATGTCTGGCAGTTTATTCAGTGAACCAGGAGCCCCAGACCATATCTGACCATTTATTCAAAGAACTAGGGCCCCCTGATCATGTCTGTCAGTTTGTCCAGTGAACTAAGAGCCAGGATCATGTCTGAAAGTCTTTACAGAGAACCATCGTAACCCATAAAGGAGTCATTAAATTGGCCTCTTTCAGCTACCCTCAAACGATCTGCAGGTTACAGGCAGAAAAACCCTAGGAGGCGTCAAAATCTGAACTCCGTCCCAGCTAAGCCTTTGATCTTTCAAGCCCGTTAATGTTACAATTGAATATCACTATTAAATTGCTTTGAATCCCCAAGGACTCACTGATGTTCAAACCCGTAAATGGCAAATGGAGCCAAAAATCCTACGAGTAGTAGAGAGGACCTGCAAGAGGGTTAAAGTCCTGTCCGTAGCACTGTACAAGCACAATATAAGCACAATACTGTATTTTAAATTAAATGCATATTGATGTAAGGTATTAATATTAATAGCGCATTATTTTCAAGCCTGCAAATCATCAATAAAAAATAATCTATTTTATGTTTAATTTCGATGTTATATTGATCCCGCCAATCAATGTGTTAATACATATAACTTACTTTGTCTAGAATATTATATTTATTGATTATTTCATATTGCGTTATTTCTGGAATGCCTGTTCGATCGCAACTTAGACTTCAAAACCGTAGGTGATTGAAATTTAACCTCCATGTTTTAGTGACGTAATGATGACAATCTCTTTTACTATTGGCTCCGTCTAATCCAGTAACTACAGGTTTGACTAATTGATCATGTTCACGGCCGCAAGTGCAATGTGCAGAAGCATGGTTTACGGATTTGGATGTCGGCCACGAAAGGTGCAGGCTTGTCTAAGTTAATCGCTCTGTAACTGCCAGATTTCAAGCCCAGGGCCACTGAATGCTTCAAATGTAATAGGGCCCAATGTCTAGCAGTTTGTTCAGCACTAAGAACTAATTCGTATTTAAAGTTAATGGTGAAACACGTCAGCTTTTTTTATTTAACTTACTCCTTTAGGCTCTTACTCTTTTAGGGTCTACCTGGCAAAATGTATCCTTACTAAAAGCGGCAATATAAATTGAGGGATAGTTTCTCCTCATGAAATGATGGTGTTAGATACTATTTGAATAATAATCATAAGACAGCATCTTTGTCTTATCCTGAAGAATCTAACTTTGTAAATATAGCACAATATTCTAATACAAGATCATAACAGCAATTATCTAGGTGAAACTTATAAAACATATAGCTACCACAAATAAGGATTTCTTGAGAAAGAACAATTGTGAAAATAATAAAACATTTTTGTTAGAACACAATATTAATTGCCAAAGTAATATTTGAAAATCCAAGAAAACAATGATCTTTTGGATAAAGAACCAATGTGATTAAATTCCATATATAAAGATTGTTGGGGGGGCTCCTGACAAATAATATATCATATCATATGATTATAATTTGGGAACTTTAAAACTCAAACTTACACTTTTCAATTATATTGGTATTCAAGGTATTTGAGCACAGAAATAACATATATCCAGATAGAGAATAGAAAAGAGAAGTTATAGTTTTGTAATATATAATTTACTTAAAATAATGTGAGGAGTAAGTTATTGCCCTGTGAAGATCTGTTTTCTTCAGTTGGACTTGGTAAGGCTAGAGCCCCTGTTTCTTCAACGTACCCAGCAGATATTCCAGGTTCTTTTTGAAATCTCTGCTGATATCCCTAAAATCCCCTTCCTTGGATGCATCATTTAAAAATATGAACCCAGGATCAGCATACAAAATCAGAAACCCAGGATACTACATCTAGAGAAGCTGTGCTGGAACTGCTGTTGAAATTCATAACCGGCTCATTGGGTGTATATTTATATTTGATCTGATAACAGTTTGTGGGTCTTCTGTATTTTAATAATATTAATGCTCAGTTTTTGCAATCTGGTGCAGTATTAATGAGCATTATTACTATGCTATTGCAATTTTGATCTGGAGTATTACTACCTAATGCAGTATAATCTTGGTGCAGTTTTCATATGCAGTGGTATTATCTTGGTATTGCCTGATGTATTAATATCCTGGAGCTGTGTCCACCTGGCATATTATTACAGTATATATTATAATAATATATATTTATTTCCACATTTCCTTTTTTCTAAATGAGCTACAGTTCATTGAGGGAACCATGAATCCCAACATGATCCCCTCCCTTCAGAGAATGGGCTGTAGGCAGTATTCCAACATGATAACGACCCCCAAAACACCTCCAAGAAGACCACTGCCTTGCTAAAGAAGTTGAAGGTAAAGATGATGGACTGGCCAAGCATGTCTCCAGACCTAACCCCTATTGAGCATCTGTGGGGCCTTCTCAAATGGAAGGTGGGGGAGTGCAAGGTCTCAAACATCCACCAGCTCCGTAATGTCATCATGGAGGAGTGGAAGAGGACTCCAGAGGCAACCTGTGAAGCTCTGGGGAACTCCATGCCTATGAGGGTTAAGGTAGTGCTGGAAAATACAAAACAACAAAGTCAGAGGTGCTCATCAGAGAACGAACCAACCTTAATAGGTTAGTTCTATAGCCATGAAAAGCCACTCTGAGAGCAACCTCTTTTAGCTCACTTGTGACCTTCACTGGGAGAAATATCCTGTAGTATATCAGTCTGGTGCCACTCAAAAGAGTGACCCAGCCCCGAAATACCAGGCAATTCTACCCTTAACAGGAGAAACAGCAAACACCAGACACGTTTCGGCCTTTATGGGCCTCGTCAGTGAGGTGCAGCTGTACTCCCTAAGGCACAGTGAGCAAGGGGTCCACGTCTGGAGTCCCCTATTACCCTTAGGGAGACTAAACCCTAAAGGTAATTTGCTGGAATTTGCTGGAATAGTGCTGGAAAAATAATGGTGGCCACACAAAATATTGACACTTTGGGCCTAATTTGGACATTTCCACTTAGAGGTATACTCCCTTTTGTTGCCAATGGTTTAGACATCAATGGCTGTGTGTTGAGTAAATTTGAGGGGACAACAAATTTACACTGTTATTCAGGCTGTACACTTACTACTTTACATTGTAGCAGAGTGTCATTTCTTCAGTATTGTCACATGAAAAGATATCACATATTATAATTGTCTAACTACGATTCGTCGTCACGCTGCGTTGCGTAGTGCATACGACTTAGCGATGAGCGCCGCACTTTGGCAATGAGCGCCACAGGCGCTCATTGCAGCCGAGCCTCGCGCAGCGAGGCGAGCCGTTAAATCGGAGCACTTTGGCAATGAGCGCCACAGGCACTCATTGCAGCCAAGCCTCACGTAGCGAGGCGAGCCGTTAAATCGTAGCACTTAAACCGTAGCACTTTGGCAATGAGCGCCACAGGCGCTCATTGCAGGCGAGCCTCGCATAGCGAGGCGAGCCGTTAAATCGTAGCACTCAGAAAAGAAATACAAGATTAAAAAAATTACAAGATAAGCGGCGGAACCAAAACACTAAAAAAAAACACTCAATACACACTAAAAAATAAAATAAAGGTCACTTACAGCATGGGGAACCAGGCAGGACGTCTGGAAGTTGGAATTCCAATTTACAGCGATATAGCCGAGTTACAAAGATCGGAAATCGGCTAAGCGAGAAAAAAATGGACGCCGAAAAAAATGAAAACAAGGCTATACTACTACGAACTGCGTAAAACACAGCCACAGACGTATGTGTTTGAAAAACAACGAGATAAAGGATGCGGATTAACCGCGCAATGAGTAAAAAGACAGTAGCGAGTACATTTTACGAAAACCAAATATCAGATTTACGCATTAACACAGATTTAACGCCTTTGTCTCGCGCAACATCGGATTTCTAAACCAAAGCATTTGATGAAATATAAGTTGCAAGTTACAAGAATAAAAAAAAATTAAAAAAAAAATTGTATTTATTTGAAGAAAAAAAAAAGGGACAAATGTAGCGTCATGTTGTGTGGCAAACAAATTTCACAACATTTAATTTCTATTGACTGTCATTTGACCGTTTCACCATATTTACTGTTAAACCGTAGTACTTTAGCGGGCTTAGCGATGAGCGCCGCAGGCGCTCATTGCCCGCGAGCCTCGCACAGCGAGGCGAGTCGTTAAACCGTAGTACTTTGGCAATGAGCGCCGCAGAAAAAATGCCGGACGAACAAAACGAAAACGAGGCTACAGCACTATAACCACGGAAAACACGTACCGATAATCCGCTAAGACGCACACCACACATTATCCGCCATTTTAGGATAATGCGAAAGTACACAGCTACGTTAACGGTTTCGGCTCGCGCCTGCCCACTATTAGCCTGCACACGTTCATCACGCTTACACAGCACCTCAACACCACTAATTCTGCAGCAACATCAACACAGATTGCCAGCTCTTCCACACAATGCATAAAAATATGTAAATTAATTTATTTAATTTGAATTCTATATTTCAGTAGTACACAGAAAACAACATTAGCTACCTTACAATTCCATATGTATATTAATAACTAAACAATACGCTAGTAATAATATATTTACAAAAAAACTGTATGTATGTATATATATATATATATATATATATATATATATATATATATACATACTAGCGAATTGCCCATCAAAAAATGACGGCAATAGAATTGTAAGTCAAGGATTGGTGATTGGTGTTTGGCACAGACATTATTTTTTGTGCTGTTCTGAGATCTCGGCGCTCATTGCGAGCCTCTTGGTTGTTGTATTTTTTTTGTATCAGAGGCGCTTTTGCTGTCATTGTAAGGTCGGCGCTGATCTGCTTTTTGCGCTTATTGCAAAGCTGTCCCCTGGTTCAGTTTGTGTGGTATGAGCAGCGTTGGAGCTCGTTGTGAGGCTAGCGTTTCTTGCGATAGTGTTTTTTTTTTTGTGTATATGTTTTTTGTGATGCTAATGAAATAATTAGTAAATGAATAAATTAATATACTTTACCTATTTGTAAGTAATACATGCGGGATGCATTGTGCTGAAGAGCTGACAATCTGTTTTCATGTTCCTGCAGCATACAATGTAGGTTTGCACTGTTGTGGAGCTGAGGTGTAAGTGTCAGCAACGTGTGCATTGTGTAGTGTAAATAGGCTGTGTGCGCGAGGGGAAGCCGTTAGTGAAGCTGGGTACTTCCGCATTCTGTAAGTTAGTGTTGTAAAATGGCGGAAAATGTGTATGTGGTAGGCGAGTTTGTATGATTTAGCGTCCTTGCTAATGGTGTATGTTGTTGTTCGTACAGGTTTTTGTAAAAGCCTTATTTACTTTGTGGTATTTAGCGGCTTTAGGGTTGTCCGTTAAGGTCGTATTTTTGCGAGTCCGTAATGGATTTTTTCTAAGTTCCGCGTTTTTTTTTGCTGAATGCATTCCTGAACCCAAGGAAAAGCTATAAATATATGTGTGCAGCATTTTCTACAGCTCACTATCAGTAATGTTGTTAATCATGGACAGTCAGGAGTCTGTTTGTAATCAGACCGAAGACCTTACATTTTCAGGCTGTTAATAGTGTAATTTAAAAAAAGCAATAGATCATTTTAACAAATAATTTTTTGCTCTTTCACACCAGGAAGAGCACTTATGGTGAGGTAACTATCCCTTTAACAATCGGATATCAACAACAAATACAATATGATAGTATTAAACCCATTTTATGATACAAATCCAGGGTGACACACAACCTAGTACTCATGGGGTTAATACCCGTCACAAAACCACATTGCCTAGGAACAAATGCACTAATACATAGTCTATAGATATGTTGTATTTTAACCACAAAATAAACACATTTTTACTGATTGAAGCTATAAATACAAATGTCACAGCTGTGCACTGAGTGCTCTAACCTGGGGGAATGATAGATTTCCATTAGTGTAGAATTTAGGGGGAAAAAGCTCCAGTAGAGCACCTGGTTTACACAGGGCTCTACTACTTTAAAATTGCTTTCACAAGGAGATTATAGCAGATTATGCTTTTTTCACAGCGAAGGTCATTAATATAAAATATTCCAGCCATGTTTATGAATTCTGATGCACACTTCATTAGAGTATTTCTGTGTGCGCATTAATATACATTTGATTTATTTATTCGCATATAGTAAACAGTAATGCATTACTTTTTGACATTTTGCTAGTCCTTGATCTATCTAAACTTTGCAGCTTCCTGCTAAATAAGGTTTAAGATTCATTAATTTACACACACATAATGAGCTAATTCCTAGTGTACAGGTTATGAGATTATATTATGTGTAAACCTTACAGCACTTGCTAGATAAGGTTTTTATATGTTAAAGTTGAACAAATCAATTAATTATCTTATTAAATTAAACTGATTACATTTATATATAGAAATTGATTCAAGAGAATAAGAGTAGAAGTGATTTGATTAATTATGGTTTCTAATTAATATTACTTAAAAAACACTTGCACGTGCATCTCCCTTTGTTTGTATAGAGAACCAGGGCCCCGGACCATGGTTGACAGTTTGTTCAGAGAACCAGGGCCCATAGTCACTTTCTGACAGTTGGTTCAGAGCACTAGGGGCCTCGGATCACATTTGACATCCAGTAGGGTTTTTTCGCCCCTAACCCGCAAGTCGTTTGCGGGTTGCTTTGAGAGACCAATTTAATAGCCGTAAGTCTTGCGAGCTACGTTACGAGCTACGTTTTTCAACATTGAGGGAATTTAATAGGGCTGATAGTCTGGGGGTTATTTGTGTACTAGCTACTTGCCCGTCAAAAATGACGGAAATACAATTTTAAGGCTGGGAATGCAGTACCTTCGGCGCACTTTGCGAGCCACGCGCTCTCCCTCCGTCTACTGTATGGGCCTCATGATGAGTGCCTTCGCCGCTCATCGCGGCCCCCACAATGAGCGACTTCGCTGTTCATTGCAGGGCTTGCCAAACAACAACTTTCGGCTCCCTGGCTCTCCCCCTGTGCTGTGTGTGAGTGTGTAAGTGAATTTAAGGCATAATTGTTGTTTTTTGGTGGTCTTTCCAGTTGCGTGGATCGGCCGTTTTACGTGCTTTGGTTCTAAGTTCTACGAGGCTCGTGATGAGCTCCTGCGGCCCTCGTTGCGAGTCTAAGTCTTTTGGCGCTCATTGCAGTCTAAGTCCCGCACCAAGCTTCACGATGAGCGCCCCAGATGTGCTTTAACTGCTCGCCTAACTTTGCGAGGCCCGCAGTTGCGGCCCCCGCTACATGAGGGACGCAATTATTTAACAATGCGTGACCAACATCTCAATGTGACAAACAGTGACAACTACCATAGTTATCGGTGTATAACACGCACTTTTTCTCCCTGAAAATAGGGGGCAAATGATAGGTGCGTGTTATACGCCGATATTCCCTTCCCCCTACTCATCCTCAACCTCCCTCCTCATTCTAAACTCCCCTCCGTATCAACCGGTATATGCTAATGACGTGGCGCACATGTGACGTCACATGCGCGCCGGGTCAAGGAGCGGAGCGGAGGCCGGAGCAGAAGCAGGTAAGTGAGGGGGAGGTATTTAGGGGGGTTTAGGTTGAGGAGGGGGGTTAGGTTGAGGAGGGGGGTTAGAATGAGGAGGGGGGTTAGAATGAGGAGGGAGGTTGAGGAGGGGGGTTGAGGATGAGGAGGGGGGTTAGGTTGAGGAGGGGGGTTAGAATGAGGAGGGGGGGTTAGAATGAGGAGGGAGGTTGAGGAGGGGGGTTGAGGATGAGGAGGGGGGTTAAGGATGTGGAGGGAGGTTGAGGAGGGAGGTTGAGGAGGGGGATTGAGGAAGGAGGATGAGGATGGGCAGGTTGAGGAGGGGGGTTGAGGGGGGTTTGAGGATGGGGGGGTTGAGGAGGGGGTTTGAGGAGGGAGGTTGAGGAGGGAGGTTGAGGAGGGGGTTGAGGATGAGGAGGGGGTGGAGGATGAGGAGGGAGGTTGAGGAGGGAGGTTGAGGATGAAGAGTGGGGTTGAGGATGAGGAGGGGGGTTGAGGATGAGGAGGGGGGTTGAGGAGGGAGGTTGAGGAGGGGGGTTGAGGTTGAGGAGGGGGTTGAGGTTGAGGAGGGGGTTGAGGATAAAGGCAGTTGAGGAAGGAGGATGAGGATAGGGGGAGGAAGGGTGTGAAGGAGGGGGTTTGAGGAGGGGGTTGAGGATGGGGGGGTTGAGGAGGGAGGATGAGGTGGGAGGTTGAGGAGGGGGTTGAGGATGAGGAGGGAGGTTGAGGATTTTGCTTCAAAGTTCTTTAATTTGAATTTTTTTTTCCCCCTGAAATTTCCTTCTTAAAATTAGGTGCGTGTTATACGCCGGTGCGTGTTATACGCCGATAAATACGGTATATATGTGATTGTTGCTTTATTCTTGTCAATCCTCAAGAATTAATGAGTAGTAAGAATTATGTATTTCTGTCCCGGTTTATATTTTTAAATCAACACACATTCTCTTTCCCAATTTTTTTCCACTCTTTTTTTGTCTGTATCTCATATAGATCATAAAAATTCTAAAAAGTTGCAATGCTAATCAGCCACCTCCAAAACATTTAGAGTTAAATGCTAAGAGACACTGCGGCAAGCCGCAATTTGAAATTACGTATAACTTTGCCATTGACTTTATAGATTAAGAGTTACTCCGAGAGACCATCGGCCCCAAACCTTATGCTAAATATTATCAAATATTATGGATAAGTGCACTGCCGTAACACTCTGAAACAGATCAAAATATTACGGGTACTAAACACCACTCGCAATGACTTTGAAAATCTCTTAAAAGGACCAGACAATAAAAACAGTAAAAAAGTATGCTAAATCATAACACATTAAGGATTCACACTGATAGTGGCACATATGAGCAATAGAAAACAGATTAATACTTACATGGGACTTATCAGACATTTGAATAAAATATCAGCTCAAAGATACAGAATCCTTTAAAGACAAGGCACAATCTGAAATAGCCTCAGATCTCATACAAATCCAATCACAAATCCAATCTCACAGTCACAGAGACACAAACGTGGAAAAAGACAATCATATATTATAATTGTCTAACTACGATTCGTCGTCGCGCTGTGTTGCGTAGTTAAATCGTAGCACGTTAAATCGTAGCACTTTGGCAATGAGTGCCGCAGGCGCTCATTGCAGGCGAGCCTCACGCAGCGAGGCAAGCCGTTACATCGTAGCACTTTGGCAATGCAGGCAAGCCTCGCGTAGCGAGGCGAGCCGTTAAACCGTAGCACTTAGAAAAAAAATACGAGATGAAAAAAATTACGAGATAAGCGGCGGAACCAAAACAATTAAAAAAACACAAAATACACACTAAAAAATTAAAAAAAAGGTCACTTACAGCATGGGAATCCAGGCAGGACGTCTGGGAGTGAGTTGGAACTCCAATTTACATCGATTTAGACGAGTTACAAAGATCGAAAATCGGCTAAGCGAGAAAAAAATGGCCGCCGGAAAAAATGAAAACGAGGCTATACTACTACGAACTGCGTAAAACACAGCCTCAGACGTATGTGTTTGAAAAACAACGAGATAAAGGATGCGGATTAACCGCGCAATGAGTAAAAAGACAGTAGCGAGAACATTTTACGAAACTTAATTACAGATTTACGCATTAACACAGATTTAACGCCTTTGTCTCGCGCAACATCGGATTTCCCGCCTAAAACAACGCATTTGATGAAATATAAGTTGAAAGTTACAAAAATAGAAAGTAAAAAAAAAAAAATGTGTATTTATTTTAAGAAAAAAAAAAGGGACAAATGTAGCTGAGTCATGTTGTGTGGCAAACAAATTTCACAACATTTAATTTTTATTGACCGTCATTTGACCGTTTTACCATATTTACTGTTAAACTGTAGTACTTTAGCGGGCTTAGCCATGAGCGCCGCAGGCGATCATCGCCCGGCGAGCCTCGCACAGCGAGGCGAGCTGTTAAACCGTAGTACTTTGGCAATGAGCGCTGCAGAAAAAATGGAGGACGAACAAAACGAAAACGAGGCTACAGCACTATAACCACGGAAAACACGTACCGATAATCCGCTAAGACGCATACCACACATTACCCGCCATTAAACGACGGATGGATCATCCGCTAAGACGCCTATTTCGGCTCGCGCACGCACACACTGCACACGTTCATCATGCTTACACAGCAACTCCACACCACTAATGCTGCAGCAACATCAACACAGATTGCCAGCTCTTCAACACAATGCATAAAAATACGTATATTCATTTATTAATTTGAATTCTATATTTCAGTAGTACACACAAAACAACATTAGCTACCTTACAATTCCGTATGTATATTAATAACTAAACAACTTTAAAAACATACACATCTCATTGACGTCATTTTTTGACGGGCAATACGCTAGTCATATATATAAACATAAATAAGTGCCATCTACTAATGGAAACATCACACCTCCACATAACATATCACAACGTACAGGGGAACATAGTCACAGTATGCAACAGGTTCATAACAATCACCAAACACACATGGACCACAGCAGATGCTATCAAGAACATACCATTAAAGGGATACACACACAGCTAGCAATACTTTGCAACTGCAATGATCAGCACCGCAGCACAGTACTCACACAGATCATCTAGGAACATAGAGCATATAAGGTACAGAGTGTAATAGGCACAGGCACATGTCAAAATATTCACTATCTGTCATAGGAAATCACTTGCCATCACCATGAGCAATTATGTGGTATCTCACAAGGAATGCTTAGCTGTGACCCCAGTCAGTGGGGCCAGACTACTATCACCATCTCTCTGGGAGATTTCAATGCATGTATTAATGTTGCCTTGGAATAAATGGCCACTTTTGGACTATGATAGTCTCACACCAGATCTACATTGCAAGGATGTGAACCTAACAACAAACAGATGTTATTGATGATTACGTAATGGCATGTCAGATCTGATAGGGGGATCTAATAGCCACTGTGTAGATATCACACACATATTATTTAATAGCACTGCTTGAGGATAAAGAAGAAGATGCCTTCGTGGACCTGAATTGTGCCTAAAAAGAAATAAGAAATACAAAATATTAAAAAATAAGAAAATAAGGACTGCACCATCTCTTCTCAACAACATTCCTCAGTGATGATCAATTGGTGAAATGTTAAACATAATGTCTGCATCCACAGAGAAAAGGATCATGGACCATGTGATGGGAGTAGCCATCTGTTTACAAAATATCACCATCACATAGCCCATGATCCAATATTCTGTAGCCAGGCTATATTATGTTAACATTTGGACCAATATATTGTCACTGAGGAGAAGGTCAAAGCTCAGATGCAGCCCTTAACTCCTCCACCTTGCCACAGGGCCCCCAGCCCCTGTGTCACTGCACCCATGGCCTACGCTAGGGGGAGTTGCAGGGGGAGCCATTCCACCTAGAGGCAGTAGCACTGGTGGTGGAGTCATGGTAGAATGCAAGGCTGCGGTGTTCAGGTGAGGCCTCTGGGGTGGAGGAGGTAGTGCTGGGAACCAGTGCACGCTGGACAATGTCCATGCTAAGCTGGGTTAGCGCTCTCTGTCCTGCACCGCCTGGAGCAGCCTGGCTATGTAAGATTCAACCTGGTGGTAATGTCCCTGAGACTCCCTCTCTCCTCATCTCTTCTTTCTCTCTTCCCCCTCCTCTACCCTCCTCTCTCCGTAACTGAACCAAAAAAACATAATTAAAAATAAAACAATGTGTAGTTTATATGTTTTTGAAGACAAAAAAATTATGTATGTTCTATGTGGTTTTTTTAATCTGTTTAGTATAGGGAGGGGCTTGAGTGTGAGTGTATGGTGTATCCTATCTGTAAGGATATCTATGTGTATTATTATCCTATGTGTCTGTATACTATATGAAATGAGTATTTTTGTGTTTTGTTATTTAAGTGTAAAATACTATGAGTCTCATTCAATTGAGTCTTCTGTTGATCCAGGCTCGGAAATGTAGCCCGTAACTTAATTTTGCTATTCACATCACATGCCACATCACATAGATCAAGTCCCTGGTGAACATTAGATAATTTGTTGTTCAGCCCTGCAGTTGTGTCCGACTCTATGTGACCCTATGGATTGCAGCACATTAGCTATGTCTCTGGCTGTGCTTATCCACCAGTTTGCATGCCAAAGATACTGGAGTGGGTTGCCAGTTCCTTCTCTAGTGGATTGGGATTTGTCCGACCTCTTTGCTATCACCTGCCCACCTACACCGGACCTACATGGTATAACTCACAGCTTCATTGCGCAGCTTTATGAAGTACAGGGTGTGCAGTGTCTCATACTAACTAATTAGTGGCATCATTCTGCAACATGCAGTGGGGGTTGTAGGAGGACGGGACGGTGTTCAATGGTGCACGCATAGTGTTTGCTTAGCATGCAGCTCCTGGCAAGAGAAATCCCCCTAAAGACATGGACTGATGGCCTGCTTCTCCCAACACCGATAGCCAGCTTCTCCCAACACCGATAGCCTGCATATCCCAACACCGCTAGCCTGCTTCTCCCAACAACGATAGCCTGCTTTCTCCCAACACCGATAGCCTGCTTTCTCCCAACTACGGAGGCAGGTAGGAGGAAAGCATCACACACAAACACCCGATGGTGCGATGCTAGCCAGATTCCTCTGACAATGGAGCCTGGTAAGAGGGAAGTTCCCACTAATGACACTATACAGTGGGAGGTAAGAGCCTCAGTTTCTCCATGAATGGAGGGAGGACTAAGCAGGGGCAGCTGGTGCATAGAGGCAAACATTTATTAAATTAATAAATAAATACGTATGTACCAATTAATAAATATATTATATATATATATATATATATATATATATATATATATATATACTATTTAGTACATATGTATTTATTTCTTTTTTTAGTATATATTAATTTTTCTCATGTTTATATTGATTTGATTTGTATAGTGATATTGATATTGTATTGATTTATTAATTTATTGTATTGATTTATTAATTTAACATAAATCTATCAATATATTATATTATTTATATAGATATGTATATATATATATATTATATTATTTATTATATATATATATATATTTATTAATATATATATATATGTGTATATGTATATATAAATATATATATATATTTGTATATATACATTGCCTTGCAAAAGTATTCACCCCCCTTGATTTTTACCTATTTTGTTACATTACAGCCTTAAGTTCAATATTTTGTTAATCTGAATCTTATGTGATTGATCAGAACACAATGGTCTAAGATGGTGAAGTGAAATGAGAAAAATACATATTTTATTTTTCGCCGTATAAGACGCACTTTTTCTTCCCCAAAGCCTGGGGGGGGGGGGGGGGGGGGGGAGTTGGTGCATCTTATACGACGAATATACCTTTTAAAACTGCCTCTTTCTGCCCTCTTGATCCTCTCCCCCTCCTGATTCTCCCCTTCTACCCCTCTGATCCTTCCCTTGCCCCCCTTTGGATCCCCACTCCTGATCCCCCCCCCATTGGCGCTTCCTACAGCACCAGCACCAGCAGCATGCCTCTAAACTGCATCGCGTGGGCCTGTGCATCCTAGTGACGTCACATCACTAGGATGCAACGGCCGACTCGATGCAGTTTAGAGGCATGCTGCTGGTGCTGTAGGAAGCGCTAATGGGGGGGATCAGGAGTGGGGATCCAAAGGGGGGCAAGGGAAGGATCAGAGGGGTCGAAGGGAAGGCTGCAGTACAGGAGGAGTGCTGGTAGGAAGCGCTGCGTGATGGGGTGAGATCAAGATGGGCCAAGGGATGATCATGGATGGGCAGAGGGGAGAAGAAAGGTGAGGATCAGGAGGGTCAGGGAGGGTCAAGAGCTCCTGGAGGCTCTCAAATGTGTATGTGTGTATGTATGTATATGTGTATGTATGTATGTATATGTGTATGTATGTATGTATATGTGTATGTATATGTGTATGTATATATGTGTGTGTATGTATATGTGTATGTATATTTTTTAGAAAAAGAAAACAGAAAATTGGCGTGTGCGTATGTATTCACCCCTTTTGTAATGAAGCCCATAAAAAGCTCTGGTGCAACCAATTACCTTAAGAAGTAACATAATTAGTGAAATGATGTCCACCTGTGTGCAATCTAAGTGTCACATGATCTGTCATTACATATACACACCTTTTTTGAATGGACCCAGAGGCTGCAACACCTAAGCAAGAGGCACCATTAACCAAACACTGCCATGAAGAACAAGGATCTCTCCAAACAAGTAAGGGACAATGTGGTTGAGAAGTACAAGTCAGGGTTAGGTTCTAAAACAAATAATCCAAATCTTTGATGATCCCCAGGAGCCCTATTACACAGCTTTAATGCAAAGCCAAGGTTGGATTAAACACAGGCTTAGTATCCTATCCATGTACAGCTGTTTCAAGCTTACTGGCTATCATCAGCATGGAGCAGGATCTCAGCTTGTGTTGTGGACTTTATGAGTAGGTAGTTCACCTCAACAATAATTTATAATATGGTGGGCAAAAGAGCGATAGAAGCCCTCCACCGTACAGTAGTACAGTAAATAAATAGTACATCTGTGTTCACACTTGAATGTCTAAAACAAGTTTAAAAACCTGCTTCCAGCTCAGAATTCCAAGAAAAACTATATGTATATATATATATATATATTCCCAGAATGCAGTGTAATAACTGTTTTTCTCGGAACTCTGGGCTGGAAGCAGGTTTTCTAACTTGCTTTAGACATTCAAATGTGAACACAGATGTACTTTTTATTTACTGTACTACTGTACGGTGGAGGGCTTCTATCGCTCTTTTGCCCACCATATTATATATGATTGTTGTGGTGAACTACCTACTCATAATTTCCACAACACAGGCTGAGATCCCGCTCCATGCTGATGATAGCCAGTAAGCTTGAAACAGCTGTACATGGATTGGATACTCAGCCTGTGTTTATTCCAACCTTGGCTTTGCATTAAAGCTGTGTAATACAGCATGCATAAGCTTAAAGGAAGCCATGTTTGATGATGGCTACGGAATGAAGAGCGAGGCATTTGTGGCCATATTTGAGTGTCCCAGCTCAACTTCCCAGAATGCAGTGTAATAACTGTTTTTCTCGGAACTCTGGGCTGGAAGCAGGTTTTCTAACTTGCTTTAGACATTCAAATGTGAACACAGATGTACTTTTTATTTACTGTACTACTGTACGGTGGAGGGCTTCTATCGCTCTTTTGCCCACCATATTATATATGATTGTTGTGGTGAACTACCTACTCATAATTTCCACAACACAGGCTGAGATCCCGCTCCATGCTGATGATAGCCAGTAAGCTTGAAACAGCTGTACATGGATTGGATACTCAGCCTGTGTTTATTCCAACCTTGGCTTTGCATTAAAGCTGTGTAATACAGCATGCATAAGCTTAAAGGAAGCCATGTTTGATGATGGCTACGGAATGAAGAGCGAGGCATTTGTGGCCATATTTGAGTGTCCCAGCTCAACTTCCCAGAATGCAGTGTAATAACTGTTTTTCTCGGAACTCTGGGCTGGAAGCAGGTTTTCTAACTTGCTTTAGACATTCAAATGTGAACACAGATGTACTTTTTATTTACTGTACTACTGTACGGTGGAGGGCTTCTATCGCTCTTTTGCCCACCATATTATATATGATTGTTGTGGTGAACTACCTACTCATAATTTTCACACCACAGGCGGAGATCCCGCTCCATGCTGATGATAGCCAGTAAGCTTGAAACAGCTGTACATGGATTGGATACTCAGCCTGTGTTTATTCCAACCTTGGCTTTGCATTAAAGCTGTGTAATACAGCATGCATAAGCTTAAAGGAAGCCATGTTTGATGATGGCTACGGAATGAAGAGCGAGGCATTTGTGGCCATATTTGAGTGTCCCAGCTCAACTTCCCAGAATGCAGTGTAATAACTGTTTTTCTCGGAACTCTGGGCTGGAAGCAGGTTTTCTAACTTGCTTTAGACATTCAAATGTGAACACAGATGTACTTTTTATTTACTATATATATATATATATATATAAGAAAATATATATATAAAAAATATATACAGTATATGTGTATATATATGTATGTATATATGTGTATATGTATGTATATATAAATAAATATATATATATATATATATATATATATATATATAGAGAGAGAGAGAGAGAGAGAGAGAGAGAGAAAACGAATAATACATGAATAAGCCCATTTGCATGTCTAAAAGGCGGGGTCATGCAAATGAGAATACAATGTACCTCACTCTTTTAATCCAAAAATAACAACTTTATACATTGTTTAATACGGCGGGTCATATGCTTTAAGAGAGCAAAATATAAAGTTGCTATTTTTGGATTAAAAGAGTAAGGTACATTGTATTCTCATTTGCATGTCCCCGCCTTTTAGACATGCAAATGGGCCTATTCATGTATTATTCGTTTTCTGTACTCTGTACGTTGGAGAGCTTTTCTCACTCTAGTGCTCACCATACACTAAATGATTGTTGTGGAATACCCAATTCTACAAAATCAATGGCACAAACCAGAATCTACCTCATACTGATGATAGCCAAAAGCTTGAAACAGGCCTGTATATGAGTGATTCTTGGTTTGTGTAAAATGCAACTCGTCCTTTGCTTAAAAGCTGTTTAATACGGCGGGCATATGCTTTTAGGGAGCAATGCCTTTTAGACATGCAAATGGGCTTATTCATGTATTTATTTTCTGTACTCTGTGCGGTGGAGAGTTTTTCTGACTAGTGCTCACCATACACTAAATGATTGTTGTGGAATATATATATATATATAGTTCCGCTTGGTATTTTAAGGTTTTTTAGGTACGGTTTGGGCCTATATAGTCCTGATTGGTGTAATGTGGGTTTTTAAGGTCTGGTTGTGGCCTATATAATCTTGCTTGGTATTTTATGGTATTTTTAGGTACAGTTTGTGCCAATATAGTCCTGATTGGTGTAATGTGGGTTTTTATGGTCCGGTTTTTAAGGTCCGGTTGGTTTTTAAGGTCCGGCCTATTTAGTCTTGCTTGGTATTTTATGTTTTTTTAGGTATGGTTTGTGTCTATATAGTGCTGATTGGTGTAATGTGGGTTTTTAAGATCCGGTTGTGGGCTATATAGTCCCGCTTGACATAGTAGGGTTTTTTTTAGTTGCGGTTGGGGCCTATATAGTCCCGCTTTGTTTAATATGGGTTTTTTAGGTATGGTTGGTGCCTAGATAGTCTCGCTTGGTTTCATAAGTATTTTTAAGTATGGTAGGGGTCTTGCACTCTTTGATTTGTTTGCTTGTTTTATATCCCCCCCAGGTCCAAACACTCTGCGGCCTCATACTATTTTGGACTACTACACTTGAGGGCACCCCGAGGAGGAGAGTCAACTGTTGGTGAGTGTCATTGCATTAATACAGAAGAGAAGTGTTATTATTTGCCTGAATCCCAAGATTCTAGAATTTTTGATCAGTATTAAAAAATCAGTAGGTGGAGTCTATTTCAATGGGCGGGGTGAGTATAAGGTCATTGGACGGGGCATATAAAGGTCAATATGACATCAGGCGGAGGAGTTTAAAAATGGGTGGAGTCTGTGTAAGGGGAGGAACCAAGTCTTGCTCTGGCGCCCATTCAACTTGAAAGTTCACCAGCCGCCACTGGGTCTAAGGGGAAAAGGCCAAGAGTAAAGACTATGGGCCTCATTCTATTAGCAGCCGCAGCCGTTGCGGGGCCGCAAGCTATTCGGCTATTCTATTCCCTTACGGCCGGGGGCTCCGGCAGGCTTGCGGCCGGTGCCTTGCTATCTCTTGCGGCCGCTCGCGCCAGAGAAAAGCCTTTGATCTAAAACGGCCGCAAGAGTTTCGGCCGTAAGAAATTCCTATTTGCAATTCAATTGCTCCGGGAAACCTCTCTGCAAGGCTAAAAGCGAGCCGCAGCTTACTTGCAGGAAAGAGGTCCCGCTAGCACCAATTAAGCACATAAAATAGCTCAAATAAAGCCATCCTGCACTTTGAGAAAGCTATAAAGGGATTTTAGGTGTTAGAAAAAATAGCACATAATTATCCTATACTCAAATCCGTAAAATATTTTATTTTTAATATCCGTAAAATATCCATGTAAAAAGTCCAGAGGGCTTGGGGCACTTCAGACCCGCCCACGCCGCAGCCGGAAAAAAAACAGTTAATTTGAACTCGGGTTTGGGCTGATGTGCAAGCTTGAGAGTGGGTTACTTTTAATCCTCATGTCCCCCAATATGATCCCTAGCATTTACAGAGCTGTACAGTGCAGGCTTGAATTTATTTTTGCGTTTTTAGATTTCACAGCTTACGGCCGGTTTCAAGATATGTGGCCGGCCGTAAGAGGAGATCCTTGCGGGGGCCGTATAATAGAATCGCGAGTTAACAGAACCCCCGCAAGGAATCGCAGCCTTACGGCCGATTTACGGCCGGTAATAGAATGAGGCCCTATGTAAATAAAACGCTAGAACTGGGAAAAATACATTATTCCTATTAGGAAATTTATAGCAATATAATAAGGGGGAGGGACTGAGATTCGAGGTGGACCCAGTTATTTAAAACAAGGATATTCTGGAATTACCAGATACACTGAATAACGATGATACAAGAAACCCTAATTTCTCCATAAAACCCCAGCCAAAGTATCAACTCTTGCATGTATACTTCTCAGTATGAGCCTCTAAAAATATAAAACATCAAACTCTCATAGAGAGTGAAGAGAGGTACTTTAGTACTTTAGTACAAGATCATGCACCTATAATCTGAAGGTAAACATCAACAGAGAGATGGGAATTATATTACATATATAGTTGTGAGCATGCGAGTTGTTGCTAACGCTTGCGGGCTCACGCAGCGAGCCTGCAAGAACTGCGTCCCTCGCAAAGCGAGGGACGCAGTTCCCCGCAAATGCGGGTCCTCGCGAGGCGAGGGGCCGCATTTGCGGTGGTGGAGCATCCCAACGGCCCCGCAAATGCGGATCCTCGCGAAGCAAGGGTCCGCATTTGCGGAGGTGGAGGCTCAACGTCGGCTGTGTTAACACAAACACACCACACACACGACTTTTTACAAAAAAAAACCCAACCTCCCAGCCAAAAAAAAAACAACGTAACGTCCCCGCAAATGCGGAACCTTGCGAATTTGTGGAGGTGGAGGCTCCAACGTCGGCTGTGTTAACACACACACACACAACTTTTAAACAAAAAAAAATCTCAAAGGTGCCTCACTCCGGTTACACACACACACACACACACCGCGGACGAGGGCCTCAGTTGCTGGCATGAAGCGCCGAAGGCTGAAGGCGCTCCATGACAGCAACTGAGGCCCTCGCCTCCACAAATGCGGGTCCTCGCGAAGCGAGGGGCGCATTTGCAATGCGGGTCCTCGCAATGTACTTAGGGAATGAGGCAACCTTAGCGTAACAGACACCAACACGCACTAAGAATTACACTATTATGGCCGACCCAAAAACAACATAAAAAGCTTACCCATAGAAAGGGGGGGGCACCCAGGACCTCTGAAAGTGAAGTTTCACCTCCATTTAAGTACAAATTCACGAGTTCACACACACGAAAATCCCCTACGCGAGAGAAAAAATGGCCGCCGAAAAAAATGAAAATGAGGCTCAAAGACCCAAGACCGCTCAACCACCTACAACTTACCCAAGAAGGGATCCGAGATAAGATCGGAAACACAGATTAACCACAGGGGATCCGAGAAAGGCTCCGAGCCCTGCATTAACCCCACATTAACCATCGCAGTGGGGGTCCCGATTGCACGCGATCGGGGACCCCCGCTGCAATCAAAATTCAAAATTCCTGCGTTGCAGGTCCTTAAAGGACCGTAAAGGTCCTTAAAGGATTCATTGTAAAAGAAAAAAAAATACACTGTCACCCTGTCAATCATGGGGGTCAATACAGACCCCCATAAAACCCTCATTAACCCTGTCACTCCTGGAGATCAATAGAGAACTCCATAAGCCCTTCATTAAGCCTGTCACTCATGGGGGTCAATACAGACCCCCATAAGCCATTCATTAACCCTGTCACTTATGGGGGGCAAAACAGACCCCCAAAGGCCTCTATTTAACCCCATCAGTCCCATAAGGGTATATTAACACCATTATGGGCCTGTTACAACACTACATTAACCACATAAGTGCCATGATGGTCTTCAAGGACCACCATGACACTAAGTATTAACACTATACTGCACTAGACCCCCCCAATAAAACATTACAGATCAACTAAACACACTCTACACTAACCTATTAACATCTACACTACCTACCCCCTATTAACCACCACCACTCTAATTACAGAAAATAAAAAAGCCTAAAGTCACAAAAAAAATCTAAAATACATGAAATAAAAAACTAACTCACAAAAAAATTAACTACATTACACAAAATAAAAGAAACTAAGTCACAAAAAAAAGGAACATTACAGAAAAAAAAAAACATTACAACCCCACTACAGAAAAAAAAATACACACCTGAAAAGGAAATACATATAATACAAATATATACAATACAAATACATACAATACAATTACAATTACAATACAATTACATACAATTACAATACAATACACCACTATCTAATATACATTACACAATCTATCTAAATAAATAGCATAATCGAATATACATCCTATCTATATAATAATACATTCCCAATCTAAATAAATACCATAAATAAAAACCATAATCTAATATACATCCTATCTATATAATAATACATACCCAATCTATCTAAATAAATACCATAATATAATATACATCCTATCTATATAATAATACATACACAATCTACCGAAATAAATACCATAATCTAATATACATCCTATCTATATAATAATACATCCCCAATCTATCTAAATAAATAACACAATTTAATATAC
This sequence comes from Discoglossus pictus, assembly GCA_027410445.1. NCBI lineage: Eukaryota > Metazoa > Chordata > Amphibia > Anura > Alytidae > Discoglossus > Discoglossus pictus. The sequence goes on along the minus strand of CM050169.1, from coordinate 119,744,457 downwards.
AATCCATCCTATGCCCTCTATATAAAACCCCTAGATAACATAAAATAAATGCTATCTATATATTAACTAATCTAAGTCTAAGCTAAAATAAAAAAATTAAGACCACTTACCTTTGCAGATTTCCATTGCGATCAGCCACCTACGAAAAAATAAATAAAAAAAATCAGTGCAACACGTTTACACATAAAATAAACATTCTATACATTCTATACATTCTATACATTCTATACATTCTATTCATTATAAATATTCTACTCACCTTTCCGCCATGTCACGTCCGGCATTCTTTAAAACCTTCTCCGGCGCAGCACCTGTTAAAAAAAAACAACATTAATACACATACATCAAAATAAAATAAACATTATCTACATTATACTTACCTACCCGCGATGTCTCCGGCCTCCTCCGGATCCTCTTCTGCCACGCCCTGTAAAAAAAATAAAAAAATATATATATACTTACATCCGCACTCTCGGACATCCCCAACGCTAATGAGGCTCCAGGAGAATTTTCCGGAAGAAAATAAGCAATGGCGCCTTCTGATTGGTTGAAAACGCTGTCTATCAAATTCACCCAATCAGGAGGCGCCAATGTGTGAGTCAATCAGAAAGGGATACACCCTAAAATCCCACTCTGATTGAATAATGCACCTATCAATCTTTATTTAAACCAATCACAAGGCGCAGATGCCTTCAGCCAATCACAATGGAATACACCCCCACAGGGTGATTGGCTGGAGCCTCTGCGCATTCTGATTGGTTGCACTGACAATAGCCAATCACAATGGAATACACCCTCACGTACTGATTGGTGAAGGATTTATCTCATTGGCTACTGTTAATATCAATCAATATTTTCAGCCAATGGGAAGGCGCACATGTCTTCACCAATCAGTACGTGGGGGTATATTCCATTGTGATTGGCTGATGGCAATAAAGCCTTAGGATTGGTTCAAATAAAGATTGAAAGGTGTGTTATCCAATAAGAGTTGTATTTTGGGGTGTATACTTTTTTCATTGGTTCACAAATGGGGGCTTCTCATTGGCTGAATTTGATAGATAGCCTTTTCAGCCAATCAGAAGCCGCCATTGCCAATTTTACTCTGGAACACTCCATAGGAAGGTCATTAGCGTCGTAGACATCTGCCAGGGCGGATGTGTTTTTTTTTTTGGAAAGGCGCGGATGCTTCCGGAGAAGACGAGAAGGCCGGAGACATCGCGGAAAGGTAAGTATAATGTAGATTGTGTTTATTTTACTTTGCTTTATGTTTACTAATGTAATGTTTTTTTTTTACAGGACTACCGCCGCACAACACGCAAAGATGGCCGACGGAACATGGCGGACGGAACATGGAGGACGTGACATGCTGGAAAGGGACATGTTGGAAAGGTGAGTATAATATTTACAATATTTAGAATGTTTACAATGTTTAGAATGTTTAGGGATTTCATGTAAACGTGTTGTATTAATTTTTGGAATCTTTCTTACCGTAGGTTTCTGATCTGAAGAAACATCTCAAAGGTAAGTGGTCTTAATTATTTTATTGTAACTTACAATTAGGGTCGCTATATATATATATATAGATAGCATGTATTGTATATTACATAGATAGGGGGATGTATTATTAGATAGTATTGTATATTACATAGTGGGATGTATATTACATTATATAGTGGCATTTGTATTACATAGTGGCATTTATATTAGATAGTGGCATGTATAGTAGATAGTGGCATGTATATTACATAGGGTTGTATTGTATTTTATTTAATTGTATTGCATTTTATTTTATTTAATTGTGTTGTATTGTATTATATGTATGTACTATATGTATTTCATTTTCAGGTGTGTAATTTTTTAAAACATTTTGTAGTGACTGGAGGTCGTAATGTATTTTTCTTTATTTTCTGTATGGTTCCTTTTTTGGTGTAGATTGTGTTTATTTTACTTTGCTTTATGTTTACTAATGTAATGTTTTTTTTACAGGAGTACCGCCGGACAACACGCAAAGATGGCCGACGGAACATGGCGGACGGAACATGGAGGGCGTGACATGCTGGAACGGGACATGCTGGAAAGGTGAGTACAATATTTACAATATTTAGAATATTTAGAATGTTTACAATGTTTACAATGTTTAGGTATTTCATGTAAACGTGTTGTATTAATTTTTGGAATCTTTTTTACCGTAGGTTGATGATCTGAAGAAACATCTCAAAGGTAAGTGGTCTTAATTATTTTATTGTACCTTACAATTAGGGTAGCTATATATATAGATATATAGATAGCATGTATTGTATATTACATAGATAGGGGGATGTATTATTAGATAGTATTGTATATTACATAGCGGGATGTATATTACATTATGTAGTGGCATATATATTACATAGTGGCATTTAAATTAGATAGTGGCATTTATATTACATAGTGGCATGTATAGTACATAGTGGCATGTATAGTACATAGTGGCACGTATAGTAGATAGTGGCATGTATATTACATAGGGTTGTATTCAGTGGCGGCTGGTGACTTTTCAAGTTGGAGGGGCGACAGGGCGAAACATAGCCACTCCCCCTTTTTCAAACCACACCCATGTTTATAACTCCTCCCCCTGACGTCATAATGACCTTTATAAGCCCCGCCCAATGACCTTATGCTTGTAAAGCCCATTGAAATACATGATCTGCAATGCAGAAATGTCAAGAAGTAAAGTAACAATGTGTTAAATTCATTGGTATACAATATAGATTGAAAAAACTCATGTGACAAGACTACAGCAATATCATAATTGCACCTATACGTATTAACAGAAAAATTAAAGGAGTGACACCTACCATTAGTCGGCTCTTCTTCTCAGGGTATTCACGTTCATTAAGTTGACCAATGAGTAGAAACAAATCTGCAGCCACATAGGGTTTGCACCTGGGGTTGAAAGAAAACAAGCAAATCAATCATACCATTCAAGAACAAAACCATACTTAAAAAACATTAAACGACCAAGTGGAACCATATAGGCCCCAAACATACCTTAGAAGACCAAGTGTGACTATAGGCCCCAAACATACCTTAGAAGACCAAGTGTGACTATATAGGCCCCAAACATACCTTAGAAGACCAAGTGTGACTATATAAGCCCCAAACATACCTTAAAAACCTTAAATAACCAATTTTGACCATATAGGCCCCAACCGCACCTTAAAAACCTTAAATAACAAATTGGGACCATATAGGCCCCAACCGCACCTTAAAAACCTTAAATAACAAATTGGGACCATATAGGCCCCAACCGCACCTTAAAAACCTTAAATAACCAATTTTGACCATATAGGCCCCAACCGCACCTTAAAAACCTTAAATAACCAATTTTGACCATATAGGCCCCAACCGCACCTTAAAAACCTTAAATAACATATAGGCCCAAAAAAAATAATAAAAAAATAATATATAAATATATATATATATCACATATTATAATTGTCTTACTACGAGTCGTCGTCACGCTGTTTGCGTGGTCTGTACGACTTTGCGGGCTTAGCGATGAGCGCCGCAGGCGCTCATCGCCGGGCGAGCCTCGCGCAGCGAGGCGAGCCGTTACACTGTTAAACCATAGCACTTTGGCAATGAGCGCCACAGGCGCTCATTGCAGGCGAGCCTCGCGTAGCGAGGCGAGCCGTTAATACAGAGCACTTTGCCAATCAGCGTTAATACGCAGAACAAAAATACGGCCGCAACTCGCGAACAGGAAAAAAAAATACAATCACAATAAATACACACAACACATACATAAAAAGCTTACCGACAGCAAGAGGGAGCATCCACGACCTCAAAAAAACAAGTTACACCTTCATTTTATTAAAAATAAAACAGTTTAGACACTAAAAAAGTCTCGAAGCGAGAGAAAAAATGGCGGCCGAAAAAAACGAAAACGAGGCTACAGCACTATAACCACGGAAAACACGTACGGATAATCCGATAAGACGCATACTACACATTACTGCCCATTAAATCACGTACGGATTATCCGCTAAGACGCATAACACACATTACCCGCCATTTTACGATAATGCGGAACTAAAGTACTACGCTAACGGTTTCAGCTTGCGCACGCACACTATTACACTGCACACGTTCTAAACGCTTACACAGCACCTCCACACCACCAATGCTGCTGCAACATCACTACAGATTGCCAGCTCTTAAACACAATGCATACAAATTGGTAAAGTATAGTCATTCATTAATTATTTATTATTTTAACTTATATATTTCAGTAGTACACACAAAACACCATTAGCTACCTTACAATTCCATATGTATATTAATAACTATACAACTTTCCAAACATTTTTTGCCCCGTTAATACGGAGCACTTTGGCAATGAGCGCCGCAGGCGCTCATTGCAGGCGAGCCTCGCGTAGCGAGGCGAGCCGTTAATACGGACCCCTTTTTTTATGGAGCAAAGTGCTCCATATGTATATTAATAACTATACAACTTTCCAAACATACACATCTCATTGCCGTCATTTTTTGACGGGCAATACGCTAGTATATATATATATATATATATATATATATATATATATATATATTGATAGATATATATATATATATATTGATAGATATATATATAAATTGATATCAATATATCACAATAAATATATATATATATATATATATATATATATATATCAAATTGATATCAATATATCACAATAAATAAATATATATATATATATATATATATATATATATATATATCAAATTGATATCAATATATCACAATAAATAAATATATATATATATATATATATATATATATCAAATTGATATATATATATATATATATATTTATTTATTGTGATATATTGATATAAATTTATATATATATATATATATATATATATATATATATATATATATATATATCAAATTGATATATATATATATATATATATATATATATATATTTATTTATTGTGATATATAGATATAAATTTTTATATATATATATATATATATATATCCAAATATATATATATATATATACGCATACAAAATACACATACATATACATAAACATATACATACAACAATATATATTAATTGATATTTATTATTTGATTAATTGATGTTCTTTATTACTTGTTATATTATATTGTTCATGCATTTCTATTACACATTATTTGTTATACATATTACAGTGCTATTTTTTGGCTATACATGTTACAGGATATTATCCTGTAACATGTATATCACATAAAATAGCCCTGTAATATGTATAATACATACAGGGTCAAACAAGTTCACACTAACCTTTTTTACCCTTACAGGCTTCCATACCTGCTTGCTGATTTGCTAATTTTTTAAGGACTCTCATTGGTTGAAATCGATGTCAATCAAAAATTTCAGCCAATCAGAGTCCTTCAAAAATTAGTATATATAGCAGACCGTGGGAAAAAAACAATTAATCGCGGGAGGGGCTCCTTGTAGGAGGAGCTCTTTTAGTGTGTTGTTTTTTTTTTTTTAGAGCGTCGTTTTTTTTTTTGTGGAGGCCTCTTTCAATGGGCCAGAATGGATGGATGGACAATGGCTTCAATCAAGATTGGATTATTTTGACCATTGGCTTCAATCAACATTGGATTATTTTATTTGACCATTGGCTTCAATCAACATGGATTATTTTATTTGACCATTGGCTTCAATCAACATTGGATTATTTATTTTTCATGACGATATCCAGAGGACAGAAGGCCAACGCTGGAGGGGTCAATTTTACAGGTAAGTATGTGCTGTTGTTTATTTTATTTTTTATTAATGTTTGTTTAAAGCTGTTTATTTTTGTATAAAATGTGTTGTGTTACTAACTGTACTAACAATGTTTGCTTAGCTTACTGTTTAATTGTAATAATAATGTTTTTACTGTATTTTTTTCCCCTTCCTTTATTTTTATTTTATCTTTAGAAGTGACAGGCACATATACGTGCCTGTTACTTCTAAAAATGGAATAAAAATAGGGGGTGGGGGGGTAGGTAGTTGGTTCATCCAGGCTGGGGTCGGTCACGGTCAGGCGCCCATCGGTCGCCCATAGGCCACGATCAGGGGTGGCACAGGCCTCATGGGGGTGAACATCCACCCCCATGTGGCCTGGTCAACCCCGCTCACTGCCCGAATACCCGGGGTAGCATAGGCCGCATCGGGGTGGTGGCGGTGCCGGTGGTGATCGGGCCTCGGGGGTGGCATAGGGCGGCAACATGGAGGTCATCAGGGGTGGCACAGGCCTCATCAAGGGGGTTATCCGATCACCCCCATGTGGGCCTGTGCCACCCCGCTCAAAACCCGACTACCCCGATCCCGTGATCGGTGTAATCCGGCGGTGGCATGATGGCATAGCTAGGCTAGCTTAGGGCAGGCCTGATCGGGGGTGGCACAGGCCACATGGGGGTGATGGCTGGGGTCGTCGGTGGTAGTTGGTGGGTGGCTGGGTAGGTGGCACTGGCAGGCCAGGCAGGCATAGTGGGGGACTGGGGGTAACTGGTCACCCCTAACTTTTATTAGGGGCTACTAGGGGTTTTGGTTTGGCCAGGGGCAGGGGCAGGGCAGGTGCCAGGCAGAGGCAGGTAGACTTACTGTGTTAGGCAGGCAGAGCAGATGAGTAGATTCAGCCAGGGAGGTCTCTCAGTCTCAGCGTGACCAGGGTCAGGAAACAGAAAGGGGGAAGGGACAGGGAACTGGTGGTTTTATTGACTGTATCAGTCAATCAAAATGATAACTCGAGGCCCTATTTGCTGGCGGGCGCTTAGGGCTAAGGGTTTAGATTGATCACTTAGTAACTGGACAGCCTTCCATCATTGATTGGTCAATGATGGAAGACTGTCAGTTATTAATTGATACATTTATGACCGCCCATGCATATCGTCACTGTGATGGTGGGCGGCATGCATTAACGGTCAGGGGGCCAGGCCAGGACTCATTGAAGAGAGAGAAGACTCTAAGGTTAGTGTACACAGTGTATAACTATTGTAATTTGATCACACAGGGTGCAGGCAGGGAGCTGTATAGATACACAGCATTAGTTAATGTAGCGCAAGGGTTATTTTAAAGTGACAGTGTCCCTTTACTAACTTTACTTCATTTTTAATACTATTTAGACTATTTAGACTTGAAATGATGATGTACACCTTATATTTATTTGTTTTTGGGTTATACTAATACATTGTTGTGTTTTTTTTATTGCAGGGTGAAGAAAATATTTGGGGGGGCGTTTGCCCTGACGCCCCAATGGACGGGCCGCCCCTGGTTGTATTGTATTTTATTTAATTGTATTGTATTTTAGTTTATTTATTGTGTTGTATTGTATTATATGTATGTACTATATGTATTTCATTTTCAGGTGTGTCATTTTTTTAAAAAAATTGTACTGACGGGATGTTGTAATGTATTTTTTTATTTTCTGTAATGTTCCTTTTTTTTTTTTTGGTCACTTAGGTCACTTTTTTTTTGCTCACTTTTGGTCACTGTAATGTACATTTTTTATTTTTGCTGCTTTTAGTTTTTACTTATTTTATGTCATGTAGATTTCTGCTTTTTGAGGAATTTAGTTACTTGAGGCACACAGTACACTCACATTGTGTGACAAACAGCATTTCAACACTTTTTTTATTGACCGTCATTTTTTAGAAACGGTTCCTGAAATGTCAAATACGGATATTAATAATTAAACAACTTTCCAAACATACACATCTCATTGCCCTCATTTTTTGACGGGCAAGTCGCTAGTAGAAGATATATTCCTTAAATATTACTCTCCCTTACATTTTTTTGAATATTGAGATTTACATCAGCCTTGAGGGACTTTGCACTAGCTAAGCAAGATCTATGAGATCCATAGTATAAAGGGGAATAGAACTACTGGAATATTTGAAGTCTATAAACTATTCTGAATATCTCAACTAATCTAAGAGAGTCAAAAGACTGAATTATCTCTTACTTGCTATGAGTTTTGGCTATAGGGGGAAAGTCCTCTCTCATTTTGTTAAAGATTGTTGTCTCTCTGATAACAGGAGAGGGGGATAAATTACCTGAACAAAAGAGATACTAAGACACACCAAATGAAAAAAAAGACAAGAAACCTACATTACCTAAATCCCCTTCAAGCTTTTTTTCTGTCAAGCATAAAGATACTGAAATGGATGTTACACAAACAGATTCCTCCATACTGGAACAATCAACAAATGGAATTGTATCCACCCCACAGGGGCAACATGGAGAAAATACTAATAGTAATGAAGATCTGCTTACAGTAACCAAAATGAAGGAAATCCAGGCAGACTTTCAAACATCTATGATCTCGGAATTTAGACAACAAATTGTAGATAATACAAGAGGCATTAAGAAACTTGATAGTGAAAGCTTGGAAAGCAAAACTGAAAAGCAAATAAAAGAATTTTTGGAGTTAAGAGGATATTCCCAAAAATTGGAACAGAGAATCCAAGAATTAGACTGTAAAATCATTAAAATAGAAGACTATTCAAGAAGGCCCAACTTGAAAATAAGAGGCATAAAGGAAACAGTTTCCAACACAGACCTTAGAGCGCATGTTATAGACATTTTCAATGCAATAGTTGGTTGTGAGGTTAAGGGAGATACAGAAGTACATTTGATACATAGATTGCCTATGTCCCCAAGACTAGAATCTAAATTCCCAAGGGATGTAATAGTAAAATGTAACTCAATTAGTTTGAAAGAAAAAGTAATTAGAGCAATGATTAAAAAAAGGAACTTTAGAGGCCCCATTCACAGATATTAAATTATTCTCTGATATCTCTCCAAATACGCTATTAAAAAGGAGACAATTCTCAGAAATTACAAAATCTTTAAGAAAGGCGGGCATGATTTATAGATGGGGTTTCCCAGTCAGAATATTGGTTAAAAAAAGATATGACGTGGTACACCATTTGTACAGATAAAGATGGGGAAAGGCAATTACAAGAATGGAATATAGAGTTAAAGAGAAATACCAAAGACTAGATTCCTTTCTGTGATAAGAATTGTGTGAGGTGAACTAACCGGGAATCCTAAACAAACACAATATTTCAAAATTCTAAAGACATTATAATATACTCACCCCAGTTGTAAAAGTAGTGCACACACAGTAGAATGGGAAAAGGCTTTAACGTAAGAAAAAGATAATAAGTGTTAAAGTAGAGTAATAAATAATTATTGAAGAAAGCATCACTAATAGTAAATTGAAACAATATGTAGTTAACAGAGAGTAGTTGATAAGCTTAAATTGAAGATAATAAATACATATTAAATAATATAAAAAAATAAATAAATAAAAAAAATTGAAAAAGAGGGGAAAATTCCTTCTTTATAATAAACTAGCAACTTGCCCGTCAAAAAATGACGGTCAATAAAATTTGAAGACATGGCAATGCTGTTTGGCACACAATGTTAAGCTTTATATACGCTATGAACCTTCTGCGCTCATTGCAAGCCTCTGCTTCTGTGTCCTTTGGCTCCTCTCTCTATTTTTTTAAATACTAATTAATTAATTGAATAATAAATTAATATAGTTTACCTTTTTCTAATAAATATATGTAACAATCAATAGCCTGAAGAGGTAACAATCTCTTTTTGTTGTCCTGCAGCATATAATGTCCAGTTGGACTGTTGCTGGGCTGAGGAGATAGTGTTATGAATGTCCCAACTTTGCGTTAGAAATAGGCTGTGTGCACGAGGGCAAACTTTAGTTTATTTGTGTAAAGTGCTACTTTAGATGCATAATGTTGTTAGTGGCAAGTTAGGATTGTAAAATAGCGTTGTTTGTCTATGTGCTACGCGGTTCTCAAGCATTTGCCGTCCTTTGTAATAGTGTATTTTGTACCTCGTACGTTCCTGGGTAAAAGTGGTACGCCGTTGGCCTATCTTTAAGCTTAATGTAGAGTTAGAAATACAAGGGGCAGATAGAGATGAATAAAATAATTAAAATATCTCCTTTCTAGTAACAACTACATTTTTATTAGAACTCCTTTTTGCCTATTAAGTTAGAGACACATCCTCCTGCGGAACCAGTGTGGATTCCGTAATAAAATTTTCTGCCAGTTACTTCCCGATGTGATGTCAGCCCAAGAGGGCCCTTGTGGGAATCAAACTCATCTAATCGATCTCAGAAGGTTTTGTAATATAATTTATATGTATGGTATGAATGGGGATGATAGAAAGTTGTATAGAGCACAGACAAATTGGTTTACCTGTATTATTAAATTACAGTATTGTTTTTGTCCCATAATGTCAAAATATACTCACCCCAGTTGTAAAAGTAGTGCACACACAGTAGAATGGGAAAAGGCTTTAACGTAAGAAAAAGATAATAAGTGTTAAAGTAGAGTAATAAATAATTATTGAAGAAAGGATCACTAATAGTAAATTGAAACAATATGTAGTTAACAGAGAGTAGTTGATAAGCTTAAATGGAAGATAATAAATAAATATTAAATAATATAAAAAAATAAATAAATAAAACATTTTAAAAAAAGGGAAAAAGAGGGGAAAATTCCTTCTTTATAATAAACTAGCAACTTGCCCGTCAAAAAATGACGGTCAATAAAATTTGAAGCCATGGCAATGCTGTTTGGCACACAATGTTAAGCTTTTTATACGCTAAGGACCTTCTGCGCTCATTGCGAGCCTCTCCTTGCGTGTCCTTTGGCTCCTCTCTTTATTTTTTTGAATTCTAATTAATTAATTAATTGAATAATAAATTAATATAGTTTACCTTTTTCTAATAAATATATGTAACAATCAATAGCCTGAAGAGGTAAAAATCTATTTTTGTTGTCCTGCAGCATATAATGTCCAGTTGGACTGTTGCTGGGCTGAGGAGATAGTGTTATGAATGTCCCAACTGTGCATTAGAAATAGGCTGTGTGCAAGAGGGCAAACCTTGGTTTATTTGTGTAAAGTGCTACTTTAGATGCATAATGTTGTTAGTGGCAAGTTAGGATTGTAAAATAGCGTTGTTTGTCTATGTGCTACGCGGTTCTCAAGCATTTGCCGTCCTTTGTAATAGTGTATTTTGTACCTCGTACGTTCCTGGGTAAAAGTGGTACGCCGTTGGCCTATCTTTAAGATTAATGTAGAGTTAGAAATACAAGGGGCAGATAGAGATGAATAAAATAATCAAAATATCTCCTTTCTAGTAACAACTACATTTTTATTAGAACTTCTTTTTGCCTATTAAGTTAGAGACGCCTCCTCCTGCGGAACCAGTGTGGATTCCGTAATAAAATTGTTCTGCCAGTTACTTCCCGATGTGAGGTCAGCCCAAGAGGGCCCTTGTGGGAATCAAACTCATCTAATCGATCTCAGAAGGTTTTGTAATATAATTTATATGTATGGTATGAATGGGGATGACAGAAAGTTGTATAGAGCACAGACAAATTGGTTTACCTGTATTATTAAATTACAGTATTGTTTTTGTCCCATAATGTCAAAATATACTCACCCCAGTTGTAAAAGTAGTGCACACACAGTAGAATAGGAAAAGGCTTTAACGTAAGAAAAAGATAATAAGTGTTAAAGAAGAGTAATAAATAATTATTGAAGAAAGGATCACTAATAGGAAATTGAAACAATATGTAGTTAACAGAGAGTAGTTGATAAGCTTAAATGGAAGATAATAAATAAATATTAAATAATATAAGAAAATAAATAAATATTTTTTTTTTAAAAAGGGCAAAAAGAGGGGAAAATTCCTTCTTTATAATAAACTAGCAACTTGCCCGTCAAAAAATGACGGTCAATAAAATTTGAAGCCATGGCAATTTGGCACACAATGTTAAGCTTTTTATACGCTAAGGACCTTCTGCGCTCATTGCGAGCCTCTCCTTGCGTGTCCTTTGGCTCCTCTCTATATTTTTTTGAATTCTAATTAATTAATTAATTGAATAATAAATTAATATAGTTTACCTTTTTCTAATAAATATATGTAACAATCAATAGCCTGAAGAGGTAAAAATCTCTTTTTGTTGTCCTGCAGCATATAATGTCCAGTTGGACTGTTGCTGAGCTGAGGAGATAGTGTTATGAATGTCCCAACTGTGCATTAGAAATAGGCTGTGTGCACGAGGGCAAACCTTGGTTTATTTGTGTAAAGTGCTACTTTAGATGCATAATGTTGTTAGTGGCAAGTTAGGATTGTAAAATAGCATTGTTTGTCTATGTGCTACGCGGTTCTCAAGCATTTGCCGTCCTTTGTAATAGTGTATTTTGTACCTCGTACGTTCCTGGGTAAAAGTGGTACGCCGTTGGCCTATCTTTAAGTTTAATGTAGAGTTAGAAATACAAGGGGCAGATAGAGATGAATAAAATAATCAAAATATCTCCTTTCTAGTAACAACTACATTTTTATTAGAACTCCTTTTTGCCTATTAAGTTAGAGACGCCTCCTCCTGCGGAACCAGTGTGGATTCCGTAATAAAATTGTTCTGCCAGTTACTTCCCGATGTGAGGTCAGCCCAAGAGGGCCCTTGTGGGAATCAAACTCATCTAATCGATCTCAGAAGGTTTTGTAATATAATTTATATGTATGGTATGAATGGGGATGAAAGAAAGTTGTATAGAGCACAGACAAATTGGTTTACCTGTATTATTAAATGATAGTATTGTTTTTGTCCCATAATGTCAAAAGTATGAACACCCCCTTTAAGAGAAAAGCATACATTTTGGAATGTATTAAATATAAGACAGATACTGCCTGCTTCCAGGAGACGCACTGGAAGTCAGGCAATATCGCAAAAATGTATAGTAAGTTATACCTAGAACCTATCAATTCTACATATAAGAACAAATCAAGAGTTGTATCAATTTTATTTAATAAACATCTGGTTATTCAGGAAGAAAACAAATCTATAGACCAAGATGGAAGATACATAATTTGGGGGGGAAAGATTAATAACGCATATTATACTATAATAAATTTATATTCCCCCAACAAAAAGCAGATTGGTTTTGTGAAAAAGCTTTTTAAGTAAGTCTTTAGAATCTGTAAGGGCTCTTTGATACTTTGCGGGGACTACAATATGCTGGCTGACCCAACTTTGGATAGATCCTCCAACTTTAAAATTGAGCCTGACTCATATTCCATAGAAGTAGCTAAGAAATTTAGTGGCTTAATGTTATCTCATACTTTGTTTGACGTTTGGAGAAGTAGAAACCCCCTGGAAAGGGACTATACCTTCTTCCCTAAACGCCATTCAGTTTACACAAGAATAGATTATTTTTTGACACATATTCAGTCATTGGATTTAGTAGATAAAATAATAATTTATCAAATGTCATGGTCAGATCACTCTTCGGTGTGTTTGACCCTAAAAGAGAGAAAAATGGGAGAGCAGAGAAGACGGTGTCTTAAACACTGGTATAAATATACTGTAGGCATAAGTATTTGAATGTTCCTTCCTTAGCAACCCCAAATAAGTTAATCATTGGTAAGGAATCATCAAACATAGGAGATTATTTAAAAAGCATTGGTATTATACACATTTTTGACCTTTATGACAAGATACTCATATGAGACATTTCAGGAAGTATATAATTTGCTTAACTTTACTTGGTTTGATTTTATGACAGCGAGTAAGAACTTGGATAGACTTGATTATAGAAAAGTATACACACAGGATTGTTCGGATTTTGAATTGCTGCTTATTTAAAGACAATTGGACACACAAAGTAGCTAAATGTCAGAGATCACTTAACATCCTTAACCATAGAGGAAAGACAGAAAGGATGATTAGCTGGGAGACTGACTTTGGTTGGAATTTACCTGAAGACTTGTGGTGGAGGGGTTTCAAATTAGTGAAATCAACTTCCCCATGCACCACATATAGAGAACTATACTTCAAGATAATCCAAAGGTGGCATTGGGTACTGTATAAATTAAATAAAATTGATGAGGGTTATTCAAAATTCTGCTGGAAAGGGTGTAATGAAGTGGGCACGCATTCCCACATATGGTGGGAGTGCAAGCAAGAAAAAACCTTTTGGGAATATTGCCTTACTTAGTTGTCTAAAATGACAAAGATAACCCTGAAATTGGATCCTAAGATTGTCCTCTTTTATATTTTGGAGACTAGTATTCCATCGTCTGAAAGATTGATATTATCTCATGTTCTACTAGTCTTAAAATGGTTATTAGTAAAATACTGGAAGCAGAAGAGGATTCCCATGGAAAGAAGTATCACATATATAGTTGTGAGCATGCAGGTTGTTGCTAACGCTGCAGGCTCGCGTAGTGAGACACAGTCACTGCGGTCCTCGCAAAGCCAGGGCCGCAGTTGATGGCAAAAATACGAAAAAATTATTCGAAAAAAATACATTATGAGCTTGCAAAAATACGACCTTAACGCCCGAACCGCTCGCACATAAAAACTTTAAAAACACAATAAATACACACAACAAATACATAAAAACCTTACCCACAGCAAGGTGGGGGCACCCAGGACCTCTGAAAGTGAAGTTACACCTCAATTAAAGTCCAAATTCCAGAGTTTACACACACGAAAATCCCCTAAGCAAGAGAAAAAATGGCCGCCGAAAAAAACGAAAAGGAGGCAACAGGACCCTAAACACGCAAAACACCACCAAGCACATAAGGATTTTCCAAAAAGTTGTACGAGGTACAAGATACACCATTAGCAAGGACACTACATCATACACAGCCGCGTAGCACATACACATTAGCTGCCATTTTACAACACTAACTTACACAATGCGGAAGTACACATCTAACCTAACGGCTCCCCCTCATGCACGCTGCCTATTTACACTACACACTGCACACATTGCTGACACTTACACCTCAGCGCCACAACAGTGCAAACCTACATTATATGCTGCACGAACATCAAAACAGATAGTCAGCTCTTCAGCCCAATGCTTCCTGCATCTATTACTTCCAAATAGGTAAAGTATATTCATTTATTAATGTATTATTTTTTTCATTAGCATACACCAAACAGCATTACCTGCCTTACAAATTTATTGCCGGCATTTTTTGATGGACAAATCGCTAGTGTACTATAATGTCTAGAAATAAGGAATTAGAAACCATGAATTTTATTGGCTCCATCCCAAAAGCTAGAAGTATTAAAAATGGCAGATTTGGGACTCTTACATGATAGATAACAATGATTAGTTAAAATGTTCGTAGCTTGAAATCTGAATATGGAGTCTATACCACTTGTATGGAAGAATTAATGTGAATGCAGAGTCTAGTTTATGTTATTTATTTATTTTTTATTTATTTTTTGTATATTGTCGATTTTTACGATTTATATGTGTTATTTAAAATGTGGATTTATATGTATTCTTGTATTCTAAAGAAAAACTTAATAAACTTTTTCAAACCAAAAAAAAAAAAAAATAGTTAAATTATAAACTTAGTGAAATGCCAGAGTAAAAAATTCTCACCCTCTAGAGCATCTACCTCTCTTCCTGAGCTGCCATCTTTTATAGGTCTGACCTAAAGCCAAACCCAGATGGGAAGTACTTAATTTTACCAGTGAGAACTTTACATTCACAGCAAATTAGATTACAGTGTTGATTTAAGAAGTTTAAAACATTCAAATATCAAATGGATGTAGTTGTGAACTTAATTGATGGATTTGAACGAATATAGTTGAGTAACAGGACACTCAAGTCACAATGCACTATAATTCAATTAAACAGTACATACCTTTCCTTTGCATGATCAGTATATGTGCTAATTCTAAACATTTCATTTTTACAAGCTGCTTTTGCAACAACAGTCAGTGAGGACAGTAACTGATTTCTCCATAGGTCTCCATAACTCGACTGGTACAACATATTGTTTGTATAACATATATTTGTTTTGTTTTCTTTCTAGAAATGAATATCTTACAACCGGAAAAAACAAATGTTCAATGAAATAAGGGAATATCTTCAAGTGTTCCAAAAAGAAACAGGGGAATTACAGATGTATCTTAGGAAAGGGGAATCGCTCCAGGCCTTGACTTTGTTGGTTGGCAGGGCTAGCCGTTTACGGCTGGCTGGTGGCGGGGGTGAGTGCTCTTGCTAGGTGGGAGCATATTTATGGTGTGGGGATATACCAGGATTGGTTCAACGTCTCCTGGGCATGGGGTTCCTGGAGATCTTAGATGTTTGGGCTCCCTTGGTAGGCGTGAGCATTCACCTCTGTCTTTATTTATTTGTAATGCAAATAAAGGCTGTGGCCTGTTTATCCCATACTGGTGTCTGTCATTTATTTGGGGTTCTTGTGGGAATATGTGGTATTACGTAACATGTCCTATATGCTTAGGTCATAGCAGCCCCTAGAGACAGAATGTAATGATCAAGACCACAAGTTACTGTCCCAAAGCTGAAACCGTAAACCATGCACGATTTGGAGCAGTTCAGGGCGGGAACTTATCAATTAAGCAAGCCTGTAACCTCCCATTTCGAATCAGCCAATAGAAAATGAGACTGTCATTATTACGGCAGTAAAATATGGAGGTTACATGTCAACCAATTAGCTTTAGGGGTCCGATATGCGATCAGACTCGCAAACCCTCAAAATAAAGAATAATGAAAATCAATGCCAATACTTTTCTAGTCCATACGGGTGGCCTGATATATATTTTTGATACCTGAGATCGATTTAAACCCAAAATAAAACATACATTTTTTTTAATTACCTGTTGATTTGCAAGCTTGTGACTGTTGTGCAATTAATTCTAATGTCTACCTTCGCTTTCCCCGTTATTTACAGTGAAGTCGTTTTTTTTTTTTTCATACAGTGCTACAAATAGGTGTTTAACCCCTTCCGGGTCCTCTCTAGCACTACTTGGATGTTCTCCTTCATTTGCCATTTATGGGCGTGAAAACATTTGCAGGCTTGAGGAAATTGAGCAATTGAATAACGAATTGCGATTTTAGCCTTGCAAAAGTGAAAGATCAAAGGCTTCTAGAGGCTGTAAGTTACGAGTTTAACCATCGCCATTTTTTCAAGGCCATAACTCGGAGACCAATTGAATAGCAAATTAGCTTGCAACCTCACTTACTGGCTCCCTGATCGTCCCATAGTCACTTCAGAGAAAATCATGGATTGTTGCTATTATAATATTTCTTAACAGATAAAATATTGCTTTAGAGAGGAGCAATAGAGAGGAGCTAGAAGAAGCTGCCAGTAATAACTATAGTACTACAGCAGTTACTCCTAGGTAACAAACACTAGGAACTCCTTACTGTCCACAGTTGCCTTTACACAGTGAGACATGGCAGCCTACAGCAAAACTTATAGAAAAAAAGTGCTCTATCCAAACTTAATGTTTGGACACTGCAGGGTCGCTACCAGATAACTGCATCTCAGTAGATTTAGTCTTTTTGGAATTCCCAAAGGCTTTTAATTCAGGGCAACATGGTAGACTATTGTGCAAAGTAAGAGATACAGGAATTGCAGTAAATATATGCACATGGATTGAGAGCTGGCTAAAAGACAGGAAGCAAAGGGTTGTTGTAAATGGCACATACTCCGATTGGACTAATGTGGTAAGTGATGTTCCTCAGGGTTCATTGTTAGGTCCTCTCAATTTAACCATATTACTTCATGATTTTGAAATAGGGCTTTTAAAAGTAATATCTCCCATTTGCAGATGACACTAAGATGTGCAAGGCAATTAAAATAGATTCAAATTCAAATTGAGTGTCAGTTATTTGTGATAACATTCTATTGTCCTGTATCCTACACATTGTGTCCATATCCAGTCAGGGCTCAGTGTACAACTAGGTGATGTGCTGCTGATCTCCACAGATAGAGGCTGCTCACTGTCAGTTGGCTTAATGTGTTTTGTTTGTGCTCAGTTACAGTCATGTACACTGCTAAGGGCAGCTTTATATGGGCATCTTTTATTTAACTGCCGTCTTCACAAACTTATGTACCCCCTGGTGTGTTCATACTGTCTTGCACTGCCCCATTCTTCTGTATATCCCTATGAGAAGTCATCATCATAGTGAGTGGCATCTATCTATCTATCTATCTATCTATCTATCTATCTATCTATCTATCTATCACCCTCTCTCCTATATCCAGTATATTTAAATAAAACTGTGCACACAATACGATTAAATAAAGTTATTGGTGTTGAATTTCCCTGGCATTCTCCATGGCTGTGTGACCAAACTGCCAGACATGGTCTGGGGCCTCTGATCATCTGAACAAACTGGGAAACATACAAAAAGCAAAGACACACTTACATTTTTCTGCCCTCTTAGAATTATTATTAATGTATATAGAGAAAAACTGTTATTGTGATATTATTCTCTTATAATCTGTGTAAATACAATTAAAGATATTCAAAGGAGCAGGAAACGCCATTTATCTTTTCTGCACTCATAGTTCTTAAGGTGGTTAATAATAATAACAAATATAAAACCTATCTTTTTTTTTTATTATTACAAAACGTTTTAGAAGTTTTGTGATCTATATGAGATGCAGACAAAAAAGGGAGAGAAAAAACGGGATGAGATTATGTGTGTTTCTTTGGTGATTAAACATGAGATAGAGAAACCCTCGACTAAAAATGTACACAGATCAGCTTTGATTTTTTCAGAGCCTTTCCCAGACTTTAAACCTCAAACACAGCCTAGGCGCTGCCATCTGCAGATCAAAACAAGCCTACCTAGTTCCGAATTTCATTCTTTTGTCAGGTCTAATCAGGTGGATCTAACTAGGTGCTCTGAGAAGTTAACACTTTCATACCTCCTGGGGGAAAAAGGAGCTTTGTAAAGTATGTGGCTCCTATAAAGACTTTGTATTACTCTGTCACACTATGTGAGTACCAGCTGTACAAATATTAAATTGTTTATATCTTATAAATGTTAAAAATCCCACTTACTCTTCTATCATTACGTGCACTTAATTAATGAAAAGAACAAACACAGTAAGAAGGAATATTTTAAACGTATCATGCTTCCATACATTAGGGTCTAAAAAACGTCCTCTAAGTTTCTGGATGCCTGAATACAAAACTTAAATCCCAAGATATCCAACACTGGCTATTTATATACATATGTTTGTGGTGTACAGTAAGCTACTTTCATAAGGACAGTTTTATATTCTGTTAACTTTTCAAGTAGTTTTTAGAGACATGGCAAAGAATGCATGTATGCACAATATGTATGTATGCATGTATGTATGTATGTCATTGATTTGTTTTGCATATCAGCATTAATTTACAGTTCCCACGGCACGGATAACATACATGACTATTTAAGGCTTGTTTATATAAAGACAACTCCACTTTTAGCGCAAAGACAGTTTGCAATGGCAATAAGAATTGCAACACTTCAGTTGTGCTGGGGAAATTATGACATGCAGTGTACTGAATAGGGTACAGAAGAAGCTTTATTTAACATTGTGGAAAATGGATTGTTGAACAAAGATACAATTGTCAATAAATTGCATTACATTATTATCATTTATTAATATTCTTGAAAATAATGTTAGGGGTAATGCACATTGTAAAATAGTACTATATTAAGAAGTATTTCTTCTATTTACCTTTTTTCTGAAACAAGCAATACATTTTTCCAAGACTTGGGTAAAGACAAAAACCTTTCTTGCTTAAAGTTGGAAAAACAACTAAAAGAAAAGATGTTTGAATAAGAAGTCTAAAGGAAATTTGAAAACAAATCCTACAGGAACGGAAAATTAAAATATTAGTGACCATTCAAATGAAAACTCAAATGAAAGTCCTACTGGAAATATAACACTTAGAGATACTTCAGATACTAAAGCTGCACAATTGTGACATGTTTACTATATAGGGAACTCTATTGACCAATTTGTAAATGTATACACTCTTAAAACTGCTCTAAATTTGCCTCATATTCTCAGCCTCACTAAATTGGGGCTATGTTTTAAAACGTAGCCGGTAACTCCAGATTTACAGGTTACTGCTATTAAATTAGCCCTGTTACGTAGCTCGAAGCAGACTTGTGTGTTAAGACGCAGGATGGCCAAGAATAAGCCACGTGTTAAGCAACGTTGCACTTTGCGCACGTAAATGCTTTGATCTGTCATGTCCGTAACCGCTACTTGTTCAATTCAGCTATTAATGCAACGTGGTCACTAGCGAGCAAGCCCTTAACACGCAAATGGAGCCCAAAGGTCAACGTGTGCTCGAGAGCACCCATAAGGGGGGTAAAGTCCAATACATAGCACTTGTAATGCAAATAACAATACTCTACTGTACATATATTATGAGGGAAAGTGATGTTAGGTCTTAGAATTAATAGCACAACATTCTCAAGCCTGCAAATCAGCCAAGAAAACTACTTTATTTCATGTTTATATTTTGTGTTATATTGATCCCTGCAATCAATGTGTTAAGCCATATACTGCAACTCGCATGTAATAGAATATCATATTTACGGCTTTATTAATATTGCATTATATCCGGAATGTGGGTCCAATCACAAACTGTAAGTGAAGCACGTAGGACTTGGAAATCCCCTTTTTCATTGACGTAACGCTAACAATCTCTTTTTTCATTGGCTCCGTCTGAATCCGTAACTACGGTCTACACTAATTGATCGTTTACACGGCCGCAAATCCATCTTTCTACAAAAGAGCTATGATTTTTGACTCAAACCCGTAGCTCACAGCCTTTTCCAATTTAATAGCAACGTAACTCTGCCAAATTCGGAGCCTGCAGCTGCTTCGAGGCTCACATTGAGGATACGAGGCTGCAATTTAATGAGGCTGTCTATTAGCTATTCACAATTTAATTGCTTGCTACCTGCCCACAATCACTACGGGCCAGCCAAAGCAGCAAATTTCAGCTTACAACTCTATTGGTTTTAGCACATCTAGACCATTACAATCGCTATTTAATTAAAGTTACAAAAAACAATCTTATTTTAGACCCCTAGCTCTAGTTGGCAAATAAAGTCTAACCCGCAAATGAAATAAGTATTAATAGGACTCACAAGACCTTTTTCAAAAACGTATTAAAGCTGTTGGAACATTTAAACACACAATACTGTGAAAGCATGGGAAGGCGTGGTAACAC
The DNA here is from genome assembly GCA_027410445.1 of Discoglossus pictus. Taxonomy (NCBI): domain Eukaryota; kingdom Metazoa; phylum Chordata; class Amphibia; order Anura; family Alytidae; genus Discoglossus; species Discoglossus pictus. Next base: position 119,723,362 of record CM050169.1, on the reverse strand, counting down.
ATTAGAATTTATTACACAACAGTCTCCAAAGAACAAATATGCACAAATATTCTTTATAATATTTGGACTGCTCATGCATATGGTAATTTTAAAAGTGTTGCTGAAAGATACAATACCAGTTGTAATAACATTTTTTTTTAAATGGCATATCAATCAGTTAAATGATACACAAATATATAATATGATATGGTTTCCAGGACCATATCTTGCTTACCCTGCATCTAAAGTGATTATGATTAATACATGGAGCACAACATATATCAGCTGTGATGCCAAATAAGTCCCATCTAAAGAAGAGGATAATCTAATCAATGAAACCCACATGGCCATTAACAGGTGCTGTAATTAACAAGCCATATAACCCCACCCCAACAAGCCATGAGCCAGTCTGAACCAGCATGGATCAACAACATATACAAGCTTTAAATGTGTAACTGAATATGAGGTATTGTAAAAGGTATAAATGAATAATCAGAATGTGGCATGATGGGCACCTGGATGTGAGATGTGCAAATGTGAACTGGATGAGGCATTGCTTTGAGGAGATGCTGGGAGAGAACGTGAGTGATCATGTGACCTATTCTGATCCAGAACCAAGCTAGACAATTTAATTTGCACAGGAAATGCATAGGAACATGGTGGGGGATCGGGTAGGGGATTGAGCTTTAGTGGCACAGGGACAGGGGCATGTGAAGGCACATGCTAACAGGGAGGATGACGTTGATGTGAACAGCTTTAGAGGGGAGAATGATGAACAACAGGGTGACCATGAAGTGCTGGCTCAGGGCAAGCAAGATCTGCAGGGAGGGGAACAGGCCCAGGTCCATTTAAGGAGGGTCCAGGTACCCAGAGTATACAGGGAAAGAGTCACAATAGAGGAGTTAACTGATGGGGAAGTGTATGAGCATATTGGTCTGACCCGTACAAGTCTCCAAGAGCTCTATACAGTCTCACAGACCAATATGGATATATTGGGAATTACACAGATGTTAGCCACAATAAACTTCCTTGCATCTGGTAGTTTCCAAACCATTGAGAGCCTAGTAGGAGCAATGTCTCAGCCAAGCTTCTTTAAGTGTTTGTGCACATTCTGCACTGCTATGATTCAGAATACTAACAAATTAATCAGTTTTCCTAACACAATTGGAGAGATCTTGAAGGGGAAAACTGATTTTCATCAACTAGGAGGTGTACTTAACGTGTTGCACACATGTGGCATTGACACCTCCTAAAGATCAGGAAGCGCAGTTGAGAAATCAGAAACAGTATCATTCTATCAATGTACAAGTTATTTGTGATGCAAACATGCACATACAAAGTGTTTTTGCAGGCTTCCCTGGAAGTGCTCAAGATGCCCATATTCTGCATCAATTCGGTATATATTGTATGTTCCAGTCTGGTCAATTACCATGAGGTTGGCTACTGGGTGAGTACCCATAAGTAATCACAGGCAAGCACATGTCACTAATAGAATATAGACTAGAATATCAAAATATGGATTTACTGTATTACCATGGCCATCATATGTGACAAAGGGCGTTACACTAGCTGAGCCATAACATTTTGGATAGTAGTTGTTCATAACCGTGTGTTATTTGGTGCAACTAGTATCCGTTCATGTACATGTACAAAAAAATGTATTACCAGATTCAGTACTGATAATTTAACACGCTACTCACATACAATTGATAGGTTGAACCAACATCACAACATCTCACTAATATATACATCTGCTATTTGGGTTATTGTAGGTGATGCAGGATATGGGTGTCTACCCTGGTTGTTGACCCCTGTGAACAATCCACAGTCTGACGCAGAGGTGCTGTCAGTATGCAAGTAACATCACCTGACATATGTAACATGGCATCTGCATAGTAATATAAGATAAAAACTTTAAAGCAACTAGCTAATCAGTATTCTGAATCAGATATCACACCGGATACAACAACATTACAATTATTAAGAGACATGCACATAAATGATGCAATGTGACATTAGCATGTCCAGGTAATATCTTGATGATGAGCTTCATTACTTGTTCTTATAGTGGTGACAACGACTAATCTTTAAGATTTGTAACAAACACACAAATAATATATTATGATGAACATTACACATCCTATCTTATCAGCTACTTCAACATATACCAGCACATGCATGTATGTTGGCACATATATCAATATGTTGGTTTCAGAGATATGAAACAAGCTATTGATCTAGCAAATAATACTGATGGATATTTCAACATACTATTAAGGTATGAATCTCAAAAAAAATACACCATTAGGCATTATTGGCTATCCACATGTCCTTTGATGTGCTCAAGATGAAATCCATGAGGAGTTTATTTCCAACAGTACAGTACGGCTGCAGTGGATGGTTGTGTTACTGTGCTGCTTTAACATAACACATGGGATGTCTTTGGAAAAAGCGAGGTAGACCTCCGTTAATGGATTTGTAATGTTTTGTTTATCAGCATACATGCTGTGGCGACCCAGATTTGAGGGTACCTTTTTGTGTTCAAGATCTCATGTACCTTTGCTTAGTACAAACAGATTCATATTGTTATTGTTGCTTGCATAGAAATATATCACAAACACCAAAATACTTCCCCCACACCCTGTCATCAAGGATACAGAAACCTATCACTCGTTTCTAGATCTGATTTCACAAAAGCCATAAACTAACTTGCCTATCTGAGGCCAGGAAGTATGCATGCCTGGCTGCTCTCAGTGGTCGTATATCAAGATAAATCAGTGTAGAAACGTAACCCTTTGTCCCATAAGTGACTGAAGTAACTTTATTTAATATTAGCATAGCCTAGAGCCTACTTCTGGCACAAATACAATATTATTAAATGTTATACATTGACCCAAGTCACCTTATTACATCAAATCACTATTTTAAACATTATAGCATTACATTTACATGGTACTTTGAAAAGGGACTTGGCATAACAGTGTCATGTACTAACCACAACCTGAACATTAAGGGCCTTATTCAATTGCAAGCCCTCAGATTACATTATACATGCTGTATGTCTGTCTTGCTTGAAATTACAGGGCGATTCGATTGAACAAGCCCGCAATGTATGGGCCGAAAGCCGAAACTGTAAGCCATGCAATCAGGTGTAGCATTTCAGAGCGTGATTATGATCAATTAAGCAAGGCTGTAACTACCGATTTAGAAACAGTCAATAGTAAATGAGACCGTCATCATTACGTCAGTAAAACATGGAGGTTACACATCAATCAATTAGCGTTTAGAAATCCCATATGCGATCATACTCGCAATTCGGCAATATAAAAAATATTAAAAATGTCCATGTGGGTGGCCCTTTTATAATTTTTAACTCATTGATTCTCAAGATTAATATAACATGGAAATGAACCCTAAAAACTAAATAATTTTTGATTGCAGATTTGCAAGCTTGAGACTGTTGTGCAATTAATTCTAATGTCTTTCATTGCTTTTAACGTCTTTAAAAGTGCAGTATTGATTTTTTTTTATGTGCATTAACAGTGCTACTAACAGGTGTTGAACCCCCTTGTGAATCCTATCTGGTACACGTAGGATTTTCTTCTACATTTGCCATTTACAAGTGTGAAAACAATTGTGGGCTTGAGGAATTGTCGCAATTGAATAGCGTTTTGTGATTTAGCGAATGTAACTTGTGCGGGCTTGAAAGATCAAAGGTTTAGATGGCTTGTAAGTTCAGGTTTTGACAATCACAGGGATTTGCAGTATGTAACCCGTAGATTCTTTGCGTCTCACTAAAAGATGCCAATTGAATAGCAAATTAGTTTACAGGCCACATTATGGGCTCCAGTAAATAACAGTTGCTCAGTTAAATAGGGGCATAAGTATTTTATGAACAATTCTTATTAGGCCTGAATACTCATAGGCCATGCTTCTTGGGGATCGGGGTACCGGATCAGAGTCTTAGGCCTAATATTACACAGGTTATTACTGCCATAACAAAACATCAGTGCAGTGGAAGATCGATCTTAGGCAATACATTCCCTTGCTGGTGGGGTTTAGGGGTCCTCCATCCTGGGCCCCATAAATCATTATTCCCAAAATACTTACAATGTATTTCACTTTGATGTAGCTGTTATTATGTTAATGTCAGTAAGTAGGCATGAATATCCTATAATAAAGACACACCTAATGTAAATATTTCTTGTATGCAACAATATGTGATGTATTTTTAAATTATGGTGCTATTAACATCAGATTTAACATAGGATGCGTTAAAATCTGTCCATTACAACATCAAAAATGATTAACATGTGATTAGTGATATGTAAACACGTGAGTTCAGTAACCATATGCATGAATACATAGGTGTAGACAGATGTCTTACAATAATTCATGAATGATATATTGATGTGACACCCCAGTGGTAGTTGCTATTACTGCCCACGGTTACCTGCTATAGACTACAGGTTAACTACCCACAAGGACCGTTTGTGTTCATGGAAATCTCTGCACCACCACCCTGATATCTGACTTCTGTATCAGTCAAAGTCTGTCCATCATGAAGCAGCACTTCCAGGAGTCTCAGTAACCTTCCTGTGGGAGTGATCAGGACAGGTAACTTGCAGATAGGTTCAGTAGCACAGCCACCAAGAGCAAAATAAGAGACAAATGCTTTCTATATGTCTCCAGAAATGAAACTGTTTTGTTTTTGAAAGGTTAGCAATGTTTATAGCAGTTAGATACAGAGGGGGTGTACACTATGTAACAATGAGAGGGTATGGCAGACAATTACAGGAGATGGGGAAAAGGGGTCCTTTATACACACATACATACACATAATCATCATATCAGGAATATAGGAGGTTATAAGAAATTAAGATAATGAGATAAAACTCCATATTAACATTAAGTCCTGTATTTTTCGTATTAAAGTGAGTTATCATCTTCATTTCAGATATCTTTCTTTCTTGTGTGTTTTTAAAGTAACCTCTGAGTATTTTTATTTTCAGGTTTTGTATAGAATGGTTATTTTGTGAAAAGTGATGTCCCACTGGGGTACAATAATTGTCTTCATTGTGTTTTTTGATGGAGTTTCTGTGAAGGTTCATCCTCATATGTAATTTCTGGTTGGTTTCCCCAATGTAGCATCCATTTTCACAGACAGTACATTGTATCATGTAGACTACATTTGATGATGTGCAGGAATATGACCCTCTGATGTTGTAGCTCTTGTTGTTGTGTGTGGCTGTATCCTCTTTGCAGATATGCTGACATAATTTGCAGCGATTTTTTTTGCAGGATTTGGTTCCATTTTCTCTGTTGGGCCGTTCATTGGCCAATCTTCTGTTCACCAATGTTTGTCTTAGATTTGGTGGTTGTCTGAATGCGACAATGGGAGGTTTGGGAAATATATGTTTTAATTCAGATGTTTTAATTCAGCATCTTCTGTTAGTTGTGGTTGTAGATCTTTAATTATTTTACGTATTCCTTCTAGAGTCGGATGGTATGTTGTTACTAGAGGTGTACGTGAAGAACTTTCTTTAGTGGGCACTATATCTTTAAACTCATAGATTGATAGATTGATATATTTCAAGGTAATTGGGATTGTATAGTGCCTCTCCTTTTAGGAAATTGCACAGCACATTTGTTATGAATGCCTTTTAAGTTCATTATGTAATAATGGGGGTTAATTGATGCAACATGTTTAATAGTTAGTAAGGCACTTTTTTTTTTTTTTTTAGAAGAAGAATTTGCGAAGTGGCAAATAATTCAAGGTGCAGGATTGAAGTAAACACTCACATTGTAATGATTGTTATGGAATTTATCGATTTTTTTATTAAAATTTATTTAGGACACATAAAATTAATTAGATGTAGAGTAGCAAACGATTGTATTCAAAGCACAAAGGGGTTATGTAGAATCATTCTAGTCAACGCATGAATTAATATGAGCGATAATGCTAGAATAAGGGAAGAATTGGAATATTTACACATTTAACTTCATGGTAATTTGCACATTTATGATTTATAGGTTTATTAACAAGTTGACTTAAAGGAATTCATTTATATGCACACCAAAAAGGATTTAATATATTTTTTGTTTGATATATTTAAAACTTCAAAAGGATCCACGAATAATATAAAAGAGATTAAAGATAGAAGTATATAATGTAGGGGATAATAGAAGGAAAGGAGAGAAGGGGGGAAAAGGGAAGTAAGGGAGGAGAGAAGAGAGGGGAGGGAGAGAGGAAAGGAAGAGTAAAAGTAAGTGAATGGGAAAGAAGAAAGGGGAGAAAGGAGTAGGGGAAAGTAAAAGGGGAAAGAGGGAAGGAAAAGGAGATAAAGGAAGGAATAAAGGAAGGAAGAGAGAAGGAAAAGGAAGAAGAGAGGAGAAAAAGGAACGGGGGAACAAGGGAAAGAAAAAGGAAAAGGGGGAGAAAAAGGAAAAGAGAGAGCGAAAGGGGAACTAAAACAGATTAGAACAAAGAGAAGGGGGCTAGTGCTTCCCTTCACATTTAATACTATGGGAGTTCACAGGCTTGAGCTTTGTAAGTTTGTAAGATCATGATACTGGGGGGAATAGTATAGTTACATTAGAAGAATTTTGAAATACTAATAGCCAATAGAAACGGCAAGGCAAGGAGAGATTATTCCGGGCTAAAGCTCGGATAGAGTAAAATAAAGAAGCATAATTGAGGAGGGAAGAGGGTTGGGTTGGAACAAAAGCGGGGGAAACAAGAAAAAATTAAGACATATAGGCGTGGGAAGAACCTCCATGGAGGACTTTACATATTCTTTCATCGCTTACGCCCACTGGTTTACGAGAGGAGTTGGTTGGAATTGCAACCCCCTCTGAAGGGTTGAGGATTGAATGGGTAGACTGGATCAAATTGGTTTAAAGAGAGAATGTAGTAAGTCTGGTAGTGTGGATGTAGCCAGGGGGGGTGGGCGGGGGGGAGGAGCCAGACGAAGGAGAGAAATGTCGGGTTTAAAGATAGTGAGCTACAATGTAAGGGGTCTAAAGTCTCCATCAAAGAGAGCCTCTATTGCTAGAATGCTGATTAAATCTAACCCAGACATTGTATTAATTCAGGAATCCCATTGGGATAAGGGAAAGACATTTCACATGGCTAAACATAAATTCCCACAAGTTTATAATGCGTGCCAAAAAAAAAACTCAGGAGGGGTTTTAATGATGTTTAACAAAAATTTAAAATTTAAAGAAGAATTAGTGTTTTTAGATGTAAATGGTCGTTATATTATTTGGGTAGGGGAGATAAATGGCGAACAAATGTCAGTAGTAAATGTATATGCCCCAAATAATAAACAAAATATATTTTTGAAGGGAGTATTAAAGAAACTGGACAAGGTTGCCATAGGAGGGCGAATTTTGGGTGGAGACTTTAATATGACTCCGGACCCTAAGATGGACAGAAGTTATACAAAGACTCCTAAAAACTATAAACAAATAGAGAAATTATCTCAGGATTTCTCCAAAATACTTGTGAGAAACCATTTGTATGACACGTGGCGCCTCATAAATACAACTAAGAGAGATTACACATATTATTCTCTATCTCATAAGATGTATTCACGAATTGACAACATTATAGTGAATGAGTCCTTGTTAAATACAAATCAATCAGTTAAAATTGGATTAATAACCATTTCGGACCACTCTCCAATTACACTCCAATTACAGGAAAAGAAAGCAGCTAATTCTAGGAGGGCCTGGAGATTGGACGATAGAATTTTTGAAGATAAGGAAAGACTAAACGTTATTAAAACAGAAATGAAAACATTTTTGGAAACTAACCTGGGGTCAGTTCCATCAAATATAACAATTTGGAACACATTAAAAGCATATATAAGAGGTATTTTAATTAAGATAAAAAGCATTTGGGTTAAACAGAGAGGCTTGTCCCTATGACTCCTACATGTAAAACTTTATCAATTGGAACAAGAAAACAAAACAAAAGTAAATGACATCCTCACCCGAGAGATAAAAGCGATTCAAAATGAAATTAATAAAATAAATCAAAAACGCTCAGATAAGAGTTTGTGGCGTTTACAACAAAAATCATTTCATCTCGATAATAGAATAGGGAAAGACCTTGCGAGCAAAATTAAAAAGCAAAATTATCACAAAAAAAATACCCACTAACTGGACAAACAGGGAATAAAAAATGTTAAGCCTAAAGAAATTGTGGATCAATTTGCTAAATTCTATCAATCCCTGTATAATTTAAGCTCAGACGAAAATTTTATAACACCAAATAGAAATGATATAACACTCTTCCTAGATCAGATTGATTTCCCAGTAATCTCAAGGGAGGAAAAAGAAGCATTAAACAGCCCGATAACGGAACTAGAAATTAGCCGTGTCATTAAAAATTTAAAAAATCACACAGCACCAGGCCCAGATGGTTTTTCTACAGTTTACTACAAAACTTTTGGGGAAGTGCTAATGCCAACTATAGTATCCTCATTTAATGAAATTAAAACCGCAGGAACGTTTCCACTAGAGATGCTTAGAGCCAATATAATAACTATACAAAAAATAAAGATGCATATACTTGTAAAGATTTCAGACCAATTTCGGTCATGAATATAGACACTAAAATATATGCCAAGGTTTTAGCTTTAACACTTACAGAAATCTCTAAAACATTAATATCGGCTGATCAAACAGGCTTTGTCCCAGGGAGGCAGGGCTCTGATAATTCCCATAAACTGATTCATTTAATAACCTTTGTGGGAAATAAAGGTATTCCCACCCTATTCCTGTCAATGGATGCGGAAAAAGCATTTGACAGGGTAGGGTGGGATTTTATGATGCAGACCCTCCACAGATATGGGTTTGACGCTTTCGCATCTAAAGCTATAGCTGCCTTATATAATGCTCCATCTGCATCGGTATTGGGAAAAGGAGTACAATCAAATTATTTTATGGTAACAAATGGAACAGTCAAGGTTGTCCCCTATCCCCCATTTTATTTGCCCTGATCTTAGAACCTCTTGCTATTGCTATTAGGGCTTCATCAGGGTTCAAAGGAATTAGACTAGGCAAAAAGGAATATAAGATCTCTCTCTTTTGCGGACGATGTAGTCGTCTGTATGGAGCAGCCACAATCATCTATGATGGCGCTAATGGAAATTATCGCTAATTATAGTAAGGTGTCTAATTATAAATTAAATATAGAAAAATCCGAAGCGTTGAATATTAACATTCCAGAGAACGATAGGGAGCGCCTATTTAACACGTACCAGTTGGGTTATACAAATGGATTTACACATTTGGGAATTCAGTTTAGTTTGGATCTACAATGCATCCAGGATTCCAACTTGAATAACTTATACAAAACATCTAAAGAGCTCATTGAGAAATGGCCGGTCAACCTAATCTCTTTCTCTGGTAGAATTGCATCAGTAAAGATGACCCTTCTTCCTAAGCTCAACTATGTACTAAGATCCTTCCCTTTCCCAATTACAAGCCTCTGGTTAGCTAAATTTCAGAGGTTGATTGATAGATATATTAACAACAAGGGACAGATAAGAGTTAAAAAAGAAATATTGAGTAGAAAATTTATGAAAGGTGGCATTGCATACCCAGTGGTTTCTCACTATCAGTAAGCAATTAAGCTAGCTCAATATATAAAGTGGAGTCAAACTCTTTCTAATCATACGGAGAATCAGGTGTTAAGTGATATGCTTAATATCATTGATCTTAATGCTCTATTGTTTATCCCAAAACTAGCAATATCCTTTATTGACCCTAGAGCAACTCTCTTGATTGCAATGGTAAAAGAGTGGATAAAAATGAATAAAAAATTTAAATTTCTAGAGAAATTTAGTGAGCTCACTCCCCTGTTAACGTTGGCACGATTAAATCATATTCATTTAGAACCAGAATGGAAAGATAAGGGAATATTCTTATTGGGTCATATTATAGCTAAAGATAAAATATTAGACTATAATATGTTAAAGAAGAAATATGATATTTCAACTAAACTTTGGTTTATGTCATATAAACTGGCACAAGTTTTGAAAGACAGATTTAAAGACACCAACCAACATAGTTTAAATAATTTCGGAAAACTGATAGTGTCCCAAAATACTAGACATCTAATATCAAAGTGTAGTGAGATTCTTTACAAGCAAACACAGAGGGACACAATTAAACCTATGGATCTCTTGGCAAAAGAAATGCAGTTAAAGATTTCTAAAGAGACATGGCATCAAGCTCTAAAAACTTTAAATAGGTTTGTGAAAAATGTAAACCAGAGAGAAATTCAATTTAAATTACTTAACAGATGGTATTGGGTTCCCTCTAAGCTGTACTTCTTATCATTCAACCCAGAAGCCAAATCATGTTGGAGGAATTGTGGGAAACCAGCTAATATGTTCCATATATGGTGGGATTGCCCTACATCCTTTTTACTCTGGGAGGAATGTTCTGAATATATATCTAATACACTTAAGATAGACATTATAGCAAAACCTCAGATGGCCTTGTTTAATTTTTTTCCTCCTAAAATGGAAATAAAAAATAAAGCGTTTATGACTCAAATTTTTCAGGTAATTAAAACTTCAATTGCAAGAAATTGGAGGAAAGAAGCTCTTCCTAAACTATCAGAAATTTTGGTCAAATTAGGGTTCAATCGGGAACTAGAGAGAGATTTTACTACTGCATTTCAGCTAATACAGGACCCGGTAAAATGGGCCATATGGGATTTCATTTCTAATTAACCCTTGCGGAGGTATCTCAATACTAAACTATTTCTCCCCGGCAGTATATTCCCTCATCGGCCCCTTTGTTAAGCCCTTTCACTCCTTCCTGGCTAGAATGTATGAGGGATGAAAGTATTGTGTATTGGGTGAATGGAAAGGCAATCATGAGGCAAAACATTAGTCGTATGAGATCTTATTAGGGTTGATATTCCCTACTCAATATTTATCAGATAATCATTAAATTATAGTCTAGGTTATATAATCTAACATAGAGACCTATTTAATTTCTCACTCTAGCAATAAATATAATAAAGCCTAAAATAAAGACTAAGGTCCTTCTCATACATCTACCACTTAACAAAGCCAATTAAGGTCTAGGTAGATATATTGATCTAATAATGGTTTGGCAGGTCAGATGTGGACAGAAGTGAATTATCTGTCGGGCTCCTCTACACAAAGTAGAGGTTAGGGGAATAAGAAGTTGAGAATTAAATTAAATAAAGAGTTGGGATATTGTCAAATCCTGCTACAACACTCTAAGACTCATCCTATTACGCCTAATAAGTAGATAGGGCATGATTTATGTGTAAGTTTTTAAGCTAACAATTTGAATCTTAATGTATGCCATATGTACCTTTGTATAATATGTATATTTGTAAAATAAACAATTAAAAAAAATAAAAAATAAATAAAGAAGAGCTTTCTTTAGTTTTATATTGCAACAGGTGTTCTCGGGGTGTTTTGATGACAGCGGTTACTTTCTGTGTGATGACATGGGGTTTGTAACCCTTTTGTTTGAAGGAGTCAGACAGTGTTTTTAAATGTTTGTCGCGGTCCTTGGTGTTTGAGCATATGCGGTGGTATCTATTGGCTTGGCTGTAAATTATCCCTTTTTTAGTATGTGAGGGATGGAAACTAGAACTGTGTAGGTAACTATATTTGTCTGTAGGCTTCCTATACACAGATGAGTGAAGTTTACCAATTTTTGATGGATATGGTGGTGTCCAAAAAGTTTACCTGTTCAGCAGAGTAATCCATTTTAAGTTTAATAGATGGGTGGAAGGTATTAAAGGCCGTGTGGAAGTCTCTGAGGTTTTTTTCTCCCTCTGTCCATATGATGAACAGGTCATCTATATACCGGTAGTATCTGTAAGGTTTATGGACTAATGTGGATAGGAATCTCTGTTCCAGGTCAGCCATAAATAGATTTGCATACTGTGGTGCCATTTTGGTACCTATTGCAGTCCCCATGATCTGTAGGTAAATCTGTTCATTGAAGGTGAAGTAGTTGTGGGTCAGGATGTATTCTAATAGTTTTGCAATGGTATTAGAATTGTATTTATGGCCCTGGGTGTGATTTAAAAAGAACCCGAGGCATGCCTCAGTACCATCTTTGTGGGGGATGTTGCTATAGAGAGATTCAACATCCATGGTAACTAGTAGTGTGTTAACTGGACGGTCCTCAATTAGGCTAAGTTTGTTAAGAAAGTCAGTGGTGTCCTGTATGTAGCTGCTGGTGTTTGTAACAAATGGCTTAAGGATATTTTCAATAAGACCAGATAACTGTTCAGTTAATGTGTCCATACCTGTAATAATAGGTCTCCCCGGGTTTCCTGGTTTGTGGATCTTTAGCAGCAAGTAAAACGTTCCAGTTGAAGGATCCTGGGGTATGAGCTGCTCCAATTCGTGTTGCACCCTCTTTGGGAAGGTTTGAATGAGTTTCCTGAGTTGGATAGTGTATTCTTTTGTGGGGTCCTGGTCTAATTTCTTGTAGTATGTATTGTCTGTCAGTTGTCTGTTACCTTCTTGTAAGTAGTCTTGAGTGTTTAAAATCACAACTGCACTACCTTTATCCGCTGGTTTTATAGTGATGTTAGTGTTTCCCTTCAAGCTCTTTATTGCAGCTCTTTCTAATGGAGAGAGATTATATAAACCTTTTTTCTGTTGATTTGTTATTAAGGATGCAGGTCTTAGCTGGAAGCTTTCTATATAACTGTCTAATTTAGGGTTGCGTCCAGGTTGTGGGGTGATTTGTATGTTCTTTTTCTTGCAGTTGTAATCTAATATGGGAGTGATAGCATCTTGGCTGTGGAAGAATTCTGTAAGCCTCAGCCTCCTGAAGAATTCTTCCAAGTCTGAGTACAATTTAATTTTATCCAGTTTTCTGCTTGGACAAAATGATAATCCTTTAGATAGAACAGAGATCTCTGACTGTGTTAGTTGGTAGTTTGAAAAGTTTATAATTCCTGTTTTATCTGAGCTGTATTCATGAGAAATGTTGGTGGTAGTAGTGGAAATCTCAGTTGTATTAAGGTTATTCTCTTTCTCTTCCTGTATCTCTTTTTTATTGCTATATTGAGAGAGGCAGTTCAGCTTTTTATTTTTCTTCTTTATAAGCTTATGTTGTTGTTTAATTTGTAGATGCTGCATTTCCCTTTCCAATTGTTCAGCTTCATATGTCTTTTGTTCCCTTAGTTTTTGTAGGAGGGATAGTATTTGGTCCTTAAGTTTTTGTTTCTTGCCATAGAGTTGGTGGATTAGGTTGTTTCTTAATTTCTCACTTGTGTGTCTGCAGAGGTTTTCAGCATATAGTGAGTTGTGGGTAGTTTTAAGTGGGTTTTTGATCTTGAGTCAATTTGGTATTAGGTTCCTTCTTTTGCAATGTGACAGAAAAAATATGTCACTATTGAGCTGTGCTGTTTTCCTGGTCATCTTAATCAGTAGCTTCTTGAAGCGGCTATATGCGGTATCTTCCATAGTAATGAAGAGTAAGGTAGCCGTGAGTATATATACGGATTGAAGATTGGAACAAAGCAAGATTGCTTGCATGTGGAACAATCTATGGAAAAAGAAAGAGAACCAAATTTTATCTCCTATTACTTCGCTTGACCAAAATGAATAAACTTACTTGACCCAAATTAACTGTTTATTGTTTTACTTAATGAGGGATTATAAATCAGAAAGTTGAAGAAATACAAAAGCTCATTCATTAAGCTTTTCACAGAATTCTAATAAATTGTGAATCTTCCTTTTTTCCAGGCCACTACCAGTAGCCAAGTGACCATCTACCCGGTGTGGGACCCTTTTCTTTGCATCTGCTTCACCAGCATTAGCTCTGCCACTGATGAAAATACATAATCATATAAAAGTAATAACAATGTGTAATCTCATTTGCATATGCTTGCCCAGAATTCTATCTTGAGTGGCACAATCTCTTTTGCATTTTGTGCTTGTTTTTTTTTTGTAGTAGTAGTTCTGTACAAAGCCCAGTCTGTGAGTAGTGGTGAACAAGCACAACAGCAAATTAGTTAACCTTGTGCAAATCCTCTATGCATGATTAATTGTAGGATGGAGGAATTGCTGGTAACTGCAAGAGGGGGATAAGGAAGAAAACTAATTTGTAACCACATCAGAGGTTTCTAATAACTGCAACTTAAGCATCTGCTTCAGATAATGAGGAAGGAGGACAACACCAGCACAATAGCAACAGGGGCAAATAGATAATCAAAATGAAATGGATGTGTGGGGTACAATGTTATGTTTTGTATTCACATGCTGAGTACTCATAAAATGTGTAAAACCATGTGCACTGGGAATCATTTCCATCATGTTATCTTTACAATAGTAGAGCCCATAAGGTAGATTACAGATCTTGGATTGATTGACAGCCCATCCTGTTCAGTCTGCACAGAGTTTCAGAAGTTTCAGAGTTTCAGAAGTGTGGAGCAGAGGTGTGGCAAAAATGAGGTGTAAGAAAGAATGGTGAGCTGTGTATGTTGTTTCAATAGCTCTTCATACTCCAAGTGACATAACAGGAAAATAGATCTTTTTGGCCACCACAGAAAAAAATAGCATACTGAAATACTAATTAAAAATCTGTGCCAGCTAGAGAGAATTATTATCATTATATTATAATAATTTACTATAATCAAATACATTTAGGAATGTGCTCTTTAGCACTTTTAATACATTTTTTATTTTTATTTTCCTTTTCTACTATGGCTGCTTTTCGTGGAAAGAGATGGCTCTGTCTCTTTAACTTGGACAGACATATATATTTCTCCCACCACTGGTTCTAGAGCTACCCCATCTCTAATTCACATTTTTATTCTGTACTTGAAACTGGATGGAACAATGTTTTGGTTAATTATTTTATAAATTATGGTGACAGCCACTACATGGCACAAGAGCTCAGATACATGTAGTGCATTATTTAGTCACTATATAAAACTCATTGTTTAGCCACTAGATGGGAAAAATCAAAGATCATAGCAAACAGCAATCTCGGTTCCTGGCAAATAGATGGGAACGAAGAGGAGACAGTGACTGTAAAATGTTCTAAATTAGTTAAAATAGCAAATACAATTACATATAAATACATACAACTGTACAATACAGCACGTTTTAGGTTTTAACCAGACATTTAGCTTGTTCTCCCTACCCAAACTACACTCAATGTTTTTTATGTCCTACCACAGGTAGGTGAGTCTTCCAGACCACCCCAGAAATACATAAAAAATATCAAAACAAAATGTAAAACTACTATACAGCTATGGAGAATGTTGTTTATGGTTGAATATACTTGAAGAGAAACCCATGCCATGGTGGCCTCATTGGCATCTTAAGAGATTTTTCAAAATGATTGATCCTTTGCTGGACACTTTATTTTAAATAATAACTGTTTTCTGATATAAAAAATAAATGAAGTCTTACATCAGCATAAGCGCATTATATCTGAGGCATAACAATGAGCTGTAATTATAAATTAATTACTTATTTTATTTGCAATTTAAGTTTTTTATCAACTTCTTGAGACCAGATAATGAGATTAATAGACTCTATTATATTTTATATATTAGATTATATTAAACTGTGTCTTTAAATATCTAGTTTAAGTGATAATTCTGTCATTCCTTAAACTATTTTTTTCAATGAATTCTGTATATTCATTTAATATCTAATTGTTTTTCAAACATGCTGATTAAACTATTATTTCCTAATTTCTCACTTAAAATATATATTTTAACTAAGGAAGTTTTCATTTTAAAAGGGAAACATTACTAAACATTATTTATAAAAATAATACGACTCCTTTACTGTTAATAAACTTCTAATAAATTGTCTCAAGAAAGAGTCTGACTCTACCTCCTCTTCTTTTGCACATATTTTATTAAAATAAGGCCAAATTAACCTAACTGCTCAGAAATGGATTTAGTATCTGGTTGTTTGCATCTTTCCACAGGAAACCCTAAATGTTAAAGTATTCCATATGGAGCATTGTTTCAGCTCCTCAAAGGCCCTCTTACATCTGAGATTTGATTACACTCCATAGACCAGGTCACACTTTAGCTTAAATTACTTATAAAAACAATACTTTTAAATATGAGGCATGTTTAACATGAAAATAACCACTATAGCAAGCTGCTACTCACAAATACACAAAGTAGTACAATGCACAAAGTACTACAATACAGTTTTCCCTTGGCCCATTTAGTATTCCATTAGGTTTGACATCCCAAATCTTCATCCCATATTCTATATATGAATCTTTTTCATGTGTTTTTTTATTGGTAGAGTATTTTATACAGTTTGGAGATCAGTCCCTTTGTCTCATTTCCTTTCTGAAATTTTATCCAAAATAGCCTCACATTTAGTTAATAATAGTATATCTATTTTCCTTCCTCTGGATCAATTAACAATTCATAACAAATAGTCCACATATTAAAAAGATCAAGAGAGAACTAAAAAGGTTGAACTTGATGGACTAACAGTCTTTATTCAATCTCAAATATTATACTATTATTAATTAATTAACAACTAATTAATTAATAACTAATCTGCATATTGCAGATCAGAGAAGATCTTAAAAGGTTGAACTTGATGGACTGAAAGTCTTTTTTCAACCTTAATTACATGTAACTATGTAACTTTTTTTTTTTTTTTTTTAATATATGGCCTAGCTTGTGCATTCATCTATCTATATATGAAGAGATCTTTTTGTGGTGATAGATTGTCTCGATTAACTTCAATAGTTTTACATTTCTCATTATTTTCCAAAAATCAATTAATCTATATTTTTTATACATATAAAAATAATGTGTGCTTGCTTTAGTTTAATGTGAATGACATAGGTAGGTTAAGGCAGGTTTGTTAGCGATTAAGGTGAATAATCAGAGTATTGCATTATATAGTTATGCCTTTTGAGAAATACATCTCTCTTTATCAAGTCAGAAGCAATACTGATTAAGGAAAACATGTTTTAAATAATTTCACATATTTATATTGTGAAAGCCTATTGTGTTATCTGCAAACTCAGAAACTTTTAGGACAAACTCCACAACAAATTACCACAAGTAATCATTTTACAGCATACTCTTTTCAGATCAAACCATGAGTAGGTCTTGATGGTCCATTGCATGACTTTCTCAACTTCAGAAAGATCAGTTCTTTTCAACTTTGCTCCTTATTTATCTTCTGAATGGTACCAGGGCATTTATGTAAACAGATTCTAAGTCTGAAGCTTATTTAATTCCGGTATCAAGGTTTCCCTTTCCTTGCTTCTTTGTTTCTTATGATATCTCAATATGGTTATGTGCGCACACCATAAATGAAAGATATTACAATCTACAACAAAGTTTTCATTCAGATAATTTGCCATGTCTTACCTAATGTGTCTTATCTAATGTATTTTCTAATGTGGGACTATCGCCTAGTAGGAAATCATTCAAGTTCCCAGAAGCGGAGATGGATAGATGAGATCATTGAGCTTCAGGGAGCCCAGAGCACAGTAGCTGACAGATGTTCCTGGCATACTGCATTCCATGGGGTCATGAAGATTCAGACATGACTGGGTGACTAAACAATAAAAGGTATTTTCTAATAAATGTGTATCTTTGAGAATTAGATCTATTCTTGAGGTTTTTATGTAAAGGACAGCAGAAGGTCATCCATATTTTTATAGTTTTTGGCTCTCCAATCATCCACTAAGGGGAAATGGCATAATAAAATATGAAACTCCTTGCACATAGCTTCTTATTTCTTGTAAAATTGCAGTGGACATTTCCACGTCTTCTATTTTTCACTATTGACGTTTAGATTAAAATCTTCACCAAAAATCAATGTACAATTTTTTGTGTTTTTAAGATATTAAAGAGCTTCTTGATAAAAATTACCCAGCGATTACTAGGAGCATAGGGAAATACAGTTTTGAAATTCTGCCTTCTAAATTTATAAATCTGTGGGAAATGTCATCTCTGATTCAGTCTTGTATCAGAGATGATAGAGTCTCCGTGACTCTATTGACCGCAGCACGCCAGGTATAGTATAGTCACTGCACCTCTGAGCTCCATCAAGTCCATGTTAATTGCTACATTGACTTCATCTATCCATCTCCACCTCTGTCATCCCAATATTTTAGATTCAGCTTCATGATCATACCTTCCAGTGAACGGTTCAACTTGATTTCCTGAAGTACTGATTTATTGGATCTCCTTGCAGTCTTAGGGACTCTAAGCTGTCTTCTCCAACACCACAATATAATTCTATGGTGCTACTTTATGGACTACTTTATGTTCCAGGTCTCACATCTGTATGTTACTACTGGGAATAAAATAGTTTGAACTTTGCAGACCTTTGTTGATAGTTTAATATGTTTACTTTTTATTAGCTTGTCCAAGCTTGCCATAGCTTTCCTCCCCAGGAGCAAACATCTTTTAATTTCATGACTACAGTTACCATCTGCAGAGATCTTGGATCCTAGGAAAATAAATTCTGTCACTGCCTCCACTTCTTCCCCATCTATTTGCCAGGAAGTGAGATTGCACACAAGAGTGAATTAAAATGTCCACCCCACTAAAACCTCTAACATGGGTAGCAAAGGAAAAGTTATTGTAAACTCTGGTTTGTTACATAGTAGTGTAATTGGAACCCATGAGTCTCTTGTACTAATATGATGCTATGGTATCTCTTTCAGATTCCTTAATGACATGTAGTCTTACATTTTGTGATTGGATTGTTAACAGTGACAAAAATATATGATATTGTGGAAAGTAAAAGAAAAATACAAAAGGGAGGGCGGTGAATATACTAATGCAAATTGAAGTAAAGTAACAGCAATATAAGAATATAGAATTGTCACAATTAGTGTATTAGAATTAAAACAATATGATACACAAATATGGCTGTTAAAACAAAGTAATCTACAAATCTACAAAATATTTGTTGCAACTAGGGAACTCAAATAAGGCCCCTATGCTAATCGAGCAGTGGAAACTGCGGTATAGATGTAAATTGGCTGTGTGTGAAATTCCCCTTACGTTACATGTTTATGTTAATCTTTTCCTTCCTCACATTACGGCAATCAGCTCAAATCCCTAAATCCTTCCTTGACAGGAAGAGATTTTAGTGTATGGCGTACCCAAACCAAGCTTTACAAATGAGAAATGGCTTAATTAGCCAATACAAAACAACAATGCCATGATTATTATAATGAGTAAAATTGATTATTTACTTCTCCTAAGTGTTACCATGTAACATAATATCTGATATTGAAGTCTCTAATGTTTTTTTTTTCTCGTCCTTTTCTGCCCAGTAATGGGAGTGTCACAACCCCCTGCTTGGTTAGGCTTGATAGGGTCACTAGACCAATTCTTCCCAGCAGGCTGGCTCATTTGTATCCCCGCTAAAAGGATATTAACTGGAGCTAGGACAAGTTTCACCAATTCTACCACAGGCCAGGTCAAGTTACAGATTTGTCGCTTGTACGCTTGTATAGCGCTTACAGGAGAAGTTGCAGGAGCCAGGACAAGTTAAAGGATACCAGCCTTCCCTCCAAACTGATAGAAACGCCTTGGTTATGTGTATTCCAAACAGAACATACTTTAATGGCAAAAACAATATATTTATGTAGCACATTAACCAGTCATGATGAGCCCCATCCTTGGGCAAACAATCCATTAAGCAATCACAAACTTTTTTTAAATCTTCCCACGTGGGCTCAAGTTACTGTGATAATGTTTGGGCTATTAACTACCCCTGGCTAGGTGCCTGGAAGTTTGAGGGACATATCCATTTGGTTATTTTTTATTTCTCTTTATAGCTCTGTTGGGGGTAATTAGCCAATGTACGGACATAGACAGAATATCTGAGTGGCCAGATGGCCATCTAAGCCAGTATGGAGACTTGGGGTTAACCTTACATGGGAGACCGGCAAACAAAAGTGGGTGAAAATACTGAGTTTGGAAGGCAACACTTGGTGGTTCTCCAGAAAAGGGAGTCAAGTTGCTATACGTTCCCAAACCAGTACCTACTTCCCCTTGGATACAAACTTGTTCAGGGTTTCCGAGGGAAGAGACTTAGCCCCTATTTACTATAGTAGATATTCCTAACCCTTCCCTTAAGGCCCATCAGACAGGCTATGCTTTAGGTTTAACACTGTGAACACAGTAGGGGCATTTAGTATTCAACATGCCATGAAGCCTCTAACTGCCTCACCTGTATTCACACAGTGTAAAATCTTGGCCTGTCTGGGGGTCCTTTGAGTGTCCTTGGGGAGTGGGTAGGCAATCAGTGGTCTAAATTATCTAATCTAAATATAAGCTAATTTGTGACACAGTAGCTTTTATTAACATCAAGTCATTTATTTAACATAGTTATATGATTTACATGAAAATTAGATAAATTGTACTTCTTTTGAGAATTCATCTGACACATATAAGAAGGTAAAAATTATAATTCCTAATCATCCATTTGACAATATTCATTGTTTTGAAAATGTCCCTCGAGTTTCTTAGCTTCTAGATTGTAAGCTCTATGGATTAGGGGCCTTAAGTCTGTTACATCAAAACGGTTGCACCAAGCTGTCTGCTGACCGATTTGTATCATGTTCATTTTTTTCTGTATTTGTATTCTCCATAATAATTTTCTATATTTTTTTAATTGCTAATTGTAGCCCACTGAGCCACCATAAAGGACAGGCTGCTTGGCTCCAGGAACTGGACTATGTGCATAAACACCTCCATTGTACTGTAATTAGTTTTATCCCATTGTTTGCCAGATAAAGTTAATGTACTCTATATGAGGTCTGGACCACTAGACATGGAGATAGCATTATGTGTATTTGGAGGTTGACCTATGTTCACAGTGCCAGACAGGATGCCAGACTATTAGACTCTATGTGGAGTCTGTCACTCCCTGTCATTGTTATGTTGTATATATAATGCTTCTGCATGAGCCCATGTGTTGTTCATCAATCATCTAAACAGGGGGAATATCTCTGACCAATAATATGCCTAAAGAAAAAAAGGGAATTTTTCCTCAATATTTTTGTTTAACCATTCCAACCTCTTATCAGAATAAGAGATACCAGAAATCTTAAAGGGATATTGTTATCCAGGAACATGACCCCTAAAAGTGGACTGACCTGTGAATAATTGTCATGCAATTGATATGACATAAATATTACACTGTATATATGAATATAGTTTCTTAATATATTACAGTGTATAGATTAATTGATTTTTGGGGATCAATTTATTGACAAGTATTCGCTGTGTGCAGAAATAGCATTTAATGGTATAGCAGTAAATATCAAGGATAACAATCTGACGTGTATTACAATCTATTTTGGATGATTGGATATAAATTAGTCTTAACACACTTTATATTTAGTTAGATCAATACAGAAATCAATAAGGAGTGTATACAAATTTATGTAATATGGATTAACAATTCGTTTTAATACAATCTATATTTGGTTAGTTCAATATAGGAGTATATAAACAGTGTATATAATCTTATAAAGTTTGGTTAACAGTCTGTCTATATTTGGTTAGTGCAATACAGAAATTATATGCAGAGTGTATAAACAGCTGACTATTTGTTACAGTAAATATGATATTAATAATTAGCAATATAACCTGTTACTCTATGAAAGCAGTAAAATATGGTATAACAATTGATATGGCAGTTAAAGTATAAAAATATATATTGAAGCAATATGTATCAAAGTTGGTTATATTGTATGTGAGATTGCAAGCTAAATAATCTTTGTATTTAGGTATTAGCAAGCTATTATTTGGTTACTGGTCTTACATCAAAATTGATTACATTTAATTAAATTTATCAAATTGGTCAATTCAATCAATAATTATGTAAGACAGTTTTGTAGATTGTGTGATACAAGACTATATAGTTGAGTATTGCTAAGTATGGTTTGCTGTACATTATTGAATAAAGTCAATCAGTCTGTTTTAGGGAATATGGGCACAGATTGAAATATATTGATTAACATCTACAGTACGGAATGCAGGTAATGAGTCTTGGTTGTGTGACCAAGAAGAAGAATTAGGGTATATTGGGCTAATTTTAGCTCTACTACAAATTAGAAAGTTAAACCAGTTTATACATATCATGTATAGAATTTCAGGATAACATCTGTCTCATTTTTAGGATCCCTCCTCAAGACAGTCTGAAGTAATTACTCTTTGTGTTATTGGTTTGTTAGAAAGAGTTGTAGAGATAGAGCTTCATTCAATTTGGAGCTCACAACTCAGATATCGCAGACAGCCAAATGCCTGAGATTGAGTTGCGGGCTCCTATTGCTATACTTTGGTGATGCTATTCAATTGGCCGGGGCCACAATTTAGGCGCCGGTGGCGAAAATCGGAAACCATGCTATTGACAGTAGCATTTGCGGGTTTGAACCTGATCGTGGACGCAAGACCGTAACTCGTAGTTCAAGCCTGTATGACTTTGAAATCCAACCTCAGTATTTCATTGAAGTCCTACGGGCTTGAACTACGAGTTATGACCTTGCGTCAGCTATCATGTTCAAGCCCGAAGGACTTCGATTAAAAATGCAGTTTGGATTTCAAAGGCCTACCGGCTTGGCGGTTGAAACCCATAGGATTTCACATTGATTACCATGATCGATATAACATGAAGATTGAACATGAAGTAAAGTATTGGAGAATGTTGAGCTATTAATTCTAAGACATAACATCATTTTTATTTGATTTTAAAGTTCTCCAATTTGTAATTAAGCCCTTTGCGAGACCTCCTTAGTACCATTAACTTGTGGTTAGATATTTGCCATTTGCGGGCTTGACTGAGTGGTTAGCGAGGGGGAATTGGAGCAACTGAAAAGCGATTTACGATTTTAGCCTTGCAAATTTTAAAGATCAAGGGGCTTGGAGGGCAGTAACTTGCAATATAAAATATTGCTATGATTCGCAGCTCCGAGCCAGTAACTTGATCGGAGCCCGCAAGAAGTTGCCAATTGAATAGCAAAATAACTTGCAACCTCAACTTGCGAGCCCTGATCTCAAAAATGGAATTGAATGAGGGTCATAGAATAGAATTTAGATAGACAGATATAGTAAGAAATCTTAGGGAAGATATGAAGGATTCATAAGATTAAGCCCAAGGATGACAGTCAGGGTTGTCCACAGACAGGACTGTCAGATAAGCCAGAAAAGACCAGACAGAAAATAGTACAGAAGAATTAAAGACCACAGGGAAAAGCAGGAAAGACCAGGAAGAGACAAAAGACCCCAAACCGTCACTTTCTTTATTAGAGAACTATTTATTCCTCATCATCACAAGGTGGGTTTCCACCAATCACAAACAGATACACCCGTTTGCACGTAGATGTATAAATTAGAATGTATTGATAAATATGTTGTGTATATCTGCTTCTATCCTCTTGGGAACACTCTGGCACAAAACATTAAACTGGATTATTAGTGAGTATATGTAACCTCTGTTCTAATTATGTCTGCCAACAATTTTTGGTTAGACTAGACTCCATTGTACGTTTATCTTAACACCTGCTTGATAATATTTATTTGGGACAATGTCGTATTGAAGTGAGATGCGTATATCTTAGCACACAATATCTTGAGACCTTCACAATGTTTCATCTTGAGGAGTCTTTCTTATCCATGTGTAAATACCAAAACTTGGCCTACCCAATTCTTGATTTGATTTGTTAATAGACTCAGAAATGTAATTTGTAGAAAGGAAAATGATTTAACCCCTTACATGTTAGAAGAGTATACCATAAATGTGTCAGTGTTTACAGTGGTAGTAGTAAGACCATTGGACAACCATATAATGTAAATAATAGGTGGGTGTAGTATTCTTTTTACCCTCAAAATCCAGGACATGGTACTGGACAATTCTGATGTTTTTGCTAAATCCATGAAGAACAAAAAAGCATTAATCCAACTGGTGGTGGAGGAGAGAAGAAACAGAGACCTGCTGGCAAAAATATTGTTTGGATACGTTCATGTGTTAAATTGTGTGGTTAAATGAAAGATATGTAATTACTATGTAATTGCTCTGGTAGTAGATATTTACTGTATATACAGTATAGCAAGTCTATGGTACATGTATGTGTGTATCCATATCCATGCCAAAACCATTTAAAATACCAATGTTTTCCAATGAAGAGTGGAATTCTGGGCCAGCAGATGCAAATGAAATTACTCAGTGTCATTACTTTTGTAGTCCCTAATATTTACATGATTCCTTTATTCACGTGCATACTATACTTTATTCTTCTGTTTGACCCCAGCTTGTAGCATTCTGTGTAAACTACATTCATGAATCTCTGTGTTCTTCATCTCATGATCTCAGACTAATGGATGCCCCTAATTAGCACAACTTTCATAAAATCAAAGAGTAATAATCCTTCATTAGTTACCAAATAAAGAGGCAAAACACATTGCTTTAGTTAAGTTATGTCCGAGTTTATTAATATAGTCTCTAAAATAAATAAAGCAAAGTGCACTCAGTCCTGCGTCTTTATGTACAAATGTTTCCCAGAGTTTTTTCTCCTGTGTGAGAAAAGAATAAATAAAATATATTGAAATTGATCAAATATAATGTAACGTTTCAATTTCAACCAAATAACTTTATAAGAATGTCAAACATTTGTCATTATATATTTCTTTACGTTATTAAATCCATCCATTGTATATAATTTGTATAATGGGCGATACTGATCAATGGTACACTATCAGAGTAATGGGGTGTTGTATGTACACTGGCCTTATGTGTAATACTCTGTTACTCCTGTACTTTTATGCTACAGGATGGCCCATGCACTGCCATTTTGCCCGTTGCTTCTTAGCCTACCCTAGTCTGTATATATGAAAATGTTGATAATGTTAGCAGTATTTTTAGATGAAGTGGGTACAAGCACTTAGGTGGGCCTAGAGCAGCTTTATCCTAAATATGTCACTGCACCACATTATTTATATCACATATTATAATTGTCTAACTGCGATTCGTCGTCACGCTTCAGACGAATCGCAGTTAGACAATTATAAAGTGCTGCGCATTGCGCAGAGCGCGGCGCAAGCCGCGCTCTGCGCCCGAGCCGCGCTTGCGCAGAGCGCGGCGCGAGCCGCGCATGCGCAGAGCAAGCCGCGCTCTGCGCCCGAGCCGCGCTTGCGCAGAGCGCGGCCCGAGAGCAGGTAAAGGAGTGGGGAAGAGGGGGGGGGGGGGGGGGTAGAGGCACAGAGGGAAAGTGGGGAAGAGGGGAGGGAGAGTGGGGAAGAGGGGGGGGAGAGTCACAGAGGGAGAGTGGGGAAGAGGGGGGGGGAGAGTCACAGAGGGAGAGTGGGGAAGAGGGGGGGGAGAGGCACGGCACAGAGGGAGAGTGGGGAAGAGGCACAGAGGGAGAGTGGGGAAGAGACACAGAGGGAGGGGGGGAGAGACACAGAGGGATAGGTGGGAAAGAGTCACAGGGGAGGGAGAACATGGGGAAGATACACATGGGAGGGAAATGGGGGGGGGAGAGGGGAACAGACACAGGGGGAAGGGGGAAAGAGACACAGGCCAGGGGGGAACAGGCACAGAGGGAGAGGGGGGAAGAGGCACAGAGGGAGAGGGGGGAAGAGACACAGGGGGGAGAGATACAGAGGGTGAGGGAGGAAGAGACACAGAGGGAAGGGGGGGAAGAGGTACAGAGAGAGGGGGAAAGAGGCACAGAGGGGGGGGGAACAGAGGAAGGGGTGAAGAGACACAGTGGCGAGACACACAGAGAGAGGCGGGGGAATAGGCACAGAGGGAGAGGGTGGAAGACAAAGAGTGGGGAGAGACACAGAGGGTGAGGGGGAAGAGACAGGGAGGAAGAGGCACAGAAAGAGGAGGGGGAAGAGACACAGGGGAGTGAGAGGAGGGGGAAGAGACACAGGGGAGAGTGTGCAGGGGGGAAGATACACAAGGGAGGGAAATGGAGACACGAGGAAGGCCGTAACAGACAAAGGGTTGAGGGGGAAAGAGACACAGGCCAGGGGGGAACAGACACAGGGGAGGGTTGGGGGAGACACAGGGGAGGGTTGGGGGAGACACAGGAGGGGGGAGAGATGCATAGGAGGGAGAAGGGGGAAAGAGACACAGGGGAGGGGTTTAGAGACACGGGAGGGAGAGGGAGGTAAAAACACAGGGGGGCAGGAGATACAAAGGAGGTAGACGAGGTGGAAGGAGACACAAGGGAGGGAGAGGAGGGGGGAAATAAGACACGAGGGAGGAAGTAGACAGAGGGAGAGACTCGCAATGAGCTCCAAAGGGGCTCATTGCAAGGCCTGTGATGAGCGCCAAAGGCGCTCATCACAAGGCCAGTAAAGTAGAGGGGGAGAGGCTTACATTGTGTGGCAAACAGCATTGCCAGGCTTCAGTTTTTATTGCCGTCATTTTTGACGGGCAAGTCGCTAGTTTTAATATAAATCACAAGTTACTTATGTCATGTTTTAATTAAAATTCTGTTATGATATAAATAACAAGGGCTTATCACATATAATAGTTGTCAAACTGTGAGACGTTGTCACGCTTTGCGAGGTGCGTACGACTTAGGGGATGAGCGCCTCAGGCGTAATGCATAGGACTTAGCCGATGAGCGCCAAAGGCGCTCATTGCTGCAAGCCTTGCGAAGCGAGGCGAGCCGTTAAACCGTAGCACTTAGCCGATGAGCGCCTCGCTAAGCAAGGCGAGACGTTAAAATATGAGACGTGGGACTTAGAAAAAAAAATACAAGATGCGGGACTTCGAAAAAAAAAGATACGAGACGCAATAATTTACGAGATTAGCGGCCGAACAAAAAAAAAGAAAAACACTCTAAATACACCCCCAAAAATTACAAAAACATCACAGACAGCATGGGGCAACAGCCAGGACATCTGTGAGTGAGGGGGGAACGCAAATTTAACTCCATTTAGACGATTTTCGCCACTTGAAAATCTCTTAAGCGAGAATAAAAATGGCCGCCCAAAAAAATGAAAACGAGGCTACACGACCCTGGATCGCGCAAAACACTGCAAAATGCATGGTACTTTAAACATCACACTACAACCTACAAGATACACTATTACAAAAGCCGGAAAATACTCACGAGCCGCGTAACACATTAATAACATTACGACTATACAATGCCGCTTTACACAATAAACCAACGGCTTTACCTCGCGCACGCAGCCTATTTAGAATGCACACTTCAAACATTTATTACACTTTATAAGCAGGGCACTAACACTCACAATGTATATTCTATGTAGACGCAAAATACAAACAGATTGTTAGCTCTTCAGCTTATTGCTCGCTGCATACATCAATTATAAATAATTAAAGTATATTAATTGATTTAAGAAATCATTCATTATTACTTAACTACATATACATAGAAATATATCTCTCTCTCAGAGTACCAAAAGTACACGATAGCAGAGGCACGCAATGAGCGCCGAAGGCACTCAGCGCAAGCCTCGCAATGAGCGCTGAATGTCCTGAGGTTCCCAATGAGCGCCGAAGGTCCTCACAGTACAAAACGGTTTTAATTATGTCTCAAACAGCATTCCCATAGCTTAAAATTTTATTGCCCCGTCATTTTTGACGGGCAAGTCGCTAGTAAATATATAAAAAGTAAGGGATTTACATTACACCAGTGATTTGCATTATACAGCAATGGTATATACAGAATTAATCCTAGTTATAACAGACACGTTTCTAATGAAGAGCTTGTTGTGAGCCTCACTGTAGTGACCTCATTACAATCAGGAAATCTTAGAGACATAGTGACACTCTGTGCAGTGATAAGACTCGCACTACACTTACTTAGCTCTATACTGAATACTACACATAAAATTGATCATGTCTAGCTAGATAGAGGACGTGCAGAGTTTTCTTAGGTGGACATGATAACGGGCAGTTTAGTTTGACCTACTCGTTCTGTATCTATGATTACATTTTTTTAAAACTGAATGAATGGGTGTCATTACTTTTGTGTGTCTATTCAATATGGCCAGCTAAAAGTTATTTGGTTCTGTGTATAAAGAGACACAGAGAGTCCTTATATACCGTACCTGTATAGGAGCTTCTCTAAAGTTATGGGTGTTACTGTCTCATTCGCCGGGCAATTGGTATCCTTCTTATACAGCCAAGACTGTGAAAATAGCGCAGATACTTGTGTTAGACGGATAAAGTGGGAGATTCTAGTGACACACAACACTCATGTATAAGAAATGTATAAATATTATTCACATGAACCTTGCAGCATCCCTTCTGTTCCCACACTCCGCTCCTTTGTTATAACTATTTAGAGCCAGAGAGTTTGTGCTTAATGTTAGTACATTATCACCATGGAATATATCATATTAGTGTATAGAGCAATGGTGGGCAACAGAATTGGACTCATTGCCAACCATGCAGTTGGTACATGAAAACACTAGGCATGCTCAGACCCCGGCATACTATAATAGCCTGTTCACTGGCAGGAAAATGTTCCTAATAATTTTACGAAACTAAATAAAGAACAAATTCAGATTGGACATTTCTTACATTTCCTGTGTTATTACTGAAGAATTATAATAAATACTGACAAGATATATTTTAAGTTTCCAGCAAGTTTTTGCATAATTTCAAAATTGAAGATGGAGAGTAACAAGTTTTTGTTTATTTGCTGTTAATATTACTGCCAGGGTACAGATAGGATGAATATTCAGTGTCATTCCTGATACGGCTGATTCGTTTTAGACTCATTTATGACATCAGAATCTAGAAGGGCTTCCACATTTTCAAATCACTGTAGTGCAAGAACAAAGACACTTGTTTGTGATGTATACTGTATAACACACTGACAGTATTAGCAGCTGTGTAAGCCATGGATAGAAATAGATTGGTAAATCTGATTTTTTTAAGAATGTTTATGAATAAAGGGATCCAATTTGTTTCTGTTTCATCACTTCTTGAGAGATGTATGAAGAGGGTGTGCTTTTGTCAGTGAAGGTAGGATTTGTTAGAGAATTGGATGTGATTGAAATTGACACCGCACTCATTCCCCTGACAGGGCCAGAAGCAAGCTGTTTGTATTCATGGATGCAAACATTGCTCTCCAGAAATGTAAACGTACCTGTCAGAGACACATCTTCCCCCAAAGTATCATATTGGACTTCAGGGACTGACAAAGGCATCAACATTTATTTGTTTCTGATTAGCTTTATGACGTGTTCCCTGGTTAATTTTTCTCTTAGTCATACTGAAAGTTTTCAAACACACACTTTTTTTCATCATGCAGTGAAATCTTCTACATCTTCTTTGTTTCAATATTTTACTTTACTTTTAATAAAGCTACAGAAACTGAAAACACTTTCTCAGTATTTTTAGCTCACATTTTTTCCAATTAAGTGAATGTAATAAAAAAAGATTATGTTCTAAATTCACATTTACATTAACACTCCTCTACCATCTAGTCCAAAACAGGGTCCAGAGAATATTTAGTTTGTCTGAATTCACCCCAGGAAACATGTCCAGACTGTTGTACTTTAGATGAGTTACACTAAACAATGCATTCACAGCCAAAATAATTAAGTAAATATTGGTAATGATCATTAATTACCAAGAGATATTGATATTTGTTTGTGCCTAACTGACAGATAAATTTAGCAAACATAAATTTAAATTTTTGGAAGAAAAATTATCTTGTTAAACATAACATTTAACTGATAAAGTATTGTTATTACATATAGTATTACATTATACCACAGCTGGATCATCTGCTTTGTTCTGTGTCAGTCAGCCAGTGATGTGAATGTACTCCATGTGGTCGTGTTATCAGTGGTATTACCTTTCTTCCAACATGGAGGCTAAAAGTCTCACTGCAGCTCTCTTTGCTCTCATTGGTCTCTCTTGTTCCCATTCCCTCAGCATGTTCATTATCACTTCCTTGTCACAGAGGTTCTGTTTTTTTTATTATAAAGTAAGTTGTTGTCTTCTTACAGAAATCTGACCGCTTGCATCTAAATGGAGAAAGATTGTCACATATAGCATCAATATAATAACTTCCAGTTGGGCTTCTTTTTTTCACCCATTAGGGGTGGGAGCAACTCTGCCTAAATGGTCAGACACAACCTTATGTTCTTGCCAAATAAACCAATTTAACCAATCTCCAGCGAGTGAAGAACTTGTGCTCCTGCCCACAATTAGCTTGTCTGACTATTTAGAACTGCCTCCCAGTCAGAGTTGCTCCCAACATATGATGACCTCATAAAGAGTAGACACAAACAGCTCAATGATAACTTGAAGGTACTTATTACATATAGTTTTAACTTATGTGGAAACTGTGCAGTGTCACTTTAAGGACTGGTACTGATTGTATGTTTATATAAAGTCTCTTACCTGCTGGTTATAATTGTTGGATTCTGACCTGCCTTGTACAGACACCTAAATGTATCAATGCCCCTTCTCACTTGTTTATATTCCAACAGAGAGGTCAAGTTCTTCTTAAATGAGTTTCCCATTGTAGGT
The DNA here is from genome assembly GCA_027410445.1 of Discoglossus pictus. NCBI lineage: Eukaryota > Metazoa > Chordata > Amphibia > Anura > Alytidae > Discoglossus > Discoglossus pictus. Next base: position 119,692,847 of record CM050169.1, on the reverse strand, counting down.
ATCAGTATCAGCCTGTCTACTTATCTATGTATATGTCTGTCCTTCTATCTATATTTGTCTGCTATCTAAGGCCCTCATTCAATTGCAATTCTGCCAATTGAATAGCGCTCTAAATAAGCATTTAACATATTTTTTTTAAATACGTTTTTAGTTAGTGAAAACCTTGCTTTTGAAAAGATGTTTACTAACTAAAAACTTCTTTAAAAAAAATATGTTAAATGCTTATTTAGAGCGCTATTCAATTGGCAGAATTGCAATTGAATGAGGGCCAATGTATCTGTCAGTCTGTCTATATATATATTTGTCAGTCTATGATATAGCTGTCTGTATATTTAAAATAAATAAATAAATCTAAATGTATATTATAACTAATAATATAAATATAGAGAACAAAATAAAAAATATCTCAGATAATACAAATCACAAGCATCTGTCCTCACTCCTAGTCACTGAACAATGTGGTAAACTGTCAAGATGGTTTCTATTTAAATAGCAGTGTTCACCTGCTAGGGCTTTATGACATCACTCACCATACAGCATCTAAGAATGTTCATGTGACATCATAGATAGAACTGTATAGGTAGCGTAAGAAATGTACGGACGCACAAACCGGCACATTCATTGATAAAAATATATCAGAGATCCAATATACAAGCTAAATGTGACAGAAGGACAGAAGTAATTAATTAAGTTTTATATTTGGGTTAAAATAAATCAAACATTTAGTCTGAAGAGATAAATGAGAATTTTATATCCAATAATAGGAAACACATGGATAGCAAATGTAGTGATTGGTTTCATAGACATAAACATGGAAGAAAATTGAACAATAAATATTAATTTCTTACAAAAAAAGTCTATTATCAAATGAAGATTGTTTTGAAAAATCTAAATTAAAAAAACAGAATTATTTAAATTTAACATCTTATAAAACCTTTAATTGAGAATATAGAAGATAAATATTTTGAGAAATTGTGTATTAGAACCTGTAATAAGTTAAACATAAAAATTTACATACATTAGATAACAAGGACAATATATTGTACATATAGACAGTTGTGGGCGGAGGATTAAAAATCATAGTATAACAAAGCAAAAATGTCATAATGTTAATAACAAGAAGAGTCAGACATGACTGAATGTCTAAAAAACAACAAAAGTATGGTGGAACAGATGGAGTACTGGAAGAATTATGGATAGATGTCTGTGACATCTACAAAACCATCCTAAAAAATGAAGATTAAGAAGGCAAAATTGTTATCTACTGGGGAGTTAGAACTAGCCTAAGATAGAGAGGGAGTAAAATCTAGAAGAAATATTCTCAATTCAATGCAGAATTATAGCTATATCTTGATTATAGCAAGATGAGAGAACGAATGGTTCTTCAATGGACATGGCCAGATTACCCATTAGGCCGAGTAGGCAGCCGCCTAAGGGCGCTTCCTTGTGAAGGGCGCCACTTTTAAAAAAAATGGTTTCTGGCTTAAACAAATTAAATGTTGCAGTTCATAGACTGGCTACTAGGGTTAACAACTTAAGACAAGAAGGAACTTACAGGAAAATAAACTTAAATACACAGAAAATGCAAAAATGGGTCAGTGCCCACCTTGTGTACTCACTCGCAGGGGCTCCTCCACTTCACTGCCTAGGGGCTCCAAAAAGGTGGATCCGGCCCTGTCAATGGGCAATGCAAAAAAATAGAAGATAATAGAATTGAAAATACAAGAGCAAATCCATGGAACTATAGACCTCTGTCGTGGTGAAGCTTTTAGAAGGATTAATAACATAGTTACATAGTAATTTAGGTTGAAAAAAGACTTTCAGTACATCAAGTTCAAACTTTTAAAATCTCCTCTGATCGGCAATATGCAGATTAGTTGTTAATTAATTAATTGATCCAGAGGAAGGTAAACAGAAAAAAAAGAATTGCCCAGATTAACCACCCTCACTGTGAAGAAGCCTTTTCTTTCTTTACGGTGAAATATTTTTACTTTCAATCTCAATGGATGTCCTCTTGTCAGCTGAAAACCTCTTGGCGCAAAAAAAGCTCACTTGACAAATCTTTATACTGATCCTGGATGTATTTATATAAGGTAATCATATCTCCTCCTAGAAGCCTTTGTATTTTAGAAAATAAGCTTAATTTGGTTAGTCTTTCTTCCTAACTTAGCCCCTCCATTCCCCTTATTAGTTTTGTAGCCCTTCTCTGTACCTTTTCCAGCTCTAATAGGTCCTTTTTATGAAGTGGTGTCCAAAATTGTACTGCATATTCCAGATGAGGGCGTACTAGGGATTTATATAGTGGCAGAATTATATTTGCTTCCCTTGCTTATATACCCTTCTTAATACATGCTAATATTTTATTTGCCTTTGCAGCTGCTGCTTGGCATTGAGCACTGTTACCTATGTGGTTGTACACAAGTACTCCCAAATCCCTTTCGATATCTGATTCCACTAGATTTGCTCTATTAAGATTATAAATTGCATGGCTATTTTTCCTTCCCAGATACGTTACTTTACATTTATTTGTATTTAATCAAATCTGCCAATAACAGGACCCTCCCCTAAGGTCAAAAAGCAGAAACATTTCTGTAAGTCCTACTCTCACATCCTCTCTCTTTCATTCCTTTTTTATTGGCTGCTGGAGATATATCTCCTAACCCAGGCCCCTCATCCATTCCTACCTTCTATCAGTCACGCTCAGCCCACAGGGCAACAAACACCAGAAACCCTCATAACTTAATACCCATCATCTGTCACAAATCCTCCACTTTGCCCTTCTCATGTGCCCTCTGGAATGCTAGGTCTGTTTGCAACAAACTCACTTACATTCATGACCTATTCATCTCCAACTCCCTCAACCTTTTAGCTATAACTGAAACCTGGCTCTCTCCATCTGACACTGCCTCCACTGCTGCACTATCATACGGTGGTTTGTGTCATGGCTCACTTGGCAGTCATCTGGTACTTGGACAGATGTCTGTCACAGGCTGTTGACACAAGAGACGATACCTGGGGGTTTGGGGCTCCCAGACCCCCTGTTATACTGTTATAAGGTTATATTGTTATTTTGTGGTCTAGGGGATAAAGTATTATAAGTTTACCCCTTAGCATATTCCCATCCCTTCCATGTTTAGGCTCATTGTAATGGGTGTCATGTGAGAGAGCTAGTGGGATATGTTGGTTGTATGTGGGTGAAACATTGGGTGTTTTATTTGTAGATGTGTATGAGAGGAGAGTGGCTGTTATATAGTACTTGGGTAGCAATATTACAGCCTACAGATAGTAACCTGAGTGGATCAACAATCTGCCTTACAGCTTTTACTTAAGGTAAACACTTGAAGTGATAGCATCCCAAGACAATGGCGTCTGGGTAGTCAGGCACCTAGATAACAATAGGGGGGCCTAGGAGCTCAAACAGGAAGTTTCCACTGGGGGAGCCTGGGTCAGAATGGGCTTGGCCACGCCTGGGGTTGGCCCATGGGAGGGGTCTGGTGGTTCCCATAGCCTACCTCTGTTACATTGGACAGAGGTAATTAGGTTACTCTGGAGGTTACCCTATTGGCCAGAGAAAGGGGAAAGGTTGATCCACTGCAGCCACTCCCTCCACTGTGTGTGTGTGAAATGTTTTAAATATGCTTGTTTCAATAAATCTGGGTTCATAATTTTCATCAAGACTTTGTGTGCAGGTGTATTATTGACCCAGGGGCATATGCTGGTAGAGGAGATCGTTCTGACTCCCTTCCAGGTTTCCCAGGCACACTACCAAAAGCTGGGACTTATGCTCTTCCATCTACAAAGAATGTCCATAGGTCTAGAGTCAGCCCAAACTTAGGTCTAAACCTACTGGGAATAAGAGTACTAGGATACTCTAGATCCCATCATCATAGTAGGTTTGCATTTCAGTCACATATTACTTTCCTCCAGTTGCTCATTCAATTACATTCCCCCAGTTCCCTCTCTCCAGTTCTCTTCCTTCGAAGTTCACACTATCCGTCTCTTTTCACCTATCTCTCTGCGAGTGGCTGTCATCTATCGCCCGCCTGGTCCAGTCTTTCAATTTCTGGATCATTTTGCCGCCTGGCTCCCTCACTTTCTCTCCTCTAACATACCCTCACTCATTCTTGGTGATTTCAACATTGCCACTGACACTCCCACTTCTTCCACAGCCACAAAACTACTTGCACTTACCTCTTCCCTTGGCCTCTCACAGTGGATAGAATCCCCTACCCACCAGGATGGACACTCTCTGGACCTAATTTTCTCTAATCACTGCTCTATCTACAATCTTATAATCTCCCCACTCCCTCTTTCTGACCACCATCTCCTAACCTACAGCCTCATTACCCCTTCCAATCTCTACCCTTTATCACGCCCAACTACCAGAACCCACAGAAACCTGCAGACACTTAACTCACAACACCTTTCCAATTTACTGCAACCCCTTCTCAGTCCTCTCACTACCCTCACTTGCCCTGATATTGCTACCACACAATACAATTTGACTCTAAATTCCACCCTGGACTCTCTAGCCCCCATAACCACAGGCAGACGCCCCCGCTCTCATCTACAACCATGGCACACTACACAAACACGCTACATCCAGAAGTGCTCCCCTAGCGCTGAACGACTATGGAGGAAATCTCGCTCCTCATCAGACTTCCTTCATTACAAGTTTATCCTACGCTCCTATCACTATGCCCTCAATCTTGCCAAACAGAGCTACTTCTCATCATTAATATCAAATTTGGCCTCCAACCCCAAACATTTGTTCTCCACTTTTAGCACTCTCCTCTGCCCTCACCCACCTCCCGCCCCTTCCTCTCTTACAGCTGAAGATTTTGCTAGATACTTTAATAGTAAAATTGAACGCGGCCATATCACACCTTCTCCTCAAAAAACAAACAGCAGTCTGACTTCACCCTTTCCCAAACCTATGGCCACTATAAACTCCTTTAACCCTGTAACTGAGGATGAAGTTGCTAACCTTCTATCAACCTCTCGTCTCACAACTTGTCCACATGATCCTATTCCATCACAGCTGATCCCTCCCCTCTCTACCACACTTATCCCAGCTCTCACACATCTATTCAACCTTTCCTTAGACACTGGCAAGTTTCCATCACCTTTGAAAAAAGGCACAATTACACCCATTCTTAAGAAACCCACATCTGATCCAGCTTCTCCATCTAATTACCGCCCAATCTCTCTACTTCCCTTGGCTTCTATACTACTTGAGCGTGTCGTCTACACTCGCCTTACACAATTCATTTTCTCCAACTCCCTCCTTGATCCCTTCTAGTTTGGCTTCCAGGCCCCAACACTCTACAGAGACAGCTCTCACAAAAGTTACTAATGACCTGCTCAACGCCAAATCAAAGGGTCATTTCTCTATCCTAATTCTCCTAGATCTCTCTGCTGCCTTTGACACAGTTGATCATCCTCTTCTTATCCAAATTCTCCACTCTCTTGGCATCCGTGACACTGCTCTCTCTTGGTTCACATCTTATCTAGAAAATCGAACATTTAGTGTTTCCTTCTCTGGCACCTCTTCATCTCCTCGCCCTCTAACTGTCGGTGTACCCCAAGGCTCAGTCCTAGGCCCCCTCCTTTTCTCCATCTATACATCCTCCCTTGGTGCCCTTATACAATCTTTTGGATTTTAGTATCATCTATATGCTGATGACACCCAAATCTACATCTCTGTACCTGAACTATCCCCCTCTCTGCTAGCTCATGTTGCCAATTGCCTCTCGAGCATATCCTCATGGATGTCTGCCCGTCAACTCAAACTCAACATGTCTAAGACAGAGTTCCTTATCTTTCCACCCTCTACTACAGCTTTCACTCCTCAAATATCTCTCACTGTTGACAATGCTATCATCACTCCCACCTCTCAGGCCCGCTGTCATGGGGTCCTACTGGACCCTTCCCTCTCTTTCATTCCCCACATCCAATCACTCACAAAATCTTGTCACTTTCACCTAAAAAACATATCCAAAATACGCCACTACCTCACACAAGACACAACTAAAATTCTTATTCACGCTCTCATCATATCTCGCCTCGATTACTGCAACACTCTTCTTGCTGGCCTTCCTATCACCCGTCTGTCTCCACTCCAATCCATTTTGAATGCATCCGCTAGACTCATCTACCATACTAAACGATAAGTGTCTGCAGCACCTCTCTGTCAGGCACTCCACTGGCTTCCCATAGCGTCTAGAATACAATTCAAAATCATGACCCTAACATATAAAGCCCTCCACAATAGTGCACCCTCCTACATCTCTGCTCTCATCCCAAAATACACTCCCACCCGCCCTCTTCGCTCTGCTAATGACCTTCTTCTCTTCTCATCTCTCATCACCTCCTCTCACTCCCGTCTTCAAGACTTTTCACGTGCTGCCCCTATTCTTTGGAACTCTTTACCTCGCACCACCAGACTATCTTCCTGCCTCAGATCCTTCAAAATCTCTTTAAAAACACATCTATTCAAAAAAGCCTATCATCTTTAGCCTCTTCATTCACTATGCATCTCTCACTCTCCTGTACCTCACCCATACCCTTTAGAATGTAAGTTTGCGAGTTTTAATCTTGTGAGGTGCGTTAGGGAAAGCACAGTGTATATCAGATTGAAAGCTCAATAACAGGGTCTTCCATTATTTTCCACTATTATTTGTGGGGTATTGTTTATACTTGTACCTGACCCCTGTATTGCGCTGCGGAATATGTTGGCGCGTTATAAATAAAGGATAATAATAATATACAAAAATATGTATATTTGAACAAGATTATACATATTTATGAGGGATAGGTCATGTCAAACAAATCTAATTAGTTTCTATGAGGAGGTTAGTAGGACCATGGATCAAGGCAACTTAGTGGATGTAGTCTATTTGGATTTTGGTAAGTCTTTTGATGCAGTGCCACATGGAAGACTATTGGGCAAATTAAGGGATTCAGGAATTGAAGTAGATATCTGCTCATGGATTGAGAGCTGGCTAAAAAACAGGAAGCAAAGGTTTGTTGTAAATGGAACATACTCAGATCGGACTAATGTGGTAAGTGGGATTCAGGATTAGGTTCTCTCCTTTTTAACATATTTACTAATGACTTAAGAGTTGGACTGGAAAGTAGTGTCTCAATTTTCCTTTGGAATATGGAGTACATTTTGGGGCACTACTTCTTTTAGAGCTGGAAAAATACAGCTAAAGACAACAAAACTAATAAGGGAAATGAAGGGGCTAAGTTATGAAGAAAGACTAACCAAATAATATTTATTTTCTCTAGAAAAAAGGCATCTAAGAGGAGATATGATTACCTTATATAAATATGTCGAGGGTCAATACAAGGCTTTGTCAAGTGAACTTTTTCTGCCAAGAGGTTTTCAGCTGACAAGAAGACATCCGTTGAGGTTAGAAGTAAAAAGATTCCACATTAAAGAAAGAAAATGGTTCTTCACAGTAAGGGTGGTTACATAGTTATATAGTAACTGAGGTTAAAGAAAGATTTTCAGTCCATCAAGTTCCACCTTTTAAGATCTCATTTGAGCTGCAATATGCAAATTAGTTGTTATTTATTTATTTTTTTAAATTGAATCCAGAGGAAGGCAAACAGAAAAGACCCAAAGTGAAACTTAGCCAATTGTCTCAAAGGAAAAAAAATATATTCCTTCCTGACCCCAGATACTGGCGATTGCATTCCTCCTTGGATCAATACTCATTTTTGATTGGAAATAAATCCAGTCCCCTTTAAAATGACATTTCCCTGAATGGGGCAAAACACAATTTAATGATAAAAAACTCTCCAGTAGTCTTCAGGATTTAAACCTGCGCGGGGAGACCCCAATGGATTTCTAGTTCATCGCCTTAATCACTCGGTCACAACTACACTTATGGTTAAACTGTGGATTATAAATTGCATGGCAGTGGATTCAATAGATAACTTTAAACATGTATTGGATATATGTTTGAAAAAAAGTACATTCAGGATTATCCTGGGTAACGAGAGAAGGAGTTTTGATCCAGGGAGGAGTCTGATTGCCATTATCTGGGGTCAGGAAGATTTTGTTTTTGTTTTTCCCTTTGGAGACAATTGGAAATGTTAAAATGGTGTTCTTTCTATTTGCCTTCCTCTTAATCAGTGATCAATTAACAATCAGTCCACATATTACAAAGATCAGAGGAGATCTAAAAAGGTTGAACTTGATGGACTAAAAATATTTGTTCAACCTCAATTACTATGTAACTATAATATGTAACTATGTAAGGTGAATATTTTGAACATATTTTGTGCAACATACCAGTGACTATGGTCTCCAATCCATCACCCCATAAGAAGAGAACCAAGTGACGTTCACTCATAAATTGACCACCGATCCATTACATCACACATTTAAGTCTAACCTCTGAGAAAATGCTCTCCGAGTCCTTTACATTACCACTACATACAATGGGGGTGTTTACAGACCCACCATGATATCCCCACTAACACTTAATGCACATTTAGTGCCAAGGGGCCCACCAGGGCCCCCACGACACACTAAGTTAAGCAGTACACTCAACTGTTAAAATTAACCCCACAATAAACTAATAAAAAAATAAAAAAAATTATAAAAAATAAAAACACCCCTAAATTAAAAAAAAAAAAATCTAAAATTACAAAAAATACAAAAATACACAAAAAAATTAATAATTAAAATAAAATAAAAAAGTTTAATAACATAAAAAATAATTTAAATACACAAGATGAAAAGAGCTTGGGGGTCTTGGACCTGGGGCAGCACTTGGATACCATACTAGACAGTTAGTGATCTTTCTACCTCTTTACCTCTCTGCATTTACAAGAGCATATTCACTTGTCTATGTAATGTTTTACTTTGATGGTGTGAAATTTGATTTGACTTTATTAATCACTGTTGTTTACTACTTAGTAAGTGTATGAAATAAATATTATTGCAACAAAACAAAAAAATTAAATAAATGAATGATCCTTAACTAGGTCAAATGATCATCCGGCGATGATCAGCAATGCCCTGGTCCTCAATCTTCTGCCCTGGACCAGGCAAGTTGATCAACCTATCTGTCTGTCTATCTATCTATCTATCTTTGGTTACCTATATTTTTCTACCTATGTCTACCTATCTCCTTCTACCTATATCCATGTACCTATCTTTCTAGCCAAGGATATCACCTAGGATCTGTAGAGGCATTGTGAGTTTAAAGTGACACTGCATGCTCAGTTGATATAGAATAATGATAAGACATTAACATAAAAAATATATGTAACAATTATAATTATTAATCCTACTGTACATGCTCTTGTGGCTTATCACCCCATGGTGAGAGATAATTAATAAAGTGAGATAAAGTCATTGGGAGAGGGAGGCTCCTTTCATCTAATTTATGCTTAAAACATCTAACTTCCAAGTTCAGTTTCTGGATCCACTGTAGTCAAATATATAAAATAAACAGTTTTTAAGAACTACACTTGAAAATATACAGTATGTTTTTAATATGGAAAATAAAATAACAGCCTCTAATAAACTATTTTTATATGTAATTATGTAGCTGCTGGATCTACCATTGTTATTTCTGCTGATCAATTTCCCAAGTTAGGAGGAGTCTTTGAATACATAGAAAGTTTCTATATGAGCAATGACAATATGGAATCTAAACCTGCCAGAGCAATTATTATGTATACTGGAAAGCAGTTTGCAAGAACATACCATCGTAAGAATGTAACAGACAGGATCAGCTAATAAAATAAAATAAATCTCTGCATTAATGACGAATTGGGTATAAAAGATAAAAGTATAAAGGATGTGATAGTTACTTTTTTTTATCTAAAAACATTTTGACCCATTATCAAATTTAGTTTTTCAAAGAATAAAATCGAAAAACACTCACCACAGACATCATTGAACTTTTTTGCTGCATTTTCATTATGAGACCTGTAGATTATCCAAAGTCTCCAGAAACCTACCAAATATATGAAAATCAATTCAAGGAGGTGAAACGGAGCAGATGAAATGTGGCTCCCAGTTTTTCCATAAGGTCTCTAATCTGGAGGGCTTGATTGGTGCTTGTTCTCTTCTTCTCCAACTAAGAACCAAAGATGTCGCTTTACTTCATATGTCCACCATCTCTCACTCCACACTTACCGCAAGCTCTCACAGGAGAAAACAGATTACAAGCTCTTCAGGGTGAAATAAATAAATAGAAAGTTCATTAGCGCAATGTGAGGTCTAAAACAGAGCTGTGTGCTGACCTCAGTGTGATTTACACAGGCCTAACACAGACTACAAGCTTTTATCAGTTCATCTGAGGTAAACCTTAACATTAAAATAGTGCTATTTATTCCACCCTCACTTTCACAATGTATGTATTGTGTAGGACTCCAAGGACTCTCTACCTGCTCACTAATAAAAACAAATATAGAAAATATGGGGTTTACCAGATTTCACAAAATATTAATGATGTTATGTTGGATAGGTTGTGGATCTAATGGTAACCAATTCCACGTTTGGTGGGACTGCCCCTTTATTAAACCAATATGGAAAGAATGTCTCAAATTGGTATCCACTGTATTGGAAAAAGAGGTTTCCGCAATTGCTCAAGATGGTCTTTTTCAAATATTCTCAGCTGAGTTTAGTAAAGTCGAAATGTCATTTATGATCCAAATGTTTACAATCTTGAAAGCTCTGATAACTGCCAATTGGGAATCTACTAATATCCCAACCTCTGTAGACATCACATATATACAGTAGTTGTCAGCAATGCGGGTTGTTGCAGCTCCTTGCGCTGGTGGAGATGAGCGCCGTAGGCGCTCATCCCTACGACCCCCTACGACCTTCGGACCGCAAATGCGGACCCTCGCGAATCGAGGGGCCGCATTTGAGGAGGTGGAGGCTCCCACGTTGGCTGCAATGAGCCGCCTCGCGCCTCTCCCCGCGGGACTTACGACGTTAAATACGACGTTAACAGACAACCCTCGCACACCGCCAAACATTAAATAAACACAAAAATACACACAAAAATAAAATAAAAACCTTACCCACACCAAGGGGGGACACCCAGGACCACTGCAACACTGCTTAAACCTCAAATTCGGTCCCATTTACAAAGTTTAGCCACTCGAAAATCTCCCAAGCAAGAGAAAAAATGGCCACCGAAAAATACGAAAACGAGGCTACACGACCCCTAAAGCCGCTAAATACCACAAAGCAAATACGGCTTTTCCAAAAACCCGTACGACCTACAACATACACCATTAGCAAGGATGCTAAGTTATACAAACCCGCCTACCACATACACATTCGCCTTCATTTTACAACACTACAGAATGTGGTACACAGCTACACTAACGGCTTCCCCTCACGCACGCAGCCTATTTACACTACATACTGCACACATTGCTGACACTTACACCTCAGCTACACAACACTGCAAACCTACATTGTATGCTGCACGAACATGAAAAAAGATTGTCAACTCTTCAGAACAATGCTTCCTGCATGTATTACTTACAAAGAGGTAAAGTATATTACTTTATTCATTTACTAATTATTTCATTAGCATCACAAAAAACATATACACAAAAAAAAACACTATCGCAAGAAACGCTAAAGACATTCACTGCGCGCCTCACAACGAGCGCCAACGCTGCACATACCACACAAACTACACCAGGGGGCAGCCTTGCAATAAGAGCAAAAAGCAAATCAGCGCCGACCTTACAATCACAGCAAAAGCGCCTCTGATAAAAAAAATACAACAACCAAGAGGCTCGCAATGAGCGCCGAGATCTCAGACCACCACAAAAAATTATATCTGTACCAAACGGCAATTCTATTGCCGTCATTTTTTGACGGGGAATTTGCTAGTCATTTATAAAATAAAGCACTGCCGTGAATTGGAAAGGAATTTACTTAACGCAGGATTAATTTTTTACGATACGAGTAAATGGTTAAAATGGGACAATAGGCAATAGGATTTGTATAAATAACCTCCAGGAGTAGCACGTTTCATGTCTGTACTGTAATTCCCCAGTAATTCAGGAATGGAGATGAATCATCATCTTTTATTTGTATCGCACCAACATATTCCAAAGCGCTGTACAGGGGATAAGAACAGGGGAAATTCAAAAGTTGAAGGGCCCTGTTGTGAGCTTAGAATCTTAGCAGAAAGTGAGTATGTATGAAGTATGTTTGTTTAGTTGGTTATAAAATCCCACTTAATTGATTTTATAAATTTGTATGTGATTTTTTTTTTGCAAATGAAAAATAAATATATAATAAAAAAAAGGCTCAACTAATTCCTCAAAAAATCCTTAAATTATGCACTGATCATTAAAAAGATCCCTGTGTTATAATCATATATATTGTTGTGAGAACTCTAGGTTGTTGCTAATGCTTGCGGGCTCACGCAGCGAGCCCGCCGCAACTGCGGCCCTCGCAAAGCGAGGGTCGCAGTTGCAGGCAATGTGTGCCGAAGGCGCTCATTGCGCTGGTGGAGATGAGCACCGTAGGTGATCATCCCTACGACCCCGCATGACACTGTGCTGGTGGAGATAAGTGCCGTAGGCGCTCATCCCTACGACCGTGCATGACACTGTGCTGGTGGAGATAAGTGCCGTAGGCGCTCATCCCTACGACCTCGCAGGACTTAGGCGGTGAGCGACGAAGGCACTCACTGCGCTGGTGGAGAAATCTCAATTATCCAATTCACAGTGCAAGCCCCGCAGCAGTTTGAAAAAATCACGTTAAAAAATTACGGCCCATAACACTTTGCCGAAGGCGCTCACTGCGCTGTGGAGAAATCTCAATTATCCAATTCAGTGCGAGCCCCGTAGCAGTTTGAAAAAAATTGCATTAAAAAATGACAGCCCGTAACACTTTGCAAAAATCAGGACCCCGGAAAAAATCCAGAGCTTGCATAAAGTCCAGACCCTGCAAAAATACAAATTTAACGGGCGAACTGCGCAAATCGAAAAACATGAAAAACACAAAAAAAATAAGGAAAAAAAGCTTACACACAGGGGGTGTACACAGCCAGTACTACTGGGATTGAGGTTGCACGCAAATTTAAGACGAATTTTCAGAGTTTCGGCACTCGAAAATCGTGTGAAAAAACAAAAATGAGGCTACACGACCCCTCACCTCGCAAAACACCGCCAGGCACGTACAACTTTTACCCAGGAACGTACGAGGTACAAAATACACTATTAGGAAGGACGGAAAATGCTCGCGAGCTTCATAACACATAGACAATCGCCGCCATTTTACAACACTAACTTGCAACTAATAACATTACGATTATAAAATGGCGCTTTACCCGAATAAACAAACGGTTTGGACTTGCTCACGCAGCCTATTTATACTGCACACTTGGCACATTGTTGACACTTTCTCCTCAGGTCAGCAACAGTCCAACTGTACATTGTATGCTGCAGGAAAATGAAAAGAGATTGTTAGCTCTTCAGGCTATTTATTGCTGGATATATTAATTAGAAATAGGTAAAGTATATTCATTTATTAATTAATTAATTATTAATAAAAAAATATATATATAAAAAATAAAAATATGCTAAATAGCATATTTTACACTGCTGTTACTTTAAGAATACATTAATGCTTCGCACTTCCTAATACATTTATTCATTACTAATTAATTACTACTTATTACTAATTATTAACGTCCATTAATTTAATAATTATTAATTAGTAATCGAAAATAAAAATTTCCACTGAACTAAAAAAGTTTTCATTTTACACTGCACTTATATATCTGGATTGAAAATATTTTCTAGTTTACACTGCACTAAAAAAATTGTATATATAACACTATACTGTCTTTCCGATGAGCGCCGAAGATGATCATTGCAAAGCACGAAACTTGCAGTACACAAGGGGATAGACTCCCAATGAGTGCCGAAGGCGCTCAGAGCAGGGCTCACAATGAGTGCCGAAGGTGCTCAGAGGAGCAAAAGCACACGAGGGGAGAGGTTTGCAATGAGCGCCGAAGGTACTCAAAAGAGCAAAAGCGTTACATTCTGTGGCAAACAACATTGCAAATTTTATTGTCGCCATTTTTTGACGGCATGTCGCTAGTTATAATAATATTTGATTCCACTTTGATAAGGTTTTGTTGGCCTTATGGGGTTTAATAACAATCAGATATAGTAAGGGGGTAAACAATCATTTATAGGCTCCCTCAACTGCAAACAGTTTGGTGCAAAGGAAAATATAATGCAATGAATATACAGCCACTGGACATCACTGATAAACTTTGTATCTGAATATTTAGCACCACCTGCTAGACAAAGTCACCCCCCCCCCCATTAATCTTGTAGCGGGTGGATACCAGCAGCTGTGGAGTCTGACAACTTTGACAGTAAGTTCAATATTAAACACAGGTAGGTGTTAGTTGGTTTTACAATGATTTAAAATAACAACAGTTTTGACACCAAAAGATCAAAAATATAAAACAAATCTAAAAAAGATTTAAAATGTATAACCATAAATACCAGATATGATGTAAAGAAACAGCACAGATCTACCATCAAAGCCAATTAGGGATTATGTGGCCGCAGATAAGAGGACCACTATTCTACAGGGTCAGTTTGTGAATTTTAATTTAAAATAGTTGATTAAATTAATAAAACAAGAGACAATGTGTCTAATAAGGGTCTCAGTTAATAAAAAAGTTGATGGTGATGAAACATTTTTAGGTTCATGAGATTTAAATCTTGAAGTAAGTGCCACAGCGTGAAATTAAATGTCGAGGCAGCAAGTGCAGATTGTATCATTTAATTTTATTAAATCTAGCCCATATTGTTAGGGTATTACATGTTCTTTTCTATACCTGGACGAAGGATCACCTGTGAAGTCTATTCTTTGGCACAGATTTATAAAAATCTCCTAGTACTCCCACTACTAACCCCTACAGTGCAATGATCTATAAAGGGGAACAGAAACATATCTAAAACTAGATTGAAAGCTTTACTGAGTAGGAAACTCAACTCAACTTGTTTTACCTTTCTAATTTGCTTATTGTACACTCTCTAATTTGTTATACTTTCACATATATATTTGAATTATACTTGAACTATAAGTGAAGCCTTTCATTCATATAAGACTAACTTGTATTTAGCTGGAACTTCCTCTTTAGGTCACAGTTCCTCTTTTGCATAGAGTACTGTCACCTAGCGGTTTTACTACTCATTGCAGATATAGAGACTCCATGTTGGTTCATCCAAGCCTTCAAGTAAGAGAAAATATTTCATTTACAGGATTGCCCATAATTACTCCCTGGGGTTTTAATCTCAAAATAATGCATGCAGACATCCAATAGATAACAACTATCTATCTTTCTTTATTTATATTGTAGGTAATAAATGTTTTAATTTATATTAGATATGACCATGGTAGAATAACTTGTCTAATCTACATAACACATTTTGCATCTTTGAAATGTATTTTACAATATGTATTAGCATTTCCAAATGTGGTATCTGGTTTTCTCAGTGCCTCCAGCAGCCAATGCTCACTTAGATACACCAAATATGTGCAATATTAAGATTTTTCAAAGCTTATCAAAATATGACTCAGTATAGTGTAATTATCTCTTTATTGGGTCTGGGACACATTTAACTCCTGTAATTTATTCATTTGTGAATATTCCCACCACTTAAATATAAAGATGCCTATTGAACCACAGCTGCATTAGCATAAAGGATTTGTTTTATATCTTTTTATCAATGCTGATATTGTTAAATACAATCTGTATATAACTGTATATAAATTCAAACTGTTAAACATTGTTGATTTCCTTGCCCTCTTCCAAATTTTACATCAGTTTATTTTCTGTAAATAATGTATCTAGATCTTTTCCCCACGGTACCATGTCATTGCACTTCTTTGCTTTCTTATCTTCAAACATCAACTTCTACATTTCTAGTATTAACCCTTTTTAGTTATTTTTTGTATCAATACACATTTTCTGCACATTCTCATTTCCTGTAAATGGGCTTTTGTAATTCTTTAACTGTATATAGAAGAGATCCCAGCGTAGTAGTGCTTATTTTATCATCTTTGTTGCTTTATCTTATACTCTTTATGCTCTTTTTATTGTGTGTTTTAATTGCCAAAGCAAAGAGTAGCAGTGACAGAGGGCAGCTCCACAATTTCAATTACTATTTTCTATATTATTTTATATTATTTTATAATCCCTACTGCTATATTCTACACTAGTTATGCTCTTATTATTGTGTGCTAGTCGTTTGCCCTTCATAAATGACTGTATAATATTGTCTTAAAAATTGTCTTCTGTCTGTTTATGCACCCTCCCTCTGTGTACCCTGTCTCTCTCCCCCTGTGTCTCTCCCTCCCCTGTGTCTTTCTCCCCATTGTCACTCTTCTCCCCTGTGTCTCTCCCTCCTTCTCTCACCCTCCTTCTGTCTCTCCCTCCCCTGTGTCTCTCTCCCATCCTCTCCAACCTGTGTCTCCCGCCCCCCCCTGCAAAGTTTTGCGCTGTGCCCGCCAGGACCAAATCACTCAGTGCCCTTGCCTGCAACATAGCTCCAGGGCGCGTGCATTCCACTTTCCTGCAACATTCTCTATGGATATTTATATATACACATATATCAACATCACCCTCACACAGCAGCCACGTCTCTTAGCATCCATCCATACATAGCACCCAGCCCTTGACAGCATCCATCCCTCTCAGGATCGATCTCCATACAGCACCCAACCCATCAGCACCAACCTTTCATAGCACCCATCCCTATCTCCTTTGCTTCTCCCTCACAGAACCCATCCCCTTGTACTTTGCTGCCACTTTGCAGGCCTTGCTCTCTTACCTTCTTCCCTGATACACATCCTCAGCATGCTGAACGCCACCTCATATTTATTACACCACAAGAGTTCATTAGCCATTGTCTTGCTTATCCTTGTTCCTCTGGCAGGGTTTGATAAGATAATGTGAAAATAGCTATTTCTTTGTGAGGGTCTTATGCAGTAAGTCTGCCATGGGAAGTAACACAATGGAAAACTAACAACATGGCATACTATAAACAAAGTTGGCAGAAACATGGAAGTGTAGCTCTTTCTTCTTGTTAGCTACTAATTTACCCATGAAATAGCACCCCTGACATTACAGGATTGGGGCCTGTAAGCCACATTCAACTGAATACAACATATCAACCATCTTGTACAATGCAATAATGGCAGAAGTTAAATTTCTTCAATAAACCAAAATAAACAGTAAGAATCCACAAAGTCCCAATGACCACATGGTTGTGACAGCCCAGAAAGGTTGTTATCTGTGGGGCCCAGGCCTATTCTCCCTAACATCAAAAGTGGTGCATGACAGTTGCTCCCCCTTTCAGGTGCAGCATCCAGGCTGGTATCCACACCAGATGACTGCCTGAATGTTGCTATTCTCAATCTGTCCATATGTCCTTGTTTGTGGTGTGGTAACCAATAGTCCAAAAATGTCCACAGTCCAAATAAGAAATTATTCCTTAGGGATGCAACTCCAGGGGAAGTACTCTGTCTCAGTATTCTTTCCGAAACCTTCTGCGACTGCAGAAGAGACAACACAGTGGTGGTTTGCTGGAAAAAAGTGTCCTGGTGGACCACTATTTGTAATTTCAGGAAATCGATTCCTCCAGGCTAGTAGAAACTTGGAAGGGTCCTTTCCCAATACAGCCCTTCCCATCCGGGTCAGAGAGACTATATGGACTGCTGAATCCAGCAAAAAGTATCAGGCAAAATATGAACAACATTACTCCTTTCTCCAGGTCCGAGATTGCCCCCGATTGTTGCTTGACTATGGGGATTCAGAGTGGGCTTGCCACATTACCCAACCTAATAAATTCCATGGTGGTAAACAACCCTGGTGACAGCCTCAATGGCAAGCCCACCTCCCAATAACCAGGGCCAGTGCCCCTTTCTTCCCAGTGGGCAAGGAACAACCACATTTACCTTTGAGGAAGAATTGAAACAGTGTTCTGGGGATCCTTATGGGTATTCCATGGAAAGTGGTACATCCATGCTAGTTGAAACTTGGAATAGATCTTCCCCGTCTAGCCCCCAGGTTCAATGGGCAGAAACGTGGAAAGTAATTCCTCCTTGCTTATGTCTGAGTTCCAACCTTGCTCTTTGATGGATTCTGTGGTGGCATATGGGCTTTCAACATTATCAGGTTTTAAACCAACCAACCCTGGGGACAGTCCCAGTGGCTCACTGACAGTCCCACCTCCCATGGACAAGGGACAGTGCCCCTTATTATTATTATCTTTATTTATATCGCGCCAACATATTTCCTTCCTCGAACATGATCCTGGGGGGCCAGATGACAACAGTGTCAAAATAGAATTATAGTATTATGTATTTCATTAGTGGCGGAGCTACTGCTGGTGCAGCAGGTGCAAAGCAAAAGGCCCCAAACAGGGCTGGGGCTCTCGGCTACTGGTAGTGGCCTGGACAAAAGGAGGACTCACAATTTATTAAAATTCTGTGTAAGCTTAATTCATGAGCTTTTGTATGACTTCAACTGTTTTATTTATAATCCCTCATTAAGTAACCCAATAAAAAGTCAAATAATTTAGTTTGGATCAAGTTTATTAATTTTGGTCTAGACAAGTCAAGTCATAGGAGATATCATTTGGTTCTCTTTCTTTTCCCCTAGCTTGTTCCTCCTGTGAGCAATTTTGCTTTGTTCCAATCTTCTTCACGTTTATAGTGTTTGATATCAATTCTTTAGTTCCACTAAATAACTTTATAAATCTATTAAATCTATTGGATGAATACATTTTACAGGTGATACTCATCAGTGGTACAGCACCACAGTAATAAGGTTTTGTTTGTGCACTGGCCATTGTTTGTGTTACTAAACCTTCCCTTCTGTCCTGGTGAATGGACCATGCCTTGCAAAGGCAAATAAAATATTAGCATGTATTAGGCAGGGCATAGAAGCCAGGTGAGCAAATATAATTCTGACACTATACAAATCCCTAGTATGCTCTAATTTGGAATATGGAGAACAATTTTGGGCACCACTTCACCACAAAGGTGTCTAAGAGGGGATATGATTACTCTATATAAATACATCCAGGGTCAATATAATACTTTGTTAAGTGAACTTTTTCTGCCAAGAAGTTTTCAACTGATAAGAGGACATTCTTTGAAGTTAGATGGAAAAGAATTCCATCTTAAAGATAGAAAGGCAAAAGGGTGGTTGTGACAGTGGATTCGATAGATAACTTTAAAAAGGATTTAGATTTATTTCTGATTCAAAAGGGCAGGGATATCCTGGAAAACTAGCGAAGGAGTACTGATCCAGGTTGAAATCTGATCATCAGTATCTTGGGTCAGGAAGGAATTTTACTTTTTTTCCCCTCATGAGACAACTTTCAATGTTTCTTTTTTCTGTTTGCCTTCCTCTGGATCAATTAACAAATAATTTGCATATTATAAGGATCAGAGGAGATCTTAAAATATTGAAATGAATGGACTGAAAGTCTTTTTTCAATTTCATACAAATCAATATATTGATAGTAACTATATTTATTACACATTTACTTTTTTCCTAAAATAAATGGACACTTTACTGTTTCAGTTTAACATAAGATATGCCATCTTAGGGACATGAAATATATTTTGTTTCAGACATCTTAATTTGTTGCCATATGTGTTTTTTAGGAATTCAAGCCTATGAACAATATGCTGCTAAGGATAATCTAATACAGTTGAGCAATATTTTTATAAAGTGCCATCAAAGTAATCAGAGGTGCTCTGTAACATGAGAGGGTTGTAAAACATTTGGGAATTTTGGACAGCTTCCTGAGTAGATCGTTTTTCAACCCTTGGACACCTAATAGGATGTGGAGAGAAGCACATTTGCTGGAAGCTACAATGCTAACCTCAAATACTAATTTTATTGCTAATTCGTAACTAAATAAATAAAACATTTTTTTAAAAATAATAAAAGTACTCTTAACATTTTCAATGATTTTAAACATTCCAATAAATCGTATGTTGCTTTTACGATAAAGGATGGTCTTATTAATTTTTTTGTATCAGATTTTCTTATTCTTTTGTATAAGAATGAAATTCCCTGTTTTAATTATAGAACAATTTAGAGGCTATTCATAGGAAATACTTGCAAAATCCTATTTAGGTGTTGATTTCAACAGGTTGAAAAGTCTGACCCATTTCTTAAAATTATTTTTTTCTGTTGCTGATGGATCATAAAGTTGGAGGTAGAATTGACATCCACTTGCCAGTATTAACTTTAACCTGTTTTGTTCAGGATCACTTACGATTACGATAAGAGTGTTACCAGCTTCTATGAGTATAATCTGAAGAGAGAAAACTGTGATAGATACTGTGATAAGATGAAATGTAATATATGTTTAGAAATTAAAAAACGTATAAAAGATGAACATTTGAAAACCTTTTAAAACTATAAAACATGCACTTTTAAATGTATGCATGAAACAACATTTGTGACTTTATTATCCATGTACATTAGCTCCATGTACATTAGATTTCAGTTGTGACTTTTTTCTGGTACTCATTTAGCTCTCTGCAGGGGGGTTATTTTCTGCCTAGGACAGTACATTGTTAGAGGGCACCTGAAAAAACAGTGCAGCACATTGAAATAGGTTTGTATATATGCACAGAAATGTCTATATGCAGTGATATTTATCTCTGTATGTGTACGTGACATTTTCTGAGATACTATATATACATAAATGCACATAAACTTTATATAGGGGAAAAGAGGAGCTGCAAGTGGGGTGTGTCGGGTGCATAAATCTGAATGGCCCAGGGCAACATAAAACCTTAATATGCCCCTGGCTCTCAGCCTGAGCCTCTCAAATTTGGATTGTCCAGATTTCACAATCTTCTTGCAATTTTTATCCAAGTTTATTACTGGACACTTATACCATCATACAATTCATAAAATAGTATTAGTATAATAGTATAATAATATTAGTATATTATAGTCATACTATTTATGACATATACAATCACACAAGTACTTTCTTGGTCTCATTCGGTCCTCTGAAATATAATTTTAATTGGCACCCTTTATTTCATCAGCTTTGGCTCTGACAAGAGCATGATATCAGGGACTGTAGGACGCGGGAGATAGGCTGGAGTTCGCCTTGACCCAGTGGAGCCTAGAGTGCTGATTGGTTGTGGGGCTGTCTGTAGGTGGGGTGTAGGTGTGCTACTTGATGTGCAGGGGAGCAATTTTGTAATTCTGCGGCCAGCTACCTTGGAGCTTGAATTAAGCAGACGATGTGGAGAATCAGCGAGAGGTTCTGGTATTCAGGCCTGTGTGTGTGTCTGCTATTGGCTGTTGTGTCTGGTCCGTTTGTTGTCTCTGTGTTTGTTTCTTTATGTTGTTTATCCTTCCCTACCTTCCTCACACCTTTAGATATTAGAGTGATACATTAGGCTGGATGTTGCTGAAGCTGCGGATTTAGAGCACCTCATTGAGATTCTTCGCTCAAGTGCCATTTGTCATGGAGTTAAGTGGTTAGAATATTGCCTATGTACCCCACAAAACATAAGCAGGATGAACTCCAATGTGGCCGCCCAGGCACAGCCTACTATGGTTGCTGGCTTGGGGGACCCTGAGGAATCCTGCTCCTCTAGCAGGTCTGCGATGCAGCATGTCTCCAGCATTTGTAGCCTCCAAGGGGATGGGGAGAAGAGACAGGCCTCAATGACAGGAGTTAGCTTGGAATCACAGCAGCCAGCATCTTCTAAACAAAAGAGAGTAGAGCAAACATGTGTAACAGGTGTGGATTCCTCACTCCAGCCTACACTTTCAGATACACCTTATAAGCCAGGTCATACTTTCTGATACAGCCCCTTGCACTACATCACACCCTTGCTCAAGGGGCAATAAGGGTAAAAGTAAACTTAGGAGCTATAATACAGCTCCAACAGTTAAAAAATCAAGGCACACTAAGATTCCACAGTCTGCAGAGATTGACGGCGGTGTTGCTTTATTAAAGGGACAGCGACAAGGCGGCTTGGAGCGTATGGCCATGACACATGCGGTCAGAGAATTACGGACGCAAATTACTCAAGAGGACATTGCAGTTTCAGGCCATCCCGACAACACTACTGTGACGAGAGCTACACGTACGGCCAAGGCCAGGAAAAGCTAGTAAGGCTAGTAAGAAACAAAAATTAGTGACAGCTCACACCACAACTACTACACTTTAGGGTTATGGTGACAATGCTCATGGACACACAGATGACAGTACAGGGTTGAATGTCCATTTAGGGCAGAACCTACAGTGGGCAACAGACCAAGGTTTTACTGCTCGAGACCTGGACATTTGGGGTGTGGGTTGGATGGACTTTCTTCCCCCATGGATTCAGTGGTAGCAGACAGTGATTCTTCACTGGTAGGATTGATAGGTAGTCAGGATTGTTTGGTAGCTAACTGGGACAAGTTAGAGCTAGCAAGCAATGCCTGGTCCCACAAAGCGCCCCTTCCTCAAGTCGATGTTATTAGAGCCCCACCATCAAATTGTACCATTTTTGCAGTTCTCCGGATAACACAGGCGTGCCTGGGAACACTGCCTGCTGTTTTCACTGTTTTATAATATATTTGTGTTAATGCTGTGGTGTTAGCTTTTACAGCACCCAAACCATTTATGACTGTTTATGGTTGTTGGATGCTATTATAGAACATGGGAACTGGCTCATGTAATAGCAAAACCATCATATCTATTTTTTTAAAACTCACTCACCAGATGACTTGAGTATAGCAGATGTGATACATTTAGTTAAGTAAGGAGCAAGAGCAAATACACATGGAAGACTATTGTACAAATTAAGGATACAGCAATTGTAGTAAATATCTGCTAATGGATTGAGAGCTGGCTAAAAGACAGAAAGCAAAGGGTTGTGCTAAATGGAACATACTCACACTGGACTAATGTTCAATATTAGGTATTCTCCTTTTTAACATGTTTATTAATAACTTAGAAGTAGGACTGGAACATTTTTGTCTCTATTTTTGCTGATGACACTAAGTTGAGCAAGGTAATTAAATCAGGAAATTATGTACTTTACCTCCAAAGAGATTTGCATAAAATAGAGAAATGGGGAACTAAATTGCAGGTGAGATTTAATACGAATAAATGTAAAGTTATGCTCCTGAAGGGAAGGAAAAATAGCCATGCAATTTATAATCTTAATGGAGCAAATCTAGGGGAATCAGATATTGAAAGTTTTTTTTAAGTGCTTGTGGACAACCACCTAGGTAACAGAGCTCAATGCCAAGCAGCAGCTGCAAAGGCAAGTACAGTAAAATATTAGCAGGAATTAAGAAGGATATAGAGAAGCAAATATAATTCTGCCACTAAACAAATCCCTTGTACTCCTTCATTTGGAATATGGAGAACAATTTTGGGCACCACTTCATAAAAAGGACATTTTAGAGCTGGAAAAAGTACAGAGAAGGGCTGCAAAACGAATAAGGAGAATGGAGGGGCTAAGTTATGAAGAAAGACTAACCAAATTAAAATGATCTTCTCTAGAACAAAGGCGTCTTAGAGGAGATGTGATTACCCTATATAAATACATCCAGGGTCAGTATAAAGATGTGTCAAGTGAACTTTTTGTGTCAAGAGGTTTTCAACTAGACAAGAGGACATCCTTTGAGGTTAGATGTAAAACAATTCCACTTTTAAGAAAGAAAAGGGTTCTTCACAGTAAGGGTGGTTAAACTGTGGAATTCTCTACTACCAAAGGAGGTCGTGACAGCGGATTCAGTAGATACCTAGATTAATAAGGGATTGGATACGTTTTTAAATAAAACGGGCATTCAGGGTTATCCAGGTATTGATCCAGGGAAGAAACTGAATGCCAGTATCTGGGATTAGGAAGGAATTTATTTATTTCCCTTTTGAGACAATTGGCAAAGTTTCAGTTGGATTTTTGTCTGTTTGCCTTCATCTGGCTCAATTAACAATTAATCAGCATATAACAGATCAGCAGAGATCTAAAAAGATTTAACTTGATGGACTAAAAGTATTGTTTTTAACCTCATTTACTATGTAACTATGTATTTCTTTCCCGGTCTATATTTTTTAAATCATCACACATTCTCTTTTTTCTGAATTTTTTGTCGGCATCTCATATAGATCATAGAAATTCTAAAAATGTTTGTTTTATATATATATTATGTTTTATATATATATATTATTTTTCCCCACCTTAAGAACTATGAGTGCAGAAAAGATAAATGCCGTTTCCTGCTCCTTTGAATATCTTTAATTGGATTTACACAGATTATCAGTGAATAATCTCACAATAATTTTTTTTCTCTATATACATTACTAATAATTTTATAACATAACTATGAGGGCAGAAAAATGTAAGTGTGTCTATATTTTTGTATGTTTCCTAATTTGTTCAGATAACTAGAGGCCTCGGACCATATCTGGCAGTTTGTCAGACAATCAGAGGCCCCAGACTATGTGTGGCAGTGTGGCCACACGGCCTTGGCGCATGACAGATAAATTCAACATGAATAACGTTATTTAAAAGTTATTAAGGATCTTTCCTGTTGGTACGGTCGAGATGTCAGTGAATTCCTAGTCAGTGTAAAGCTTATAATCTGCCAGTACCTTAACCATAACACCTAACCATCACACCTAACGCTAACACCTAATGCTAATATCTAACCCTAAACCCTAAAAAATTCACTGATAAAGTGGCTGTGCACTGCTTGCTGTCAGCCAACAGGAAAGATCTGTTATTTATTTAAAATAGGCAGGGTACATAAGGTTGTGAAAGGGTGGGTCAAATAAAAGATGCACATGTAAAGCTGCACTTAGCAGTGTAAATGACTGGATATGGACACAATGTGTAGGACAAAGGACAATACAATGTTATCACAAATAACTGACAGTGAATTTTTAGTCTACTTCTAAATCAATATTAAATATGTTAAAAAGGAGAGGACCTAACACTGAAGCCTGAGGAACCCCACTTACCACATTAGTCCAATCTTAGTATATTCCATTTACAACAACCATTTGTTTCCTGTTTTTTTTAGCCAGCTCTCAATCCATGAGCAGATATTTACTGCAATTCCCATATTAACCCTTCTAAAAGCTTGCCCACTACAGAAGTGAGGCCTACATATAGATCACCTAGTTTGCTCTTGTTCCCTTCTTAAATAAAGGTACATAATCCTTTAATTCATGATGATTCACAAGAATAAAATAACAATACACAACTAACCCTCAGACTTTTAGCCTCATTGAATTGCTTCGATTTTGAGATCCGGGTTCGCAAGTAGATGTCACAAGCTATTTTGCTATTCAATTGCCTTCCGTTTGCGGGCTCCAATCAAGTTACAGGCTCCAAGCTGCAATTTCTAGCGATTTGTCAAATCGCAAGTTACTTCCCTCAAAGCCTTTTATCTTTCACGGCCGCAAGAGTTGTGATCGCCAAAACCTAGCGTCCACGATCATGTTCAAGCCCGCAAATTCTACTGTCAATCGCATGATTTCCGATTCTTGCGACTGGCGCCTAACTTGCGGGCCCAGCCAATTGAATAGCATCACAAAAGTAGAGCAACAGGAGCACGCAACTCAATCACAGACAATCGCCTATATGTGTGGGTTCTGAAGGAAGATTTTTGCATAAAAATCCGATGAACAATCATTTCTTAGAGACAAAACTTACTCCTCAAAATATTTTAAGTAAATTAAATATTCCAAAAGTATAACTTCTCTGTTCTTTTCTCTATCTGGATATATTTTACTTCTTTGCTCAAATGTAAGATATAATGTATGATATAAATATAATATATGAATTCTAATATAATTGAAATGTACATGGGTTTTAAAGTTCCCAAATTATAATCTTGATTTAAATTCTGATATTTTATTTGTCAGAGCATTTCCCAACAAACTTTATATATGGAACTTAATCACATTGGTTCTTTATTAAAAAGATCATTGTTTTTCTTTGATTTCCAAATATCACTTTGGTAATTATTATCATGATCTAATATCAAAATATTGTATTGTTTTCACAATCATTATTTTTCAAGAAATCTTTATTTGTGGTAGTTCTAAGTTTTCTAAGTTTCACCTAGATAATTGCAGTTATCTTGTATTTAAATATTATGTTATACTAGCGACTTTTTGTCAAAAATGACAGCAATAAAATTTGAAATAAATACAAAATAGATCAGACGAAGGATAGAACACAATCCGTCTGACCTAACCACAGCACTAAATATTACAGGGGAGATCACAAAAAGGAATACCAATAATATATATATATATATATATATATATATATATATATATATATATATATATATATATATATATATATATATAATAATGAACACACAAATCAAAGGTAATATATACCCCTTAAAAATGTTTATCTATGAGGGCAAAATGTGAAGTTATAACCACAAGAATGTCACTCTAAATTAATCCCAGATAACCCAAAAGGTCATTCAGATAGAGTAATAAAGTCAAAAAGTACCCAGAAGGACAATGCATCCAACACTAGTAGAGAGATGACAGTTTCTGTTTTTTTTTCTCTCTAAAAAATAATTAAACCTATGCGTTGCCTATATTTATTAAGGTGATTAAAAAAACACTTTATGTTGGGCGTGGCTAACAAGGGACCAAGCTAGACGTGTGTGTCTGTAGCTCCTTAGAGAAAAGGGTCAATTCGCTCCTCTAGACCAGAATACCTATTTTTAACAACTTAAAAAGTTGATAGTTTTCCTTAAAAGCCCTCCCTGAGTATTTTGATACCACTTGCGGGTGGTTTTGAAAACGTATGCAGTCCCTGAGGCTGCGGCCTACAGGGCATGTCAAGCCATAGTGGTAGTAAATTACCCCACCAGAGCATCAGCAGCAGAAACAAGAAGGTAGAGGAGGCGCCGGGCAGAGACGCAGGCAGCAGGGAAGGTGCAAGGAGCACCATGAGGCTGCGCTCCGGAGCCCAAGAGCAGGAGGTACAGGAGAAGAAAGAGGGGGCAGTGAGCTCACCCCCACAGGAACTCACAATGCTGGTGATCCTAACACAATATGGACCGATCATATGGAGGATGAGGCAACGATCTCTCAGCAACAGAGCAGAAATAATAAGGTGAGCCTCATAATACTCAGTACACCAACCCCCTTCAACACAGTCTATAAAAAAAATAAGACCTCAGCCTGTGAATTATAGCCTAATCCCTCACAGAAGTATATTTTCCCCAAGCAAAAAAACAGCAGGCTTTTGGACTGTATTAGAGACATAAGGAGGGAGAAACAACAGGCGCCATCTTGTTTTTGGGAAAGGGTGGCAATGAGATCTGGATGCCATTTTAGGTGCAGAAATAAGGTGTTACATAATAAAAATAATACCACAGGCTGAAGGGCCCTGTGTGTGCCCTAAAGACAAAACAAATTTCTACCCTTCTCACAAAGCCTTTACTCAAAAAATCACTCCCTAAGGGGTCAGCACAAGAGACTGTAAATATTGTACAGAATTGTATATATATGATAAAAATCTACACTGCACAACTAATCTCAAAAAGGTGACACAACCCAGAAGCGTTTGTTCTCAATAGAGCAGTAAGCTGCCTGCAAAGGGGTTCAACACTGAAAATAGATCTTGTAGGAACAATGTGTGATTCCGTGGCATTTCAAAACAAGTTACCAATCTAGTGCCATATCTAATGGAGGTCCTTCGCAAGCTGCTACCAAAGGTGCCGGATTGTGAGCTTGAAATAGAGAGAGCACATAGAGCTCTAGGGCATCTACCAGAATCTACCTAGAGACATCATAGCTTGTTTTCTCAGACAAAAAACGAGGGATCTAATCTTGAATGCTTCCAGAAATGTTTCCAATATAGTGGGCCCTTAAGGTGCCCGAATCCAGATTTTTGCAGACATTGCTCCTACAACTTTGTCAAAACGTAGGGAAATGAGGCTGGCACTGGAAGTGCTGTTGAAGCATAGAATTACCTATAGGTGGGGCTTTCCCTTCCAGATCTTTTTTCTATATTTAGCACATCTAAATCTCGCTGTAGACGGGAAGGTTACGGGATCTAAAAAGCTGAGACAAAGAGAAAGGACCACAAGACAGCGGGTGGAGGTGCCACTTCTGAAGTGTCAGAGAGGTCACGCGGGCTCGCAAGCCCAGCAAGGGAAGGAGGCCCTTGATCCAGCCTGAAGGGGCACTCTAAAGGTTCCAGAGTCGGGCCAGGATCCTTAGGTCATTATAAAGAACATTTCTGAGAAAGCAAAGAACTATTAATGCATATGGGAAAATGTATACTTTCATATAGATAGCATAAAGGAACAGGTGAGAGCATATAAGAATGTTATACTGTACATGTGTTTTTTTGTCATGCTTTTACCAAGATGCCTATTACTTTTGCAGGGTTTGGAGTAGGCAGTTAAGGAAAGGTTCAAGAAAAGTAACTGTAAATTATTGTTTTTGTTGGGGTTAAAAATTGTATGGGGGAAAGATCGTTGGCTGACCTATGCTTTTTTCATTTTATTGAGAGAGGTTGGTGGGGAATACTGCAGTTGCTGACCTTGTCGCCTTGCGATATGACTGCGAGAAAATGGCCGAGAATAGGCTCCGAGAGAGCTACGTAGCCTTAAATCTATGCATGATTCTCGCATATCGTAAGAATCCCTACGTGGACAAAAAGTCCACGCAAGGGATCCGAAAGCCTCTACGTGCTGCCTCGGAACAGCCCGAGACAGCAGTGTGAGGCTCCCCCCTGCACCCTATACACATCCCCATGCTGCAGGGGTCTCTATCAGGACCCCTGCAGCACCCCTACATTAACCCCTTGCAGCGGGGGTCCCCGATCTGCATAGATAAGGCCTCCCGCTGCATTTAAAACTTTTAACTTCCCCGCCTCGTTTTCGTTTTGTTCGGCGGCCATTTTTTCTCTCGCTTCGTTTTTTTTTTAGTCTCTAAACTGTTTTATTTGAAGTAAAATCGAGGTGTAAGTTGTATTTTTGAGGTGCTGGGTGCTCCCTCTTGGTGTAGGTAAGTTTTTTATGTATGTGGTGTGTGTATGTATTGTGTTTTACATTTTGTAATGTTCGCGAGTTGCGTCCGAGTGTTGCGAGTCCGTAATGTGTGTGAACGTGTGTCGTATGTTGTTTGAGAGTGTCGTAATGTGTGTGTCGTACTGTTTGGGTTGCGACGTGAAGTTTGCGAGGGTCGCAGTTGCTGGCAAGGAGCGCCTTCGGCGCTCCATGCCAGCAACTGCGGCCCTCGCTTTGCGAGGTCCTCAGGTGCTGGCATGGAGCGCCGTAGGCGCTCCTTGCAGCAACTGAGACCCTCGGGCAGTGCCCTCGCTTCGCGAGGGCCTCGGCTCGCTGCGCGAGCCGCGGCCCTCGCTACGCGAGGGCCGCGACTCGCGTAGCGAGCCCGCGGCCCTCGCTTCGCGAGGGCCGCGGGCTCGCTACGCGAGCCCGCAGCGTTAGCAACAACTCGTACGCTCACAACTATATATTATATTTAATATATTATATGTAATGTCATGTATTGTATGTAATGTATGTAATGTATTATATGTATGTATTGTATTGTGTTTATCTGTCTTTCCTTTTCAGGTGTGTAATTTTTTTATTTTCTGTAGTGGGGGGTGGGGTTGTAATTTTTTTTTTTTTCTGTAGTGGGGGGTGGGGTTGTAATTTTTTTTTTTCTCTGTACTGTAGGTTTTTTTGTTTTCTGTACTGTAGGTTTTTTGTTTTTTGCAATTAGAGTATTGGGGAGGTTTATTAGGGGGTAGGTAGTGTAGGTAGGTAGTGTAAGTGTTAATAGATTAGTGTAGAGGGGGGTTAGTTTAGATTAAATGGTTTATTGGGGGTTATAGTGTAGTGTTTGTAGTTAGTGTCATGATGGTCCTTGAGGACCATCATGGCACTTATGTGGTTAATGTTGGGTTGTAACAGGCCCATAATGGTAATAATATACCCTTATGGGACTGATGGGGTTAAATAGAGCCTTATGGTGGTCTGTATTGACCACCATGAGTTAATGGGTTAATTTAGGCCTTATGGTGGTCTGGATTGACCACCATGAGTTAATGGGTTAATTAAGGCCTTATGGTGGTCTGTATTGACCACCATGAGTTAATGGGTTAATTTAGGCCTTATGGTGGTCTGTATTGACCACCATGAGTTAATGGGTTAATTAAGGCCTTATGGTGGTCTGTATTGACCACCATGAGTTAATGGGTTAATTAAGGCCTTATGGTGGTCTGTATTGACCACCATGAGTTAATGGGTTAATTTAGGCCTTATGGTGGTCTGGATCTATTTTTAGTGCGAGTCCTTTCAGGACCTTTACGGTCCTTTGAGGACCCGCGAGGCGGGAAATTTAAAATTGATTTGCAGCAGGGTCACGATCGGTGCCGATCGGGGCCCCCCGCTGCAGGGGGTTTATGTGGGGACACTTCGAGGGCATAGAGGGGGGTTCATTTTAGGTGCCGCGGCCGGGATTGGGTAATAGTGTGCCGCGGGCCCTTTAAGGAGCCGCGGCGGGGAATTTAAAAGTTTTAAATGCAGCGGGGGGCCTGATCTATGCAGATCGGGGACCCCAACTGCAATGGGTTTATGTGGGGACACTTCGGGGGTCCCAATGGGGACCCCCAGCATAGAGGGGGGTTCATTTTAAGTGCCGCGGCCGGGATTGGGTAATAGTGTGCCGCGGCCACTTTAAGGAGCCGCGCCCGGGAATTTAAATGTTTTAAATGCAGCGGGGGGCCTGATCTATGCAGATCGGGGACCCCCGCTGCAAGGGGTTAATGTGGGGACACTTCGGGGGTCCCGATGGGGACCCCCAGCATAGAGGGGGGTTAATTTTAAGTGCCACGGCCGGGATTGGGTAATAGTGTGCTGCGGCCCCTTTAAGGAGCCGCGGCGGGGAAGTTAAAAGTTTTAAATGCAGCGGGAGGCCTTATCTATGCAGATCGGGGACCCCCGCTGCAAGGGGTTAATGTAGGGGTGCTGCAGGGGTCCTGATAGAGACCCCTGCAGCATGGGGATGTGTATAGGGTGCAGGGGGGAGCCTCACACTGCTGTCTCGGGCTGTTCCGAGGCAGCACGTAGAGGCTTTCGGATCCCTTGCGTGGACTTTTTGTCCACGTAGGGATTCTTACGATATGCGAGAATCATGCATAGATTTAAGGCTACGTAGCTCTCTCGGAGCCTATTCTCGGCCATTTTCTCGCAGTCATATCGCAAAGCAGGCTGCAAGAGATTCGGTACTCGCAAACAGCAGAAAAACTGCCTTTGCGAGCACCGAGAGAACTACGAGGGATAATTTAATAGGGCCCTTAGTGTTTATTACACATAATATCAAGGGATTCAACTCTCAGCTCAAGCGAAGCAAGGCATTTAGAACTTATAAAGAGCATAACCCAACGGTCATATTTATGCAGGAGACGCACTTTGAGCAAAACAAACACAATAAATTTATGCATAAGAATTACTTGTATATGTATAATGCCAATCAGAAATCGAAAAAACGGGGGGGCGGCAATTTTGCTCCACAGAAACTTCCCTTTTGTACTTGAAAAAAATCTGGTGGACCTATTGGGAAACTACGTTATTATTACAGCCACGGTCCAGGAGGTTAAAACAACCTTAGTATCAGTCTATGCCCCTACCGTGGATCCCCACAGAGCTATATTGGGACTATTTAAAGTGCTAAATAAGCCGGGATTTGGAAAACTGATTATAGGGGGGGACCTTAATTTAACATTGAACATGGAGGAGGATAGAACTGGGTGGGGAGGGAGTAAGAAAAGGTAAACTAAAGTGCTAAAACAAATACAGGCATACATGCTTAAACTGAATCTGGTAGACTCGTGGAGAGAGTTAAATCTCAACAATAGAGAATATTCATACTACTCACATGTCCATGGGACTTATGTAATCAATACCACGATTGATTACATTTTGTTGGACTTTACACTAATCAATAAAGCTAGCAATGCAGAGATAATCCCTTGTGCCTGGTCTGACCAATCTTGTGTGAAGAACAAACTAGAGTGGGGACGGGAAGGCCGACCATCCTACTCCTAGAGGATTAATGAGGGGTTCCTCGCCAATCCCTTAATTAAAGCTAGGATCTCACAAGAGCTAGAACACTTCTTTAAGACAAATATGACCCCTGGGCTTTAGCCGGGTCTAGTATGGGTAACCCACAAGGCCTATATTAGGGGAACTTTTATTAAATTAGCGGCACAACATAAAAAACAACAAAAGATGAGGGAGAGTGAGCTTACTAGGGAGTTGCAAAAGCTAGAACTGCTAAATCAGGTGAACCTGGACAAGGGTATTAGACAGCGGATTGACAAAAACAGACCGGAATTGGACCTAATCCAATCGGAGCAAACTGAGAAAGCACTTAGGTGGACCCAGCAGAAATTATTTGACAAGGCTAATAAGCCGGTGGACTACTAGCAAGGAAACTTCAATCCAAACACACTCAAAATAAGATACATCAAGTTAAGACTTCTTCAGGGCACATGACAGCAAAATGTTATAGCAAACTACTGTATATACAGCTACACAACAGCTGGATCATCATAAAATGTGTGCCTTTTTGAAGGAAACAGATTTGCCCAAAATAAGGAAGAGCTGGATAGGCTAAATCAGCAAGTTACCTTGAGGAAGTTAGAGACACCATTCAGAAGCTTAAATTAGGTAAGTCACCTGGTCCAGATGGGTTCACATGTCTGTATTTCAAGAAATTTGTGGAGATATTTGGACCACATTTAGTTAGCTTATTTATTAACATTTTAGAAGGTCAGCAAACACCTACAGAATTGAACTTAGCATAAATAATGCTGTTCCCTAAGGAAGGCCTGATCCAATAGAGACGAAAAATTATAGGCCAATCTCCCTTCTAAATTGCGATGTAAAGATCTTATCCAAAATCATGGCCGACAGGTTGACAGCCATTTTACCAAAACTAATACATAATCACCAGGTGGGTTTTGTCTCACATAGACAGGTGGGGGACAACATTAGAAAGATATTGAACTTGATACATCACTCTAAACAAACCAAACAGCAGGCGTGCCTTTTGGCTTTTAATATCGAGAAGGCCTTTGACTCCCTGGAATGGCCAAATCTATATAAAACATTAGAGAAATTTAGCTTTAAGGGTCACTTTATAAATTTAATAAAATCATTCTACAAGTCTCCCAAGGCATTAGTGAAGCTTGCTGGAAGCAAGAACCCCACTATCCACATTCATTGAGGAACCAGACAGGGGTGTCCACTATTTTCTATTGCCATGGACCCCTTGTCTCAGGCAATTAGAGCAAAGCAGGAGATAGAAGGGATAAAGATAGGAGGCCTTCAGTACAAAATATGTCACTTTGCAGACAACCTGCTTTGTATTCTCTCAAACCCTGCCCGGTCTACACCGGCTTTAATGCAGACTTTCGAGGAGTTTGTACTATTCTCAGGCCTCAAAATAAATTTAGAAAAAACAGAGGCCCTAGCAATAGATCTTACAGCATCAGAGAAACAAGCTATCAGCTCCTTATACAATTTGAAATGGGCGACTAGACAAATTAAATACTTAGGAATATTTTTAACTCCCAGAATAGAGGACTTAGAAAGCCAATTATGTTCCCCTGTACTAATCATTATTGGGTGAGCTGGGGAGGTCCAATATCCTGGCTAGGAAGAATTAATTTGATTAAAATGAATGTGTTACCCAGATTTCTATACCACATCCAGATACGGGCAAGGGAGCTGTCAAACCTCCAGAGGCAAATTTTTAGATTTATTTGAAAACCGGGACCCGCTTGCATATTAAAAAAAGTAATGTTTCTATATAAAACAGAGGGGGGACTGTCATGTCCCAATCTAAAGCTGTATTACAAGGCAGCGCAGCTGGCATTTGTACCAATAACACACACCAAAAGGCATCAGCCTGCATGGATATCTATAGAGAATCAAGCATTAAAGCCGCAAACATAGGACACAGTGCTCACGGAACTAGCTCCCGACTTAAGAAAGTACACAAACCCGATAATTAGACATACTTTAATGTGTTGGAAATGGGCGATTAAAAACACTTCAGTGTTTCCTAAATGCACTCATCTGAACTTGATTTTGACCCACCCACAGGCCCTGGGGGAACCGAGTGTTGAATCCCAGCATTGGTGGAAAGTAAACAAGCTTGACAGAATAGGTGATTGGGTGGTAAGAGGCCAAATGCTTAAATCCGAGGACTTGATGGATAAGCATGACTTACCGTTGGCAGAACACTACAACTATTGTAGGCTTAAGCATTTTGTCTACTCTAGGATTCAGAGACAAGGCAGTCCAGAACTGAACTGGTTTGCCAAACAATTTAGAGACTCCCCACTAGCCAGGGGCATGATAGGGCAGCTATACCAGGCATTTAACTCTGAGCCGGAGGGTGGGAGAGTGAAATATACCAAAGACTGGGAAAGGCACCTGGCGTAGTGTTGGGAGCCTGGAGGTGGAAGGTGGCATGGTCTAATATATACAGGGGCTCGCTTAACTATAGTCTTTTAGAGACCTCTATAAAGGTCTTGCATAGGGTGTACATCACGCTAGTAAAGTTGACCAAATGGAAAAAGAAAAGAAAGTGGTAATGGCTTTAGGGGGTGCCAAGAGGCTGGCACATTCATACACATTTGGTGGACCTGCCCAGTGGTAGCGGTACTATGGGGTAGAAAGGCCAAAGAGGCCTCTGAAATGTTCCAGGCCACTATTCTCCCAAAGGTGGAGACCATGCTATTGGGAATGCCGGTGGATACAAGGTCATTCCATTAAAATAGACTTTTGCAGTTTATGGCACTGGCAGCAAAAAGCCATATAGCTAGAGCTTGGAAAACCAGATCATTAGATTTTCAAATGATTGGGAAAAAGATTAATTTCATAGCCATAAATGAGAGAATCGCCTACAATCTATAAATACATTGGCATTTAGGGTCCCTGGGTGGAGTACTCTGGGGCTAAGTTGTGGTAAGGTACTTAGTAGGAGGGAGGACATAGGACACAGGATCTAGGGAAGGGGAGCTGGGGTCAGCCAACGATCAAATTTAGGTAAAGGTTTTGGTTCTGGTTATCAGTTAGGATAGGCAAGGATTAAAAGAGGGAGCGATAAATACGCCAGGGAGTATAGTCACACAGGACAGGGCATAGCGGTAATGGGTGAAGCGTATATATTATTTAGCTTATAACTTTAAATTTAACTTATATATTTAGCTGATCCTAGCCAGGGAGGAGGGGGAGGAAATGAGTAGAGAGAAGGAAATACTTCCAGTTAGATATTGCAGAGAAAAGGAAGAGTACTAATGGCAGGCGACAGGAGGAATCTGGAAAAGAACAATGAGAGTCCTGTTGTAATAAGGAACGGTGTATATGCTAGGAGTATTATGTATATAGAGGTAATTGAGCCAACATGAAAATGTAAAGGCTAGCATAACAATAGAGAGGCATAAGGAAAATGTTGAAAATGGAGTGGAGAGTATGGATTGATGTTAAGGTAATCGCAATGTAACAACTGGATTTTGATGTCATCTAACAAAAATATGCTTGTACGGTATGACTAAAGTTCTGTATTATCATGAGAATTCCGTAAGGTTTACAATGGAAAATTTGTTGTCCATGCTCAATAAAATAGGATTGTTAAAAAAAAAGTACCCAGAAGGTCTCTCAGATAGTGTGGCAAAGTCAAAAAGTCAATACTTGAATAATCCTGGAGTGGAAAATATGGAGTGGATTGATTTATTGAAGTTCTACTTCCTTATTCTGTATAGTCCACACTTGATCCTAAAGAGGTCCACTTCTTCCGATCTATAGTATAGTGGGCAGCTTCTCTTGAAAACTCTGGTCACAGCAGAGTTTCAGAAATTAGAAGATACAAAAACACAAGCAGAGAGCAATTTTATTCCAGTTGCAAAAATGTACACTCACATTAATCAACCTCTGTATCAAGAGGTATTGTATGAATATAAATACACAACCCACATCCACTCTCTTCCGATGATCCGCAAGTATATCCTCCCTAAAGGGCCCAAATATTAAGATGGTGTCAAAGATATTCCTGAATTGGATAGCCACACTTCTATACTTAATAAAATTTGAAGCCTGGCAATGCTGTTTGCCAGACAATGCAAGTCTCTCCCCCCTCTAACTTGTGGGCCTTCAGCACTCATTACGAGCCACTCCCCCAGTATACTTTACGCACGCAGAATGCTTTTCTCAATGAAAATTTATATTTGATATAGAACTTCCCTTTAATGCTGAAATACCCCTCTTTCATATCTTTCCCAAAGAAGCCACTACAGAAATAAAAGCTCTGTAGGTACAGATTTTTATAGCTGCTAAAACCTCTATTGCCTCGAACTGGAAACCGGAAAAAGTTCCGACCTGGTTTGATGTTTTTCGTTAAAATCAATAAAACCCGTCTCTAGAAAATAATCCTAAAGCAATTGGGATTCCTCTACTCTCTGCCAAAAAAATTAAAATATGGGATTAAACATATACTTAATAGCTAAATGGATCTTTCCGGAGGTTAGTATTACAGCCTACCCGGCAACCTCTTGTTTTCCTGTACCCTATTTTGATATATTTTTTTATTTATCTACTTTTTATTTTCTCCTTCTGTAATACTGTTGTGTTTTTCTTTTATTTCTCCTTTTAAGGCTGAAAAGGGCACCCTCGGCTTATACCCCCGTGTCTCTCTAACACCCCCCGTGTCTCTCTAACCCCCCATGTCTCTCTAACCCCCTGTGTCTCTCTA
This sequence comes from Discoglossus pictus, assembly GCA_027410445.1. Taxonomy (NCBI): domain Eukaryota; kingdom Metazoa; phylum Chordata; class Amphibia; order Anura; family Alytidae; genus Discoglossus; species Discoglossus pictus. The sequence continues at coordinate 119,656,004 of CM050169.1, read as the reverse complement.
ACCCCCGTCGTGTCTCTCTAACCCCCCCCTGTCTCTCTAACCCCCCCGTGTCTCTCTAACCCCCCCGTGTTTCTCTAACCCCCGTGTCTCTTTCCTCCCCCCCTCCTCATCATCAACCCCTCCTCCTCATCCTAAACCCCGCTCCTCACTTTACCCCTCTAAATACCTCCCCCTCTCTCTTTCCCCTCACTTACCTCCATCTGCAGCTGTCCTCCGCTCTTCCACGCGCCTTCCTGCATCGGGACCCGGCATATGGTAATGACGTGACGTCATATATGCGCCACGTCATTATCATTGGCCGGGTCAAGACGCAGGAAGGAGCGTGGTGGAGCGAAGGAACAGCTGCAGATGGAGGTAAGTGAGGGGAGAGGGGGAGGTATTTAGATGGGTAAAGTGAGAAGGGGGGTTTAGGATGAGAAGGGGTAAAGTGAGGAGGGGGTTTTAGGATGAGGATGGGGGGGGGTTTGTCTTTCTCCCCCTCTCCCTCCTCTGTTCCCCAAGCCCAAAATATTTTTTGGATTTTTTGAGACTGCCAAAAAACGCCAATTGAATATCAAATTAGCTTGTTACCTCACAGGCTCCCTGCCTCTCCCATTGTGCTGTGTGTGAGTTTGTAAGCTAATTTTGCAATCAAATGTGGTCTTTTGACTGTCCTCAAATGGCTTCCGAGTTACGGGCGTTAAACCAGTAATTTTTTTCAAAGCGTTGTGGGCCTCACATTGGGTGCCAAAAGGCCTACAACCTTCGGCGCTCATCATGGGCCTTGATTTGAGAGCCTTTGGTGCTCATTGCAAGCCTTTCATCTCACATCTAAGTTGCGTGCTTTCGCGATGACGACTTTGCCGCTCATCGCGGGCCTCACAATGAGCGTCTTCGGCTGCTTAAAGACTCCTATCAGGACTGCCTCCTGGGAATATGTGGTGTGGGACTGGGCTAAGTCTGTTTATAGTTATTTAATGTTATATTAAGTTGATTACCATATGTATGTTAATTACTGTATGTTATGTTGTGTTATGCTATGTTGATTATTGTATGTTTGTGTCCAGTGTATAAGGATTTAAGTGGCAGTTAGAATATTGAGGAAGCTACTAATTGACAGTTGAGAGAGGGAAAATCAGTTAGTCATGTAATGGTGTCTCTGAGGTAAAGTCTGTGCTGCATGGAGTCTGTGATGTCTCTGACAAGAGGAGAGAAATGTAACAGCTTTACGTGACTATGAGAAGATTTATATATGTGTCAGAGTGCCAGACACTATAGCTGCTCTTACAGGTCCAGGAAGGTAACCCAGCTATTAAGTGACTCTGAGAATATTTATAAATGTGTCAGAGTGCCAGAGACTATAGCTGCCCTGATCCTGTGCAATGATTGTGTATATGCTCCTAACTGAAGGGGAGGAAACCTATCTGTAAGATATGTGTATATGTCAACATTACTAGAAAAGATAATACTGAAATGGATGTAAAGATGTTATGATGCCTTGCATATGAAACCTTGTTAATAGTACTTTATACAAAATCTAGAAGACACACAAACTGTTACAGAATGATATCAGTTCAAATTTTAGTATACATCTATTGAACCTGTTATGACGTTTCCACAACAATAAAAGCAGTTCTTGAGTTTTATAAAGCTAAGCCTGAGTTCATATTTTTTAAATACTGCATAAAGTGTAGGGCATTTTAGAGACATCAGCTGTCTTGGTGAAGGGATCAAAAGAATATGGTGTATCTGCTGGTCAGGTTGCAGATCTCCACAGGAGTAATTTAAATTTAAAAAAAAAAATCTCTCGTGCCTACAAAGCTAAAGGACTATGTCATACTGACACATCTCACCATTAGCTTTACCTAAGAATTAGTTCATAGTGCGTAATATTTTATCTTTGTGCAACCAATTCTCTTTTTCAAATTTCCCTCTGAACAAACTGTCAGACATGGTCCGGACCCATGGTTCACTGAACAAACTGACAGATATGATCTGAGGCTCCTAGTTCTTTGAATAAATGGTCAAATATGGTCAGGGGCTCCTGGTTCACTGAATAAACTGCCAGGCCCAGACTCACTGAGCAAACTACCTGACATTGACCATGCCCCTCGTTCTCTGAACAAACTATCAGATATGGTCTTGGGCCTCTGGTTCTCTGAACAAATGGTAAGACATGGTCCAGACCTCTTAAACAAAGAAAGGGGTAAGGACGGTTAAACTGTGGAAATCTATAACAAAGGAGGTTGTGACAGTGGATTCAAAATATCACTTTAAAAAGGGATTCAATATATTTTTAAATAAAAAGGGCAGAGTTATCCTGGATATCCTCAGAAGTAGTATTGATCCAGGGAGGAATCCAACTGCCAGCACCTTGTGTCAGGAAGGCAATCTTTCAATACTTTTTTTCTGTTTGCCTTCCTCTGGATCAAATAAATAATCCATATATACAACTAATTAACTATGGTAGACAGGGTGATTTGTCACCCAGATCCCAGCAGTCAAACAGTTTGCTGTCTTCCGGGTGCTCGGGTTCGGCATGTTGTGGATAGGGTAGATATATTATTGGGAGGGACTGGAAATGAACCAGTGGTCTTGGTACATATTGGTGTCCTAAATAATGATTTTAGAGTATTAGGGAAAAAGCTTAAAGCAAGGTCCTCCAAGGTAGTATTTTCTGAGATACTACCTGTGCCACGTGTTTGCCCAGGGAGACAGAAGAAGCTTAGGAAGGTTAATGAATGGCTAAGAATGTGGTGCGCTAAAAAGGGGTTTGGGTTTTTAGAGCACTGAGCTGATTTCTCACTTGGGTGCAATATTTATAGCAGGGACGGATTGCACCTTAATGATGAGGGAGCTTTTCTGCTAGGGGATAGGATGGTAGAAAGGCTGGAGGTTTTTAAACTAGTAGGTGGGGGTAGGGGCTAAATGAATGTAATGGGGTAGGAAGTGTAGAGGGGATAAGGGATGAATTAACTACTCATGGGGGAGGAGATGGGGAGGGTTAGTATAGTCAATAGGGAGGTATTGCTAGGTAACTCAAGAACAGTGGCAGGCACATCAATACTACAAACTCATAACAAAAGATGTATGCTTGCTAATGCCAGAAGCTTTCCAGGAAAAATTGGAGAGTTAGAATTATTGGCAATTAATGAAAAATGGGATTTAATAGGCATTACTGAAACATGGTGGGATGAATCTCATGACTGGACTGTTAATCTGAATGGTTATAACCTATTTAGGAAAGATAGGGGCAATGGTAAAAGCGGAGAAGGGATTTGTGTGGATGTTATGCCTGAATTTAAGCCTATAGTCGGAGAAGATATTTATGGTGGAACTAGCGGTAATATTGAATGTTTGTGGGTAGAGTTAATAAGCGGAGCAGCAAATTCTAAAATAATATTAGTTGGAATATGCTATAAACCCCAAATATAACTGAAAGCGAGGAAATACAAGTATTGTTACAGATTGGAAATGCAGCTAAGCATAGGCAAGTTCTAAAATTTAGAGACTTTAATTACCCTGAAATAAACTGGAAAAATGAGACTAGCAGTTAAGCTAAGGGGAGCAGGTTCTTAAGCACCCTCAGGGATCATTATCTGGCCCAGGTTATACAAGAAGCTATCTTGGATTTAGTTATCACAAATAATGTCAATGTGGTATCAAATGTTGAAATAGGGCAACCTTTGGGAAACAGTGATCACAATACAGTCTCATTTGAGATTGAATTAAAAAAAAAAACTTTAAGAGGCCAACAAAAACTCTGAATTTTAAAAGGGAGATTTTAACGTTCTAAAGGCTGCAATACAAAGTATAGACTGGGGCAGATAACTGGCAAGTAAAAATACTGAACATACATGGACAACATTTAAGTCCTTACAAAGTATACATACTTATCACCATATACTATGTAGGAATAAAAGTAAAAGGAGTAAATCACATCCAATGTGGCAAAAAAATTATTTAAAGATCAAGATACTGAGTAAAAAACAGTCAGACTGCTTTACATGAGTACAAGGAAATCAACAAGGCTTGCAAAAGGGCTATTAGATTGGCTAAAATAGAAAATGAAAAATTAGTTGCAAAAGAGAGTAAGCCTAACCATAAAATATGTTTTAAATATATTAATGGAAAGAAGGCCAGGGAGGAAGCTATAGGAATATTACAATGTGACACAGGCCGTCTGATAATTAGTGACCAGGAAAAGGCAGATGAGTTAAATAGGTTATTTTCTTCGTATACACAAGGGAGGTACCAGTGGTTGGGACACTGCAACATAATGGGGATACACTACCATCACCAAATAATTGGTTAACGCAGGAAGAAATTCAAAAGAGAGGTGTGAAAAAATGTATTTTAATAAAGCCCCAGGTCCTGATGGAATACATGCAAGGGTACTGAGGGAACTGGGTTTGGTAATAGCCAAACCATTATATTTAATTTTTCAAGATTCACTCAACACAGGGTCTCTACCAGATGACTGGAGAAAAGCAGAGGTGATGCCTATATTTAAGAAGAGAGCAAGAGCAAATCCGAGGAATTATAGACCAGTGAGCCTCACTGTAGTGGGTAAGCTTTTAGAAGGATTAATAAGAGATAATATACAAGCATATGTCTATTTGAACAGGATTATAAGTAGGAGTCAACATGGATCTATGAGGGATAGGTCATGCCAAACAAATCTAATTAGTTTCTATGAGGAGGTTAGTAGGAACTTGGATCAGGGCAACTCAGTGGATGTAGTCTTTTTAGATTTTTCAAAGGCATTTGATACAGTGCCACATGGAAGACTAGTGAGCAAACTAAGGTATACGGGAATTGCAGTAAATATCTGCTCATGGGTCGAGAGCTGGCTAAAAGACAGGAAGCAAAGGGTTGTTGTGAATGGAACATACTCCGATTGGTCTAATGTGATAAGTGGGGTTCCTCAAGGTTCAGTATTAGGTCCTCTCCTTTTTAACATATTTATTAATGATATAGAAGTAGGACTCAAAAGTAGTGTCTCCATTTTTGCCGATGACACTAAGTTGTGCAAGGTAATAAAATCAGTAAAGGATGTACTTTCCCTACAAAAGGATTTGCATAAATTAGAGAAATGGGCGGCTAAATGGCAGATGAGATTTAATACAAATAAATGTAAGGTTATGCATTTGGGAAGGAACAATAGTCAAGCAATCTATAATCTTAATGGAGCAAATCTAGGGGTATCAGATATTGAAAGGGATTTGGGAGCACTAGTGGACAACCACCTAGGTAATAGCGCTCAAAGCCAAGCAGCGGCTGCAAAGGCAAATAAAATATTAGCATGTATTAGGAAGGGTATAGAAGCCAGGGAAGAAGATATAATTCTGCCACTATACAAATCTCTAGTACGCCCTCATTTGGAATATGGAGTACAATTTTGGGCACCACCTCATAAAAAAGACATTTTAGAGCTGGAAAAAGTACAGAGAAGGGCTTCAAAACTAATAAGGGGAATGGAGGGGCTAAGTTATGAAGAAAGACTAACAAAATGAAACTTATTTTCGCTAGAAAAAAGGCGTCTGAGAGGAGATATGATTACGTTATATAAATACATCCAGGGTCAATATAAGGCTTTGTCAAGTGAACTTTTTGTAGCAAGAGATTTTCAACTGACAAGAGGATATCCTTTGAGGTTAGAGGAAAAAAGATTTCAGCTTAAACAAAGAAAACGGTTCTTCACAGTTAGGGTGGTTAAACTGTGGAATTCTCTACCAAAGGAGGTGGTGACAGCGAATTCGATAGACAACTTCAAAAAGGGGTTAGATATATTTTTGAATAAAGAGGGCATTCAAGGCTATCCTAGATAACTAGCGAGGAATATTGATCCAGGGAGAAATTTGATCGCCAGTTTCTGGGGTCAGGAAGGAATTTTGCTTTTTTTTCCCCTTATGAGACAATTGGCAAAGTTTCAATGGGTTTTTTTTTTTCTGTTTGCCTTCCTCTGAATCAATTAACAATTAACAATAATAATAAAAAGTCCACATTAAAAAGATCAATAGAGATCTAAAAAGGTTGAACTTGATGGACTAACTCTTTATTCATCCTCCAATACTATACTATTAATAATTATTTAATCAATAATTTAATTAATAACTAATCCGCATATTGCAGATCAGAGGAGATCTTAACAGGTTGAACTTGATGGACTGAAAGTCTTTTTTCAACCTTAATTACTATGTAACTATGTAACTATGTATAGACAAGCATAACATACAGTCCCTTCTTGATGCATGTGACCTACACTCCCTGTCAGATGAGGAAAAAGACGTTAGAAAAGTAATTTATAGATCCAAATTGGGCAAATCTCCAGGACCAGATGGGTTTACGAAATTATATTATAAAAAATATATAGCCATTCTGGCACCCCATTTGGCTACGCTATACAATTCAATTTTAAAAGGGTACTAGATTTCCAGATGATTAAGAGCAAAATTAAGTTTATTGCAATAAATGAGAGAATATCTCACCAGTTAAAGGATACAATGCAGAATTATTTGGAGATATGGGGGCCCTGGGTGGAGTACTCAGGGAGTATATTCCTAAAATGATCAGAAGGGGTGCATCCACGTTATACAACCTGAGAGGGGGAAGAGGTGTGGGGGGAGGCTAGGGGACTTGTGGATAGAGAAGGAGCACCAGGGACATTATAGGAGAATTGAGGTTTAGCATAAAAGGTTTTTATATATTTCTTTGTATAATTCTATCGTTATGGCAATATGAAAGTTGTAACAAATATTGTATATACTTAATAAAAACTGATTGAAGAAACAAGAATGCAATACTAATCTGAGGAATAAGTAGCACCAGGACTTATTATACAACTATTCCAGTGCTTTTTGTCATGGTCAGATAGACTGGCTTTCTGACCCCTGCTTTTAAACTTCAGTGGTGAGAATGAGCAACATCATCCATCAGGAGCTTAAGGTAAATAAACAGAATAAAATCCTTCCAAGATCTATAATCACCTTGGAATATGATAAATGTTCTATTCTAGTTTCCTTAAAACAAAGAACAGTTTCTTGTATGAAAACCTGGGACAAAATGAGGGGGTAAATTAACAAGAGAATGGGCCAAAGCCTGGTGGGCACAGTTGCGTGGTAAACACATTTGCAGTTCTCATAGTGAAATTTATGTTAAAATTATTGCAAATTTTTCACTGTTATTGTTCTTTCTCCACCCTCCGAGGTATAAAGCTTGTCTCAGAGTACGTGTGTCACGGAGTGTCCTCTAGCCACTTCAAGTAGGAATAAATACTTTAGGATTAAGCACTTTACCAACAGCAAATCTGATTGCGTAGTCTGTTATCACCTGTTACTGCAACCTTCAATAGGTGGGATTCACAAAAAGATTGCTTAAAACAAGGTTTAGGGAACCACAAAATAACATGGCAAAAGGATTACTAAATAATGGCTTTTCAGCCCATGACACGCCAAAGGCGCTCATAGTCATGCTTCATAAGGCCCTTATTTTTGACGTGCAAGTCGCTAGTGACAATATATTCACAAAATAACATTAATAATATAAGATATTATACTATTTGTACTCATTATTTAGCATTGAACTGAACTGGCCCTAAAAGTTTCAAGAGTGCAAAATCACCCTCTTAGTACGATGCCTGAATTATACCAGCTAGAATGATAGATGTTGAGTAAGGTCTCATGCGAAGGACTTATTATACAACCATTCCAACGCTTATTGTCATAGTCAGATAGACTGGCCTTCTGACCCCTGCTAGTAAAACTTCAGTGGCAGAGTGTGATATGATCTTCAAGGAGCAACACCAGCCACCAGGAGCTTTAGGCAAACAACAAACAGAATAAAATCCTTCCAAGAAGGGCTATAGTTGCAATATGGAAAACTGCACTATTCTAGTTTCCTTAAAGAACAATTTCTTGCATGAAATCCTGGGGAAAAAGGAGGGGGCAAAAATCAACAAGAGAATGTGCCATAGCTAAGTGGCCACAGTAGCATGGTAAACACATTTGTAATTCTCCTAGCGAAATTTATGTTAAAAGAACTGCATTTTCCCTATTGTTCTTTCTCTTCCCTCCAAGACACAAAGCTTGTTTCAGAGAACGTGTTTGATGGAGTTGTTTATATTAATGAATTGAAACATTACAGTTGGTGTAATGCTTACCATCTTTCTATTTACCTGAAGAGAATGGTCCTCTATAATAAGTAAATCCTTAAGCAAATTATATTCCTTATGGATGTGTTCCTTTAATTGTTTAAGTTTTGGTGGTAGTGCTTCTGGTTGCTTGTTAGTCCTCTAAATTCATTTTAGGAAATATTCACTGGGATAATCCATTGTTAGGATTCATGTTCTTCTTTATAAAAGTTGTTTCAAATAAGCGGCAGTTCAAATTTATTTATTTTAAAAGGATACACCCTTCTGAAAAAAGGGTTTGGTTGTGAATATCTACAGTCATCCATCATTGATAATTCTTGGTGTCACTGCTAGCATTGCTCCCAGTTCTTGATGCCATTATTTAAGCAGAGCCAAACACCACTACAAAGCAAGAGGAGATTGAAATCGGAAAGTGTGTGAAACAGAATTTAATTTAATTATTTAGTGACTAATTAGAAATAAGATCAGAAGTTAACATGTTTTTATTTATTTTTTATTTTATTTCAATTTTATTTTATTTTTAAATTAATATACGACAATAATAATAGGTAGCGAGACAAGTACAGATAATTAATCTATTGATATTATACAAAGTTAATGATCCATTCATTTTTCTCCCAGCTTCATAGATACATTTATTAACTATGAAAAATTATCTTTAGTATTATGATTTGAATTTAAAATATATTTATAGCAATAGTAAGCAACATTTCAACATATAAAAGAGAAGTGGAGAAGAGGGAGAGGAAGGGGAAAAAGCTAGACAGAGAGGAAAAAAAGGGGGAGGGGGAAACAGTATTTTAACCATGATCTCTAGTATTTCAGTTTGTCTCTTAAATATCTTAAATATTCAGCATTATCAAACTTGGACTCAAGCATGGATTATATTTTTTTTCTGTTTTGATTATTTTCCCTAATTATATCATGTTGATTTAAATTCTTTCTTTCTTTTCTCCAAATATCTATATCTAAATTATTTTACAGTCAGGCATGAACTTTTTAAGTGCATGTAGTTCGATTTTTACATTTTATGCATTAGTTTTCCTTAATTTTTCCTATTCTCAAAAACATTTTTTTAAAGATAATAGACTTGATGTATAATCTTAAATTGTTGTTCATGAAAGTCAGCAGATGAAATATATTTTCTTACTCTAGCAATGCTTCTAAATATTTCCTCATCCTCCTAAATATCTGAAAATCCATTTATAAACTATCTCTTCTCTTTTCTGGCCAGAATTTATCTTGTATAACTTTATATAAATGGTTCATAGCTTGCTTACCTTTACAGTAATCCTGATTCAACTTTGTAGCTTTTTCACCCTCCCAGAAATTCAGATTTTCCTTTCTGAGTTTGTTTATATAGCTCTTTACTTGAACATAGAAATAAAAATCAGCCAGATTAAATTTGAAGCTCGTATGTGCAACGTGAGGCACGCAACGGCTGGGCCCTTGAAAAGTTGCTAAAAAGGGCTATTAAATTAGAACATGCTGCGAGTTACTGACTTAAGAGGCAAACCTGTAAACCATTTTTCGCTCATTAGATGTGCGGCTGTGAACGTGATCAATTAGTCTAACTCGTAGTTACGAGTTGGGATGGAGGCAATAACAGAGATCGTCAGAGTAACATCACTGATAAATGGAGGTTGGATTTTCAAAGTCCTAAGGGGTTTAATTACGAGTTACGATCGGACTCACATTCCAGTTATAATGCAATATTCATAAAGCTATAAATATGATATTCCATCACATGCGAGTTACAGTAAATGTATTAACACATTGATTGCTGGGATCAATATAACACAAAAATTAAACATGAAATAAAGTATTTTTCGGGGGAAAGATTTGCGAGCTTGAGAATGTTGTGGTATAAATTCTAAGACCTAACATTACTTTCCCTGTTATGATATTTACAGTAGTGTGTGTATATGTGCATTTACAGTGCTACTGATTGGACTTTACCCCCCTTGCGGGTCCTCTCTAGCACTCGTTGGCTTCTTGGCTTAGTTTGCGAGTTACGAGTTTGAACATCAGTGATCTTGATGCAATTTAATAGCTAAATTGGACTTTCTGTTTCATATTATGAAAGACATATGTGACTTTTTCATGATTTTTCAATGAGTATTTCCATTTATAATCTCTAAACTTTTTCCCTTTGATTAACCATTATATAGCCATTTATGTAAAATTTAAAAGGCGCTCCATGCCAGCAAAGCGAGGGCCTCAGTTGCTGGCATGGAGCGCCGTAGGCGCTCCATGCCAGCACCTGAGGACCTCGCAAAGCGAGGGCCGCAGTTGCTGGCATGGAGCGCCGAAGGCGCTCCTTGCCAGCAACTGCGACCCTCGCAAACTTCACGTCGCAACACAAACAGTACGACACACACATTACGACACTCGCAAACAACATACGACACACGTTCACACACATTACGGACTCGCAACACTCGGACGCAACTCGCGAACATTACAAAATGTAAAACACAATACATACACACAGCACATACATAAAAAACTTACCTACACCAAGAGGGAGCACCCAGGACCTCAAAAATACAAAAAAAAAATCGAAGCGAGAGAAAAAATGGCCGCCGAAAAAAACGAAAACGAGGCTACAGCACTCTAAACTCGCAAAACACCACAAGAAACTCGCAAAACACCACAAAACACCTACGGATATTCCGATACAAACGTATACCACACATTACTCGCCATTTTACGCCAATGCGGAAGTACATGACAACGGTTTGGGCTCGCGCACGCACAGTGTTACACTGCACACATTCAGCACGCTTACACAGCAGATCCACACCACTAATGCTGCAGCAACATCAAAACACATTCACAGCTCTTCCACACAATGCTTTAAAATAGGTAAAGTATATTCATTTATTAATGTATTATATATTTCATTATTACACACTAAACAGCATTAGCTACCTTACAATTTCATTGCCGTCATTTTTTGACGGGCAATTCGCTAGTAACTAATAATATCTCCTCTAAGGACTACTTTAGCGGGCTCCCAAAATGTCTCAATAGTGTTAATATGTGTTTTATGGGGATTATGAATCTGTTCCCATTTATCTTTAATATAGATCAGCAATTCTGGATCTTTAAGTAACACATTGGGAAACCTCAAGTTTCTAATTTTATATTCATTTCATGACAATTTAATATTAATCATAATGGGTGCGTGATCTGATAAGACAATTTTTCTTATTTGTGGATTTCCAAACTTTTCTACTAATTTAGATGAAATGAAAAAGTAATCTATCCATGATAAAGTTTGATGTGTTTTTGAGTGATAATTATCAATTAAAACATGTATCAAAATTGTTTAATATTTCTCTATTAATATTATATATTATACTAGCGAATTGCCCGTCAAAAAATGACGGCAATGAAATTGTAAGGTAGCTAAATTACTAAATGAATATAGTGTACCTATTTTGAAGCATTGTGATGAAGAGCTGGCAATCTGTGTTGATGTTGCTGCAGCATTAGTGGTGTGGAGCTGCTGTGTAAGCATGCTGAATGTGTGCACTGTGTGGTATGAATATCCGTAGGTGGTTTGTGGCGTTTTGTGAGTTTCTTGTGGTGTTTTGCGAGTTTGTTGTGGTGTTTTGCGAGTTTAGAGTGCTGTAGCCTCGTTTTCGTTTTGTTCGGCAGCCATTTTTTCTAACGTTTAGATTTTTTTTTAGTCTCAAAAGTCTTTTATTTCGAGTAAAATCGAGGTGTAAGTTGCATTTTTGAGGTCCTGGGTGCTCCCTCTTGGTGTAGGTAAGGTTTTTATGTATGTGCTGTGTGTATGTATTGTGTTTTAAATGTTTGTATGTCGGCGTGTTGCGTCCGTTGTTTGCGAGGTCGTAATGTGTGGTAACGTGTTTCGTACGTTGTTTGCGTTCCTCGTAAAATTTAGCGAGTGTCGTAATTTGTGTGTCGTGTTTTTTGAGTAGCGACGTGAAGTTTGCGAGGGTTTGAGGCCCTTGCCCAGTGACCTCGCCAGCAACTGAGTCCCTCGCTTCGCGAGGGGCCTCAGTTGCTGGCATGGAGCGCCTTCGGCGCTCCATGCCAGCAACTGAGGCCCTTGCCCAGTGACCTCGCCAGCAACTGAGGCCCTCGCTTCGCGAGGGGCCTCAGTTGCTGACATGGAGCGCCTTCGGCGCTCCATGCCAGCAAATGAGGCCCGTGCCCAGTGACCTCGCCAGCAACTGAGGCCCTCGCTTCGTGAGGGGCCTCAGTTGCTGGCATGGAGCGCCTTCGACGCTCCATGCCAGCAACTGAGGCCCTTGCCCAGTGACCTCGCTACGCGAGGGCCGCGAGCCCGCAAGCGTGAGCAACGACCCGTACGCTCACAACTATATATGTGATTCTTTGAAGCTTGGGAAGATTTCAGTTCATGATGAGGATCAAATTAAAGCTAGCTAGTGATCACATATTATACCTACAGCTTTACTCCTCACCTGTCATATAAGATAAGTTGTTTCGAGCCTGGGTGCAGCTGAGAAAATTACTGGAGGCTCAATAAGATATGAAAAGTGTAATCATTATTACCCCTTCGTGGGGAAATGCACAAAATATCAAAAGGATATACGTGATGTACTTAAACACAGAGAAATTATTTTCAATCATAAGATATATAATATACATATTTCCAAAAACGTATATATAAACCATGAGCCCTATTCTATTAGCTACTTGCAAATGCCTTGTAGCCGATATCTTTGCAGCGTTTTTTTTTTTATAAATGTTTAGATGTTTTCTATTGACTCCAGCTCGCAAATTCTAACCGCAAGGATGAACTCGTAAATCCTGCCTTATTAAATTGGTTTTCAGGAGGCGTGATCATGTGATCTGACAATATTCAAGAAAGCCTATAATTTACTTCTTAAACACTCGCAATACTTCTTAGTAACAGCCAATAGTAAATGAGACTGTCATCATAATGTCAGTAAAACATGGAGTTTATACTTAAACTTCACTCAGAGTCAAGAAGTCATTTTAGTGATGGGACTCACAATCAAGCAATGTAGAAATCAATAAAATAACTAAAGCAACTGTTTTAGTCCATGTGGGTTGTATTATATGTATTAACCCCTTAAGTCTCAGGATCCATTTCACACAAAAAAAACATCAAAAAATATTTTTTTATTTAATATTTGTGGGGTCGAGACATACTTCTATGCTTTTCCGTATTTTTAGAGTACAATATTGCTTGTTTAATAGTAGTTAAGTCATTAATAATTGATTGAAAAAGGTCTTGCGAGTCCTATTGAGTACTCATAATATTTTTGACAGAAACTTGATACTTTTTTTTCAGTTGCGGGCTAGACTTTATTGGCGAGCTGGAGCTACGGGTCTAATAGAATATTGATTTTGTGTAACTTTAATTAGTTATCGCTCGTAATATTCGAGATGGGTTAAAACCAACGGAGTTCTAAAGCAGATGTTGTGACTTAGGCTTGCCTGTAGTTAATGGGGGCGTTAACTGGCAACTGGATTGCGAGTAGTTAATAGTATATGTGGCAATTGCGAAATGACTATACATAGCAGAAATTTTCTTTACGTCCTATCTCCCGCCTTTGATATTTCAAGCTATCAAATGTTACAATCTCTAAAATCGCAAATCGTGATTTAATTGCAACAATTCCACAAGCCTATAAAAGTAAATAAAAACACACTACTGTACCTTAAAATAGTTAATTAATTAATAATTAATTGCACAACAGTCTCAAGCTCGCAAATCTACAATAAAAACATTTTTTTTTACGTTTAATTTCCGTGTTATATCAATCTTGGGAATCAAGTAATTAATACATATCAGGCCAGCCACATGGACTATAAGTGACTGGCCATTTATTATTTTGATTTTTACATTGCTGGATTGCGGATCCGATCGCATATCGAATAATTAATTGATCAATGTTTAAACACCATCTTTTACTTTTTTTTTTTTTTTTTTTTTATTTATTTATTTTTCATTATTGCAAAAACAGATTTCAACATATTACAATAACATAGTCAAATAATTTTACAACAACAATTTATAAATTATCCTCTCTGCCATTCATACTCTTTCATTCACCAGTCAACCCTTCTGACGTTTAAATGTTGATATTTGTGTCTTGTTTTTGGTCCCAAATTTTCCATTTTAGTATGTCACCGTTAATAAAACCCTTTTTTTCATAATCTTTCTCTAGTTCTCGTATGTATTTTATTTTCCAAACGATATCGAAAAAGTTTGGAGCAGTTTTGGCTTTCCAGTTGGTAATTAGGATATTTTTTGCTACTGAGAAAGTCAAAATCGCAAAGGCCTTTTCCTCTAAAGTGAAATTGTTCGGAAAAATATGCAGCAAGCTGCATTCTCCCTTAAACGGGAATTGCTTTCCCACAGTGTTAAACAAAAATGTATAGCAACTTTTCCAAAATGGCTCTAATCTCGGGCATTCCCAAAGAATATGCAGCAAATGGGCGGTGTTGCCACAGTCCCTCCAACACATTTTTTCCGTGGCATTATGGGAGATTTGAGCGATTTTAACGGGTGTAAAATACCAGTGATTCATTATTTTAAAAAATGTTTCTCTATATGTTGTTTGTTTGATAAATCTGTTTGTTAATTTTAAAGATGTCTCCCAGTCTTTAACCTCTAAAACTATTTTAAGGTTCTGCTCCCATTGCTCCATACCTTTGGTTTTGGGTTTTTCTCCACACGATCTTGTTATGTTAAAGCATTTGCTTATTAGATGTTTTTTTCCTGATCTCAGGAGAATTTTTTCTACCTCGTTTGACTCTTTACCACTTTGTAGGGTTATGTTAAGTTGACTACAACTGGATCTATATGCTTCATAAATTAGCCATCCTTCTGTTGCAATCTTAAATTTTTTTTTAATCTGATCAAAGGATGCCACAGATCCTTCGATTAAAGTGTCTCTAACTCGTATCAACCCCTTTTTTTTCCACTCGTTTAAAGTACCTTCCATATTTCTGTGTAACAGTGCTTTTAGTGGGGTCATTAAACTGCCCTCCGGTATTAGATCGTTTTTCTTGTTAATTTGTTTCCAGTTTTTTTACATTTCTTTTACCACCCATGATCCAGTCATAATATCCTTATAGGGGAATTTCCCTTTATAAAACAAAGCTGATAAGTGCCATTCTGGAATTAATGCTTGTTCAATATGCCACCATGGGAGATGAGCAGCTGTTTCCAGCCATTTTAACGCATGAACTATACTATTGGCTTCTTGGTAAGGCAGTAATAACGGGTAAGAAATTCCTCCTTTTACAAAAGTTCTTCCCATGGTTATTTTTTTTATTCTTTTATAATTGGATTGGTGTATATAAAAATCAATCATTCCTTGGAGTTTCTTTAACCATGTTTTAGGGATTTTAAAAGGAATACATCTCAAAAGGTAATTAACTCTTGGAAGAATCATCATTTTTACCACTGCAATTCTACCTGAGAATGAAAATCTATTCTTTCTCCAGTTTTCCATAATCTTTTGACATTTCACATATAAGTCTCTATAATTCTTGTCCACCATTTTTTGAGTTTTCCTCATAAACACTATTCCAAGATGTTTGAAAGATTTCGAATTCCAATTATATGGGTATAAAGCCTTCAAATTGGATAGTAGCTTTTTTGAAAAATTGAAATATAAAGTTTCTGATTTTTTGTAATTCATTTTATAATACGAAATTTTACTGTATGTTTGAATTATTTTTGATAAATGATAAAGAGATTTTTCTGGGTGAGTAAGTGATAAAATAACGTCATCTGCATAGAGGCTAGTTTTGTACTCCCTCTCCTCCACCCTAATCCCAGAAATCCTAGGGCATGCTCTGATAGCTTCCGCTAGAGGTTCTATCATTAATGCGAATAGGGAGGGAGAGAGGGGGCAACCCTGTCTAGTACCATTTGATATTTCAATTGAGTTTGTGCTACTTCCCAACCCTGCTATTTGTGCCGAGGGGGAACTATATAATGCCCCAATTGCTTTAGACCCAAATTCTCCGAACCTAAATTTAGCTAGTGTTATCCGCATATACTCCCACCCTACTCTGTCAAATGCTTTCTCTGCATCTAATGACAAGAATAGGGTGGGAGTACCTCGGGAACTCGTTATTTCACCTAAGTTCATGATTTTTCTGATATTCTCCGAGCCTTGTCTTCCTGCTATAAATCCCATAAAACACCATCTTTTACTGATGTCATGATGACAGTCTCATTTACTATTGGCTGTTTCTAAATCGTAACTTAAGGGACTGCTTAATTGATCATGATCATGCCCTGAAATGCTATGTACGGGTTCATGGTTTACAGATTTGGCTTTCGGCCATGTCATTGCGGGCTTGTTCAGTTAAATCGCTCTGTAACTGTTGAAAATTTCTAACCCGCAGAGTTTTGGCCTGTTTAAAGGCATGTGCCGGCTTGGAATTTAATAAGGCCCTATGTCTGGCAGTTTGGTCACACAGCCTTGGAGCAAATTCAACATTAATTACTTTATTTAATAGTATTGGGTGCACAAACAATTTTATTTTAATTCACTTGTATAGAGGAAAATGATAGATAGATAGATAGATAGATTGATAGATAGAGAGCGAGAGAGATAGAGAGAGTAAGAGCTGCCACTCACTATGATGACTTCTCAAAGAGATATACAGAACAAAGGGGCAGTGCGAGACAATATGAACACACCAGGGGGTACATAATGTTGTAAAGAGGACATGTTAAAGTGAAACAGCAAAGGGTCATTTATTTCAGAAAAAAGTACATGTATAAATATATATAATTATCAAGACTACAGAATCTTATTTCCCCTAATTGCTAAAATATTGACGGTGTTTCCTGCTCCTTTGAAATGGATTTACACAGATTATCAAAAAATAATATCAAAAGAAATGTTTTTCTCTATAATAATTCTAAGAACTACAAGGACAGAAAAATGTATTGTTTGTCTTTTTGTATTTTTCCCAATTTGTTCAGAGGACAAGGGGCCCCAGACCATGTCTAGCAGTTTGGTCACACAGCCTTGGAGCATGCCAGGGAAATTCAATATCAATAACTTTATTTGAAATAGACAGGGGGGTACATAAGGTTGTGAAGAGGGCAGCTAAATAAAAGATAAAGCTGCCCTTAGCAGTGTAAATGACTGTAACTGAGTACAAACAACACACATTAAGCCAACTGACAGTGAGCAGCGTCTATCTGTGGAGATCAGCAGCACATCGCCTAGTTGTACACTGAGCCCTAACTAGACATGGACACAGTATGTAGGGCACAGGACAATAGGATGTTATCACAACTAACTGACGCTGAATTTGAATCTGAGGTAACCAGTTTCCTTAGTACCCTTTGGTGTATTACATCAGGACCTGGTGCTTTATTAGCAGCATCCAATGATTCAAAGTAAATAAACAGTTTAAATGCTGTAAATGCTAACATTACAGTATTTGAAAACAATTATAAAACTGAAAAGAGCTTCAAATGGATTTTTACAACTATTCTACATGATTTTCAGTTAGTTGAGAGTTTATTTAATATGTACAGATTAGAGAAGAGAAGGAAAAGGGGTGACATGATGGAAACCTGCAAATATATCCGAGTTTAATAAGTTCATGAGCAAAGTAAATTCAGCTTCCAGCAGAAGTGGTAGAGTCAAACAGAGTAAAGGAATTAAAGAATAAATTGGATAAGCATAACACAAAACTGTTTAGATAGATGTAATTGACAAATTAGATTGGTGTTTTGTTTTCTACCAGCTATGAAATATTGTAATAGAACTGAATTGTTTATGGGCCATTCCCTAGGATAGAAGTACAGCAGAGTATTACACATAAGGCCAGTGTACATACAATAGCACATTATTATGGGGGTGTACCAAAATCAGTATCACCCATTATACACAGTATCTGCAAAATGTAATTTAAATCTAATTTGCATATGTTGATCCAGAGATCTGTTCTTCATTGGAAAACATGGCATTGTTCTGGGTTTTGCACTTAATGCCACTTTTTAGCTGGTTTGGGCATATGGATACACACATACATGCACATTACAGTTGCTAAACATATCCTGCCTGTATATTCTAGCTATATAGAGCAATTACATAGTAATTATATAGAGTATTTATATAGAGTACTTCACCACAAATGGGATACCAAAACTCCTGACAGCCCCCATAGGACCAAGTTGCCCATCACTGATTTAGACCTAGCCTTGCACTGAATGGCAAAATAAATGTAAAACATTATTTATATTAACGTCTCTTAATAGGAAAATTGAGAACTAAAATTGCTTATAACTGAAAACAAGTTTTCCTCTTGTAATGTTTTTATAAAAGCTATTTTTAGAAGCCGACTATTGAAACAAAAGGTGTATAAAGTTTCACTGGATGCTAAAACAATGCATTTCAAAACTTTGAGTTTAGCTAAGAACATTATAAACCGAAAAAAATCAATACTGATGCATCTGTTGGGCCCTGGAGACATCCATCATACTTTAGTGGGAAGTTGTGTCTGTGAGTTGGGTATTTACATTCCTGTAAAGCAATGCTTCCTTCACTTATTCCTAAAAAAATACTTGTCATATTCTAGGTCTCAGGAAGTGATGGAACAAAGACAAAATGGATCCCTCTATTTTTATTTTCTCTAAAAATGTATTTACGTCCATAGCTTATGCAGCTACTAATATTGTAATCTTGTTACATATTTGACAAACAAGTGCCTTTTTTCTTGAACTACAACGATTTGAAAAATGAAAAAGCCCTAATTGTTTCTGATGACATACAGGAGTGTAAAAATAATTCGCCATTTTGTAACTAACAATGAATATACATCCGGTCTATAACCACATCTTGGGAGAATTTTTAATAGTACATAGTCAAAAAGTTGTCAATCTCCACCTAAGCTGTTTTAAAGTAATTTTGGAAGTATACAGCAACAAAATTAAAAGATACCTTTTCATTATAGCCCACAATCGCCTTCAAACCCGTAAATGGAAAAAGTGTATAACAAAAAAATTCTATGACTACTAGATAGGACTCGCAAGTGGGTTTAACACCGATTCCTAACATTGCAAAAGCAAATAAAAACTCACTACTGTACTTGAAAATACTGGGAAAGCAATGAAAGGTATTAGGATTAATTGCACAACAGTCTCAAGCTCAGAAATCTGCAATAAAAAATATTTGTTTTATGTTTTATTTCCATGATATCGATTCCAGGAATCAAAGAGTTAATACATATCATGGAACCCACATGGACCCGTATGGACTAGAACAGTTGCTTTATTGATTTTTCTGGATTCCTACATTTCTGGATTTAATTGATTTTAGTTTAAACTCCATGTTTTACTGACGTCATGATGAAGGCCTCATTTACTACTGTCTAAAATGTAATTTACAGGCTTGCTTAATTCATCATGCCCTGAAATGCTACTTACGTGTTCATGGTTTGCATGTTGGGGCTGTGAGCATGTAATTACGGGTTAGTGACAATTAAATACATCTACATGTTTAGAAAAAGTTTGACCCGCAGCCAAAAGTTAGGTTTGAAAGTAATTACGGTCTTGCAATTCAGTAGGGTCCAATGATCTCAATGTCTCAGGGGCTAATCAACGTATTAAGACAATGATATCTCATTAACCAAAAACTATAATCTTTTATTTTTTTGGGTGGACAGCTAAATATTGCAAACTTCAATGTTAGTATACTGTACAAAAAATGCTATTTTGTAATAATATAAAATACTTGTTATTACCTATTATTTTAAACGATTTCATATATAGAACCTGTTTCACCTTAATTGGACATATTAGTAATTATATTTATGTCTTTTGTACTTTTCTACAGAAATCTTGCCTAATATAACCTCCCCCTAAAGTCATATCACAACTAATCACAAATCTCTATATGTACAGTAGATTATTAAAAACATGGAACCTCATTAAATTGCAAACCATGCACCTATAAGTAGCATTTCAGAGCATTGATCATGATCAATGAAGCAAGGCTTGAGACTGTTGTACAATTAATTCTAATGTCTTTCATCGCTTTCCCCGTATTTTTAAACTGCAGTATTGATTTTTTATTTGCATTTACAGTGCTACGATCTGGTACTCGTAGAATTTTCTTCTACATTTGCCATTTACAGCTGTGAGAACATTTACAGGCTTGAGGAATTGTAGCAATTGAATAGCAATTTTCGATTGTAACATTTACGTGCTTGAAAGATCAAAGGCTTAGCTGGGTCGGAGTTTCCCGAGTAGCGAAAAGACGCCAATTAAATAGCAAATTAGTTTACGGGCTCCATTACCAGCTCCTGAAACTACAATTTAATAGATGCCATTGTGAAATACCAGTATGCCTTCCTTTGCTTATATTCTAATTACTGTATATACCCGAGTATAAGCAGACCCGAGTATAAGCCAAAGCACCTAATTTTACCACAAAAAACTGTGAAAACGTATTGACTCGAGTATAAACCGAGGGTGGAAAAGAGGGTCCTTCCCCCCTGATGTCACATCATTAGCATATGCCAGTACGGAAGACGTGCTGTGGCAACAGGATCAGCATCAGCAATCTGAGCATACTAGTAAGGAGAGAGGGGGATAGGGATTGGAATGGGTGCAGTAAGGATGAGGTTATGGGGGAAAGAATATGATGATAAGGGGGGGGAGGAGAAGGAAGAGGATGATGATAAGGGGGGAGGATGATAAGGGGGGTGGAGGATGATAAGGGGGGGGAGGAGGATGATAAGGGGGGAGGAGGATGATAAGGGGGGAAGGAGGAGAATAAGGGGGGAAGGAAGAGGATATTTTTTTTTTACTCAGGTATAAGCAGCGGAGGGGGGCTTTTTCAGCATAAAAAAATGTCCTGGAAAAGTCGGCTTATACTTGAGTATATACGGTATTTGAATTCTTGATAGCTGTCTACAACTAAGGAAGGGGGGATAAGAGACACTTTTGTGAGAGGCCTGTTCTGGAAGGGAGTCCAGGCTGGCAGGCATTTATATATATTTATATATATTAGCAGTGCAAGGATGAGGTATAATTCTCAAATCTATGAAATATACTAATTTAAGAAAGGAAACAAATTTAAATAATTAAATACTCTGTGTGCAGGTAACATATAGGCTGGCTATGGGAGATGGTGACAATGGCTGTGCATTAGGCTAGTACATGTGTACGGAGCCGCAGGATTTCTGATAGAGACCGATCCTATAACTAGTTCCACATCTAAAAACAAAGTTGCGTTGGAAAAGGTTTAGATTTAGTCAACAAAATGAATAAGGGCAATAAAAGAATTAGGATTTGATGAGAGGCTGAAGAAGTTCTCATTCTTCCTCTATAAAATGTGATGATTTGATTAACTTACATAAATACATGTCTGTCAGTGTAAGGCTGAACTTTTCTTGCCTATAAACCTTTTTTGAATCGCAATCACCATATAACTATTGTATATGTTTCTATGTGTTATCTCTGTTTGTGTCTTTGCATGTACATTTATGGTGATTTTTTTTAATGCAAGTGATTTGAATGGCCTATCAATATTTTAACAATTAGTGGACATAAGATTCCACAGTCTTGGTAATTATTGACCTTTTGCATCAATTTATTTTTATAGAAATCACATATTGTAATATAGAAATCACATATTATAATTGTCAAACTGCGAGTTGTTGTCACTCTTGCTGCCTTGCGGGATGACAACTCGCAGTTTGACAACTTCCTCCCTCCTTCCCCTCATCATCCTCCTCCTCACTCCTTATCCGCCTCCTCCCTCCCCCTTATCCTCCTTCTCTCCCCCGCTCTCCTTTCCTCTCTCTCCTTACTCTGATGGAGGACCTCCTGCTGCTCTGCTCTCCCCAGCAGCATGTCTTCTTCCTGTGAGCGGCTGGCATATGCTAATGACATGACGCAGGGGCCTCTCTCCTCTTCTGTTCACTTAAGGTGGATCACTATATATTGAAGCATATCTGCACTTTTTCTCTGCTATGTGTAAATTATCTCCTGCAGTGCTGCTGTAGTAAGAGATTCAGTATCCCATCAGATCCTGTATCCTCAGGGACCAGCAATCAGAACAAGCCCCACCCCTGCCTCTCTTCTCTTCTGTTCACTTAAGGTGGATTACTATATATTGAAGCATACGTGCACTTTTTCCCTGCTATCTGTAAATTATCTCCTGCAGGGCTGCTGTAGTAAGAGATTCAGTATCTCATCAGATCCTGTATCCTCAGGCACCAGCATTCAGAACAAGCCCCACCCCTGCCTCTCTCCTCTTCTGTTCACTTAAGGTGGATTACTATATATTGAAGCATACGTGAACTTTTTCCCTGCTATGTGTAAATTATTATATATTCCAACATTTCAAATGGCCTAAGACGAACATTTATATACTGAAAACGTGCACTGTTATGTGGCATTGTGCTGTTCTGTATGGTATGTTTAGAGATGCAGAAAATTGATATATGGACAATGTTCTATAAACACAAATTCTGGGACTGGGGAGGGTATCACATATTATAATTGTCCAACTACGAATCGTCGTCACGCTGATTGCGTGGTCCCTACAAATTAGCGGACTTAGCGAAGAGAGCCACAGGCGCTCATCACCGTTAAACCCGGAGCACTTAGGCAACGAAAAAAATACAAGACGCGGGACTTAGAACAGAAAATTTACGGTCTTAGCATAAAAAGGTATGAGACACGGCACTTAGAAAAAAAACATTACGACCGCTCAAGAATATGACCTTAACGGCCGAACTGCGAGCACCTGAAAACATTAAAAACACAATAAATACACAGAAATACATAAAAAGCTTACCCACAGCAAGAGGGGGGGGGGGGGGGGGGGCACCCAGGACCTCTGCAACTGAAGTTACACCTCAATTTAAGTCCAAATTACCGAGTTTAGACACACGAAAATCCCCTAAGCAAGAGAAAAAATGGCCGCCGAAAAAAATGAAAACGAGGCTACGGTACCCTAAAGACGCAAAACACCACCAAGCACATACAGCTTTTCAAAAAAGCTGTACGAGGTACAAGATACACTCTTACCAAGGACGCTAAGTCATCCACAGCCGCGTACCACACACATTCACCGCCATTTTACAACACTAACTTACACAATGCGGAAGTACACAGCTACACTAACGGCTTCCCCTCGCGCACGCAGCCTATTTACACTAGTCACTGCACACATTGCTGACACTTACAACTCAGCTCCACAACAGTGCAAACCAACATTGTATGCTGCAGGAACATCAAAACAGATTGTCAGCTCTTCAGCACAATGCTTCCTGCATATATTACTTCCAAATAGGTAAAGTATATTCATTTATTAATGTATTATTATTTAATTAGCATACAAAAAAAAATAAAAATACTCTCACAATAAACACAAAAGCCATTCACCGCGCCACTCACAACGAGCACCAACGCTGCTCATAGCACACAAAGCCTTGCAATAAGCGCAAAAAGCAGATCACCGCCTAACAAACAATAACAGCAAAAGTGCCTATCAGAAAAAAAAAATACAACAACCAACAGCCTCGCAATGAGCGCCGAAGGATCTCGGACCACCAACAAAATTAATGTCTGGACCAAACAGCATTACCTGCCTTACAATTTTATTGTCGTCATTTTTGACGGGCAAGTCGCTAGTATTTTTATATTATTGAAATATTTTTGTAAATATTCATTTATATGAAAGGCTTGTTTAAGAGGAAGTATGGCGTCTAGGTCTGCTCTGTAGACTCCCTTAGAAATGGAAAACCTTTTTAAACCTGGTCAGAGCCCTCCTGTGTGGAATGGAGATGATCTATTGATTAGACATATGGTGTAAAATGTGAAGCGTCAGTTATTTGTGATAACATTATATTGTCCCGTGTCCTACACATTGTGTCCATATTCAGTCAGGGCTCAGTGTAAAAATTGGCGATGTGCTGCTGATCTCCACAGATAGACGCTGCTCACTGTCGGTTGGCTTAATGTGTGTTGTTTGTGCTCATTTACATTCATGTACACTGCTAAGTACAGCTTTACACAGGCATCTTTTATTTAGCCTTATGAACCCCCTGTCTATTTCAAATAAAGTTATTGTTATTGAATTTCCCTGGCATGCTCCAAGGCTGTGTGACCAAACTGCTAGACTTGGTCCGGGGCCTCTTGTCCTCTGAACAAACTGGGAAAAATACAAAAGACAAACAATACATTTTTCTGTCCTTGTAGTTCTTAGAATTATTATAGAGAAAAACTTTTCTTTTGATATTATTCTCTGATAATCTGTGTAAATCCAATTAAATATATTCAAAGGAGCAGAAAACACCATCAGTATTTTAACAATTAGTGGAAATAAAATAAGTTTATGTAGTCTTGGTAATTGTACTTATTTATACATGTACTTTTTTCTGAGGGACATGAAATATATTTAGTTTTGTGCATTTTTATTTGTTTCCATGTGTGTTTCTTAGGAATTCAAGCCTATGCTACTAAGAATAATGAAACACAGTTGAGTAGTATTGTTATCAGGGACCATCAAAGTAATCAGAGGTGATCTGCAACATCAGACAGGGTTGTAAAACAATTAGAAATGTTGTAGAGCTTCCTGAATAGATCCTTGACCTAAGCAAGGCCCAGTTGGTACATATTGTCTATAAAGATTATAGACAAATCACATATCACATATATAGTTGTGAGCATGCGGGTTGTTGCTAATGCTTGCGGGCTCGCATATATCATGTTTGCTGTGCACCAATGTCAAAATATCATGTTTGCTGTGCGCCAATGTCAAAATTAAACAAACAAAAAGCCACTACTAACAATTAGAGAAAATGGAACAATGATTCCTGTTTAGTCTGCAAGAACCTCTAACCCTAACCCATAACCCAAATCTAGCATCCCAAAAGTGGCAGACACAAAAAACAGGATAGTATACCAAATATTGGTAACATATAGAAAATGGAATATTTATTCCTGTTTAGTCTGAAAGAACCTCTAAGCCTAACCCATAACCCAAATCTAGCATCCCAAAAGTGGCGGTCACAAAACAGGATAGTATAACAAAGATTGGTAACATATAGAAAATGGAACAATGTTTCCTGTTTAGTCTGCAAGAACCTCTAACCCATAACCCAAATCTAGCACCCCAAAAGTAGCGGACACAAAACAGGATAGTATAACAAATATTAGTAACATATACTAAATGGAACAATGATTCCTGTTTACTCTGCAAGAACCTGTAACCCTAACCCATACCCAAAATCTATCATCCAAAAAGTGGTGGACACAAAACAGGATAGTATATCAAATATTCCTAACATATACACAATTGAAAAAATTTATATCCTGTTTTCTGTGCCGTAAACTACAACACTAAACCAAGAATCGAATTACAGCAGTGGTGTACATAAAACAGGATAGTACCAAATAATTTGTAGTGCTGCACGCTTTCACACACACTGTCAAACCTGCACTATTTTACACACATGAAAAAAGGAAAACTGCTAATACATTGGTTTCACAAAAAGAAGATGCCGTTGTTAAAATATATTTCAAAGTCCATGTTAACAGAAGAAGGACATTTTGTTATACAATGTAAATGTATCATTCAATGGAAAATATTAATCCAGGGAGCAGTCAGATTGCCAGTTAATGGGGTCAGGAAGGAATTCTTTTTTTTCCTACTTTGATACAATTGGTTAAGTTTCAAGGGGGGTTTTTACTGTTTGCCTTCCTCTGGATTCAATATAGATTTCTTTTAACAATTGTTAATGTACAAGTTGCATGTTAAAAAACATTAGGTCAACTTTACAATACTCATTAATACAATGTTGACCTGTGCTTACATTAAAATGTTAATGCTGTTCAAAAAATATAATTTCACTGTTGATCACTTACAAGTTGCATTTAAAAAAAATAAACATGTTTCATATAATAATTACTTATTTATAGATAAGAAAACCGTTACAAGTGTGAAATACGCATATTACCTGAAACATAGAATTCCCAACACACACATTTAATTGCTGTAATTTTTTGACGGGCATGTCGCTAGTTTAATATAATGATTAGACAAAGACAACATATTGGAGGGAAAACAGGCCACAGCGTTTATTGGTAAACAGAAATGATATAATAACCATAATCAATAACAATAAATAAATTAACTAATGGCCAAGTGAGGAGAGGAGCCTGGCCATAGACAGTATATCCTACACCGGGAACCCTCGTCCAGGGACTACCATGATGGAACATCCAGGGTAGGATTTCACCCACTTCACCACTGTCCCTGCAACAACCCATAATACATTTTCTGTTAACATATATTACAGATATAAATCATCATCATAAATCAACAAACAACTTCTTAATACCAATCAATGATAAATACCCTCCATATTATCTTTTTTTTAAAATATATAGGGACGGGTGGGTATCCTCAAACATGGCTGGGGGCATATTGGTGCAGATTGGCCTATAAATGGCTCCACCCCCCAGCTAACTACTTTCTGTTCTATGCCCCGGTGCTGCCAGGTCACTGGGCCCCTCCCTCCAACCCCAGGAGACCTAGGGTGATCTACAGGGTCCTTCATTTTCAAACATTGGACAGCTAATAGGACATGGAGAGAATCACATCTGCTGGAAGCTACAATGCTAATTTAAAATACAAATTGTATTGCTAATCAGTAACTAAATAAACAAATGTTATTAATGATCTTAACCATTTTAATACAATCTATAGTATTTTTACCGTAAAGAATGAGCTTATTATATTGTTATATCATATTTTCTTATTCTTCTGTATAAGAATTAAATTCCCTTTTTAATTATAGAACAATTTAGAGAGTGTTAACAGGAAATACTTCTTCAAAATCCTCTTTAGTTGTTGATTTTATCAGGTTGACCAGGTTGACCCATTTCTTGAAGTGATTTTTTTCATTTCCTGATGGATCATAAGGTTGGAGGTTGAATTGACATCCATTTACCTGTTTTGTTCAGGATCACTTACTGCCAGTGTTACCAGTTCTAGTGGGTATAACATGAAAAGAGAAAACTGAGAGATACCGTGATAAGCTCAGATGTAATATATGTTTAGACATTGAAAAAGTAAAAATGCTGAACATTTCAAAATTTTTAAATCTATAAAACACGCACTTTTAAATGCATGCATGAAACAGAACATTTGGGACTTTATTATCCATGTATATTAGCTCCATGTACATTAGATTTCAGTTGTGACTTTTTTTTTTCTGGTACTCATTTAGCTGTCTGCAGGGGGGTTATTTTCTGCCAAGTGCAGTTCATCGTTATGGGGGACCTGAAGAAACAGTGCAGCGCATTGAAATGTGTTTGTATACACGCACAGAAATGTCTATATGCAGTGATATCTGTGTATGTGACATTTTCTGACATACTATATATACATAAACACACATAAACTTTATATGTGGGAAAAGAGGAGCTGCAAGTGGGGCATGTGGGGTACAAAAATCTCAATTGCATAGGGCAGCATAAAACCTAAATATACCCATGGCTTTCAGTCTGAGACCCTCAAATTTGGATTGCCCAGATTCTACCATCTTTTTCCAATTGTTGTCCAAGTTTATTTCTGGACATTTATACCATCATACAATTCATAAAATATTATGTCACAGTATTTATGACATTTAAAATCACAAAAGTACTTTCTCAGTCTTCTATGCTCCTCTGAAATATCCTCATAATTCTTTATTTGAGTGCCAATGAGCGTTTGCTCTGACAAGAGCATGACATCAGGGACTGCAAGTTCAGTATTAGTTGCAGCAACTTTGACAGTTACTATGTGTTACTATGTGAGTGTATATATATATATATATATATATACATATACAGTAACATACAATATCTCACAAAAGTGAGTACACCCTCACATTTTTGTAAATATTTTATTATATCTTATCATGTGACAACACTGAAGAAATGACACTCTGCTACAATGTAAAGTAGTATAAATAGTGTAAATTTGCTGTCCCCTCAAAATAACTCACCACACAGCCATTAATGTCTAAACTGTTGGCAACAAAAGTTAGTACACCCCTAAGTGGAAATGCCCAAATTGGGCCCAAAGTGTCAATATTTTGTGTGGCCACTAATATTTCCCAGCACTGACTTAACCCTCATGGGCATGGAGTTCACCAGAGCTACACAGGTTGCCACTGGAGTCCTCTTCCATTCCTCCATGATGACATCACGGAGCTGGTGGATGTTAGAGAACTTGCACTCCCCCACCTTCCGTTTGAGGATGCCCACAGATGCTCAATAGGGTTTAGGTCTAGAGACATGCTTGGCTAGTCCATCACATTTACCTTCAGCTCCTTTAGCAAGGCAGTGGTCATCTTGGAGGTGTGTTTGAGGTCGTTATCATGTTGGAATACTGCCCTGCGGGCCAATTTACGAAGGGGGGGGGGGGGTCATGCTTTGCTTCAGAATGTCACAGTACATGTTGGTCTTCATGGTTCCCTCAAGGAACTGTAGCTCCCCAGTGACGGCAGCACTCATGCAGGCCCAGACCAAGACACTCCCACCACCATGCTCGACTGTAGGCAAGACACACTTCTCTTTGTACTCCTCACCTGGTTGCCACCACACACGCTTGACACCATCTGAACCAAATACGTTTATCTTGGTCTCATTGGACCACAGGACATTGTTCCAGTAATCCATGTCCTTAGGCTGCTTTTCTTCAGCAAACTGTTTGCAGGCTTTCTTGTGCATCATCTTTAGAAGAGGCTTCTTTCTGGGATGGCAGCCATGCAGACCAAATGGATGCAGTGTGCGGTTTTATGGTCTGAGCACTGACAGGCTTACCCCCCACCCCTTCAACCTCTGCAGCACTCATACGTCTATTTCCCAAAGACAACCTCTGGATATGACGCTGAGCAACTGCACTCAACTTCTTTGGTTGACTATGGTGAGGTCTGTTCTGAGTGGAACCGGTCCTGTGAAACCACTGTATGGTCTTGCTCACCGTGCTGCAGCTCAGTTTCTTGGCAATCTTCTTATAGTCTAGGTCATCTTTATGTAGAGCAACATTTTTTTTTAAGATCCTCAGAGAGTTATTTGCCATGAGGTGCCATGTTGAACTTCCAGTGACCAGTATGAGAGAGTGTGAGAGTTATAACACCAAATTTAGCTGAGAGTTTGTAACACTAATGAGTCACATGACACGGGGGAGGGAAAATGGCTAATTGATCCCAATTTGGGCATTTCCACTTAGGGGTGTACCCAATTTTGTTGCCATACACAAACACACAGTTTATTGCTAGGATTCAAGATGTTTCAAAGAAATTACTAGTCACATGCAGTTCAGTAGGTTTAAATGACAACTGTAAGAGGAGCAAGTTGTTTTAATTATGATTAGAGTAGCTTTGTGATTTATCCAGTGATTCCGTTGATCTCCAAATTTTCAAGGAGTTGACCAAGGGTCTACCTGGAAGACAAATGTGTTGTTTTATTAATTATCTGTGAATAATAAAGCATTTAGCACATGCTGTTATTACACTACAGTGGTCCTTAAAAGCTCTAAATCTAAATCTCTACATATTGTAATGTGACAATACTATTTAGATTTGGATAAATGTATGATTTTGATCCTTCAAGTAGTTGAGAAAGAGTCTAGGTGGAAGACAAATGTGTTGTTTTAATAATTTATCAATGAATAATTAAAACATTTAGAACTTGTTGCTATTAGACTACAGTAGGCCTTAATAGCTCTAATAATAATCTGGATTGGATAAATACAATTAGATAAATGTATGATTTTGGAACATTAAGGTTCGATGCAACTTTAACATCCCTCGATCATAACATATGTGTTAGAGCAGGATATTCTCCACTGCTAGGAATAGCGCAAACCCCAGGGTGAACACCTGTTATCTACCTTCCTTAATCTGTCTCTCACTTCTCTTGGCACAGATCCTGGAAGACAGATATGATAGCAAACAGACACAGTGTAGATTGTATCAGATTTGTCTCAATTTATTGCTGGTATAGAGGAGATCATATAGAACTAGCGACTTGCCCGTCAAAAAATGACGGCTAATAAAATTATAAGGTTGGGAATGCTGTTTGGCACACAATGTGAGGCTTTTAGTCCTCTGAGTACCTTTGGCACTCATTGCTAACATAAACCTTGCTAAACTAACCCCCCTCTACACTAACCTATTAACACCTACACTACCTACAAAAACTACCTGCCTACCCCCTAATAATGCCCCCCACCCCACTAATTACAGAAAATAATAAAACCTAACTCACAAAAAATAATAAAAGCTACATTACAAAAAAAAAAAAAACTAAGTTACAAAAAAAAAAAAAAGGTACATTACAGAAAATAAATAAAAACTTCATTATACCCCCCCCCCCCCCCCCCACACACACACACACACAAACACACTACGGAAAATAAAAAAAGTTAAAAGGAAATACATACACAATACATACCGTACATTATAATACTGTACACATGAAATACAATACAATACCCCTTATGTAAAAAATATTAAATATACTATCTCGAATACACAAATACCCCACTATCTAAAATACATTACATCCTTTCTAAAATATACACAACCCACACTATCTAAAATACATTACATCCTATCCAAAGTATACACATATCACAGTATGTAAAATACATTACATCCTATCTAAACTATACACATACTACACTATCTAAAATGAGTACAACACATTTACATATAATAAATAAACATTCTAAATATTCTACTCACCTTTCCAGCATGTCCTCCCCATCCTTCTTATTTTCTTCTCCGGAGCGGGCCCCTGTTAAAAAAATACCCATTATATTAATACAATATACAAACACACACACAAAAAAGTAACATAAAAATAATATACATTGAACTTACTGCGATGTCCCCGGGCCTCCTTCTCTTCTGCCCTGGCTGGGCCCTGGAAGAATCCGCCCTGAAAAAAAATAAAAAATAACAGAGGTCTGCACTCGCAGACCTCTTCGACGCTAATGAGCCTCCCAGAGACTTTTCCTAAAGAAAACTGGCAATGGCGCCTTCTGATTTGCTAAAAAAAATAAAATAAATATACTATCTCAAATACACAAATACCCCACTATCTAAAATACATTACATCCTATCTAAAGTATACACATACCACAGTATGTAAAATACATTACATCCTATCTAAACTATACACATACAACACTATCTAAAATACATTACATCCTATCTAAACTATAGACATACTACACTATCTAAAAAACATGAAATACTATACATCCCCCCTATTTAATATACAATAACTCCTTTCTCTATATACAAACCCTAATTGTAAGCTAAAATGAAATAATTAAGACCACTTACCTTTGCAGATTAAGACCACTTACCCTTCAGATCACCAACATGCAGAAAAAAAAGAGTACAACACATTTACATACAATAAATAAACATTCTAAATATTCTACTCACCTTTCCAGCATGTCCTCCCCATCCTTCTTATTTTCTTCTCCGGAGCGGGCCCCTGTTAAAAAATAACATTACATTAATACAATATACAAACACACACAAAAAAAAGTTACATCAAAATAATATACATTGAACTTACCGCGATGTCCCCGGCCTCCTTCTCTTCTGCCCTGGCTGGGCCCTGGAAGAATCCGCCCGGAAAAAAATAAATAAAAAAAATAACAGAGGTCTGCACTCGCAGACCTCCCTGACGCTAATGAGCCTCCCAGAGACTTTTCCTGAAGAAATCTGGCAATGGCGCCTTCTGATTTGCTAAAAACGGTGTCAATCAAATGTCAGCCAATCAGAAGGCGCCAAGGTGTAAGCCAATCAGAAAGGGATACACCCCCATATTCTATTCTGATTGGCTAATGCACCTGTCAATCTTTTTTTAAACCAATCAGAAGACTTTATTGCCTTCTGTAACGGCTACCCCAGTAGTGAGAGGGTATCAGCCATTGGAGACGTCCTTTTCCCTGGCAAGCTGCTGTGTAAAAGTGAAGTTGGTATCAACCATCAGAGAAAAACTTTAATAACTGAACTCAGCATGACAGTTACATATCATCAAAACATTCCAAACAGTTAAAGGGCCAGTGTAGTAATACATGTTCCCAGGCAAAGGTAAGGTTCTGTTACACTGATCCCCCTTTGTGTAACACTCCGGCAGACCCGGATTGATCCTTTTCGGGTCAACTTGGGGCTGTCCGGTCTGCTGTTAAGGTAAAAGTTCAGTTTGCCTGGACAGTCTGTCTGCGTTCGCATTCAACCGGCCAGGGCGATATTGAATGGAAAAGTTATACGGTTGTAGGGCCAAGCTCCATCTCAGTAATCGTTCATTGTCCCCAGCCACTCGGTTCAGCCATACTAAAGGGTTGTGATCTGTGATCAGGGTGAATTCCTGACCGTAAAGGTATGGGGTGAGCTTCTTTAGAGCCCAGACCAGGGCTAGACACTCTTTTTCCACTGCCGCATAACTCACTTCCCTGGGCAATAGTTTTCGACTCAGGTATGCGACAGGGTGTTCCCACCCATCTTCTCCGACCTGGCTTAGCACTGCCCCCAGTCCGTACATGGACGCATCTGTGTCGACAACAAATCTTTTGTTAGGGACGGGGGCAAACAAAACAGGTGCGTTGATCAAGGCTTGTTTCAGGGTTTGGAACGCTGTTTCACAGGCGGGAGACCACAGGACTATCCTAGGTAAATTTTTCTTTGTTAAATCTGTCAGGGGTTTGGCGATGGTGCTGTAGTCAGGCATAAATTTCCTGTAGTACCCTGCTGTCCCTAAGAATGCTAACACTTGAGTCTTAGTGTGGGGTGTGGGCCAATTGGCTACGGCCTCTACCTTAGCAGGTTCTGGTCGTTGTTTCCCACACCCCACTCTGTGTCCCAAGTACTGGACTTCCGCCATACCGAAATTACATTTCTCTGGTTTCAGGGTTAGGCCGGCGGCCCTAATCTGATCCAGCACAGCCTCTACGTGTCTCAAGTGCTCCCCCCAAGTCTCACTATAGATCGCAATGTCATCCAGGTACGCACAAGTGAAATCCTGGAAGCCATAAAGGAGGCGGTCCACTAAATGCTGAAATGTAGCTGGGGCGTTCTTCATCCCGAAGGGCATGACCTTAAACTGGTACAAGCCAAACGGGGTGACAAACGCCGACTTAGGGATAGCTTCCTTGGCCAAGGGAATCTGCCAGTACCCTTTGCACAGATCGATGGTGGTCAGATATCGTCCCCTGGCAATATGATCTAATAGTTTGTCCACTCGGGCATGGGGGTATGCGCCTGTCACGGTTCGGTCATTGAGGTGTCGATAGTAGACACAGAACCGGGTCGTTCCGTCCTTTTTGGGGACTAGGACGACTGGGGATGCCCAGGGGCTGTCGGATGGCTTTATAACTCCTAGTTTTAAACATCTCCTGAATCTCTTTTCTCATCTCTTCTTTTACAGCTTCGGGGATTCTATAGGGAGTCTGTCTAAGAGGGGTTTGTCCTGGGGTTTCGATATAATGGGTCGCTAAGGGTGTGTAACTGGGCTCCTGGGAAAACGTCCAATCCTTTCTTAGCTAGTAATTGTTGGAGTTGCTCCTTTCTGTGGGAGTTAATCGCTACCCTAGCTGCACTGTATTAAGCCGAGTTTTAGGTCTCGGCATCGGCTAACAGATCTGGGATGGGGAGGTTGTCAGGGTCTTCAGTGGCCGGGATACACATGGCTGCTATATCTTCGGGCCTTACTGGTACTCTTTTTAATAAGTTTATATGAAAGGACTTCTGTATCCTTTCGTCCTTGCTACTGGCAATTACATAGGTGGTGTCCACAGACCTGTGCCACCCACCTTGTAAGGGCCCTGCCAAGAGGTCTGTAGTTATTTCCTTTAACAGGTCTAAGCACCAGGACTTTCTGACCTACTTGGAACGTTCTTAGCCTAGCGTTCCCGATCGTACCAATGTTTTTGACCGGCCTTGTGCCGCCTGGAGGTGTTCTCAGGGCCATCCTGGCTAGGAGTGCCCTATGCGTTCCCGCATCTCCAGCACATAAGGTACGATAGGGACCCCCTCATTCTCCATCTCTCCCTCCCAGTGCTCCGGATGAGGTCGAGGGGGCCTCGCACCCCGCCGTCCATTAGGCAACTCGAAGGGGGAGAACCCTGTGGATTCCTGCGGCACCCCTCGATATGCGAACAAGAGTTGCATCAAAAATCGCTCCCAGTCTCTGTATTCCGATGCCAAGGTTCCGTAGCAATTGCTTTAGGGTACCATTAAAGCGTTCACAGAGACCGTTAGTTTTGAGGAGGTTATGGTGTA
Organism: Discoglossus pictus; assembly: GCA_027410445.1. Lineage (NCBI taxonomy): Eukaryota > Metazoa > Chordata > Amphibia > Anura > Alytidae > Discoglossus > Discoglossus pictus. The sequence continues at coordinate 119,621,548 of CM050169.1, read as the reverse complement.
ACTAAGCCAGGTTTTGACACCAGCAGACCTTCCCTAGCTGCTGAGTTAGGTCTGCGGTGAACTGGGTTCCCCGGTCAGATAGGATTTCCTGAGGAAAATCCCACTCTGGTGAATTATCCCGACTAGCGCACTGTGGCACCATGTCAGCCTGGATATTCGTCAGAGCGACGGCTTCATGGGTAGCGAGTAGCATAGTCCACTACTGTAAGAAATACTTTTTTACCCAAAGGGCTAGGGTTAGGTAGGGGGTCCTACGAGGTCGACATGCCACCCCCTGTTTAAATGGTTCCTCGATCACTGGCATAGGGTGACAGTCGGGCTTTAGGGGTGATCCCGCCACTTTCCTACTCGTTGGTATACTCACAAGTGCTGCAGTAACGCCGCTACATCCCTCGAGGGGAATCCCTGGCCAAAAGAAGATCTGGGTGTTCCTGTAGGTGGTGCGGTTTACCCCCTAGATGCCCTGCCAACGGAATGTCGTGGCCAATTTTGAGAAGTTCCAACCGGTACTTTCTGGGTACTACGAGTTGGCGCTTTCTGCGAAGGGACACAGCCTCTCTTTCTGCCTTCGGTCAATCTATATAACCCCGTCCCCCTCCCATATAAAACGTTCCCCGCTCTCCCCTCTTACTGTCGGCTAATTCTCTGTACTTTTGGAGGGTGGGTCATGGGGTCAAGTTAGTTCCCTCCCAAACTCTTCGGGGGTGTCCCCACGCTATGGGTCTCTCTGTGGCGTTAGTGCTAAGTGTGTCTGCTTGTGGCCTTACCTGGGTTTTCCCGACCTGTTGTAGGATAATCCTCGGTAAAAAAACTGAGGCTAGAGGGCCAATGTCGTTGCCCAGCACGACCTCAGCAGGTAAATTGTCCATGATGCCTACTGTGGTCTGTCCCGGGGGAACCCGGGGGACTCCCAATCCCAAGTGTACCCGGGGCGGTGGGTAAGCTAAAAACAGCCCCCCCCCTGCGACACGAACTGCTAAACGGTACGATTAGATACATGTTCTGGTTTCACGAGATGTTTCTGCACCAAAGTGATGGTAAGCGCCAGTGTCTCTTAAGCCTTGGGCTATCTGTCCATTTACACGCACCTCTTGGCGGTGATGCTGGCGGTTATCCGGGGAGGCAGCCTGTACGGGGTTGGCCTCATACAAGATTCCCAAAACACTCCTCAGGGCTCCCTTTGATTTCCAGGGCAGTGAGCAGCAGAGGGACGTGATGGCGGGGTCTCTGTGTGGGGTGTATGCGCCTCCATTCGTTATTGGCTGATCTCAAAGGGCAATAACCGGGCAATATGCCCTGTGTTGCTGCAGTGATGACATGTCACTTTGTAAAATTCCCCCGGGGCTGGTTGTAAGACCCCTGAGGGCGTGGAGGTCCTGGGGGTATTGGAGCCCGAAATTCTGTGGGCTTGCAGCGTAGGTTGGGGGTGGCGTGCCTCTGTTTCTAGGTTCTGGTCGTGTGGTACCTTGGCTCACCCTTCCTTGTTCTGCGTATTCATCTGCTAGTCGCGCTGCCTCAGTTAAGTTGGCAGGGGCGGCGATCTCTCACCCCAGTCCTGTATATCCGCAGCCAGGATCTTGAAAGAGAAATGTTCCATCAGAACAACTGTAACTACCTTCTTCTCCGGTGTTGGCATTGCACCCTCGCACCCAATGTGATGCCACCATTTGTATTGTGTTTGCCCATTCCATACAGGAGTCCACAGCCTTCTTCTTGGACTCCCGGAAGCGCCTGCGGTATGCTTCTGGGGTTACGGCATATCGGGTTAGCAGTGCCTTTTTAACTTGCTGATATTGTAAAATATCCTCTGGAGCAAGAGCCCGAAAGGCTTCATTGGCTTTGCCCGACAATTTCCCAGACAAAGTAGTGACCCATTGGTCTGGTGGTACCTGGTGTAGTGAGCACTGCCTCTCAAAGTCAGCCAAATATCCATCTATTTCCTCCTCACTTTCTACAAAAGCTTTAAATGCAGTGAACGGTATTTTCTTTACTGTAGGTGTGGGGGGGGGGGGGGTAGGAACTGCCTGTGTAATGGCCTGTCTAGCTCTTACCAGTTCCGTTTCTTGTCTCCTCTTAGTTTCTATCTCCTCCCTTGTTTCCCGGAGCAGCTGGTTTATTAGTTCCACGGACGTTTCTGGATACAAGGATAATCTCCGCTGTACAATACCAGTAATTACATCGTCCTCGCTGGCAGATGTAAGGGGGCTCCGTTACTTTCCATGGATCTATTCATTTCGTCCAGCTCCAGCAGGTCAGCTATCAGCTCCCTCCGTGGCCTTGTTACTGGCACTCCTACCACGACTCTCCAATAAATCTTTTAGTGTGGGTCTTTTCAGCTTGGCGTACTGAGACTCCATTCAGCACTTGCTCTCTGGATAAAATGACCATCCCACCGCTGCCAACCAAATGTAACGGCTACCCCCGGTAGTGAGAGGGTAATCAGCCGTTGGAAACGTCCTTTTCCCTGGCAAGCTGCCTGTGTAAAAGTGAAGTTGGTATCAACCATCAGAGAAAAACTTAAATAACTGAACTCAGCATGACAGTACATATCATCAAAACATTCCAAACAGTTAAAGGGCCAGTGTAAGTATAAATGTTCCCAGGCAAAGGTAAGGTTCTGTTACACCTTTATCCTATCACAATGGGATAGCACCCCCTCAGGGGGATTGGCTGGAGGCATCAGCGAATTCTGATTGGTTGTAGTGACAACAGCCAATCAGAAGGTGCTATTCCCTTCAGCCAATCACAATGGGATACACCCCCACAGAGTGATTGGCTAAAGGCATTAACACCTTCTGATTGACTGTTGTCACTGTCAATCAGATTACAGCCAATCAGAAGACGTAGACTGTCTTCAGCCAATCACACCGTGGGGGTGTATCCCATCTGTGATTGGGTGAAGGGAAATAGAGCCTTGTGTTAGCTGTTGTGACTGTCAATTAGACTGCAGCCAATGAGAATGCACTGAAGCCTCCAGCCAATCACCTTCTGGGGGTGTATCCCATTGTGATTGGCTGAAGGCAATGAAGGCTTCGGATTGGTTTAAAAAAGGTTGACAGGTGCATTAGACAATCAGAATAGGATATGGGGGTGTATCCCTTTCTGATTGACTTACACCTTGGCGCCTTCTGATTAGCTGAAATTTGATTGACAGCGTTTTCAGGCAATCAGAATTGCTCCATTGCTATTTTTCTTCCGGAAAAGTCCGTAGGAGGTTCATTAGCGGTTTTTTGGGGGGGGCGGATTCTTTCAGGGCTCAGCCAGGGCAGAAGAGAAGGAGGCCAAGGGACAACGCAGGGAGGTAAGTTTCAATGTATATTTGTAACAGGACTTGAATATTAAATCCCCAGATTTTCCGCTGGTATAGAAGGTAATCACCCACCTCCCCCAGTAACCAGACGAAACACCGTTCAGGGAGTCAACTGAACTTTTTTTTTAATCCCCGCTCCAGCAGTAAACTGCCAACTGTCAACTTTGTTTTTTAAATGTTCTGCAATGCATTACACACACATACCCTTGGTTCTTAAAGTGGTACATACATATTGAACCGAACAGATACAGGCATTTAAACAGCAGGGAGAAGGTTTAACTGAGGGGCCCACAGGCAAATATATGAAAAATCCTTCACAATGGCCCCCCTTTTTCTCCCTGCCCCGGCAACTCGGTTGGACCTTTCCTGGTCAATAGGGTTAACGGACTTTCCAAAGTTTTTAATCTGAGGCCAAGTCCGTTTGGCGCGACAGTCCATCAGCATTCCCCTTTTGCTTGCCTGGGCGATAATGAAATAGTAAAGTCATAGGGCTGTAACGCCAGGCTCCAGCGCAGCAACCGGGCCGTTATCCCCTGAGACCCCGGTTGAGCCAACTAGGGAATTGTTGATCCGTAATGAGGGTGAAGGACCCGGCCATAGAGATAGAGTGTGAGCTTTTTGAGTGCCCATACCAAGGGCCAAACACTACCTTCTCAATGATGGCATAACTGACCTCTCTTGGCAACAACTTCCGACTCAGGTATGCCACCGAGGTGCTCTCCCCCTTACTTACCGATCTGGCTTAGTACTGCCCCAGTCCAAACATTTGGAAGCGTCTGTTGTGGACAATAAACCTTTTGTTAGTATCTGGGGTAACCAACACTAGAGCATTAACGAGGGCATTCTTTAGTGCTTGGAAAGCCAACTCGCATTCCGGGGACCACAGGGACTTGTCGGGGTAACTTATTTTGGTCAGGTCGGTCAGGGGTTTGGCTAGGGAGCTATAGTCGGGTACAAAGCGTCTGTAATAGCCGGATGTGCCCAAGAAAGCCATGACTTGTGTCTTGGTTTGGGGAGTGGGCCAATTATGGCAACGGCCTCGATCTTAGCCGGCTACGGCCGTTGCTTACCAGATCCTACTCGGTGTCCCAAATATTGTACCTCCGCCATACCCAAATGACATTTGTCTGGTTTCTGGGTCAGCCCGGCCCCCTTTATCCTATCTAATACTACCCCTACGTGTTCCTAGGTGGCGCTTCCCAGGTATCGCTATGGATGGCGATAGTCATCCAGGTAGGCGCATGCATAGTCCTGGAGACCTCCCAGTAATTGGTCCCACCATCCGTTGGAAGGTGGCCGGGGCGTTCTTCATCCCGAATGGCATAACCCAGAATTGGTATAGGCCGAACGAGGTGATGAAGGCAGACTTGGGTACGGCATCTTCTGCTAGGGGAATCTGCCAATATCCCTTACATAGGTCAATTGTGGTCAGATACTTGCAGAGATACGGTCAAGCAGTTTGTCCATCCGTGGCATTGGATAGGCGTCAGAAACTGTTTTGTCGTTGAGTCGCTGGTAATCCACACAGAAGCGGGTTGTCCCGTCCTTCTTTGGTACTAGGACTACCGGCGAGGCCCAAGGACTTTCTGAGTGTTCTTCTTCCCCCTAGCCGAAGCATCTCATTGATTTCCTTCCGCATCCCTTTTCGGACTGCTTCCGGAATACGGTAAGGGGGCTGCCTCAGGGGTGCTTGCCCTGGAGTCTCACCTTTGTGGCGGCTAGGAGTGTGTACCCAGGCTCCCTGAGAGAATGTGGCCTGTTTGGTTTCTAGCAAGCGGACAGCTTGAGCCCTCTCTTGTGGTCCTAGTTGTTCGCCTAGCTGGACTTTCTCTATCTGGGTCCTCCCTTCGTTGCTGTCCAATAGGTCGGGAAGAGGTAGTGTCTCTGTGTCTTCCCCTGCTGGTGCACAGATAGCGGTCACCTCCTCTGCCCGCTCCTGATAGGCCTTAAGCATGTTGATGTGAAAGGTTCGCTTCACATCCTCATCCTCGCAGCTAGCTATGGTGTAGGTGGTGTCGCATATCTGCCCTATAACTTTGTAGGGGCCCTGCCAGGCGGCCTGGAGCTTGTCTGTTCGGACCGGCCTTAGCACCATGACTTTTTGGCCGAATCCGAAAGCTCCGGTGCCTAGCCCGTCGGTCATACCTTACCCTCTGACGCCGCTGGGCCGCCTGGAGGTTTCCCTGCACCGCCTGAGCTAGTTCCTCCATGAGGTCCCGCAGCTCCAGCACATAAGGTACAACCAGGGTCCCCTCCCAGTGGGTCCTTGATAAGATCTAAAGGCCCCCTCACCCGCCTCCCATATAGGAGTTCGAAGGGTGAGAATCCGGTTGATTCCTGCGGCACCCCTCGGTAGGCAAAGAGAAGGTGTGGCAGGAACCGCTCCCAATCCTTGTACGCCCCCTAGAACGACTTCAACATTTACTTTAGCGTCCCATTGAAGCGTTCACACAGGCCATTAGTCTGGGGTGGTATGGGGAACTAGTCAGGGATCTAACTCCACAGTTTTTCATATCTGCTGGGTTACCTCGGCCGTGAACTGTGTACCTTGGTCGGACAGTACCTCCTTGGAAAAACCCACTCGGGAGAATATCCGGACTAGCGCATCTGCCACCGTCTTAGCCTGTATGTTAGTAAGGGCCACCGCTTCGGGGTAACGGTGGCATAATCTACCTCTGTGAGGATATAACGTTTGCAGGAGCGGCTAGGTGGGCCAAGGGTCCTATGATGTCCACGGCTACCCTCGTGAACGGTTCTTCAATTATGGGCATGAAGACCAGTTTAGCCTTTGGGTGGTCTCCCTTCTTACCTATGCGTTGACATATCTTGCACGTCTGGCAATACGCCCTGACGTCATCGGATACCCCAGGCCAGAAAAAGTTCTGGGTTACCCGATATCCTGTCCTGCGTATTCCCAAGTGTCCTGCCAGAGGAACGTCGTGCCCAATTCTCAATAACTCCCGCCGGTATTTCAGTGGAACTTCCAGCTGGCGTTTTTGCCTAGGCCCAGGTGCGTTAACCCGTGTCTCGGTGAGCCTGTACAAGCGGCCTTTTTCCCAGATTAACTGTTCCTTCTCTAATCCCCCCGTTCCCCGCCTGGCCTTCTCTCGATACTTTCTGAGGGAAGGGTCACCTCCCGCCCAAAGTCTTCTGGGGTGTTCCAGGGAAGGGGTTCTATAGTCAGTGGTAGGTCGGGTTGGCTTACCTGGGTCTCAGTAGGAAGCGGATGGCTCTCGGCAGCGCGACTTTGTGCTCTGGTGGTTACTGCGTGGGCCTCCTGAGCGGTGGTTGAGGCGAACGCCGAAGTCAGGGGCCCAATGTCATTGCCCAACACGACTTCAGAGGGTAAGTCTTTTATTACACCCACTTGAACATTGCCAGCTCCAGCAACCCAGTCCAGGTGTACTTGTGCGGTAGGAATGCGATACACTGCCCCTCCTGCCACTCTCACAGCAATTGATTTCCCCGGCTTCCCCGATGCGTTAATGAGATGTCGTTGTACTAGCGTGATGGTCGCACCACTCTCTCTTAATCCCCGTGCTGTCTTGCCGTTAACCCTGACCAGTTGGCAATGGTGTTTCCGATTGTCTGTGACGGTGGATTGCACCATGAGGGCTTCGTAAAGGGTGCCTAATGGTTCTTCCTGACCCAGCTCCTTGGGATCCCAAGTCGAATCTACACAATGGGCTGCTGCTGGTGGTTGCTGGTACCCAGGTCGAGACCAATTTGACCTGGTGTGGTTGTTCATGGGGCAATTCTGTCGGATGTAACCCAGCTGTCGGCACCGGAAGCAACGTAGCTCGCTGACATCCTGTCCTGGGTAGCGAGAGTTAGAAGTCACATGTGGTTTTTTTTTGCGAGTATCCGCATACTCATCCGCCAACTTGGCGGCCTCTGGTAGAGACAGGGGCCTGCGGTATCTCTCACCCAGTCTTTGACATCCGCCTGGATATGGTTGTAAAACTGTTCCAGGAGTATCAGTTGCAAAATCTCCTCCGCAGTGGCGGCCTGGCTACTGTTAACCCAGTCCAATGCCGACAGGGATAACTGACATGCCCATTCCATGTAGGAATCTTTAGCGGTTTTGCGTGAGTCCCTGAACTTCTGTCGGTAGGACTCTGGAGTTACTGCATAACGGGCCAGGAGTGCTTCTTTAACCCTGGCGTAGCTATGGATCTCCTGTTCTGGTACAGCATCATAAGCTTTGCCTGACAGCTTTCCTGACAATATTGAGACCCATTGTTCCTTAGCTATCCGGTGCAGGTAACATTGTCGCTCAAAATCTGCTAAATAGTTATCAATCTCACAGTCTTTTTCGTCAAAAGCTTTAAAAGCGCTGAACGCAATTTTCTTTGTATCCGCTGTGTTGTACTCACTGTTTGGGGAGTGTGCTGCTGCCTGCTGGACCGCTGCCAGTTTTAATTGTAGCTCTGCGTCTCTTTTTTGTTTAGCCTCCTCCGCTAAAAGGCTCATTACTTTCAGAATAATGTCAGCCATTGGGTTCGGACCAAACCATGCTAGTTTCTCCCTCATTTCTTTGTTGGCGGCTTATTCATCCTCCTGAATCACTGGTGTCTCCATCTCTTGTACAGCTGGCATTGCTGCAACCAAGTTCTCTCGGTCTAGCTCCATTAACTCTGCTATAATGACCTGCTTGGTTTTGTTGCTAGCAATCCTTCCACGAGCTTCCAGTAGCTCTTTCAGTGTATTTCCTTTAAGCCGGGTGTACCAGCCTTCCATTCACTGTTCCCAGTGTCTGCTTGGCATCCTGGTGTAACGGAAGTAGAAGGGAAAATCCCGCTGCTGCCAACCAGTTGTAACGGGACTTGAATATTAAATCCCCAGATTTCCGCTGGTATAGAAGGTAATATCCCACATCCCCAAGTAACCAGACGAAACACCGTTCAGGGAGTCAACTGAACTTTTTTTTAAATCTTCGCTCCAGCAGTAAACTGCCAACTGTCAACTTTTTTTTAAAAATGTTCTGCAATGCATTACACACACATACCCTTGGTTCTTAAAGTGGTACATACATATTGAACCGAACAGATACAGGCATTTAAACAGCAGGGAGAAGGTTTAACTGAGGGCCCACAGGCAAATACATGAAAAATCCTTCACAATATTATTTTTATGTTACTTTATTTTGTGTGTATTTGTATATTGTATTAATGTAATATTTTTTTATAACAGGGGCCTCGCCGGAGAAGAAAATAAAAAGGATGGGGAGGACATGCTGGAAAGGTGAGTAGAATATTTAGAATGTTTATTTATTGTATGTAAATGTGTTGTACTATTTTTTTTCTGCAGGTTGGTGATCTGAAGGGACATCTGTAAAGGTAAGTGGTGTTAATTATTTTATTTTAGTATTAGGGTTTATATATGTAGATAGGATTTATTGTATATTAAATAGGGGGATGTTTTTTTAGATAGATAGGGGGTATGTGTGTATTTTAGATAGGATTTATTGTATTTTAGATAGTTGGGTATGTGTGTATTTTAGATTGTATTTATTGTATTTTAGATAGTGGGGTATGTGTATAGTTTTGATAGGATATAATGTAGTTTAGATAGTATAATTTAAATAGGGGGTTATTGTATTTGATTTTATTTGTACTGTATTGTAAGGTAGGTAGCTTAGGTGTTCATAGGTTAGTGTAGAAGGGTTATTTTAGATGTAATGGTTTATTGGGGCTTATAGTGCAGTGTAGTGTTTGTAGTTAGTGTGATGAGGGTCCTTGAGGACCGTCATGGTAATTATGTGGGTAATGTTTCTATACCCTTATGGGACTGATGGGGTTAAACAGCGGTTAATGAGGGTCAATATTGACCTCCATGAGTGACAGGGTTAATTAAGGGCTTATGGGGGTCTGTATTGACCCCTAAGAGTGACAGAGTTAATGAAGGGCTTATGGGGGTCTGTATTGACCCCCCATGAGTGACAGGGTTAATTAATGGATTATGGGGGGGTGTATTGACCCCCATGAGTGACAGGGTTAATTAAGAGCTTATGGGGGTCTGTATTGACCGCCATGAGTGACAGGTTAATTAAGGGGTTATGGGGGTCTTCATTGACCCCCATGAGTAAGAGCGTTAATTAAGGGGTTATGGGGGTCTGTATTGACCCCAGTGAGTGACAGGCTTAAATAAGGGATTATGGGGGTCTGTATTGACCCCCATGAGTAACAGGGTTAACAAAGGACTTATGGGGGTCTGTATTGACCCCTATGAGTGACAGGGTTAATTAAGGGGTTATGGGTTTCTGTACTGACTGCCATGAGTGAGAGGATTAATTATTGGTTTATGTGGTCTGTATTGACCCCCATGAGTCACAGGGTTAATTAAGGAAATATTACATTCGAAAGGAATAATGGTTTTAGCAATTTTCCCTTTCGGACCAGCTTTTGGCATTATTTGGCAAAGGAAGCTGCGGCATGCAGATAATATTGTGCGCAACCAGCAGTAAAAGTACATGCAATGTGTTTATGAAGAGTAGGCAAACAAAAGCAATTACAGCATTAATGCAATATATATCACAATTATTGTTTAGTCTAGAAGAGAGAGCACAGGAAGGTGATAAATCACAAATAGAGACTTAATACCCTTACACAAACAAAGTTAGTCAACAGGACTTAAACCTGTGACAAAAGTACTTCCCTTTAATTCAATAATTTATTATAGACTAGAATATTGCCCGTCAAAAAATGACGGCAATGAAATTGTAAGTGAGCTAAGGGTGTTTGTTGTATATAATGTGGCTGATGTAGCGCCGTTCGTTTTCTATGTCGTGCAAGTTTTTCAGAATATCCGTAGCTGTTTTGCGTGTTTATATTAGTGTTTTGCGTGTTTAGGGACCTTGAGCCTCGTTTTCGTTGAGTTCGGCGTCCATTTTTTCTCTCGCTTAGAAATTTTTTTAGTGTCTAAACTGCTTTAATTTCATGTTAATTGAGGTGTAACTTTATTTTCGAGGTCCTGGATGCTCCTCTTGCTGTAGGTAATCTTTTTATGTATTTGTTGTGTGTATTTGTTGGATTTTTTATGTTTTCATGTGCGCGTGTTGCGGCCGTTTTTTGCGAGGTCGTAATGTGTCGTAAGGTGTCTCGTTTTTTGTTTGCGTTACAACGTAAAGTTTGTGAGGGTCGCAGTTTCTGGCAAGGAGCGCCTTCAGCGCTCCTTGTCAGCAACTGTGACCCTCGTAAATTTTGCGAGGGTCGCAGTTGCTGGCAAGAAGCGCCTTCGCGAGGGCTGTTATGTTCACTCACCGTGTATAGAGGAGATTATATAGATTTAAACCAGCCCTTTATCTACATTATTACTAGACATACGTGCAAAAATATAATTTGCTAAAATGGAGTTACAATTGCGGAACGTCCGGTATATAACATAAGTAAAGGTTACATGTGGTTACAAGGTTTGAGCAAGCATAACCCACAAATTTCATGCACAGACACTTTGGTAAGGCAAAGGTAAAGCTGTGAGTTCTACTGTTTCTGCATTAAAGTCCCTTAAATACCTTAAAAATATGTGATGTCAATAATGAATAATAGGGTATAAAAGTATAAATGCTGTGATAGCTATTTTTGAATCTAAAAACATTTTGGTCCATTATCAAGTTTAGATATTTAAAGAACAAAACAGAAAAAAAAACAATATTACGGGTCAGGGTCACTTATGTTGCTCTAATAAAATAGGGCTCACAGGGCCATATTCTTTTAGCTACTAGCAAAAGCCTTGAACCCGTAATTTTGGCAGCAGGTGTTTTTTTTTTTAAGTAAATGTTTAGATTTGCATTTTTAAGTCTGATTTCCTGATCATATGATCTGCCAATATTTAAGCAAGTCCGTAATTTACTTAAACACTTGCAATATTTCTTAGACACAGCCATTAGTAAATGAGACCATCATCATAACGTCAGTAAATCATCAAGTTTATACTTAAACTTCACTCAGAGACTACAAATTAATTAGTGAAGAGAAGTAAATTTTGTGAGCGGACTCGCAATCAGGCAATGTAGAAATCAATAAAATTAATTAAAGCAACTGTTTTAGTCCATGCGGGTTCCATGATATGTATTAAGTCCTTAATTCCCAGGACCCATTTCACACAAAAAGAAACAGACAAAAAATGTTTTAATTGCATATTTGTGCCTTTGAGACTGTTCTCCAATTAATTCTAATGCATTTCTATGCTTTCCTACAGTATTGTGTGTTTAATAGCCATTAAGGTTCTAATAATTGATTGAAAAATTACTTGTGAGTCCTCTTGATACTCATAATATTTTTGACAGAAACTTGATACGTTTTCATTTGCGAGTTAAACTTTATTTGCGGTCTAGTGCTCTGGGTCTAACAGAATATTGATTTTGTGTAACTTTAATTATTTAGAGCTCGTAATATTCAAGCTGTGCTAAAACCAATGCAGTTTTAATGCCGGTTTTGCGTCTCTGGCTTAAAGATTGAGGGCGGGGAACTCGTAATTGTAATGCAAGTTGCTAATAGAATCTGTGGAAATGTTCAGAATGGTTTCAAGTGTGTGTAAATGTATTAATTGGGCAATAGAATAGGGCGCATAGTTTGTATAGTTAGTTTCATGTTAGGGAATGTTACGATATGTGAATTGTATTTAGGGACAACAAGTTCAGAAAATAATTTTGTATTATTATGTAATTTTGGCAGCTAAAGTTAAACTAGAATATATCTTTATGTCAGAAAAACAAATCATCTCTGCATCACCTCTTTATGTTACTTCTAAAGTAAGTGTGTTGCTTGAGGTGAGAAAGGAGGAGGTGGGCTACTGAAACAGGGGTATATAGGGCACCCATTGTGTGATTGAACTGTTAAAGAGCTCAATCGTTCAGTCACAATTAGGAGTTATAGCCACTACCTCAATATAGTGCACAGATCATACATAAAAGAATAAAAGGAACATATTTCACATTTTATTTCATATTTAGGGACTTGTGGCTTTGCCTTCCCAGCAGCTAATGAAGTTAAAAATAGAATTACAGCTTTGTAGCAGTATAGAAATATTTTGCACAAATTAGCAGAATTTAGCAATATAGAACTACAGCTTTTTAGCAGTGTCCCTTGTTAAAGGTACAGCCTCCTTAAATCTCCTTTTGAAACATAGAAACATAGTTTGACACTAACTCTAAACTAAATCATCCATTCAATCTACCTAAAACTTAGCTTAATTAAGCCTCAGGATATCCTTATACTTATCCCCAATAAGCTTAAATGCCTTAACTGTGAATGGCTCCACTGAAATACTGTTCCACTTATCTACTACCCTTTCCGTAAAGGAGTACTTTTGCATGTTGCCCTAAATTTGCCTCTGTCCAAATTCAAACCATGTCTTTTTGTTCATGCATTCCTCTTTTTCTGGAAGATACTTCCTCCTTAAATTTATTATATCATTTGATATATTCAAAATTATCCTCTCCCTTCTGTCCTCTAACTAAACATTTTCAGGTCATGAAGTCTTACTGTAATGATCAAGGGGAAGGGGTCCAGCTGAGCTCCAGAATTCTTCTGCCTTGGATACAAGAAACCTCCCTTGAACAATGGAGTGGGTGTAATTTGTCTCAATGCCAAACAGCATCTACAAAGGCAAGTAAAATATTAATATGTATAATTATGCCACTCTAGAAAATGCTAGTATGCACTCATTTGGAATAGACACTAGACTGCAGTTTTGGCCTTATTTGCGGCTTTTGATTATTATTTTTATAATTATAATATTGTAAGGTTGGTTCTGGCAACTATGACATAAGGCTGGAGAGAAACTGACCATACACTAATATGTGGTGGGTAGAAAGGTTATTGAAAAAATGTTTACTGTATATCCAGTAAACGGTGTCTTTTAGTCACCCTCCTATAAATTGTTTCAAGCTTGTTATCATACTTTTATTCTTGTTAAGATACAGTCCCCAGAACTGAACATACGGCCACATTAAATTAGAAGCCCGTAGCGGCAACAGGACACCCGCAAGGCATGCAGGCTTGACATTCGGCTGTGTTACAGAGCTATTACATTCCACCATGTCGCGACCAATCTTGACGATGACGCAAACCGGTAAACTATTCTTGCACACGTTGCATGTCCGGCCGTGAAAATGAACGGGTTACAGGTTTAGACGGAGCCAATAGTAAAAGAGATCGTCATCATTACATCACTGAAAAATGCAGGTTAGATTTCAAAGCTTTATGGGTTTCAATTATGAGCTACGATCGGACTTGCATTCCAGAAATAATGAAATATTAATAAATGAGTAAATATGATATTCTAGTCCATGCGAGTTCCATTATATGTATTAACACACTGATAGCCGGAATAGATATAACATGGAAATTAAACATTAAAAAAAGTATTTTGTTTTGCAGATTTGCTGGATTGAGAACGTTGTGCTATTATTTTTAATACCTAACATAACTTTCTCTTTAATTTTAAGTAAAGTAGTGTGTTGATAGTTGCATTTACAGTGCTACGGATAGGACTTTAACCCACTTGTGGGTCCTCTCTAGTACCCGTTGGCTTTTTGGGTCCATTTGCGGGTTACTGATGTGAACCCCAGTGGATTTGTAGCAATTTAATAGTGATTTTCTAACGTAACAGTTACGGGCTTGACAGATCAAAGGCTTTTCTGGCAACGGAGTTCAGATTTCGACAGCCCGTAGGGTTTCTACGCATGTATCCCGCAGGTTGTTTGTGGGTAGCTTTACGTGGGTAATTGAATAGCAGTAAGTCTTGCGGGCTACGTTACGGGCTACGATTTTACACGTTGGAGGGAATTTAATAGGGCTGACAGTATTCTTTGTGATTTAATTAGAGAGCTATAGAATGTAATTCATGACTTTCTATTCAGCTGATAAATCATCTTCCTGTACAAATAAGCATCCTACTTTCACTTAAATTTTGTTGCATTATTTATTATTTATTTATTTAATCATGAAATTTAATAACTCCAGAGTCTCTTTCCTCTACTATTGCCATCATCATCTTACCGCTTTGCTCTTAATGTCTCTCCACTGCAACTCCACCTTGAAACTTAGCCTTCTTTTAGGACACAGAGGGCGTCCCATGCTCCTGGGATTGCCAGAATGGTCCTATGACCCGGCAGAGCCTGGCTGCTCCCTCATTGGCTGTTTGGCTGTGGAGGAGGGGCTTAGATGGGCGCTTTGGCACTGATCAGCGCCATGCCTTATTCCGCGGCCGGACAGCGAGGCGTTTGGAGGTTGCTGCAGTACTGTGTCATGCATATCTCCCGTGGTGTTCTGTGTTGTGTCTTCGTCGGTGTAGGCGTCTGTGTCTGGGTGAGTGGTTTGTCTTTTGTGTGTTTGTCGTTTTGTATCGGTTGTGCTTGTTTGTTTGTCCGGTCTGGGGCCTACCTTTGGGACATCCATTAATAGCTTAGGGCTTGTGGTTTATTTCATTATTTTCTATGCATTGTTCCCTTATCCCTTTCTTTGTTGGTACTTTGTATTTTGGGTATTTTTGCATTAACCCTCTGTTCCCTATTTTTTTTCTCCCCCTCCCTGTCTGTGGTGGGAAGTTGTTTACTGTGGGAGGAGTTAGATGATAGCTGTAGTGTGTAGGTAGTGCTGCTAGTTACTGTGCAGCACCATCAAGGATAACATTGATGCAGCCAACCATGAACGCCTATTATAGGTGGTACTCTCTAAGGCCATTTGTCATGGGTTTAAGTGGTTGGAAGACTGCTTGGACGCTCCTGCTGAAGATTTAACCCTCCACACCCTAAAGGTTCTCAGGTGGAGCCTTCTGTGGCTGGCAGCCTGTAAGGCTTGGGAGGCCCAGGCTCCTCTGGGTGGCCCACACTGCAGCCTGTCTCCATTGCCTGCAATTTCCCAGAGAAAGGGGTGATGCCGCATACCGCTGTTGGGGCTTATTTTACTGCGTGGCGGCTTGGATCACAGGCCCCGGACTGAGCTCTGGGAGCTAGTACTGGAAATGACACACACACAAAAAAGTCTCAGTACAAGCTCATTTATTTACAGGATAGCAAAAACGTATATACCCGACAGCAAGAAGGCATATCAGAGGAAGTTGCAATTTCAGCAGAAACAGTTTGTGGTTAGTCTAGCAAGTCAGATCACAGGATGTTCTCGGAACATAGATAACAGGAAGCAAGTGGTCATATTCTATGTGTCAGTTACTTTTCCAGTTCCTCAGCATAAAGAGAGTTTTTTTATTAACCCTTCATTCCCCTCTTAGATCACAAAGTGATGTTAATATAAAAAATTATAAAAGCATAAAAAAATACAGTAAGCGGACTGGTTCTTAAAAAGGTTCAAGACCTCTAAAAGATCCAGTACAGGTGAAGTTCCTACAACATGGAGTTCTTTCATCATATGTAGTCCTTTGCACCCTCGGATATTAGGTGACAGTTAGCTTAATAGTCTTTGACACAAGGTCTTGCAACATGTGAGAAACATACAGAGAAAGAAAAGAGATGCTATGACACAGAGACAGGCAATTAGTATTTTCTGGCCCAGTTGTCCTAGCCAGGAAAACATGTCCTCCCATACACTCCCTTGATATGTCTCTGTTTTTTTATAAATTTGCCATTATTTATGGACCTTATATTTCTGTGAAGTGAACTGGTGTTGGTTTGAGTGTAATTGTATTTACCACAAACAGACTCCAGTGGTCCCAGTTCTTCTTGGTCAAAATAACAATTAGGAAATGTCCATAAGAGAAAATAAATCAGGAGCATAATGCCCATCAACAGGAGAAAGTTCTTCCATACATTTTGTGGATGCAGGAGTAAATTTGACACTGGGACTTTGTCACCTGCTTCACTTCTCTTTGGACAAAGCTTCAGACGTGATGCATGGATCCAGATGTCCTGTGAGTCAGTGAGGACGGCTGTTCTGGTTCCTGCTACTACAGTGGTCGGTGGTCTGAATGGGAAGCCTCCCTTCTTTGCTTTGTTCAGTTGTCGGACAAATGACGAGGTCACCTGGCTGGAATGGATGTGTTGGTTCCTGTGGGGGTAAAGGAAAGCGAGAAGACACATTACCATAGATTTAATTTATCAATCAAATTTTGCACATATTGTTCTCTTATTAGGTCAAGATCACCTGGCATAATTACCAGTGGGCCTTTTGCCCAAGGAGTTGGAACTGGTCTTCCCATTGGGATCTCAAAAGGGGACAATTTAGTAGACTTATTAGGAGTCATCCTAATTTCTGCTAGTGTGGCCAGTTCACCCATGTACCTGCAGTGGCCTTTGTAAGGTTCTCTTTAATAGTGCGTTTCATACTTTCTACTATTCCTGAACTCTGAGGATGGTAAGGGATATGGAATTTCCAGGTTATCTGTAGCCATTGTACCAGTTCCTTAATTACCGCACATAAAAAGGCTGGTCCATTATAAGAATTAATTTGCAGTGGGCATCCATATCTCTGTATTATTTCAGTAGTTAATATCTTAGCTATTGTCTTAGCATCCTCTCTTTGTGTCACAAGGGCCTCAGGCCACCGTGAAAACTGGTCCACTATCACTAAAAGATACAATTGCTTTGATCCTATCTTTGGGATATGAGTAAAATCGATTTGTAAATGGGTCAAGGGAGCTGCGGGTGGAGGCAAATGATCATGTAATGCTTTGTTAGGTACTGTACAATTATTCTGTAGACATTGTATGCAACTTTGAATGTATGTCTAACTGTGTGATTTAAAATTTCTGATGCAAAATGATAGTTGCAGCTGCTGCATGGTTGCTTTAATTCCTTTGTGTCCTACCCCATGTGCCTGTCCTATGAATACTGGGGCACTACTCTCAGTTATCCCTATCTTCCCCTCTTTTGAGAAAAGGCCATGTATGTCCTTTTCTAAACCTTGCAATTGCCAGTGTGATAAATCATCAGATGTGGCAAAACCATGCAATTCATGGAAAAGAAGGTCAGAGGGATAGGATAGGGTTTGGAGCACAGGGAAAGTGGGGATAGGGGAAAGCGGCATAAGTGCAGCTTCTTTGGCTACCCAGTCAGCTAAAGCATTACCTTTAGAAACAAAGTCATTGCAATTAGTGTGTGCACAGCAGTGAATGATGGCAATATGTTTAGGTAACTGAATAGCTTCCAATAAGGAGTTAATAAGAGTCATATGAGAAATTGATCTGCCATCTGCAGCAACGAAGCCTCGTTGCTGCCAAATTTTTCCAAAGTCATGAACTACACCAAAGGCATAGCGGGAGTCAGTATAGATATTAACAGATTTATTTGCAAAAAGGTGACATGCTCTTGTAAGGGCGATAAGTTCAGCAGCTTGGGCTGAAGAAAAAGGGATGGGACCTGCCTCAAGTACAATATCTGGGAGCTGAACTACAGCAAAACCAGTCTTATAAACCCTATCTGCAAGTTTTTAACGCAACCCATCAACAAACACGTTCTCAGCATGATCTATAGGTCTGTCAAGAAGGTCAGGTCATGGGGAGGTCATGTATGGTAGTAAGACAGTCGTGTGGCTGTGTGGGGTCGTCCTCTGTTGTGGGACGGTTAGTCAGTAAAGCATTTAAGATGGCAATAGGGCGTTAGGGGCGCTGAATTTTATCTCTAAGTTGGTATGGTTAAGCAATATGCACTCATAGCCATTGAGGCGTTGTGCAGTCTTGTGTTGTGTAGTTAGGTTTTTAACTAACTGTATCACTTGGTGACTAGTATGTAGATTGGTAGAATGTCCCAAAGTTATAGAATTATCTGTCTCTACGGCCATAGCGTAAGCAGCTAATGCTCAGAGACACGCCGGCATCCCCTGGACCGGAGTAGGGACTACTTTGGAAAAGAATGCTACAGGACGCATACTACCTCTGTGGTTTTGGGCACAGACCGCGGCCATGGTTTTACAATTGTCCCTCACATATAGGTGGACTGGTTTACAATAATCAGGTAGTCCTAAAGCGGAGGCCTGCATAATATTAACTTTTAAGGTCACGTAAGCTTTGGTCATGTCCGGAGTCCACTGAATATGCTCTGGGCTGTCCCCGTTTAGCAGCCGCACGTAAAATGGAGTCATAGTGTGAGCACTCGGCATTTAAGATGGCAATAGGGCATTAGGGAAGCTGTATTTTATCTCTAAGTTGGTATGGTTAAGCAATATGCACTCATAGCCACTGAGGCGTTGTGCAGTCTTGTGTTGTGTAGTTAGGTTTTTAACTAACTGTAACACTTGGTGACTAGTATGTAGAATGGTAGAATGTCCCAAAGTGATAAAAATTATCTGTCTCTACGGCCATAGCGCAAGCAGCTAATGCTCAGAGACACGCCGGCATTCCCTGGACCGGAGTAGGGACTACTTTGGAAAAGACTGCTACAGCACGCATACTACCTCTGTGGTCTTGGGCACAGACCGCGGCTATGGTTTTACAATTGTCCCTCACATATAGGTGGAATGGTTTACAATAATCAGGTAGTCCTAAAGCGGGGGCCTGCATAATATTAACTTTTAAGGTCACGTAAGCTTTGGTCATGTCCGGAGTCCACTGAATATGCTCTGGGCTGTCCCCCTTTAGCAGCCGCACATAAAATGGAGTCATAGTGTGAGCACTCAGGGATCCATTGCCTGCAATAATTAATCATACCGAGTAAGGAAACATTTCCTTGTTAGTCTGTGGATTAGGTATTCTCTGAATAGCCTCTATGCGTTTTTAGCTAACAGTGAGTGTGCCATGTGACAAAAAACCTAAATAATCAAAATGTGTTGCCCCCATTTGTATTTTGTGTTTAGCTACCTTGTGACTGCTAGATGCTTTAGCAAACTGAGTGAATCCTGTCTATTGGCTTCCCCGTTAGGACTTCACCACAGTAGGTCATCGACGTACTGAAGGAGGACAGAACCATGGCACGGGGTCCATGACCGCAAGGTATGTTGGAGCACCAGCGAGTAAGCAGCTGGTAAGTCTACGTAGCCTTGGGGAAGACGGGTCCATGTTATTTGGCGCCCGTCAAAAGTAAAAGCCATAAGTAGTTGTGTCTCAAGGTCCAATAGGACCGAAAAGAATGCGTTTGACAAATCATTAACAGTAAATATAGTGGCGTCATGAGGAATGGCCGTAATGAGAGCTGTGATATAGGGGACAGTTGTGGCAATTGGGATAACTAGATCATTAATTGCCCTTAAATCCTGGACAAATCTGAAGTCATTGTTGACTAATGGAAGGGACGTTAGTCCAATTCCATCCTGACTCTGTATCAGAGTCTAAATGTCTGTCAATGATAAGTCTTATATCAGTCTGAGTCATACACTGTCCTTGACACATGTGCTTCAGATACATCATACATGCAGAAGGATTAGTTTGGAGATCGAAAGTGATGTGATGACGGAAACGTTCGAGGTTACCAAGGTCACACTCCCCTCGAGGACCAGGAAGGCAATCACAAGGTACAATCCACTCTTGTTCTTCCTGTCAGAAAAAAAAGACAGAAAGTTGTAATGGCTCATGACACCATGCCAAATACTGGGGCTGACAAGCTGGTAGGTAATGCCTATGGACAGGTTAAAGTGCCAAAGACAGTCCTAGCGCCAACGAGCATTCCCAATTTGATTGTCCATGGGGTAATGGGTATTGGGGACTCAAGACAAGTGGTGGAAGAGAGTGACTCATCTCAGGACGGGCGGGTAACTCTAACCCCAGCATGCAGGCAAAGACGGGCTAGTAATAGTTTGTCATGCTCTTCTAGGAGGTCCAGGGAGCGGTCCAGATCTCGCAGCCACAGGCCTTGCAGGTTCAGCTGCGCCTGTTCCAGCTCAGACCGAGAGGCGAGGAAGAGAAAGCCTCAACAGACAAGTTCCCACAGTACGCAAGGAAATGGAGTACAAGAGTTGCTGGTGATACCGGCCACCCAGGACCCAGGTGAGACGGCGTATAGCCAACAGGCACACACACTATACAGAGTTGAGGCAGGTCTGGGGGACCAGGATTCCTTCTTAACTGGTTTGAAAGGTCTGCTAGGCAACCATAAGATAATCATATCTGATGATGTCCTAGGGGAGTGGCTATCAAGACTGGCTTCAAAGGCATGGCAGGTGGGTTGGCTGCGTGTTATTAGGCGCATCCCTAGGACTTTTGATTATTGGCTGTAAGCCTTCTCTATAATGGCATGGATCATTGGTGAGAAGTTTCCAGATCAATGTGCCTATGGAGAACGTGCGGGTTGCGGGGAGTGGATGAAAAAGGTAGATGTGGAATCAGCCTTTTGCTTATTACCAGTCAACCCAAGTAGTCATTACTTACTGGGTTGCTGTTTCGGCAGGATGTTTTATGTGGACCTCTGTTTACCAATGGGGGTGTTCCATATCTTGCTCATTTTTCCATTCTGCAGTGTAGCCCACTACTTGGATTATTTTGTAGGCCTGGCAGGTCATGATACCTGCTGCTTTATCTTGGATAAATTTCAAGCTAAGGGAAGGGATTTCAGGGTGCCTTTGGGACACGATAAAATGGAAGGTCCAACGACAATTTTGACATTCTTGGGGATCCAAATAGACTTGGGGTGGATGGAATGTAGCCTGCCACCAGACAAAGTGGAAAATCTGAGGGCTGAGTTAACGATGCCGATTGGAGCAAGCAGGGTATCCCTTAGACGGCTCCAATCCATTCTGGGTAAATTGAACTTTGCATGTTGGATAATGCCTATGGATATTCAGCAGGAGGTAAGCTTTAGCGATGGGGGTCGTACAACGGCCTCACCGCATTATAAGAGTATTGGCCGCTATGAGAGATGACGTTAGGGTTTGGTTAGTGTTTCTGTACAAGTTTAATGGGAAAACATTAATCTATCCGCATAGGCTGTCTAACGTTGATATGTAGCTGTACACCGACGCATCTGGTGCATACTTAAGCGGCGCCTGATGTGCTGCCTCATGACCAGTGGGCTGGGTAGAGACTGGGTTAACAAAAAACCTGTCTTTCTTAGAGCTATTCCCTATAGTTGTAGCAATGTGTATATGGGGGGATACAATACGGGATAGTTAGATTGTCTTCTTCTCGGATAACATGTCAGTGGTGTATGCCATCAACAACATTACGGCATCCGTGCCTGTAGTTCGTCTGCTGCGACATCTGGTTTTATGTTGCTTGAGATTGAATGTATGGTTCAGGACTAAGCATGTGCCCCGGAACAAGAATGGGATTTCTAAAGCTCTTTCTCGTCTTGCATGGGATTGTTTCAGGCGACTGGCACCAGAAGCGGATCAGGAAGGCATCAGCTTTCCAGTGGAACTTTAGGAGTTTCGAGCAAAGAGATAACAGTGTTGATAAGAACTCCTTGGCGGACCTAACTTTCATGTTTAAGCTAGCAGGGTTTGTGGTAAAGCGTGTTATTGGAGGGATGTTCAAAGGTGAACATGTTCAAGATAAAAGGCTGGTGAGGATGCTGGACCCAGTGTGCAGCTCCCCTTATGAGACCCTGCTTTTCCGGATGGCCTTTTTGTTACCTTTTATCGGTGCATTTAGAGTTGGGGAGCTGGTTGTGGCTTGCAAGCAGGGCTCTGGAGGCTTACAGTTGGCTGATGTCAGATTGCACAGGGAAAGTATGGTGATCTGGTTAAGAAAATCTAAAACCGATCAGGAGGGAAAAGGAAAATAAATCACCCTTCATCGGGTGGGGACTGAGTGTTGCCCTGTAGAGTGTACTAGCAGCTATCTAAAGGAGAGGTAGGGAGGTTTGGGTCCACTGTTGAAACACAGGGATGCTCTAGTTTTGTCCCGGTTCCAATTTTCAAAGGTCTTAAAAGTCTGCTTGCAGCGCCTTGGGCTGGATCTTGCCGTATTTGACAGTCATTCTTTTAGAATTGGGGCTGCTACTGTGGCAGCTGGCCTGGGTTTACCGGATGATGTAGTAAAGAGAATTGTGAGGTGGGAATCAAAATGTTTTCAGCACTATGTTAGACCACAGGCGGCCATTTGTTAATTTTACCATGTTTTTTCTCAGGCAGCAGAAAACAGATATGAGTGACTGGCCATTCGTTCATTTATTGGGCTTAGTGGTTTGCTTCAGTTTGCCCAGATGGCCTGAAACTGGGCGTTTCAATAGAAAAGATGCAGGTGCAATGGGCCGGTGTGAGGGGGTTAAAATGGTCCCAAGTGGGTGGGATCATAGAATCTCACGTTCAACATTTTGGTGATCCTGTTGATTCATGCCAGGGGCAATGACCTAGGGCTGGTACTCACGAAGAGATTGGTTAGGGATATGAAAAGGGATACATCCCTATGGAGGGAAAAGCTTTTTTAGGCGATATTTATTTGGTCAGAAATTATTCGAAGGAAGGTATGGCGACGTGCTAGGGACCCAGTTCATTTAGACAAGGCACACCTGTAAGTAAATAAATTGTTGGCAAGTTTTTAGCGTAAGATTGGCTTCCTGGCACTGCGCCATAAGGAATTCAAGGATGAGACCAATGAGACTTGGTTTCTGCCGGATGGGGTTCACTTAACAGAAATAGGCCTTGAGCTTATAATGCTCGAGTTTAAGCTGGGGATTCAGTATGCTAGAGCATTGTTGTGGGGGGTCGCAGTCCAGTGGAGAGTCCCGTCCTTGCTCTGTGGCGGGTAGGGAAGTTGCCCGGGTCAGTGGCAAAAAATTAGGGAGTAGGTGGTACAATGAGAATAAGTTGTCCCATGGGCGTGTGCCCAGGGGCATGAGGTTGCTGCTGCTGACCAGCCACTCCCTCCCATTTTTCTGGTTAATTTGTTGTTATTCAATAAATGCTGTAGCACGTTGTAACCCCCAAATTGTGTTTTGAGTGTTTATTTATTATTATTATAAATAGTGGTATGGTTGGGAATTAGATGCAGCGTGCATGGATCCTAAGGGGTCATTTGTGACACAGAGGGCGGCCTTGGCTCCTGGGATCGCCAGAAGCGTCCTATGACCCAGCGGAGCCTGGGTGCGCACTCATTGGCTGCGGAGGAGGGGCTTAGCTGGGCGGTTTGATGGAGATCGGCACCATGATCCCATACCGCTGCTGGACAGCGGTTGTATTGTATTTTCAGTGTATTTTCAGTGTAAAAAAAAGAGAGGATATATTCATATATATTTATTGTTATGGGTATGTGTATATGTTTTTTCTATTTAATTTATGTGTGCAAGGTTATTTTGTCACAGCGGCGGGTAGGAAAGTTGCCAGGGTCAGTGGCAAAGAATGAGGGGGCAAGACATTCTTGCTAGGGATAGAAAACTTGATTTATTTACAAAGGAAAACATGAGATAAGCCTTTATCTACATTGGCATTACTCAGGTCTATGTGATTTACTAAAGTTCAGTTATTTGAATTAGATCCGCTATGAGGCACGATAATGTCCGACATAGAATTATGTATCCACACCCTATCCACCCTATACACATCACAAACAGGTAAGTGCAGGAGTGTTATAGGAGTCAGGTATATCACAGTTTAACAGTCCTTTTCTCTGGAACAGGTGTAATTGCATGTAAAAACACTTGTATGCTCCATGAAAGGCACAATAGTGGCTGACAAAGATGTGATGGTTGGCATGATGTAATTATTCATGTATAATAACAAGAAACCTGGAAAAATTTACATTTAAAAAATATATAAAATGTAATATAATTTCCAGCGCTTCTTTACTTATTTTATATTATCTAAAATATTATCTATTTCATTAATAATGTCACATATGTTATGTTGAAGGGATGTCACGGTTGCATGCAACCTTAATGTTTCAAAATCATTCATTTATTCGATTCAAAATAGTATTGTTACATTACAGTCTGTAGATGTATAGCTATTAAGGACTACTGTAGTGTAATAACAACATGTGCTAGATATTTTAATTATCCATTGATAACTAATAAAACAATACATTTGTCTGCCAGCTAAACCCTTTCTCAACTACTTGAAGGTTGGAGATCAATGGAATCACTGGAGGAATCCTAAAGTTTCTCTAATCTTTGAAAGTATGTTTTATATTGAGAACCCTTTTTCAAATAATTTTGTTAATGATCAGGGCATAATTAAAACAACTTGCTTCTCTTATAGTTGTCATTTACAGTCGTCATTTAAACCTACTGGACTTCATGTGACTAGTCCTAAACAAGCCCATCTGAAATCTGAACTGCAGCTTAGTTGAAACAACTTTTATAAAGTAGAACATGAATCCTAGCAATAAATTGTCCTAGTGAACTCTTCATAGAATTAATTTATGTCTGAACACTCTTCTAGAACTAAGAATCAAGAAGCCAACAGAAAGACCACAATCAAACATGGATACCTATATTATACAGCATAGATATAAGGAATATGACTTCTTGAAGAATTTGCCCATTGTAGAGGACAACTTCATACAGGTAATTAGCAAGGTGATAAGCATTACATCAATTGTAGTGCTTCAACACATTAAGGTAAACAACTTTGCAATATTCATTTAATGCAATTTCCTTAGTAAAACATAATTATAACATAATACTTTTTCATCTCACAATGGGCGTTATCTAATAAGCTAAAGGGTTATTCTTTCTCAACATATTCAACATCTGACGTTTTTATTAAAATGCAGCTTTAAGCTCTACATTTTCAAAACCACCTTTTGGACACTCTATCATACATGTTTTCTGAGACAAGCTTTATACCTTGGAGAGTGGAGAAAGATCTATAATATTGAAAAAATGCAGTTATTTTAACACATATTTTTAAGAAAATTACAAATGTGTTTATCACGCACCAGTGGCCACCCTGCTGTGGCACATCCTCTTGTTGTTTTACCCCCTCCTTTTGTCCCAGGTTCTCATGGAAGAAATTAAATGAGGAATATCTATTGTTGATAAACTTCATATTCAAAAGCATTAAAATGCACATAAATCACCAGCTTTGTTAATTTTGCAGGTCAATGAATGGGGTGAATCTGTGAATATCTTCAACTGTCCAGGCAGCCCCTGGAGACAGCATGGGGCGGGGGCTTTTGACCGAGCTAGTGCAAGGGAGAAATTGGACAGGTTGATTTAAGGAAAGGAGTCTTACGTTAATCAAAGTGAAGTTTCCACACCCTGTCAGTTACCCAGGCAGGAGCACATGCTGAACATGGAGGAGCAAATGCGAACATGCAGGAACACAACATAGAGCAGCACATGGCTGAACATAGGTGTCTCTCCTGCACATCTTCCTGCCTCCCATGTGATATCTATCCTGTACATCTACCTGTTTCCTATGCTGCCTTAGATCATCCTTCTAGTTCTACTGCTCCCCTGTGTTGTGAGTCTTCCTCCTCCACTGGATCCCCTGGGCTGTGATCGTCCCTGCATCAACCCATGCCACCCTTCACCCTGCTGGTCTCAATGCTGCACCTGTTGGATCAGGGGTGGGCAAGAGGGGCCACACACATGCCTGGATTTGATTATCTCCATGCTGCACACAGGTGAGTCAATCACTTCTTCAGTCATCCTGATGGACTCACCTGTGCACAGAAAGGTAATATTCAAATCCAGGCATGTATGCGGCCCTCCAGGACCAAATGTGCCCACCCCTGCATTGGATTATCACCTCAAGTGCAGGACCATGCTGTGCTTCATGCTGCTGTGGATGCTTTATGGGACTATTTTGGGGGGGGGGGGGGGTTGGGAGATAAAAAAAAGTATAAATAGGGATAAAATGGGCTGTTGGCTCAGCATAAAGGCCTGGGGGGTTAAAAAAGTTCTGCAGAATAGGAGATATGTCATGGGGGCCTCAGCATAGAGTATTGTGCAGTTTGTGCCGCTCAGGGTTAGAGGAGCAGGTGGGATAAAGGCAGGGAAGGATAAGTGAGCTGCAGTAATAGGTTAATAAGGCTTAATTATGGTGCTTGCTTGGGTACAGGGATGAACCTGCAGGTTAGGTCTGTTTAATCCTGGTGAACGAGAGGTTACTTATTTACAGAGGGTGAAACCAGGTGGGGATGAACCTGCAGGTACTTCAGTTTAGATAAGGATCCAATTTGTTATGCTAAGGGGCCATTTTGTATTATGTATCTGAAATAGATAAACCTGTAGCTGGGGGGTGTCACTTTATTAACTGAAGGGGTGCAGGTGGGGATAAACTTGCTAGATATTTCAGTGAGAGAGCACAAATGGGTACATTCATTATTTTATTACTGTCAATATCTGCATCAAGAGGTAGGCAGCAGGACCACACACATAGGAGGTACAGTCCACTGCCAGGCTGCAGTCTATAACTGGTAGGAAGGATGACCACTAGTATACAGCCGATAGGAGTGATGAACATTCTAACAGAAGGCACAGCATCAAGAGGTAGGCAGGATGACCACACACATAGGAGGCACAATTCACTGCCAGGCTGCAGTCTAAAACTGGTAGGAAGGATGACCACCAGTATACCGATAGGAGTGAGGAACATTCTAACAGACGTCACTGCTAGCATAAGAAAACAGGACAGATTCAAATAAAGCATTTCGAGTGCGCAATACTCACTTTTTAGTACTGAGGCTATGATCCTTAACGAACGATAGTCTTAAACTGCAGCCCATAGCCCAAGTACAAGCCCCATCCAAATAAAACATTTTGGCCCAAGTAAAGCATTTTGAGTGCGCAATATTCCCTTTTTAGTAGATATTGTTCAACTTTGGTGTCCACGATCCAAGTGATATGCCCATTATGGTATTTTTATTATTTCTTCATCTGACCTCATTGGTGGTGTACATTATTGTTATTTTGTCCCTTGTGTCTGTTTTGTTGTATAATTTATTTTATTATCGCTTTACACCTTGTTTGTGTTATCCTCTGTATTGTTAAGTCGTGTCTGACTCTCAGTGACCCTATGAACCGCATCAAGTCAGGCACATCATGTGATTGTGCTGATACATAAGGTTTTCAAGACAAAGATACTGGAGTGGGTTGCCAGTTCCTTCTCCAGTGGATCACAATTTGTCTGTCATCTCTACTATGACCTACCCATCCTGGGTTAACCTACAAGGTATAGCTCACAGCTTGATTGAGGTACACAAGGCCCTTCACCACAACAAGGTAGCTATCCAGACGGGGGTTAATATACTGTATGCCTATTCTCCAATTGTATGGTGATCATTGATGTTTTTATTATTTAAAGCAAAAATGCTGGCATATTCAGGATGTTTTTAATGTGCTTATACCTTAATAACGTAATCATCTTTTTACCTTAATAACTTTCATACAAGGATCACACAATTGCCAATTTTTTAATAAGGTTACTTTGTATTTATTAGTAAAGCTAAATTATTGCTAAGTCAGTGATGCCCTCTTGAAAACATATGGTTCTGAACCAAGACAATTCTCTAATGGCTTGGAAATATAATTTTCCTTACTAACAGAGACAAAAGATATTTTTTTTGCAATAGGAATGAATGATAAACAAAGACAGTAAGCTACTAAATTACGATAATAGAGCATAAATTATTACTCTATAAATATTGATTTTTCTGAAATATTTGCAAAAAAAGCCAAGAAAATAATTGCACTAACGTTATAGCAATATAAATTAACACAAATGCTACAACTGTTCTAGTCTATAATTGCAGAGCCAAATTGAGATATTTTACCCCAAAATACAACAAGGAGTTTATAGTAAAAGAAAAATAATCCTAAACTGCAAACAGTGGCTTCTATGCTAATCCCGGCAAAAGCAATAACGAGTGCCATAATAGCATAGACATTTCTGCCAAGCTATGTTAATCACTTCCTAAAACATTGTGAGAGTACTGCTACGAGTCACTGCAGCAAGCCCGAGTTGGAATTTACGGCACACTTTTCCATTGATTTTTGATACTGACTATAGATTGCATGTGGTTCCAGAAGGCTGACGGTGGGCTCCCCTGGGATGTGTGCAAGGGCCCCTGTTGTGTGATATTTCAGACACAGCTCTTAAAAGACCATTATTGTGTGCTTCTCCATGTGGACCACAATCATCCTGAACGGGTTTAAGTGATCAACGTAATGATGTAGCCTTGGTAGGACATACAGCCTCAGTTATGAGTCCTTTAGGTAAGCAGACATGCACATCAACGTCTGTGTCAGTCCAGGGTTTATTGGAGGGTTTGAAGAAGATTCTAAGTTACATGCTCACTTTCATCGGGAGTCCCTATATGATGTTCACAACCTGTTGGTTGCAGTGTTTAATTTCTCCTGCGCACAGGGTCCCAGGAGGCTGGTGGGGGATATTTCAGTTCTTCTGGGAATGGGTTCCAGGAGGCTGGTGGCAGTTGTTTCAATTCTCCTGGACATGGGTTTTCCAGGAGGCTGGTGTGATGGTGGGTTCCCCAAGGTTGTGAGCTAGTGCCCTTGTTGTGTGGTGTTTCAGACACAGCTCTTAAAAGAAAAATTTGGAGAGGAGAGCTCTTGGAGATATGTTCTATGATTCCTCTGGATAATTTTATTGAGTTTAAAACATGATGATAAAAAGAGGATTCTAGGAAAGAGAAACGTAGGTGAAGATATTGAAAATCCCCCAAACATTTTCTAATTTGGTTCCGGGCCTATGTTTATTTTGGCCAGTTATTATTGTGGAGAAGCATACAGAGTTCTGTTCTTAAAATAGATGGTATTTATAGAACACTGGACATGCAATGGGATGATAGAAATGGGGGTTCCTTGGTAAAGATAGTTACTCCTTTGTAAAAAGTCTCAAAACTCAGATATTTTCACTTCAAACGGGGAGGAAACCGGAACTGGTATTAAAAAAAAAAATGCTGCCATGGTTAAGAGCATACGTTAGGGTATGAGCAGCAGATGCTTAACTTTTGCATATAGTTTTTCTGATTATTTTTTATTCCCTCCTCTGTTTCAGATGGTACCAAGTACCCTCCTAATTTGAAGTCAGCTAAGAAAAACCCTTTATTGGGCTTAGAGAAATTAAAAGGGGAAGTGGAAAAGGGTAGGATGACGAGTCCAGTTTCACATTTACCTAATTATAACTTGAGGGTCTCCATTAGGTTTAGGGCCCAAGAAGGAGTTGGGCTATTTTTGTTTTTTATTTTATCATCTATCCTATCACAAGTGTTCTTCTGTTAACGAAGGTATAGACTTATGCTTCCTTCACACAAACAGTAAATCTTATTAGGAGGGCTGACCTGGTTGCGTTACTGGCATATGTGGATATAGAATATGCTTTTCATTTACTGCCAGTGCATCCATCTTCAGTTTATCTTTTAGGCTGTCAGGTAGCGAAGCAGTATTTTGTGAATTAATTTTTGTTTGCCTAAGGGTTGCTCCTACTTTTAAAAATTCAGTTCATTTTGCAATGGGTTAAAAGTCACTGCTTTAGATTCACCAGTACACTATTTAGATGGCTTCTTATTTGTGGGCCCAGGAGAGTCTGGGGAGTGGGTGCATTTACTGAACAGCTTCTTGCTTATGGCTTTAGAAATTGTTATACCTTTGGCAGTAAATAAAAGAAAGAAGAGGATCTTAGCCATAATTTTTATTTGGTATACAAAATTATACACATTTGATGGAGTGCTAGTTACTGTTTGATAAAGTGATTGATTTGAAGGTGTTCGTCAAAGGGTAATGAGAGCTAAGAAAGTAACACTTTGTGACATGCAGTCTTTGTTGGGAAAGTTACATTTCCATGTCAGATCATGCCCATAGGTAGAATTTGTCATGGAGATTATCTTTATCTACAGTGGGGGTGAGTCAGCCATACCATCATAATAGGGTTACCGCTGAGCATAAAGAATGTTTGGCTATTGTTTATTTTTAAATTATCTAAATTCATTTATTTTTCTGTCATTATTCTACCACTATAGCATTTGCTTTACTGGTTGGCTTAGGCGCTTACTATTAGAATGTTTACAATTTTATAGGGCAGTACATATTTCAGATCTTTAAAAACTCCAAGAAATGTTGGGAGCTAGAATTCCAGCTCCGCGGAACTATTATAGCAAGGTATGGAGTGAATGGGATAATTTTATAGGGTGGCCATGTCTCAGGAGGCTCGAGGAGATATTTAGAGGTGTTGTTGTATTTCATATTGAGTAAACATGCACAGGAAAAATGTATTACTGCCCTGGTATCAATCCACTCTACTGAGTATGAATTTTATTAAGTAAAACTGCCTTTTTCCCTTGCATTTTTTGGAGCTCACAGAATCTCACAATTAGTGGCACCAAAGAAATCATCAATTAATGGTTTGCTACTGTCAGACGTACAATAGCTGTTCAGGGGAAAGTTATATATTTGTTTACGCAGATCTAAATCTGATCAGTTAGGCAGAGAACAATCAATTGTTTTATATCCCAGAACTGGTGTTTGTTGTCCTTACATTTGTGTTGTAAGTTAGTTAAAGTTTTGTCCAGTGGAAGGGCAATATTCTTGGTTCATATAGATGGCCCTAGCCTATCTAAGTATCAGTTTAAGTATTGCATTGCAGACCAGGTCAATTTGGTACACATTGATTTAGGTTTGGGGCAGCAACAGAGGCAGCAAGGGTAGGTCCAGATGACAGTCTAGAAAATAGGATTTGGAGCTGGGAATTGAACAAGTTACGTTCTTATGTCTGTCCTCATTTGTTGGTATAATATTTATTTTAGATAGTCCAGGCACTCTAATTCAGTTATGGATGTTTGGGCAATCTTTGGGTGTAAGGGGCATGAGGCTGAATCAATTTCTGCAGAGTATTGTGGGATTTGCACAAAGTTTTGGTGTGGCTAACAATCCTGTCAGACTAGATGGGGTGCTTATTTGCCCTAGAGACGTAGAGACCCTGTAAATGTTTATTTCCTAAGAGGTCAGCTTTAGACTGTTTAATTTTACTCTGTTTGAATGTATTCAACAGGCACTTGTTTTCATTGTTGGGCGCGGGGGGGGGGGGGTCTAGCCATGTTGGGCTAGCTGGTTGTGGGGGTGATTGCTCACTGTAGGGTGGCGCACTTATGGTGATGGACCAAAATCATGGTTGATCCTGAGATCTCCTGGGCTCGGGGCTCCTGAAGGCATCTGGTGTGTTGGCCACCATTTGTGGGGATGGGCAATCACCTCTGTGCTTTCACTGTTTTTGTACAATAAAAACTGTGGCCGTTTTTAAACCCACATTGGTGTCATATCATTATTATGGTTGGGGTTTGGGGTTATTTATGCATACCTAGTCACTTATGCTTAGATTAAGCTATAATAACTGTTGGAGTTGCTGCAACTAGTCCTGAACTTCCAGTCCTGGATGTTATGCTCTTGGCAAAGCCAAAGCTGATTGGCCATCAAATAAATGATTATGATGATATTTCAGAGGAGACTGAGAAAGTACTTATGCGATTTTAAATGTCATAAATACTATGGCATACTATTTTATAAATGGTATGATGGTATAAGTGTCCAGGAATAAACTGGGATGAAAATTGAAAGAAGATAGTAGAATCTGGGCAATCCAAATTTCAGAACTCAGGCTTAGAGCCTGGGAGGCAGTTAGGTTTTATGCTGCCCTAGGCCATTTATATTTAGGCACCCCACACACCCCACTTGCAAGTACTATAAAAAGTTTGTGTGTTTATGCATATATAGTATGTCAGAAAGTGACGTGTACACATACAGAGATAAATATCACTGCATTTAGATATTTCTGTGCATATACAAACATATTTCAATGTGCTGCACGGTTTCCTCATGTGCCCGCTTACAATATACTGCCCTAGGCAGGAAATAACACCCCTGCAGAGAGCTAAATGAGTACCAGAAAAAAAGTCACAACTGAAATCTAATGTACACAGAGCTAATGTACATGGATAATAAAGTCCCAAATGTTATGTTTTATGTATACATTTAAAAGTACATTTTTTATAGTTATAAAAGGTTTTGAAATGTCCAGCATCTTTACTTTTTTCAATTTCTTAACATATATTACATGTCACCTTATCACAGTATCTTTTTCTCTCTTCAGATCCTAACCAAAACAGATTAAAGGTAAATCTGGCAAATGGGCTTCAATTCTACCTACAAATTTTTGATCCATCTGGAGATGAAAAAAAATAAGTTTAAGAAATGGGTCAGAGTGGTCCATCTCCTGAAATCAACACCTAAAGAGGATTTTGTAAGTATTTCCTGTGAACACCTGTTAAATTGTTCTATAATTAAACAGAAGAATAAGAAAATATGATATAAAGATAAAATAATAGCAGTAACGTTAAGAGTACTTTTATTAATTATACAAAAGGTTTTTGTTTATTTAGTTACTGATTAGCAATATAAGGTTAGCATTGCAGCTTCCAGCAGATGTGCATCTCTCCACATCGTATTAGGTGTCCAAGGGTTGAAAAAGGATCTACTCAGAAAGCTGTCCAAAATTTTCAAATGTTTTACAACCTCAGTCTGATGTCGCACTCTGATGGTCCTTTATAACATTATTGCTCTACTGTATCAGATTATCCTTAGTAGCATATTGTTCATAGGCTTGAATTCCAAAAAAACATATATGGCAACAAATAAAGATGTCCAAAAGAAAATATATTTCATGTCCCTAAAATGACAGATCTTATGTTAAAGTAAACAGCAATGGGTCCATTTATTTCAGAAACAAGTAATAAATATGGTTACTTCCTATTAAGTTGCATAGTTACATAGTAAGTTCAATCTTTTTATATTTCCTCTGATCCTTATAATATGTGGATTATTTGTTTATTGATCCAGAGGAAGGCAAGGAGAAAAAAAAAAAACATTGAAACATTGTCAATTGTCTCATAAGGTAAAATAAAATTCCTTCCTGACCCCAGATACTGGCAATCAGATCCTCCCTGGATCAATGCTCCTTCGCCAGTTATTTAAAACTAGCAACCTGCCCGTCAAAAATGACGGCGATAAAATTTGAAGCCTGGCAATGCTGTTTGCCACACAATGGGAGCCCCTCCCCCTCTACTTTACTGGCCTTGAGATGAGCACCTTTGGCGCTCAACACTGGCCTTCGGCGCTCATTGCGAGCCTCTCCCAGCTCTATTTGACGGAATACGCTCATTGTGAGCCTCTCCCCCCCTTTACTTTACTGGCCTCACGATGAGCACCTTTGGCGCTCATCACGGGCCTTGCAATCCTTTTTTAAAGTTATCTCTTGAATCCGCTGTCACCACCTCCTTTAGTAGAGAATTCCACAGTTTAACCATCCTTACCTTTTTCTTGCTTTCTTTAAGGTGGAATCTTTTTCCTTCTAACCTCAAAGAATGTCCTCTTGTCAGTTGAAAACCCCATGGCAGAAAAAGTTTACTTGACCCTGGATGTATTTATATAAGTTAATCATATCCCCTCTTCGATGCCTTTTTTTCTAGAGAAAATAAGTTTCATTCCATTATCCTCATTAGTTTTGTTGACTTTCTCTGTACTTTTTCTAGCTCTAAAATGTCCTTTTTATGAAGTGGTGCCCAAAATTGTACTCCATATTCCAAATGAGGGCGTATTAGGGATTTGTATAGTGGCAGAATTATATTTGCTTCCCTGGCTTCTATACCCTTCCTAATACATACAAATATTTTGCTTGCCTTGCCATTCACTAGGACAGAAGGGCAGGATTAGTAGAGTAACACAAATAATGACCAGTGCATACACAAAACCTTATTACTGTGGTGCTGCACCACTGATCAGTATCTCCTATAAAACGTATTCATCCAATAGATTTAATAGAAACAGAAAATAATTGTCATTGCCACAAAGTTATTTAGTGGAACTAAAGCATTAATATCAAACCCTGATTGTCTTGGCCAAAATTGCTTTTTTTTTTTTTCTTTTAGCCCAACCTGTGAGTAGTGATGAAAAAAGCTCAATGGCAAAAGAGTTAACCTTGTGTAGATCCCCTGTGCATGAGCCCAGTGTAGGAAGGAGGAACTGCTGGTAACTGCAAGAGGGAGAGAAGGAAGAAAATGAATTCCTAACCACATAAGAGATTCCTAATAACTGTAACTTACGCGTTTCCTTCTGGTGACGAGGAACGAGGACAACACCAGCACAAGAGCAAAATAGGCAACCAGATAAACAAAATAAAATAGTTGTGTGGAATACAAGACTATGTGTTGGATTCATATACT
The DNA here is from genome assembly GCA_027410445.1 of Discoglossus pictus. Taxonomy (NCBI): domain Eukaryota; kingdom Metazoa; phylum Chordata; class Amphibia; order Anura; family Alytidae; genus Discoglossus; species Discoglossus pictus. Next base: position 119,587,239 of record CM050169.1, on the reverse strand, counting down.
GAGTACCCATGAGATGTGTAAAACAATGTGCACAGGGATTCACTTCTATCATTTAACTCTACAATAGTGCAGCCCATAATGTAGATTATAGTAGATCTCCACTTTACAGATCTTGGATTAAGAGTCTCAGAAGTGTGGAGCGGCGGTGTGGCAAAAATTAGTGAGGTGTTAGACAGAAAGTTGAGTTGTGTATGTTGTACAATATGTCTGAATGTGTCTTTGGGCTACGAGTGACATAACAGAAAAATAGACCCTTGTGACCACCACAGAAAAAATAGCATACAGAACAACTAATTAAAATACTGTGCCACCTAGACAGAATCATTATCATTATATTATAATCACTATAATTTCTGGTGTTCACCATGCCTTCACCGCATGTTTGTCATTTATTATTAATCATGAAACAGTCAGGATGCAGGATACAGTATGTTTGTAAACAGACCTAAAACTTCAGATTTTTTAGGTGTTATTAGTATAATTACAAAATAGATAATTTTAACATACAATTGTGTGCTCTTTCATACCAGGTATAGCACCTACAGTAAGGAAAATATACCTTTAACTTGGACACAGAAATATTTCTCCCACCTCAGAGCTACTCCCATCTTTTATTGAGATTGTTATTCTGTTCTTGTAACTGGATGGAACAGTGTTTGTGGTTAATTATTTTATAAATTATGGTGCCAACCACTACATGGCACAAGAGCTCAGATACATGTAGTACATTATTAAGCCACTATATGACAATCAGACCTAGCTCTTCTCCACACCCCCTCTAGAAAGAAAATAAATTGAATAATGCTGCCAGTCATCTACCACCTTTTACAACATGAGCACACGCTACACAGATGGCTATCACATATTATAATTGTTAAACTGCGAGTCGTCATCACGCTTTGTGACCCTGGACTTAGAAAAAAAAAAAAACAGCGGGATGAGGAAATAGAGACTTAGAAAAAAAATACGAGCCGCGGGACTTTGCACACGAATTAAAGCTAAATGTAAGCATTTTTGCCACTTAAAAATCCACTAAGCGAGAAAAAAAATGTTGGACAAAAAAAATAAAATGAGGCTACACGACCCCTAACCACGCAAAACAACGCTAAACACATAAGACTTACACCCAGGAACATACGAGGTACAAAATACACTATTAGGAAGGACGCAAAATGATCAAAAAATACCAAAGGAAATCGTGAGGGAAAAAAATGCGAGCCGCGGGACATAGAAAAAAAAACAAATACAAGGTCGCAAAAATACGAAGTTAACGGCCGAAACCCGTACATCCAAAAACAACAAAAACACAGCAAAATAACAATAAAACAAAAAAACATAAAAAAACACACAGAGCACGGGGGGACAGCCAGGATGTCTGGGAGTGAGGTTGGACACAAATTTAAGTCAAATGTAGGCATTTTCTTGAAAATCCCCTAAGCGAGAAAAAAAATGGCAGCCGAAAAAAATGAAAACGAGGCTACACGACCCCTAAGCACGCAAAACAAGCACATAAGACTTATACCCAGGAACGTATGAGATACAAAATACACTATTAGAAAAGACGCAAAATGATCTATAACTGCGACAATCGGCGTCATTTTACAACACTAACTTGCAACTAATAACATTACCAAAAAAATAATCTGGGTATATTTACAGTTTGGCCAACAAGTTTATTAATTCCAGGATAACAACGACGAGATTAAAAAATGGAATATTAAAAACACTTAAAAAAAATTGAGAAAAGAAAAGACTCCTCTGAGAAGTAGTGATATGCTTCACTTATAAACAGTGTATAGAGATGTTATACCTTCTCTTTACTTATCAAGGAGAATTTATGATCTTCCACTGAAGGTAACTCTATACCAAAAATACAACGTCTGTTATATACACCTTCCAATAGGACATTTTTTTACAGACATCTCTATGATGGAATTATAAAAAATAGTATGGTAAAAGATAGGCACTATTTAGGTACTATTTAAGAAGTCAATAGGCAGCCACAGGATATAGGAGATGGAATATTGAAATAACTCCTATATAACAAATATAGGATTGAAATATCACAATCCTTAATTCAGAACATCTATTACCCACCTACTAGTCTGTGTAAAGTCTTAACACTTCTATTAGTATATAGGTGGAATAGACCCTATTGTGGGCTATAATTCCTTTAATGGTCCTCTAATTTACTGTGAGGATATTCAGTCATGGGTTATATAACTTGTGCTGACTTCCTATTGCTTCTGGAGGCCTAAAGATTAGTCTTAGATTCTTCTAAGAGAACCATACTCTGTGGTATATGAGTTATCTAACCAGTGCCATGCTGCTTGCTCAGAACGCTAATTCTGCATGGTTGTTACTTCCTGGTTTGCGTGGACAAGGTCGTGTGTGATGACGCATGCGTACGTGTATACGCCTATGCCTGACGCGTTTCAACGTGCTGTGACGTCTTTCTCAGAATTTAATATTCCATTTTTTAATCTCGTCGTTGTTATCCTGGAATTAATAAACTTGTTGGCCAAACTGTAAATATACCCAGATTATTTTTTTGATTAATTAGTGGAAAACACTACAAGGGATTTACCTCCCTAGGACTTGATATATTTAATAACATTACCAGTCTAAAATGGCGATTTACACAACAAAACAAACGGTTTGGCCTCGCGCACGCAGCCTATTTACACTGCACACTTGACACATTGCTGACGCTTACACCTCAGGTCAGCAACAGTCCAAATGTACATTGTAAGCAACAGATTGTTAGCTCTTCAGGATATTGATTGCTGGATATATTAATTACAAATAGGTAAAGTATATTAATTTATTATTTTATTAATTTATTATCATAAAAAAAAAAAAATATATATATATATATAAAGATAAAAAAAAACAGGGGAGAAGATCAAAAAGAGCGTCAGAGGACCAAAAGCCTTACTTTGTGCGCAAACAGCATTACCTGCCTAACAATTTTATTGCTGTCATTTTTGATGGGCAAGTCGCTAGTATTAAATAAAAAGAGTGGGGAGGGCGTACTGAAAAGGTTTCAGTTGTCAGGTTCTTAATCTTACTTTGCTGCTGAATCAGTCTTTCATTGATGTCTTCTATGCAGTATATACAATTGATAGACATCCTTTACCCTCCAATAGTAGGAGCAATTGAAAATGTACTATCCACAACTGGACCACACTGGTATGATGTTCTGTCCAATCTTCTCTTGATTATGTCAACTTGAAAATACACAAATTCTTCCAGAGTGAGTTATATTGGTTGAGTACCAAGATTGGCTGTTCATGTCTGAGATCTGCTGGTGTCAGTTGCAACCAGACTATTATTTTACAACTAGCGACTTGCCCGTCAAAAAATGACCGCAATAAGATTGTAAGGCAGGTAATGTTGTTTGGGTGAAAAATGAATTTTCTTGGTGTTTTAAGATTCTTCGGCGCTCATTGCGAGGCTCTTGGTTGTTTGTGTCCTATGAGCAGCGTTGGTGTTTTTTTGGGGGATGGCAATGAATAATTAATAAAATAAGAAATTAATATACTTTACCTATAGTGAAGTAATATATGCAGGAAGCATTGTGTTGAACAGCTGGCAATCTGTTTTCATGTTGCTACATCATCAGTGCTGTGGAGCTGCTGTGTAAGCGTCATGAATGTGTGCAGTGTAAATCCGTTAGGGTAGCTGTGTACTTCCGGATTGTATAAGTTATGTTCTAAAATGGCGGCTAATGTGTGGTATGCGGCTGTGGCTGATTTAGCGTCCTTGTTTTCGGATATCGTCCGACTCTTTCGGAATATCCGTGGCTGTTTGGTCGTGTTTTGCGTGTTTAGGGTCCTTTAGCCTCGTTTTCGTTTTGTTCGTCGGCCATGTTTTCTCTTGCTTAGGTGATTTTCGGGTGTCTAAACTAAAACTAAATCGAGGTGTAACTTCACTTGCAGAGGTCCTGGGTGCACCCCCTTGCTGTGGGTAAAAAAAAAATTGTGTTTGTTGTGTGTATTTATTGTGTTTGTAATGTTTTTGGGGTCGCGCGGGTTCTTGTTTTGGGATCTCGTACGTCTTTTTCGGGAAATCCGTAGGTGTTTGGTGGTGTTTTGCGTCTTTCATGTGCGCTGGTTTCAAACGAAGTTTGCGAGGTCGTAATGGGTTGTAACGTGTCTCGTATTTTGCTTGCGTAACTACGTAAATTTGGCGAGTTCCGCAGTTGCTAACAAGGAGCGCCTTCGCGAGGGCTACGGGCTCGCTACGCGAGCCTGCAAGCATTAGCAACAGCCTGCATGCTCACAACTATATATGTGATATCTCCCCTAAGTAAATTATAGCACATTATACTTTTATCACAGAGAAGGATATTAATATTCCAGCTATGTGAATTCTGAAGCATATTTCTGTGTGCTCATTATAAGGTAATATGAGTTCTTCATTAGCACAGACTAAACAGTAATGCATATTTTTTTTGACATTTTGAGATTCTTTGATCTAGCTAAACTATGCAGCTCCCAGCTAGATTTTTAGGTTTAAGATTGACTAATTTAAACACATAGCCCCATATTCAATTGAGCATATGTTGTTTACTGGAGCCCGTAATGTAACTATTCAATTGGCGTCTTGCAAGGGGGTTAGAAACATGTTTGTAGCACTGTAAATGCAAATAGAAAATCAATACTACACTTTAAAAGACAGGGAAAGCAATGATAAACATTAGAATTAATTGCACAACAGTCTCAAGCTCGCAAATCTGTAATAGAAAATTATTTTTCTTTATGTTTCATTTCGGTGTCATATCAATCTCGGGAATCAATGAGTTAACACATATCAGACCACCCACACAAACTGAAACAGTATAGCCATTTATTTCTAATATTTTGTACATTGCCGAACTGCGAGTCTGATCGCATATCGGACCTCTAAACACTATTGATTGAAGTGTAACCTCCATGTTTAACTGACGTAAAGATGACGGTCTCATTTACTATTGGCCGTTTCTAAATTGGTAGTTACGGCCTTGCTTAATTAATCATGATCACGCTCTGAAATACTACTTACTATTGCATGGTTTACGGTTTGGGCTTTCGGCCTGTAAATTGCGGGCTTGTTCAATTGAATCACTCTGTAATTGTAGCACATTTCAAACCCGCAGACATACAGCCTTTATAACATAATCTGCGGCCTTGCAATTGAATAAGGCCCATAGTGAGCTAATTCATAATGTAGTTTATGCGATTATATTATGTGTAAACCTTACAGCACCTGCTAGATAAGGTTTGTAAATGATAAAGTTAAACAAATCAGTTTATTATATTATCAAATTACAATTGATTACATGAATATATAAAAAGTGATTCAAGAGAATAAGAGTGGAAGTCACTTTATTAATTATGATTTCTTATTAATATCACTTAAAAATACTTGCATGTGCATTTCCCATTGCTTGTGCTACACAAGATCTTGTCTAATAAACTGACATAATACATTAGCATGATTTTAAATTACACATATGTTGATATCAGACTGCTTATTGTCAATTAATGTTAAAATGTCATTATATTTAAGTCATTTGTGGTGCTTTACTGTCACTTTAACTGCTGCTACGGCACTGTACAAAGGCTTTCAAAGCCTTTGCGAGCAGTCAATGGTTTCTTCATTTTTTTCCACTTACGACACTGCCCTGGTTTGCGAGTGATCCATAAAGTGTATTAGCATAGGGTTTAGGAGTTAAAGTCTAATAATTTTTTTAGCCCTGCTAAATTCAATGGAGACTTGTGCAGTGCATTTTGTCTTTGTTGTGCAGTTCAATGGTAGCAGTCACTCGCAACAGTTCTCTCACAATCTGTTCTTGATTTGGGAAAAGCATGTCTAAGTAGGATTTACTTGGTCACTACGGCACTCGTAAGTGTTGTAGACCTGATTAGCTTAGGGCCCCAATTGTTAGATAAAGCTAATAGTGAAACATGTCAGAATTAAATACTTCACCTAGAGCTTTTCAAATGTAACTTACTCCTTTAGGCTCTACCTGGCAACATTTATTCTTAGCAAAAGCGCCAATATAAATTAAGGGATAATTTATAGTTACATAGCATTTGAGGTTGAAAAAAGTATTATAGTCCATCAAGTTTAACCTTTTAAGATCTTCTCTGGTCTGCAATATGCAGATTAGTTGTTAATTGATACAGAGGAAGGCAAACTGAAAAAAAACAAAAAAAATTGAAACATTGCCAATCGTCTAAAAAATTAAACTCCTTCCTGACCCCACAAACTGGCGATCAGATCCTAGGATCAATATTCGCTATATAATAACCAGGATACCCCTGAATGCCCTTTTTATTTAAAAATATACCCAGTGTATATACTTATTAAAGTTATCTATCAAATCTGCTGTCACCACCTCGTTTGGAAGATAATTCCATAGATTAACTACCCTTACTGTGAAGAACCATTTTCTTTCTTTAAGGTGGAATCTTTTTACTTCTAAACTTTTGTCAGTTGAAAAGCTCCCTTGACAAATCTTTATACTGACCCTGGATGTATTTATATAGGGTAATCATATCCCCTCTTAGACGCATTTTTTCTAGAGAAAATAAGTTTAATTTGGTTAGTCTTTCTTCATAACTTATCCCCATAATGTATCCCCTCCATTCCCCTTATTTGTTTTGTTGCCCTTCTTTCTACATTTTCCAAATCTAAAATGTCCTTTTCATGAAGTGGTGCCCAAAATTGTACTCATATTGTAAATGTAGGCGTACTAGGGATTTGTATATCGGCAGAATTATATTTGCTTCCCTGGCTTCTCTATAACCTTCTTAATACATGCTAATATTTTATTTGTCTTTGCAGCTGCTGCTTGGCATTAAGTACTGTTATCTAGGTGATTGTCTACAAGCACTCCAAAATCCCTTTCAATATCTGATAGCCCTAGATTTGCTCGAAATGTATAACTTTACATTTATTTGTATTAAATATCATCTGACATTTAGATGCCCATTCCTCTAATTTATGTAAATGCCTTTGGAGAAAAAGTACATCATTATCTGATTTAAGTACCTTGCACAACTTAGTGTCACCGGCAAAAATGGAGACACAACTTTCCTGTCCTACTTCTAAGTTATTAATAATTATGGTAAAAAGGAGAGGCTCTAATACTGACCCCTGAGGAACCCCACTTACCACATTAGTCCAATCGGAGTATGTACCGTTTACCACAACCCTTTGCTTCCTGTCTTTTAGCCAACTCTATATGCAGGAGCAGATATAAACTGCAATTCCTGTATCCCTTAGTTTGCACAATAGTCTTCCATGTGGCACTGTATCAAACGCCTTTGCAAAAATACTACATCCGCTGAGTTGCCTTGATCCAAGTTCCTACTAACCTCCTCATAGAAACTAGATTTGTTTGACATGACCAATCCCTCATAAATCCATGTTGACACCTATTTATAATAACGTTCAAATAGACATAGGATAGGGCCATCTTAAATTTGAAGCCCGTAGCAGTAACGGTACACCCGCAAAGCCTGAGGCCTTGAAATTTGCCGGAGGCACAAACCATTCTTGCACACGTTGCCAGTGAACTTGATCAGTTTGTCAAACCAGTAATTTCGGGTTTAGACAGAGCCAAAGGTAAAAGAGATTGTCATCATTATGTCACTGAAAAATGGAGGTTAGATTTCAAACCCATACGGGTTTCAATTACGAGTTACGATTGGACCCACATTGCAGAAATAATGTAATATTAATAATTTCAGGAAATATGATATTCTAGTCCATGCAAGTTCCTTTATATGTATTAACACATTGATTGCCAGGATCAAAATAACACGGAAATTACACATTTAAAAAAAGTATTTTAAATTGCAGATTTGCCAGCTTGAGAATGTTGTGCTACTAATTCTAATACCTAAAAGCTTTCCCACTACAGAAGTGAGGCTCACTTATCTATAATTCCCTGGATTTGCTCTTACTCCTTTCTTAAATATAGGTATCACCTCTGCTTTTCGCCAGTCATCTGGTAGTGACCCTGTGTAGAGTGAATCTTGAAAAATTAGATATAATGGTTTGGCTATTACAGACCCCAGTTCCCTCAGTACCCGTGTATCTATTCCATCAGGACCTGGGGCTTTATTAATATTTATTTTTTTCAACCGCTTTTGGATTTCTTCCTGTGTTAACCATTTTTTTGGCAAAGGTAGTGTAGCCCCATTATGTTGCTGTGTCCCAACCACTGGTACCTCCCTTGTGTATACCGAAGAAAATAACCTATTTAGCTCATCTGCCTTTTCCTGGTCACTAATTATCAGACGGCCTGTGTCACATTGTAATGTTCCTATAGCTTCCTTCCTGGCCTTCTTCCCATTAATATATTTTAAAAAATATTTTAGGGTTAGTCTTACTCTCCTTTACAACTAACTTTTAATTTTCTATTTTAGCCAGTCTAATAGCCCTTTTGTAAGCCTTGTTGATTTCCTTGTACGAAAAGCAGTCTCTGTCCCCTCTTGTTTGTATAATTTAAATGCCTGTTTTTACTCTGTATCTTGATCTTTAAATCATTGTTAAGCCACATTGGATGTTAATTACTCTTTTACTTTTATTCCCACAAGGTATATGGTGATACATATGTATATTTAGTAAGGATTTCAATGTTGTCCATTTATATTCAGTATTTTTACCTGCCAGTTCTCTGTCACAGTATATACTTTGTATTGCTGCCCTTAGACTGTTAAAATCTGCCTTTTATCCTAATAATCATGACATTATGGTGTTGAATACTATTTGAAAAAATAAAAAAATGGGTTCTTTTATATAATTATAAGACAATAGAAAAACATCTTTGTCGTATACTGAAAAATCTACCTATGTGAATATAACGTAATAGTCTAATACAAGATAACAGCAATTATCTAAGTGAAACTTATAAAACTTAGAACTATCACAAATAATGATTTCTTGAAAAAGAACGATTGTGAAAACAATGATTTTTTAGACAAAGAACCAATGTGATTAAGTTCCATATATAAAGTTTGTTGAGGGACGCTCTGACAAATAAAATATCATAATTTAATTCATGATTATAATTTCAGAATTTCAGAATTAAGTGATAGTAAAAATTATGTATTTCTCGGCTTATATTTTTAAATCAACACAAACTCTCTTCCCCCTTTTTTGTCTGCATCTCATATAGATCATAACAATTCTAAAAAGTTTTGTTTTAATAAAAAATAAATACTAAGTTTTATATATATATTACTATTCACTCTCTTAATAATATCTTTAACTGGATTCACACAGATCATCAGAGAATAATATCACAATAAAAGTTTTTTTTTTAGTTTGTTTGTTCAGAGGACAAGCGGCCCCAGACCATGTCTGGCAGTTTGGTCACACAGCCTTGGAGCATGCCAGGGAAATTCAACATCAATAACTTTATTTAAAATACACAGGGGTACAAAGGGTTGTGAAGGAGGCTGTTATATAAAAGATGCCCATATAAAGCTGCCTTTAGCAGTTTAAATAGCTGTCACTGAGCACAAACAACACACATTAAGCGAAGTGACAAGCGAGCAGCGTCTATCTGTGGAGATCAGCAGCACGTCACCTAGTTGCACGCTGAGCCCTGACTGGATATGGACACACTGTGTAGGACACAGGACAATAGAATGTTATCACAACTAACTGACGCTGAATTTGAATTTGAATCTGATTAAACTGCCTTGTACAACTTAGTGTAATCAGCAAATGGGAGACATTACCTTACAGTCCTATTTCTAAATCATTAATAAATATATTCAAATGAAAAGGGCCTAACACTGATATAAATCAAATTAAAACTCATGATCAGTAAAATGAGTCCATTTCTAAATAAATAAGTTAATTACAGGGTGATCTTGAGGATTTTTTTGTCTCTTTTTCAAGTTTAATCAGTTCTCATATTTTTGGAGGCATTGATAACTCTTTTTTAATTTATGGATCCCTTTTGTTGTAAAAACAGTGACACATTTAAAATCTTTATAAGCTCCTCTGAAGTTATAATGTTCAAGCCTAACAGCCTCGTTCCCTTGCTCCGTTTTTGAGATCCGGGCAAGTTACTTTGCTATTCATTTGCCATCCGTATGCGGGCACTGATCGAGTTACGTGCTGCGAGCTGCGATTTCTAGCGATTTGTCAAATCGCAAGTTACTTCCCTCAAAGCCTTTGATCTTTCATGGCTGCAACAGTTGCGATCGCTAAAAACGCAACTCGATATTTAATTGCTCCAATTTTCCTGCGCTATCCTCTACGTCAAGCCCGCAAATGGCTAAAATCGAACCACAGGTTACTGGGACCAAGGAGGTCTCGCAAAAGGCTTACTTACAAATAAGAGCACTTTAAATGAAAATATAAAATCAATCCAGCACTGTAAATGATGGTGAACACAATGGGAGACATTAGAATTAAAAGCACAACATGCCCATTTTGCACATCGCCAAAATATTATACTTTAATTCATGTTTAATTTTCATCCAAAGTCCTACGGGCTTCAACCTCCAAGCCCTTAGGACTTAGAAATCCAACTTTCATATTTCATTGAAGCCCTACAGGCTTGAATAACGAGTTACGGGCTTGGAGGTAATTCAAGCCCGTATGACATTGGACGGTAATTAAACATGAAATAAAGTATTATATTTTGGCGATGTGTCGAGCTTGAGGATGTTGTGCTTTTAATTCTAATGTCACTCATTGTGTTCCCCATCATTTACAGTGCTGTCCTGATTTTATGTTTGCATTTAAAGTGCGCTGATTTTTCAAGCTTGAACCATGAGTTACGGGCTTGCATCCACGATCATATTCAAGCCCGCAAATGCTACTGTCGAGAGCATGATTCTCGTGACCGACGCCTAACTTGCAAGCCTGGCCAATTGAATAGCACCTTAAATTGAGCCCGCAGCAGGCCCGCAAACGTAAGTCCTACTTTTTGGGGCCTATGATCCTCAATTGAATGAGGCTGTATGTTAATATATATATCAGTAATTATATTCCTTTTCATTTACAGTAGTCATTTTGAAAGCACTGGCACTGTACAAATAAAAGCTTCCTCTGCATTCAAGTTTACTTACACCTCAGAAAGTTAATCAACAGAAACCAAAAGGGTAGAATCTAGTGCAGCATAATTGCATATACATTAGAGGCTGTATTGTTTTTTATTTTTTTTATTTTCAAGTGTAGTTATTAGGAAGAGGGTATGTTTAATACATGGATTTGTTGTAACTTGATGGTTTGGGCTGTAGATGTTTTTCAAATAATATGCAATCTCCTGGGTTTATGAACTGTCCAAACAGGAGGACTCTGACCAGGTTTAAAATGTTTCCTATTTCTAAGAGCAGAACTACAGGACCCCACTTCCTCTTAAACAAGCCATTTATATAAATGAATATTTATAAAAATATTTCAATAATATACAATATTTATATAAAATTAATAAAATGATGCACAATATCACAAACTATCAATGCTACGCCATCTTCTTGTATTACCATTAGCTGTTAAAATCTTGATAAACCATCCAAATCACTTATATTTAAAAAGAAAAAAGAAATCATGTGACCTCACCGTGGGCTTCATTACCTTACTCACCATAAATGTTCATGCAAAGAAATAAACAGAGATTACCCATAGAAACATATATAATAGTCACATAATAAAAGCGGTTTATAAGATTTCTAGGCAAGAACATTTCAGCTGACTTTTTCACATCTGCAAATCAGATTACAGAAATAAAGTTGTAGATTGTATTTAGGATTATTAATTGTAGTCTAACAAAATGTAAACCCACAGCTATTTTTTACGACACTATTCTGAAATGCTCTGTATGTTATTAATAGTAAATAAACTTTTTTTTGTTTTAATACTTTTTATTTATTATTTTTTTTTATAAATACATACATACGTAAAACATATTTGTAATACAATAATACATTACATAACACAGATATTCTTAATTGTAAATACTTTTTATGCCGAAGATATGAGTTACTTCTAACTATTGGAAATCATTTTTAGTTATTAAATATTTAGTCTCTGTGTGTACAAATATACATCCAATACATAGAGAAAACCAAAAGAAAAAGCAATCTACCAACCAAAAAGAAAAAAAAAAAATTACAAATTACTACCTAAGGCCGAGATGGTTAAGGAAAGAGAGAGGTATTATTTGAGTTAAGTTGTGGAGGTCTTAATCAGCAGGCTCTAGAGAAGGGGATGGGAAATATTTGTTCCATAACTCACACTTGTATGTTGGTGATTTAAAAAACCCCTCCTGTGTGAAATCTCGTTCCAAAGTCTGTTTTTACTAATGATAATTTGGATTTCAGACCACGAGGGCAACACACTTCTTTTCCATCTTACTACTATCAGCTATTTGTCTACTATTAAGGCCTGCACTAAAAAGGCTTTTATGTCCAAGGACAATGTAGAGGGAAAGATGTGAAATAAGTTAATTTCAGGTGAAGGTTGAATTACTAATGCAATTATTGCAGAAAGCTTTAAATATGCATTCTGCCAAAACTGGTTTGCTATTGGACAGCTCCAGCAAATATTCAAAGTTGAACCAATCTGTCCACGATTTCTCCAACAGTATTTGTGGTTTTCTACATTACTGATATTCCATAGTTTAGTTGGCACCATATGCCATCTATTAATTACCTTAAGTCTCTCCATACAAGGCATATTTAATAAATCTTTCTGTTATAGAAAAAGCTTTATACCAAGTCTCTATAGGCCATAAAAGGCCAAGCTCTTCTTCCCATAATCTTATTTTATATAATTTCAATTCGTCTCTGGTATTTCTAATCATATTAAAACACTTTTATTATTCACAAGCAGTAATTTCTCACATAGTGTTAATTGTCTAATTTCTTTCGAATTAAATTTAGAAGAGAATAAAATTACTTTAAGTCTATTGTAGTCTAACCATGAATGAGCTGGAATGTTGTATTTCCTCCTTAATTTCTCAAATTTAATAAAGTTATTATTTGAATACAAATCTCTCAGATGTTTACAACCATTTACTACTAATGTATCTAAAACATAAACAAACAGTTTGGCAAGTAAAGACAGGGGAGTTAATGGACTTGGAAAAGGAATTAAGGTACATTTTTCATTTAGCCTAATCCATAGTTTAGAATCTTTCCCTGTGGAAGAAGCCCTATATTTAAACTCCTTAAAAGAAATATGATCTTGGAAGAGCATATGTTTAAAATCCGCTTTGAGAAGAGTATCCCTGTCAATCTGCATCCATTTGTTTGAATCTTCATTGTCAAGCCATCTTATTAACGTGGCTTCATAATAACTTTTTAAATCTGGGTAGGCTATGCCTCCTCTATTATATTTACTTATTTTATGTTGTCTTTTAATTCACATCTTTTTATGTCTTTTGAAGTTGGGTAATTATATACAGTTGAATAGGAAATGGAATGCACCGCATTAGATAACTTATCTTTGGAAGTATAGACATCTTAATGGCTATACTCTTGCCTAACCAAGAGATGTTTACATTTTTCCAATTAGTCAATAAATCTTCTATGTTCTTATACTGTATACTGTATACTGTATAATAATTGGCTTTAATCAATTGCTTTATATCTGTATATAAAGAAATGCCTAAATGTTTTAAAGATGATTGCCATTTATATGGATAGATTGTTTTAAATAAATCCAGATCTAGAACAGCAAGATTAAACGGCATGGCTTCTGATTTTAAAAGGTTTAACTTGTAGTTAGACACTTTACTGTATTCATCAATAACAGTATAGAGCTTCCAACGATTTTAAAGGGTTTTATAAAGTAACTATTATTTCTTCTGCAAATTGGGAGATTTCATAATCCTTTCCATCTACTTTTATCCTTTGAATCTCTTTTGAGTCTCTAACGGCAACAGCCAGGGGTTCGATCATGAGAGCAAAAATTAATGGAGACAATGGAAAACTCTGCCTGGTACCGTTAGAAATCTCTATTTCCCCTGATTTAAATCCAGGGCCGCATACAATTGCAGTTGGATTAACATATAGGGTGCATATGGCTTTAGAGGCAAAATCTTCTAGCCCGTATTTGGACAGGATAAGGTACATATAGTCTCAATCTACCCTGTCAAAAGCCTTCTCTGCGTCTAAAGGCAAAAATATTAGCAATTTCTTTTTCACATAATTTATAATATTAGTTAATAAAGCTATCTGGATCTGGCACAGAAACAAACAGTTTGGCAAGTAAAGACAGGGGAGTTAACGGACCAGGTTTTAAATTAGAAATAGCTCATAACATATATTTTTCAGATATTTCTTTGTTAAGAGTAATCAGTTAAAACTGATTGGGAAATCTTGGGAAGATTTATTTTTTCCAGAATGTTTTGTATGTCAGCTGTTCTAGAGCTATCTGGGTCTTTATTAGTATTCAATTATAAAGATTGTGATAATAGTTCTCAAAGATCTTGGCTATATCTTCTGGCCTTGAAAAAGTTTTGTTATTATGTCTTATTGAATCTATTCTTATGTGTTTTTTTTCTTAAGTTTATTAACCAACATTCTTACAGCTTTATTGGTGCAAAAATAGAGGTGTTGTTGTAAAGCCCAAATAGATTTATCCACAATTATTTGTTGTATTTTTTTAATCTGGAATTGCACTTTCCTTATTTGTTCTAGTGTGTTACTACTAGGATTTAATTTGTTTTGTCTGTCTAATTTAACTAGATCAATATGGAGATCTCTTAATGATTGGCATCTCTATTTCTTTTTGCACTTGCCATTTAATAAGTAGACTTTTTACGTAAGCTGTGTGCCTTAGCCAAACCATAGCTTTTGAGTTTACTGAATTATTGTTTATTTTTTTTAAAACAGCTCCAATTCTTTCTTTATTTTTCTAATATTGCTAAGTCTTTAAGAAGTTTAATATTCAATTTCCATGATGGGCGTATGGGTTGTTGTTTACTTGTTTTCGAAGTTAAAGAAGTCATCCCATGATCAGCCCAAATAATTGGGTCTATCTCAGCTTTTAATATATTTTTTAACCCCAAGTCGTTAACAAAAATATAATCCAACCTTCCATAGGATTTATGTCTATGAGGGGTTGTAGTGTTCTCTATGTGTCATATAGACCATATTTTACCATAATGTTATAAAAACTCTTGGTATTTTGTGGTATATACAACGTTTAAGTTTAAACTTTTAATTGAGTTCTTATCCAATTCAGGGTTCATACACAGATTAAAGTCGCCACAAACTATTAAGAAACCTGTAAAAAACTTCCTTAGAAACATCAACATACGACTAATAAATTTGACCACTCCTTTATTAGTATAAACATTGAGAATTGTGTATTTTTGATTATTAATCATTCCTGAACACATTGCATATTGGCCTTCTGAATCTATGTCAAATAAATCTTCCTTCAACTGTAAGTTCTTATTAAAAAAATATGGATATGCCGCTCACCCTATTTTTGTATGTGGAATCATAACCTCCTGTATAATATTTATCCAGATAACTTGGGGTTTTCCTGTCTGCAAAAGAGGTTCTTGCAGGCAAATTATGTCTGCCTTCTTATATAAATGTTTAAAGGCCATACGTCTCTTACACGCTACATTCAGGCCTTGGACGTTCTGACTATCCAATTTCAAAGACATTTTTCTCTGGACCAGAACTATTAAGGCCCATACATTACCTTTGGTCTCTCGTCCACAACCATCTCAAGCTCAGGAGCATAACAAAATCAAAAAAAAAAACACACAATAAAACATACATAGTATACAACAATCCTCTTGCATAGGAAGTATAATTCTCAATACACTGTCGCTCAAACCACTTCCTCTAGGGCGAGCGCTGAGTGAATTAGGCAAATGTGTACTAAATTAATTTGAAGACCCAGCAGCAGTCACTAACCATACATGTTTTACATTTATTTTTACAATATATTTTTAAGTATTAAATAAAAGTTAAATTTTACTTTAAATCTGTGGTCTTCCGTTTTTTTGCTCTAGATCAATTGCCATTTATATAATAAATATTGTCATATGAATCAAACCAGGATATGACCAATAAATGAGTGCCCTTTACCTTCTACTAATGTTTCCAATAAATTATCCTTTATGAGGTTTGATTGAATTATACTACCCATTACCCAAAGAAAAATCTAAATTCCAGACCACTCCTAGGAAACTTGAAGATTTTTCCATTAAAAGGCAAATTTCTAAATGACTCCACTCACTAATCACCTCAAGGTAGATTATAGCTCTTTTGATACATCAGGAAGGGTAGAGAAAAGATGTAAATTTTTTGTTATAATTAGTGAAATATAATATCTTAAGTTAATACCTAAGATGCATTACTTTTGTAAATGATTATCCATGTTTCCTTATTCATTCAAGCAAAATATATTTGTTTAAATATAACCAATACTATTGCCCTACCAAAGTGTGTAATTCCTTTTTTTTTATGAATCTAAGCTCCCCATTGTGAATTAGACTAGTACTTAAACAACTCATATTATAATTCCATCTTGATTCACTTTGATTACCTAGCATTTCAATTTGAAGTCACGCCTAAGAGTGGTTGTCTTATTTATAAAAAAATTCAATTTAAATGTAAATGTGCCCCATCTTATAAAAAAATAAATAATAATAAGTGAGTTGAACTCTTTATCCTTAGGTTCATTCAAACCTTTGGAGACAGATCTAATGTGGGGGTCTACTATTCCTCAAGTACTTCATTAAAGTGCATACCGCTATTGTAAAACCCTTTCATTCCTAAAAGTTAGCGCTATTTTAAATAGTGTACTGTGTGAAAACAACATTTTAAAGTGAAAATACATGTAAAGGTAACCCATACATTTTTATTTTATTTCTCCCCTAACCTCATCTAATTCATGTGATAACTCTGCTTATATTAAGGCCAACCTTTGGTTATAATTTACCACACTCTCTTTAGTCACTTATTATCTATTTTCTTCAAAGTGGGAGACATAAGTGCTTACATTAGTATTCCTTTTTCTAATAAATATTGCCATATGAATCAAACCAGGATATGACCAATAAATGAGTGCCCTTTACCTTCTACTAATGTTTCCAATAAATTATCCTTTATGAGGTTTGATTGAATTATACTACCCATTACCCAAAGAAAAATCTAAATTCCAGACCACTCCTAGGAAACTTGAAGATTTTTCCATTAAAAGGCAAATTTCTAAATGACTCCACTCACTAATCACCTCAAGGTAGATTATAGCTCTTTTGATACATCCGGAAGGGTAGAGAAAAGATGTAAATTTTTTGTTATAATTAGTGAAATATAATATCTTAAGTTAATACCTAAGATGCATTACTTTTGTAAATGATTATCCATGTTTCCTTATTCATTCAAGCAAAATATATTTGTTTAAATATAACCAATACTATTGCCCTACCAAAGTGTGTAATTCCTTTTTTTTATGAATCTAAGCTCCCCATTGTGAATTAGACTAGTACCAAACAACTCATATTATAATTCCATCTTGATTCACTTTGATTACCTAGCATTTCAATTTGAAGTCACGCCTAAGAGTGGTTGTCTTATTTATAAAAAAATTCAATTTAAATGTAAATGTGCCCCATCTTATTAAAAAAAATAATTAATAAGTGAGTTGAACTCTTTATCCTTAGGTACATTCAATCCTTCTCTCTCTCCAAACCTTTGGAGACAGATCTAATGTGGGGGTCTACTATTCCTCAAGTACTTCATTAAAGTGCATACCGCTATTGTAAAACCCTTTCATTCCTAAAAGTTAGCGCTATTTTAAATAGTGTACTGTGTGAAAACAACATTTTAAAGTGAAAATACATGTAAAGGTAACCCATACATTTTTATTTTATTTCTCCCCTAACCTCATCTAATTCATGTGATAACTCTGCTTATATTAAGGCCAACCTTTGGTTATAATTTACCACACTCTCTTTAGTCACTTATTATCTATTTTCTTCAAAGTGGGAGACATAAGTGCTTACATTAGTATTCCTTTTTCTAGTTAATTCTTTACTCCTCTCAACCAAGGGCACTGATATTAAATTTCCGTAAAAAGTCATCAATTAAAATTTGCCTTAAGCTTGCTAAATGATTTTATGTATTTGCTTCACCAGGCTGGAATTTGGCTTCTTTTAAAAACTGATTTCCTTCATATAATGTATTAACTATCTTTTTACTAGATCCATAAGTAATTATTAATTTTGTAGGAAATACCTACTTATAAAAAAAATTCTTGTTCCAAAGTATTCTAGTAAAAGATCTTAATTCCTTTTGTTCTACAATAATATCTCTGGAAAGATCTGTATCTTTTAAAATGGAGCCTCAAAGTTTTTAAGATCAAATGATTTCCTGAGAATAGCCTCTTTATATGGTTGAAAGTGTAACTTAACAATAACATCACTGTCATTTGTTTCTTTTTTCGAAAGAGGTAATCTATGGATTTTAGCTATCATTTGCTCTTTAGGAAAACAGGACTAACCAAAACAGAGAAAAAAATAAATCACAAATTTAGTCAGTTCTGGGAATAAAACATCTTTTGATATACCCCTTATTCTAAGATTATTCTGTCTAGAAAAAAAAATCCAATTTACTACATTTCTTCTTAAGGTCAGAAATGTCTTCCTTTAACCTTTGAGACTCCAACTGGGCAATATGTTGTTCATTTGTGAAAATTAACTGTTGTTCTTCTATTATCTCTATTTTCTCCAATAGTGTATTAATATCTTTAGAATTTTTAGCAATTTCAGTAGTTAATTTCGGTAGTTAACTGTAATAATCAAGAGTTTCAATTCTTTCAATTGAACCTTCATTGCAGTAATAGTTAATTTCTCTTCTTCTATTTCAGATACTATAATAGAGTCCTCCATAATCGGCAGCTCTCTGGAGGCAATCTGGGGCTTTGATTGATCTATTGTGTGATGTAAACTCTAAACAAGAATTATCTAGATCTCTAGATTTATTTATCAGAGAAAATAAATTACCTGTTTTCTTAGGTTTTTTCTTATCTTTTACTTTACTTTCAGATGATTGGTTTTCTTTGTTTTTCATTTTGACCTCACAATATACCTTGAGTTTAAAATAGAATAAAATTATATCAGAGTTTCCAAGGGGATCCTAAAACTGCCCAAATTAGATATGTTCTTAACAGCTCTCTGAGTGCAACCTTTTATAATTATGACCTCTTGCCCCTACTTAGTATGATCTAGTATCTAATAGGACATATATTTTTTAAACAGTTATAAAATCCTAATATCAGAATCTTAATATATAGCCCAAACAGGCCCAAATAGTTAGATATTACAGAAACAGATAAACAAGAGTGATCATCAGTCCATTATCGAGTTTCTACCACATTTTCTTCATATAAAAGTAGAGATTTATCCATAATAATTTACTGCTTTTAATTCTATAAACCTCTTCTTGATTTAGGATTTAAATCACCCTTTTCAGGACACTTTGTGTCTTAGAGTATTTATATGTAATTTCCATTTATTGCTGAGTTATGGGCAAATATTAGCATTTAAGCAGTAGAAAGGAAAACCACATAGAGCTGCCCCCCAGCTCAATCACTCACATCTGGTAGAATGCAGCAGATTTAATATTAAGTGAATCACCATATTCAGCTCAGAGTTTGTAAAGTCTGGGGTCTAATTGTGGCACCAATATTGCGCTATCTACCCCCCTAAACATCAGATGAATCTCACCCAGTCTCTGCGCCGCTTCTCCCATCCAAGAGGCTCCAGTATCCCCTTGCAATGCTCTTGGACCACCAGGTGAAGCACTGAGATTTACCATGGGGCGCAGCTCTGCAGGGTGGGTACACCCCTTCATGGTCGGACACCTCAGTGCTCCTCGGGGTTCCAGTTACTACATTTAACTATCCTGTGTTCCATACTGCATCTGCTCAGTGTGTCCTAGCATCTTCCAGTAGGATCCATCTATTCAAGGTTAGCTGTGAGGATAAACCACGTTTTCCTGTGGGGATATCTCAAAGCGTGGTAAAAGCATGCTCTGGCGTCTGCACTGACCCGCCGCCATTGCCCGTTAGCGTCTCAGGCTAACAACTTCCTGGGCATGTCCATTCCTCAGATTAGTAAATAAACTTGATATTAAAATAATTCATTTTATTTAAAACAAGTTAAAATCAAACAAGATAAAATCCAGATTAGGCAGAAATGTTATTATATTTAATTTGGTTTAACTGCAGGATTATACACATTGTTATATAATAATTGAGGTTAAAAAATACTTTTAGTCCATCAAGCTCAACCTTTTTAGATCTCCTCTGATCTGCAATATGCAGATTAATTATTAATTGATCGAGAGGAAGGCAAACAGAAAAAAACCCAAGTGAAACTATGTCAATTATCTCAAAAGGGGAACAAATATAAAAGTCCTTCCTGACCCCAGAAACAGGCGATCGGATTCCTCCCGAGATCAATACTCCATCTTTAATTATTTAGGATAGCCCTGAATGCCCTTTTCATTTAAAATATATCCAATCCCATTTTAAAGTTATCTATCGAATCCGCTATCACCACTTCCCTTGGTAGAGAATTCCACAGATTAACCACCCTTACTGTGAAGAACCCTTTTCTTTCTTTAAGGTGGAATCTTTTTACTTCTAAGCTCAAGGGATGTTCTCTTGTCAGTTGAAAACCTCGTGGCACAAAAAGTTCACTTGACAAATCTTTATACTGACCCTGGATGTATTTATATAAGGTAATAATATCTACTCTTAGACACATTTCTTCTAGGGAAAATAAGCTTAATTTGGTTAGTCTTTCTTCATAACTTAGCCCCTCCATTCCCCTTATTAGTTTTGTTGCCCTTCTCTGTACCTTTTCCAGCTCTAAAATGTCCTTTTTATGTAGTGGTGGCCAAAATTGTACTCCATATTCCAAACACAATAGTTTGGATCATTTTTTTCATAATTTGTTTACAGCATTTAAAGGTAGTTTTGTCATTTTTGTCATTTATGGTACATTTGTTCCTTTTTTCTTTATTGGTTAATTTCAGTAGAAAAAATACATGGTTCCTAAAATCACTAATGAGTATGATCAGCATTTGTATTTCAGAAGAACCTTAATTAATAGATGTTAAACAAGACAAAACTCCCACATGAATAAAGTGAAAAGTAAATCTGTTGCAGTGACAGTCTCCAGTATATCACAATATTTAAAAAAAATAAAATAATATAATAACATATTTATTTTCTAAAACAAATAAGGGGACGGTGTAAAAGCCGGAACGGAACGGAACAGGCCAGAACAGGCCATTTATAAAAAAAATCAATGACAATATCACTGGGATGTGTTAGATATTATTGAGAACAATATTTAAGAACCAAAACAAATTCAATATAATACTTTTTTAACCCTTTAAAAAACCCAAAATCAATCGGAACAGGCAAAAACAGGCCGGAACGCACACTTTATGAAGGGAATCCATGCTAAAATCATTTGGATGTGTTAAATATATTTGAGAACTCTATTTAAGAGCTAACCCCAATCTAATAGTATGCTTTATTAACCCTTTAACATGCCAAAATACAATATTCCAAAAAAATGACCCAGAACGGCGGCTTTCCAGATGGTCAAAAATACCAAACTCACCAAATACACAGAACTAGGTGGAAATAATGTAATAACCTTAATAAATTCCATAGAAACTAATTTCAAGTACCCATTCCCGGGCCAAAATACAATATTTTGCAAAATGACCCGGAACAGCGACTTTTTAGAGGGTCAAAAATACCAAATTCACCAAATACACACAACTAGGTGGGATTCATGTAATAACCTTCATAAATTCCATAGGCCCTAATTCAATTGCGATTTGTCCAATTGAATAGGACCCTAAATAAGCACATAGCATTTTTTTTTTTTAAATAAGTTTTTAGTTAGTGAAAACATTGCTTTTGGATAGATGCTTACTAACTAAAAACTTATTAACTAATTTCAAGTACCCATTCCGGGCCAAAATACAATATTTCGCAAAATGACCCGGAACGGCGGCTTTCCACATGGTCAAAAATACCAAACTCATCAAATACACAGAACTAGGTGGGATTCATGTAATAACCTTCATAAGTTCCACAGAAACTCATTTCAAGTACCCATTCCGGGCCAAAATACAGTATTTCGCAAAATGACCCGGAACGGCGACTTTTTAGAGGCTCAAAAATACCAAATTCACCAAATAGACATAACTCGGTGGGATTCATGTAATAACCTTCATAAATTCCACAGAAACTCATTTCAAGTACCCATTCCGGGCCAAAATACAGTATTTCGCAAAATGACCCGGAACGGCGACTTTTTAGAGGGCCAAAAATACTAAATTCACCAAATACACACAACTAGGTGGGATTCATGTAATAACTTTCATAAATTCTATAGAAACTAATTTGAAGTATCCATTCCGAGCCAAAATACAATATTTCGCAAAATGACCCGGAACAGCAACTTTTTAGAGGGTCAAAAATACCAAATTCACCAAATAGACATAACTCGGTGGGATTCATGTAATAACCTTCATAAATTCCACAGAAACTCATTTCAAGTACCCATTCCGGGCCAAAATACAATATTTCGCAAAATGACCCGGAACGGCGGCTTTCCACATGGTCAAAAATGCCAAACTCATCAAATACACAGAACTAGGTGGGATTCATGTAATAACCTTCATAAGTTCCACAGAAACTAATTTCAAGTACCCATTCCGGGCCAAAATACAATATTTCGCAAAATGACCCGGAACGGCGACTTTTTAGAGGCTCAAAAATACCAAATTCACTAAATGCACAGAACTAGGTGGGATTCATGTAATAACCTTCATAAATTCCACAGAAAATAATTTCAAGTACCCATTCCGGGCCAAAATACAATATTTTGCAAAATGACCCGGAACGGCGACTTTTTAGAGGGTCAAAAATACTAAATTCACCAAATACACACAACTAGGTGGGATTCATGTAATAACTTTCATAAATTCTATAGAAACTAATTTGAAGTACCCATTCTGGGCCAAAATACAATATTTCGCAAAATGACCCGGAACAGCGACTTTTTGGAGGGTCAAAAATACCAAATTCACCAAATAGACATAACTCGGTGGGATTCATGTAATAACCTTCATAAATTCCACAGAAACTCATTTCAAGTACCCATTCCGGGCCAAAATACAATATTTCGCAAAATGACCCGGAACGGCGACTTTATAGAGGGTCAAAAATACCAAATTTACCAAATACACACAACTAGGTGGGATTCATGTAATAACCTTCATAAATTCCACAGAAACTAGTTTTAAGTACCTTGTCTTGGCAGAATACTTACAAACTGCTAGTTCGCAAAGTGTGGGAGATACCCCCCCCCCTTCCCCTGCAAGGAACAGATAGAGGGGGGAGGGAAAGAGAGGAGGAAAGGGGGAAAGAGACACAGGGAAAGAAGGGGGTAAGTGGGGGATGAGGCACAGGAGAGGGAGGGGGTAAGTGGGGGATGAGACACAGGGGAGGGAGGGGGATAAGTGGGGGATGAGACACAGTGGATGGAGGGGGGGTAGTGGAGCATGAGACACAGGGGAGGGGGAAAGTGGGGGATGAGACACAGGGGAGGGAAGGTAGGGTATGAGACTCTGGAAGGAAGGGGGGATATGAGACACAGGGGGGGAAGAGACACAGGTGGGGTATGAGACGGGGTGAATTGGGTGATATGAGACACGGGGGGAAGGGGGGTATGAGACACGGGAGAGAAAGGGGTGTATGAGACACAGGCGCTTATTGCAGTGTTGCCTGAAAGGGGCACCATTGCTCATGTGGCAGTCTGCAATGAGCGCTGAAGGCGCTCACTGCAGTGCGGCCTGCAATGAGAGCTTTCGCTCATGTGGTGGCCTGCAATGAGTGCAAAAGGCGCTTATTGCAGGCCGCACTTCAATGAGCGCCTTCAATCATGTGGCAGCCTGCAATCAGCGACTAAGGCACTCATTGCAGGACGCCACATGCGAGCCTCGCGAACCCAAAACAACATTTCCAAACTTTACTTCTATAACCCGTATCATAGGTGTATCACCATAATAGTTGTCAGTTCGCGTTTTTGGTGCCTGTTTGCGCTGTTGGTCAAGTTTGCGTGCGTCGTTGAGCCAAGCTCGCAATCGGGCTCAACGAAGCACGTAAGCGGCCGCTGATGGAACAGCATAAACCCAACGTTGTGGAGCGCGACGCGCTCCACGCACCAACATAGCACAGAAGCGTGCAAGGTGCACTTCAAGCCGTCTGCGCGCAAAGCATGCAGACAGTCTAGGACCTTCAACAGTGTGGAGCGCAGCACGCTCCACGCACCAACATAGCACAGAAGCGTGCCAGGTGCGCTTCAAGCCGTCTGCGCGCAAAGCACGCAGACAGTCTAGGACCTTCAACAGTGTGGAGCGCAGCGCGCTCCACGCACCAACATAGCACAGAAGCGCAAAACGCTTAAAGATGTCTGCATGAATAGCACGCACACACACACAGTTCTTTAAACACAACGTGCAAGTAGCGCATTTATAAAAAGCCCCCAAAAAAGTTGATAAAAACATTAAATTATAAGTACTCACATGCACAACCAGCGCATTTAAAAATACACAAAAAAAAATTATATAAAAAAAAAATATAAGTACTTACATCTAACTCATAATTAGTGATGTCGCAAACATAAAATTTTGGGTTCACGAACGGCGAACGCAAATTTCCTCAAATGTTCGCGAACCGGCGAACCGCCATAGACTTCAATGGGCAGGCGAATTTTAAAACCCACAGGGACTCTTTCTGGCCACAATAGTGATGGAAAAGTTGTTTCAACGGGACTAACACCTGGACTGTGGCATGCCGGAGGGGGATCCATGGCAAAACTCCCACAGAAAATTACATAGTTGATGCAGAGTCTGGTTTTAATCCATAAAGGGCATAAATCACCTAACATTCCTAAATTGTTTGGAATAACGTGCTTTAAAACATCAGGTATGATGTTGTATCGATCAGGTAGTGTAAGGGTTACACCCGCTTCACAGTAACAGAGCAAACTCCCCGTTTAACGCACTGCAAACAACTGCAAACAGTCCATTTGCACAACCGCAAACTCCTCATTTGCACAAGGTTGGATACCGGTGGCACGTCAATTGAGCCCGTCTTACTTGAGCGCTCCCACAATTCAGCGCACAGAGCTGCGCTGTAATGTCGCCGTGGACTGCAGCCGAGTGCAGTGAAGATTTGTTACTGTATTAAAACTTGTTAATGTGCCCCATTGTCACCCTTGCAGCAGGTAAGTACTAATCTAGTTGCTTAGCGTGTTAAAACGTGTATTAATAACATAGTTGTTTAACAGCAGCCTGATTGCCCATAGCGTTACCGGTGGCGGTAACATACAATCAGCCTGCTCTTAAACATAAACTATGTTATTAATATACGTTTTAACACGCTAAGCAACTAGATTAGTACTTACCTGCTGCAAGGGGGACAGTGGGGCACATTAACAAGTTTTAATACAGTAACAAATCTTCACCCCCAGCACCTTAGCGTAACCCTGGCTACTTAACCCTAACTCCCAGCACCTCACTGTAACCCTGGCTGCCTAACCCTAACCCCCCAGCACCTCCAGAATTTTAATGAAATAATCACATATATAGTTGTCAGTCGGTGTCCTTGGTCACCGTTTGCAAGCTACGTAACGCTCTAGCACGCAAACGAAGGCAAAAAAATAAAAATAAAACACTAATAGGTTTTGCGTGAAAAATGCAAAAATATAGTGTGCATACATAAATATTTTAAAAGAAGATGGCACCGTCTAAGTCCACATAGGGTCGAAGGCGCTCATTGCGAGGCACACATCAGCGGCGCCATCTAAGTCAACGTCGGGTCCGGCCTGCAATGAGCAATTACTCGCATTCTGTGGCAAACAACATTAACAGACTTCACTTTTTAACCCCGTCATTGTTGACGGACAAGTTGCTAGTATATATATATTTATGTGTATATGTGTGTGTATATATATATATATTTTTTTTTTATATAGAAATAAATACGTATATATATATATGTGTGTGCGTGTATACATATGTATATATATGTATATACATATATATTACACATTACATGTTAATATTTTTATATATTTTTATTATATATATATATATATATATATATATATATATATATATATAAATATCACATATAATAGTTGTTGTAATTGCGAGTTGTCATCACCCAGTGATAATATTTGCATGACCGACAACTCGCAATTACAAAAATTAGCAAAAGTTGCGAGTTGTGCATGCGCATTGTGACTCAAGTCAAGCATGCGCATTGCACAGACGGCCAGGGGCACGCTCGTGGCCAGCACAGACGACGCAATAGCAAAACAAAAGGGGAGGGAGAGGGGGAGAAAAGACACAGGGGGGAGAGGGGTGGAGGATAGAGACACAGGGGTGGGGAAAGAGGTGGGGGAAGAGACACAGGGGGAGGGGGGAAGGGGGAAGAGACACAGGGAGAGGGAGAGGGGTGGGGGCTAGAGACACAGAGGGGAGAAAGCGGTTGGGGGAAGAGACACGGGGTAGAGGGGTACCTTTGATAAATTTGAAGAGACACAGGGGGGAGTGGGGTATGGGGGAAGAGACATAGGGAGAGAGAGAAGAGAAAGAGACACAGGGGAGAAGAGGGGGAAAGAGACACAGGGGAGGGGAAGAGACAGGGAAGGGAGAGAGGGGGAAAGGAGACATAGGGGAGTGAGATGGGGGAAGGAGACACGGGGGAGAGGGGGAGGAGACACGGGAGAGAGAGGGGAGAAAAGAGACAGTGGGGGAGAAACACAGGGGAAGAAGAGGGGGAAGAGACACAGGGGAAGAGGGGCAGGAAGAGACAGGGTAGGGAGACACGGGGGAGAGAGATGTGGCAGGAGACACGGGCTGGGATAAGGAGAGGAAATTCCAATTCTTTATCAAACATTTTTTAAATTTAGGCCTTGGAAATATGTTGAAAACATTTCAAAATATCATATCACATTTCAAATATTACTTATCTGTCAATACAAGATATTACATGTTTGTAAATTGACGGGAATATAAACTTCACAATTTAATTGCAGCAATATTTCTTCAGGGGTAAGAAAGCTCTAGCATGTCTCCCTGCATCCATCTTGTTGTCATTCTACCTTATGAACTAAAATTAAGTCTTTCCTGTTTTATGCTTAATATTCCTGGAAACTTAAATTTATTTTCCATTTGTTCCCCCAACTAAGATTATAGATACAGTTTTTCCATTTATACCAATAACCAGTCATTCTGTATTCAAATGTATCAAAGGTATTCAGAAACCCCCGTAATATGTATCCATGAACTTCTTTTTTGGATCTTGCCAGTACGGAGCTTAGTAGTTTTTTTGCTCTCAAAGTTCATTTTTTTGCCAGGATTATAATAATCTGTATTTATTTATGTGAATTAATATCAATATATTCCAATGTATCAATAACAATTTCTCTTTTATAAAAAATAGATTTATCTTAATCAGATTATTCAATGAAACTTGTATTTTATTTCAAATTATTCCAAATTATTTACATATTTTATAACAATATACATAGCAATATAGCAATATACAGTATAATAGGATACAATTTCTTAGATTTAGTAGCAACTTCTTAATATTGGAATAATATTTATACTAAGCTGACATGTTTTATAGTTATGAAAGTTGAACCATTGCAGTTTCCCTTTAACACTTTTCAACACTGAAATAATAATCTGACATTAAGCAACATCATGTTATAGATGAAAACATATCAGCCTTCAGCATTGTTTTGACAGCAGTTTGGACATTTGAATATGCCACGGGGAGCCTGAGTTATTTCAAGGCAGGATAGATGGTACCAGTCCTGACATACTCCCTGGCACAGAACCATTGTGTCATTCTTTGGTTTCTTGCACAAATTACCCATTAAACACAAAGTCCAATGTGAGGTATAATATTATTCAATTGCTGAAGATAAGAATTCTATTGTGGACAATGATTGATTAGGCACATTTCTTGAAACAGGGGTTTTGAAATTGCTCATGACTTTATGATGTATTTGCTTCTTCATTCTCCTTTGTTGACTCTGAGTTGCACTTGGCAGCGGAAGAAAGTTTTTTTTGCTGAGAAGTCCCATGGCAATCCACTGCCTTACAGGCACCATGTCTACTGGGAATGGGACTGAAGAGCCACTGCACAACACATGTGCAAACAGACATACAAATACCCCACAATTGTAACTGTCTTGTTGAACTGGTATATCAGTAGGTGCATGAATGATCCACTCAGACCAATTTATTGATGAAGCTGACTGCATCTCTAAAAAAGTTTGCAGGATATCAGTATACTTGTTGGAGAAACCATGTTTGGAATCAAGATACAGAATAATTTTCCATTTGAAGAACACAATAATCAGTATCCAGTGAGAATTGTATATGTTAGTTGGGATGAGCCAGATGTCCTTCACCATAACATCCAAGTTTGTACCAAAGTTATGGACACTTGTTGTATACCCTTGCAATTCTATGGACTGCATAATAAACGGACTGATGACACACACATCAACATCTGTACTTTTAACAGTCTCCAGACTAGCTCTAATGACAGTATCAACTAGCCAATTTTGATCCAGAAGCGATTTCATGTCTATTGCATTGATGTAGACTCTTTGTATGGCTGCATTTCTCATGCGTGGATAGCCTGTTGTAGATTCCCATGGAACAGGTTCATATTTTCTTACAAGTTCTCCTTGTTTAATTTTTTGAGGGGTGCTTGTAATATAAGGGACTCCTTGTTCAAGACCTAAGGCAAAGGATGATAGTACCATTTCTTTATCACCATCTTTA
Organism: Discoglossus pictus; assembly: GCA_027410445.1. Classification (NCBI taxonomy): domain Eukaryota; kingdom Metazoa; phylum Chordata; class Amphibia; order Anura; family Alytidae; genus Discoglossus; species Discoglossus pictus. The sequence goes on along the minus strand of CM050169.1, from coordinate 119,558,341 downwards.
TTTCCATTTGCCTTCTTTTCCAGTTGGGAGGCTTCATTCGTAGTATAAGAATTTATCAAAAGGGAATCGGATGCAGGCAGTATGGTTAACTCATCCTTTTGCCTTGGTTTTTTTCTTCCAGATTTTCCTTTTCATCCACTCATCCTCAGTTTTTTCAAAGAATGCATCACCTTTGTCTCATGTAGACCCTTTCCTACAGAAATCCAGGCTGCCATAATATAGTAGCATGACCTGGAACTGTTGCAAGAACATGTTTCTCTTGGGAATAATTTCACCACATGTTCTTTCTGACGTAATCCTCTGATAACAAAACAGCCAGACTGTGCTTGTAAGAAAATGCGGTTCTGTTTTATTATTAAATCTGCTAGACCTTCTATTGTCTTTGCTTTACGGTCTTTTCTTTGAAGTTCATGTACATGGTCTGTTTCCATCTTTCCCTGCTTTATGAAGTACACAATATCATCCACAGGAACACAGTCTTCTGGAAACTGTGTAGTATCAGGATTTAGTTGTCAAATGCCATGTTCTGCTGAGAGGTGGTAATTTCCAGTTCCACACAGGCCTCTAAGAATTTATTTTTAATAATATGTCTGAAGGAAATAAAATGTTAAAACCATTTCATCCATGTTCACTTCCTTCTCCATACAAAGCCTCTTGAACACAGCATTCATGCTCTCAGATACATTAGTGGTAATGCCACTGGTTTTCTTGTAGATCCCTCTTTTTTCCAAGAGCCATCTGCCACAGTTATTCACAATGGTTTTTTTAAGCTTCTGATTAAAATAGTCAAGAAAGCCTGCACTCCACTTTACCTCCAACTTCTGAAGCAATTTCTGAAACTCGTGTTCACTCTCACTATCCATAAGTTTAAGGATATTGTTGGTATAAACTTTCCGATCAATTTTTCCTCCTTCATGTGCTGAGACCCAGAACTCTACATCTTTTATAATATGATTCCAACAAAGCACGTGTGTACAACCTGGAATTGCTTTCTCAATAGCATTCACAATGGCTGCTTCTCTATCAGTGACTATAACAAGAGAATCATTGTTGATCTGGGGTATGCGTTTTCCTACAAATGAAAAAAAAACCTCATGCACATTTGTTGTGCGTTTATCATGGATCATTATAGCCAAACGGATTGCTGGGTTTTCCTCAAAGAAACCACACTGAAAAATTAAAGGTGACACATAAAAGTCTCCAAGGTTAAACGTTGTATCGTAAGACAGAAGTGTGTTTGCTTTCAACATGATCACTTCTTCAAAAATATTAATAATTTCTGGAAGAGCCAAGATTACAGATACCTCAGGGACAAGGGTATATTCATAGACAAACCCTTCCAGTGCATAGTGAAGTTCATACACACCATATAGGTCATCATGGCTGATTCTACTTTTGTTTTTCTCATATTTCAGTTTATTTTTTATTTGTTGTGTATCTTTAGGAAGCATTACTTTTATATATTCAGCTGATGCTACAGTTGTTGCTATTTTACGCTGATAAAACTTAAATGGGCTAAAGTGTTTTTGTCCGACTGCTTCTGACAACACAGATGGCATGGTACGTACATGACCTCTCATTGTATATTTTGTCATATTTCCATGAGGTATAGATGGCTGAGGTCTCTCATCCTGTCCCAGATAATGGACTATTATCCTGTTTATACTTCCATCAGGCACTTCATACGCATATCTGTGAAACAACACTTGCTCTGCATTAATTAGTCTTTGAAAGTAAATCTTTCTTATGAGAGGGTCCCTCCTTGGCAGCAAATGCCTTCCTTTCTGAATCCAATTGAACTGATCACATCTCCAGTCACTTTTTTTATGAATTTGTCCATCATAGCTATAAACAAACACCTGCCCACATCTTGGCTTAGCAGCTGGGAGAGTTGATATTTTACCTACTACAGGATTTTTCAAAATCTCTAGAGCTTCAGTTGGTAGAAGTTGCTCAAACTTTGTCTTATACACAGCACTCATGATGTAGAAATACTTTTTATAATTAGTTTCTTTAAGCAATTAAAGAACACACCAATTGCTGCAAAAGATCCACCTCCACACCAAATAAGGGCAACCCTTTTCACTTGAAAGAGGGTCTACATTGTCTTTGCAGAAACCATAAGATCTTTAGCATCCCCAATAGGTGAAAAAGTGAACTGCAGCTATTCAGAGTCCATAACAATACATTATATATTGCAAAACATCCTTGCTAAAAACAAACTGTGAGCTGAGTAATACTACATACTAAATGAAGAACATATTGACATAAATCCCACCTAGTTGTGTGTATTTGGTACTTTTGACCCTCTATAAAGTCGCTGTTCCGGGTCCTTTTGTGAAATATTGTATTCTGGCCTGGAAAGGGTACTTAAAATTAGTTTCTATAGAATTTATGAAGGTTATTACATGAATCCCACCTAGTTATGTGTATTTGGTGAATTTGGTATTTTTGACCCTCTAAAAAGTCGCTGTTCCGGGTCATTTTGCTAAATATTGTGTTTTGGCCTGGAATGGGTACTTGAAATGAGTTTCTGTGGAATTTATGAAGGTTATTACATGAATCCCACCTAGTTGTGTGTATTTGGTGAATTTGGTATTTTTGACCCTCTAAAAAGTCGCTGTTCCGGGTCATTTTGCTAAATATTGTGTTTTGGCCTGGAATGGGTACTTGAAATGAGTTTCTGTGGAATTTATGAAGGTTATTACATGAATCCCACCTAGTTATGTGTATTTGGTGAATTTGGTATTTTTGACCCTCTAAAATGTCGCCGTTCCGGGTCATTTTGCGAAATATTGTATTTTGGCCCGGAATGGGTACTTGAAATTATTTTCTGTGGAATTTATGAAGGTTATTACATGAATCCCACCTAGTTATTTGTATTTGGTGAATTTGGTATTTTTGACCCTCTAAAAAGTCGCTGTTCCGGGTCATTTTGCGAAATATTGTATTTTGGCCCGGAATGGGTACTTGAAATTATTTTCTGTGGAATTTATGAAGGTTATTACATGAATCCCACCTAGTTCTGTGTATTTGGTGAATTTGGTATTTTTGAACCTCTAAAAAGTCGCTGTTCCGGGTCATTTTGCGAAATATTGTATTTTGGCCCGGAATGGGTACTTGAAATTAGTTTCTATGGAATTTATGAAGGTTATTACATGAATCCCACCTAGTTCTGTGTATTTGGTGAGTTTGGTATTTTTGACCATCTTGAAAGCCGCCGTTCTGGGTCATTTTTTTGGAATATTGTATTTTGACATGTTAAAGGGTTAATAAAGCATACTATTAGATTGGGGTTAGCTCTTAAATATAGTTCTCAAATATATTTAACACATCCAAATGATTTTAGCATGGATTCCCTTCATAAAGTGTGCGTTCGGGCCTGTTTTTGCCTGTTCCGTTTGATTTTGGGGTTTTTAAAGGGTTAAAAAAGTATTATATTGAATTTGTTTTGGTTCTTAAATATTGTTCTCAATAATATCTAACACATCCCAGTGATATTGTCATTGATTTCTTTTATAAATGGCCTGTTCCGGCCTGTTCCGTTCCGTTCCGGCTTTTACACCATCCCACAAATAAGCTTTAGGGATAGTAAGCTCAAAGAACTTGCTCTGCTGCATCTGGCAGAGCAAGTTATGTTATAATCAAAAAATCTTGTCTGTTATGTGTTATGTTATTGATTTGTTTATTTTTCACTTTATTGTTTTTATATTTGTTTACTCAAACTTACATACCCCCATGCTCCACACCCCCATGCCTAACTTGTGTGTCAGTGCTGCAGCCACTGGCTGCATCAGAACGAGCGTTTCTGTTTTAAGTCAATGGGGAAGTATCATCCAATCAGATACTTCCCCCAGAAGATAATTTGCATATTCAGGACTTCTGGCGTCTCCGGACTCTAACACTGACAAGCACAAAGACTCTGCCTTTATGCCAGTGAACTGTGTATCAGCTGCTCGGGGTTCATGGGGGCACACAGACAGAGCTGTCCTGAGCATGATGTTTGATTTAGATTATGTGATGCACGGGGCTGGAGACCCCATTCCCTCAGCCCTGCAGGTCTTGAAAGGACAATAAATCACAAACTCTACATATGTGCACCATCTGCTTTCATGACAAAAATAAATGTCAGATGCTTACTTCCCTTTGGTTTCACTTCAGTTCTACAGGTCCTCAAAGAACCATAAATCAGAAATAAAATACCATAAATTATACCTTCTGTATTTATCTTTTCTATTCATATATACACACACACATATAAATATATATATTTATATACAGTATATATATATATATATATATATATATACGCACACACACACACATATATATATATATATATATATATATATATATATATATATATATACATATATACACACACATACATATACATATATATATATATATATATATACTGTCAGAACTTCTGTATGAATAAAGTTCTATCTTATATGGATATTATAGTATAATATGATATTCCAATTATTAACCACTATTTTTATATCCATTGTATTAATATTTTATATGCTATATATTTATATATATATACCTATGCATGCAATTCTATTACGTGAATGTATATATGTGAAAAATAGGTTTTCACAGCTGCCCACAAAATAGCTATCCCATGATTTGAATAATCCATTGTTCTATAAGAGATAAATATCTGACTAAATTCCTAAATACTAAGGTAATAAAAACACTCCTTAAATTTTCACATGTGAAAAGTTCGTTTCATAGACACCAAGTCTAGTAAACAGAATAATAAATCTGTCTAGGGGTATCTTTTTGATAACATTCTTATGACTTCATCTTGTTTATAGGTTGTGGGTCAAAGGGATCATTAGCTAATTAAAAGGGATGAAAATTCAAAGGTCCGAGAGCGCCACCTTATGGTTAAAGGAATAAACGTCTATATAGAAAAATATATTCTTTATAAAATTTAAATAAGTGATGACATCATGAAAAGATTCTATTGGTTACTAGATACTTTAACTGATTTGGGATTCTGAATTAACCAGTGGAATTTTGTCATAATTGGTAATGTATAAATTAAGATATTTTATTTTATGATATAATTGAAAACCATTACCATAATTACTCTGTTTGGTTTATTTCTTATCAAAAAGTTATTTAGATTTCCTTTTGTCATTGAAATTTATAAATCCGGATATAAATTTTAATACAAAATTAGATATCTCATTTTTATTTTTGACCAATACAGAAAAATTAACTTACTTAGCTAACTTATCAATTATATTATAAAATACTTTACTATATTGTGTTATATTCAATACATTCCTGTATAGCTATATATTATAATATCATTAGACATTGTTAGTAAATGCTAAAACGTTATTAAGAATGAATTTTATTAATTGATTTATCTGATTTTTTTCTATGGGTTGCTATTCCAGGTTTCATTGTTCATGTGAATGAGATACACTTTTATATTGAAATTTTAGGACTGTATAGAAAATATCATAAATAATAAGTATTACAATATGATGTATTAATTTTCTTTTATTATCTGGCTGGTTATACTGTGTTTTATCTGCATTTGATTTTGATATATTACTGTGTTTTATTTGCATTTGATTTGATATAACACATTTTATCATTAGACTAGTTGATTTTGGTGTTTTCAATAAATGTTATTTTATAAAAAGGAATATGTGTCTATAAATTGATTCTGAACTCAAAATTCATTATTCTATATTATATAGAAAATTATATGTCGTATTAATCCCGACATATTTGGAGGCCCCAGCGAGATATATATCTTTATAGACACGTGGTCAATTTTTTAATTGTTTTAAAACTTTTTATTGAATAACACTTGTTAAAAAAAAAAAAAAATGGCTGAAGGTGTTTTTGGTTCTGAAACAGTAGGAGCATTATCTTTAGATGACATAATTGGTCATGGTAAACAGGGAATGGAGTTGTTAATTAAAACTTTAGTTTCAAATGTATATCCTGTTTGTGAATACAGGGAACAGTTGTCAGAATATTTGGTTAAAATACATCCTGAAATTGATGGTGATACAATTAATGATTGGTTAAAAGATAAGAATTTGTTAACAACCGTGATGAGCACTATAAATGCAATTCAAATTAAATCAGAAAGAAAGAAGCATTTAGCTAGGTTATCTACTGTTTGGATGGAATTAGCCAGAAGCTGGAAATATCAAAATTCCCAAAAAGAAATTACCATAAAAGATTTAAATAATCAAATCCAGGAAGTATCTATTACTTGTCAAAATTTAAGAGATTTACATGAAAAAAAAACACAGCTAGCAGAGCAGCAGTTTATCAAAATTAAAGAATTAAGAAAAAAAGTTGCAGAAACGACAGAGACATTTAACGCAGCTCAAGATTTAAATGGTAAATATTCAGAGAAATGCGATGAATTACAGACAATAATAAATAAATTGGTAGCTGAGCGTGCAAGAGATACCGGTGAGAAAGGTGAAAAATTAGTACAATTTGAGGAATTGTCTGAGAAATGTGAATACTTAAATGAGAAAGCTGAACATGCTGATAAACTAGCGCAAAAGTATGTTCAGGCTTGTCAGGACTTGAAAATAGAACAGAAGAAATTGCAACAAAAGATTGAATTCTAAACTCAAGAATTAACTGATAAGAAAATTCATGAGGCTGAGATACTTGTAGAGAATAAAAAGATCCCAAAATTACTGACTGTAGCTAAGAATGAGATAAAACAATACCAACAGGATGTTGAAAATCTAAAAATGGATTTAAATAGGGCTCAAGACTATGCCTCAAGTAAAATTGTGATGAAGGATTTTAGTGATTCTGAGGAAGAATTAGAAATAGTACCTTCAAGGAATAAACATAAACGATCACCTATAAAATTTTTACATAGCTCTAAAAATGAGACTGATCGTGATGAAGATATACGAACAAATAAAAGACTCTCTTTCCATGAGAAAGCCCAGGCTATAAGAAAATTAATTAAACCCTACACCAAAAATTCAAAATTGTCCATAGAAGACCACCTTGATTCCCTAGAAAGGGTGATGATTGAACTAGGGATAAGGGGGGCTAATGATAAAATATCATACCTCCCTTGGTCATTTGATAGCTCTTATACCTCATTTTTCACCTCTCTTCATGACAGCGATATAAATGATTGGGAGATATATAAATCTGAGGTGAGAAAATACTTTTCTGAGTATAGAAACCCACAGGCTGCTATGAAAGCAGTTCATAAATCTCAGATGTAAGCCTGACGAAAGTCCAAAAGAATTTTTAATCACATTAAAACACGCTTATAGACAGACTGCGAAAAAGACAGACCCAGAATCTCCTGAATTTAAGAGAATTTACATCCATGCATTACCTTTGTACATTCAGAGAAACATGGCGCGTGATTTTGATGACGCCAAGCCTTTAAGCTGGTTGGTAAATGAATGTACTAAAATATATGAGATTCAGCTTGATGATGGGAATAATTATAAGCGAAGGGAGAAATTTAATAATCAAATTGTGGCAGAAATTTCTGTTAAACCTAATTTACAGTATGAGACAAGTACAAAATCTTACGCAGATGTGGTTAAAGGTTCAAACAAATCAAGTCAGGCACAGTCATCATTTAGGCCAGTAAAAATTGCAAGTGAAAAATCTCAAAATACAAATAATGATTCTTTTTATGTTAGTCCAAATTACATGGGAAACAATCCTATTAAAAATTATGTCTGGAGAACAAAATCTCCTAATGCAGAAGGAAGATTAACCCCTCCAATGCCTAACACTTCAAATTATTCAGAGAATCAAAGGGTTAAAAGATATAGCCAAAACCCAAATTCTAAACCATCATCTAATTTAGAAGAGCAGGTTAAACTTTTGACACAACAGATGGCAGCATTTATGGCAGGATTTACTACTCAGTCAGTGAGAAATGATCCAACCCAAAACGATCAAAATTCTCAAAGCCAAAGCCAATGACTAAATACTAATTGTGAAAATAGATTAGTGATCAATAACACAAACAGAAGTGATATTTGTGAATCTCTTGATTCAAATAAAAATATAAAAGTATATTCTAAAAAGAATGTTAATAATGTATTCCCTTTCCCTTCAGAAATTCCTATTCAGCAAGGAAGGGGTGTTGACCCTTTAAGCTCACAGGAGGTAACACAGATTGAACCAGAGTCTACCGGTAAAGGATTAATAGTTGAAATAGAAGAGCATTGCAATGTCATGACAGATGATTTATTACCTGTTCAGTTTATTGAAAATGAAACAAATGTTAATCAGGAAATTGCTGATAATCCTACAGAAATAGTTATAAATTGGATAGATCATACTCCACAATCTGACTTCTCAAATAAAAATAAACAATGGAAGAAGTTAGAGATGTTAAGACATACACATTTCTTATGTGAAATGGAGGAAATACAGAACCGATATTATGTTTCTATTGGTATACAGAATGTTGAAACCTTAAATCATAAAGCATTAAGTGATACAGGTTCCCAAGTCACAGTAATTTCCAAAGAGACATATGAGGAAATTGAGAGTAAAACCAAAAAGAAAACTATTCTGAAACCATTCGTGGGAATTGTTAGAAATTTTGATGGTATTAAAGTTAATACTGTAGGCCATGTGTGGTTAGATATCAGAATAGGAAATAAACAAATGAAACATCCATTTATTATAGTGGATATTCCTAGTTACAAAATTATTATTGGGACTGATTTACTTAGAAGATTTAGTCCAGTAATTGATTTTATTGATGGTGTGATATGGTCACAAGTTAAATTTCCCATCAATTATGATCAAATTAAACAACCTCATATGCAAAGGAACTGTCATGTTATTGAGAAAAAGGAGGAATCAGTAGAGATTCACTTCCAAAATAATCGAATGCCTGAAATGACAGTACTTAAATGTAAAGACATTAATGGAGAACAAGTAAATAATGAAAATGTGATCCAAATTGATCAGGCGCATATTAAAAATATTCAAATAGAGGGAAATGTATTAACTATCTCTTTAAATAAGAACGACTCTAAGCCTTTAAACATAAGTAAACACTCTAGATTTCTAGTGGAAATAGAAACCAGTGATGAAGGTTTATTTATTCCTGTTGATATTCCAGGTATGAGAAATTCTCAACAAGCAAAACTAGCTCTAAAACATGAGCATAGCTATGTTAATGAGAGCTTATTAAAACAAATAAAGAATACTAATTTAATCCGAAATACACAACCCGATGATCAATGGGTATGTAAAATAGATCATGAAACTTCAACTCATGCTATTATGGCAAAATGTTTATTACCTCTTTTCATTGGGGGTAAAAGGATTATGCACTTATTCTTAGTTATTCAGGATTCCCAATATCCAATCTATATTGGAAATGATCTATTACATCGCTTTGCATCCCAAATTGATTTAATCAATAATGTTATTTGGTACAGACTACAGGATAAGCCCTTAGAATTCCTAAATGACTCAGAAGCATTGAAATCTGCACAACAAATGCCTTATGCAGTAACCGTGCAAATGGACCAAAGTGTTACAGTACCAGAGGGGGTGGCACAATTTCCTCTCCCTTTACAGGTAAAAAGGGGTCAAAAGATTAAAGGTATTGATGCCTTTGTAAATCTTAGTCATCAGATGCAACAAAAAGGCCTCACCCTCACTCATACACCTCTAATTACTATAACACAGGTATCGTTCATTATTCTGGTAAATAACACAGCATCCCATCCAATACATTTGGAGAAGGGATCCCTAATAGGTATGGCTATAGATTCTGAGTATTTTACTTCTGAGTTTATGAATATTGTTATTGGTTTGATACCAGAGAATTATGTAAATGATGACCAGATTATGGATCAGTGTTTTGACACACAACCTGAGGGATTATTTACTGTCCAGTTTCACTGAAAGTAACTGTGATATTATGGATAACGAACTTGTTTTTAACCAAACAATTGATGAACAAGAATATGAGAAGTATCAGAACACTGAGACACAGGTAAGTATGATCACTACTGATTTGTCTACACAATTGGAGGAGACTTATGAGATTAGTCAGCCTGAGGTATTCCCTGGGTTTAGAGAAAGAGTTGAGGAACAGATAGCTTTAGCTAGCGGATGTTCTAATGACATTGAACGCCAAAAACTAAGACAAGTATTAATTGATTACCAAGATATGTTCTCTAAGGATTCATATGATTGTGGTTTGACAAATTTACATGTCACTAAAATTAAAACTGACCCAAATATGCCACCTGTTATTGTGAAACAATATCGACTCCCTCTTGCCTCTTATGAATCATTGGCAGATATTATCAAGAACCTAAAGTCTAGGGGGATTATTAGACCGGTGCACAGTTCTTTTAATAACCCTATTCTAGGTGTCTTGAAACCAAATGGAACCTGGCGTTTATGCGCTGATTTGAGACAATTAAATAAACGGGTGTACATGTCTGCATGGCCCGTTCCATATATCGATCAATGTTTAGCACAAATACAAGGATCTAAATTATTTACTACGCTTGATTGTGCCCAAGGTTATTGGACCATTAAAGTAAGTGAAGAGGACCAATATAAGCTGGCTTTCACCTTTGGGAAACAGCAATATACATGGACTAGAACCCCATTTGGCTTTATAAATTCAGGGCATGAGTTTGCTATATTTTTACATAAGGCAATGCCTGACGCTCAAGAGCGAGGGACATTAACATATGTAGATGATATCTTGATTAAAAATAACGATTTTGATAAACATATTTTTGAAATCAGATATATTCTAGATCAATTGAAACATGCAGGAGTTAAACTGTCTCTTCAAAAGGCACAATGGTGCCGCACTAAAGTTAATTTTTTAGGCCATGAAATAACTCCTGAAGGTATAAATCCACAGAAAAAGAAAGTGGAAGCTCTTTTTAAAATCAGAACCCCTACAAATCTAAAAGAATTAAGATCATTTCTAGGTGTCACCAATTATTCTCATAAGTTTATTGATAACTATGCAGAGGTAACTAGGCCTCTCATTCGATTATTAAAGAAAGGAGAGCCATGGCAATGGGGGGAAATTCAAAATCAAGCCGTAAACGAATTAAAACAAAAACTCATCCAGGCTCCTTGCCTAGTTTATCCTACAATGGGTAAACCATTAGAAACTGGATATACTGATTTTTGCTTGAGCGCCGTTCTATATCAGAAATATGACCAACATAGTAAAATTATTGCGTATGCAAGTAAGACATTATCACCTGTAGAGGTAAAATTTAATGACTGTGAGAAAGCTCTGTTTGCCACAGTATGGGCCTTACAGAATTTCAGAAATTTTATCCAAGGTGAGAAAATTATAGTAGAAACCGCTCATCAACCATTACAATACATTCAGAGTGATAAAATTAGAGCCGGTAATTTGTCAAATAGCCGTATAACCACATGGACTTTATCCTTACAAGGATGGCCTCTGGAAATTAGATATGCACAGAATAAGAGGAATACAGTGGCCCAAGGGTTAGCTGATTTACATGATTGTACCGCCGAGGATCCTCTTAGAGAAAATTGGTCCGAAATGGACCTTATGAAGGAATACAAATTATCTCCCCATAAGGTATATGAAGAGGTATTATGTAATACTTTACCCACAGTCTACGTGGATGGATGTGCATATCATGTTAAGGAGGGGGCAGATAACAAATTGGTTGCAGGAATCGGAAATGTATGGAAAGATAATATCCCGATTCCACCTGAAAGATATAAAATAGGATCTAAGACTAGTCAAATATCAGAATTGGTGGCCGTATATCGCGCTATCCAAACTGCAATAGAGCATGATCTTAAGGAGTTAGTAATCATCACTGATTCGGAATATGTCCGTAATAGTTTCGTAGAATATTTACAGGTATGGAAACATAATGAAATGACAAATGCCCTGAAGAAAGCAGTGAAACATGGTAGGTTAATACATACTATTGATGAGATGGTAATCTCTAATGGAATGACTATATATTGGAAGAAGACAAAGGGCCATTCAAAGGTAATGGGACAGGATAAAGAAGGAAATGATTTGGCTGATAAGATGGCAAAACAAGGTGCCCTAGAGGGGGAGCTTGTTGATGTGGATCATCTATTGGGTCCATTTCAAATTCAGGCTATAACAAGACAACAAATCCAAAAGAGTACAGAATTGTCTACAGCTCAATGGTCCCAAGATACTCCCAATTCTGATTTAATCAGTAGTCAGAAAGAGGATCCAATCATAGGTATATTTTATAACCATATACAAGATCCAGCTAAATATCCTCTAAGTGAGATAGATGTTATAGGTAAAGAAGACCTGAGAGTTTTAATGAAGTCAAAAGCCCAATTTAGCATCTTAGATGGATTGCTTATTCGTACATCTAAGAATGGAATACAGCAAAGGGTGGTTCCTACCTCATATAGAGGTCTAAGGTTACAACATGCCCATGATGCCCCAACATCAGGTCACAGAGGGGATAAGATCACCTATGAAATACTGATTTTGCATATTGGCCGCACATGTTGAAAGATGTCCAGACATATTGTAAGGGATGTTTGGTATGTCCCCAATATCAACCTAATACACCTACCCATAGAGCTCCTCTTCAGAAAAGAGGGATGTCTATGCCCTGGTCAGATATCCAAATAGATTTTATTGGACCAGTAACAACATCATCTAGGGGTAATAAATATATGCTAACGGTTACATGTATATTTACCAAATGGGTAGAATGCCTTCCAGCCACAAATTGTAAAACTGAAACTGCTGCAATATTATTAATTAACCATGTCTTTTCCCGTTTTGGTTTACCACAACGAATTGAGTCCGATCGGGGATCTCACTTTACCAGTGAAGTAATGAACCGTATGTGGAAAATCCTAGGGGTTAAGAGAAAATTACATATCTCTTATCGTGCTGCTTCTAGTGGTAATGTGGAATGTTACAACCAATCCATCATTAGTATTTTAAAGAAATTTGTGAAAGAATCAGGTAAAGACTGGGATATAAAATTACCTTTAGTATTAATGGCTATAAGATCTACACCTAGTACTGCAACAAAGATGTCGCCATTTGAATTAATGACGGGGAGACGTATGATACTCCCACAACACCTTATTTATAGAACCCAAGACCATAATTTAGTGAATGCCGCTACAACCCATCAATATATAGAGGATCTGAGGAAACACTTACAGCAGGCATTTGCTTTTGCACAAAGAAATTTAGAGAAATCTGCCGTAAGTACTAAAACTTATTATGATCTTAAGACATCCAAAAAGGAGTATGAGATCACAGATCAGATATATTTGTACAATTTTCAACGAAACCAAGTGAAAGAGAAATAGTTTTTGCCTTCATGGAAAGGACCTTATACTATTATTGACAAAATTTCACCTGTTGTGTATAAAATACAAATTCCAAAAAATGGTGAAATGTCTGAAAGATGGGTTCATATTAATCAAATAAAAAGTTGTCACCCAAGATCTCAATTAAGAATCATTAACGATACTCCTGATGAATAATGTGACTTTGAATACCCTGTCTAATAAGATTATCCTATTTTTGCATTGTATAGAATACACTATTAAAACTTTTTGTTTTTATTTCCTAGTAATTGAAAATGAAAGAAAGAAAAACAACTCTGATATGGGTGATGCTGATCCTCTGCCAAGAGGTCCGAATGGAACCTATTGTGGAACCAGGCCCATCTTCAGGAATTCTTATAATTGAAAACCATTACCATAATTTCTCTGTTTGGTTTATTTTTTATCAAAAAGTTATTTAGATTTCCTTTTGTCATTGAAATTTATAAATCCGGATATAAATTTTAATACAAAATTAGATATCTCATTTTTCTTTTTGACCAATACAGAAAAATTAACTTACTTAGCTAACTTATCAATTAAATTATAAAATACTTTACTATATTGTGTTATATTCAATACATTCCTGTATAGCTATATATTATAATATCATTAGACATTGTTAGTAAATGCTAAAACTTTATTAAGAATGAATTTTATTAATTGATTTATCTGATTTTGTTCTATGGGTTGCTATTCCAGGTTTCATTGTTCATGTGAATGAGATACACTTTTATATTGAAATTTTAGGACTGTATAGAAAATATCATAAATAATAAGTATTACAATATGATGTATTAATTTTCTTTTATTATCTGGCTGGTTATACTGTGTTTTATCTGCATTTGATTTTGATATATTATTGTGTTTTATTTGCATTTGATTTGATATATCACATTTTATCATTAGACTAGTTGATTTTGGTGTTGTCAATAAATGTTATTTTATAAAAAGGAATATGTGTCTATAAATTGATTCTGAACTCAAAATTCATTATTCTATATTATATAGAAAATTATATGTCGTATTAATCCCGACAATACACACAGACGAGCTGTCGACCATGCGGGACTTAGGCTGCAATGAAAACAGTTTCACGTGACTGCGAGCCTCGCAACGTGATGCCAGCAGTTGAGGCACGTGATTGCGACGGTCGCAACTGCGAGCCAAGCGTGTAACTTTAAAAACCTAAAAAACAAACAAAATAATTAAAAATAATAAGAAACTGACACACAGCACAGGGGGAGAGAATGGAAGCCTGGGAGTGAGGTTGCAAGCAAATTCTGCTAAAGTAGGCGGCGCTCATTGCGAGCCACGCGATGAGCGCCGAAGATGCTCAAAGGGGCAAAAGACTCAGATTGTGTGGCATTTGCGGAGGTGGAGGCTCACACGTCGGCTGCAATGAGCCGCAGGCGGCACTTACACAGGAAAATTTACTGACTAAGGGCCTCATTCAATTGCAATTTGGCCAATTGAATAGGGCTCTATTTAAGCACAGAGCATATTTTTTTTCAGAAGTTTTTAGTTAGTGAACTTCTATCCAAAAGCAAGGTCTTCACTCACTAAATACTTCTGTAAAAAGATATGCTCTGTGCTTATATAGAACCTTATTCAATTGGCCAAATCGCATTTGAATGAGGCCCTTAACATCCAAAAATACGAGCCGCGGGACTTAGAAAAAAATACTTTATGAGCTCGCGAAAATACAACCTTAACGCCCGAACCGCGCGCACATAAAAACTTTAAAAACACAATAAATACACGCAACAAATACATAAAAACCTTAGCCACAGCAAGGGGGATGGGGGGGGGGGGGGCACCCAGGACCTCTGCAAGTGAAGTTACTCCTCAATTTAAGTCCAAATTCCAGAGTTTAGACACACGAAAATCCCCTAAGCAAGAGAGAAAATGGTCGCCGAAAAAAACAAAAACGTGGCTACAGGACCCTAAACACGCAAAACACCACCAAGCACATACGGATTTTCAAAAAAAAACGTACGAGGTACAAGATACACCATTAGCAAGGACGCTACATCATACACAGCCGCGTAGCACATACACATTAGGCGCCATTTTACAACACTAACTTACACAATGCAGAAGTACACATCTAACCTAACGGCTTCCCCTCGCGCACGCTGCCTATTTACACTGCACACTGCACACATTGCTGACACTTACACCTCAGCTCCACAACAGTGCAAACCTACATTATATGCTGCAGGAACATCAAAACAGATAGTCAGCTCTTCAGCACAATGCTTCCTGTATATATTACTTCCAAATAGGTAAAGTATATTCATTTATTAATGTATTAATTATTTCATTAGCATACACCAAACAGCATTACTTGCCTCACAATTTTATTGCCGCCATTTTTTGATGGGCAATTCGCTAGTATTTTTATATATATATATATATACAGACACACACACACATGTATAGACCCATATGGTCTAATGTGCACATACTTTGATTTAATGGTATTTTTATTGTTCTTTACTTGCCTTTTGAAAGCATTTTTCCCTGCACAAATCTCATTTTACAATCACACTTCTGCAACTGATGTCGTGATTCACAGATTTACTTCCTAGTAACATCCAGCATCTAAGCCTACACAGTGATATCATGCATACACACACACACTGTCAATCAAACTGTCTTCCATTCACTTTTATGGATACACACCCCGCAAACTGATTGGTGGAAGTTTCTCAGGTGGTGGCACAGTACACACTGCGTACTGTGATTTTGGAAGGGGCAGAGTGATAAAGAAAAATAAACATTCAATCATAGATTTTTTAAATGCAATAACTTCAAAACACAACATATTTAAAAAAATCAAAAAGTATTTCAGCTTGCCTTTATGAGATCTTTCCACTGGAGTGCTCCATATTATGCTAAATTTACTATCTCTTTAACCTCCCAATATGTGACCTTGTTACTCCTAAAGCTCTTTTTTGAATTCACTTTTAAAAGCTTTTTCATTTACACTGTTTATGTTGCTGCAAATACTATTAAAAATAATACTGTAATGTATAATTTCCAGTAGCAGAATTCACTGAAATACAGTATAATGCAGTCTCTTTGAAGCCGAGTAAATCCTGGGGAACGTGTTTTTATCATTTAATGGGAAACTAAACAGTGACATGAGATAATATCATTTACATATTTATTTTCTTCTAAACACCCAGACTCTGTGGACATTTCAGTGAATTTTTGTCTGTATAAAATGTGTAACTAATAGTAACTTTTAGTAAATATAGAGATGTTAGAATTAATACTTATATTCTAATCATTGACGTCACATTGTAATGACTAGGCCTCCATTCCCTGGCTCCCGTAAGGACTCCCGGAAGGCTGACTTGCAGCTTTTGGAGTTTTGAAAAGTGAATTTCCAGAGCGATTTTATTGTAATTACCAACTCAAACCCGTGGGTTTGGTGGGGGGAGTGATGGGGGGAGTGATGTGTCCTAGCTCTAACATATGCTTGCAGACCGAATCTCAGCAGTCTCTATATCCTATCTATATAAATAGACTCCTGGCAAATAGGAAGCGGTATTAAACTCTAAGTTGTGTTGGATTTGCGCAATTATGACAACCATGAGTAATTTTGCTGACTTTACTGGAATTTAAGGTATTTTTTGGAGGTTAGATTTATATGTGTGATGTGATAGCTCTGTAGTGATTTACAAGTGAACTTACAGTATGTCACAAAAGTGAGTACACTTCTCACATTTTTGTAAATATTTTATTATATCTTTTCATGTGACAACACTGAAGAAATGAAACTCTGCTACAATGTAAAGTAGTAAGTGTACAGCCTGTAAAACAGTGTAAATTTGCTGTCCCCTCAAAATAACAACACACAGCCATTAATGTCTAAACCGTTGGCAGCTAAAGTGAGTACACCTCTATGTGGAAATGTCCAAATTGGGCCCAATTAGCCATTTTCCCTCCCCGGTGTCATGTGACTCGTTAGTGTTACAGGGTCTCAGGTGTGAATGGGGAGCAGGTGTGTTAAATGTGGTGTTATCGCTCTCACACTCTCTCATACTGGTAACTGAAAGTTCAACATGACACCTCATGAGAAAGAACTCTCTGAGGATCTGAAAAAAATAATTGTTGCTCTACATAAAGATGACCTAGGCTATAAGAAGATTGGCAAGACTCTTGGCACGGTGGGCAATGCCATACAGCGGTTTCACAGGACAGGTTCCACTCAGAACAGGCCTCGCGTGGCCAAACAAAAAAGTTGAGTGCATGTGCTCATCATAGCACCTTGATACAAATGTTAGCTAACAAACTAGCATCGCTTCTTCTGAATATAGTTCACCTTGTTCATGTAGGATTTATACCAGGTAGAAGCCCCTGATAATACCAGAAAACATTTGACCTTATGAAGATAACATCTAGAGATAACATTCCTTTAATGCTCTTATCCTTAGATGCTGAAAAAAGCTTTTGATAGGATAGATTGGATCTAGATGTAATTTTACAAACATTTAGCCTGTGTGATAAATTCTTAAAAATCATTTTGACTCTTTATTCTTTACCTAAAGCATACATATTTTTTCAATGCTATGGTCCAAAATTATTTAACATTACAAGAGAGACAAGACCATGATGTTCACTTTCATTTTTTACATTATGTACATGTACATTATTGCAATAAGTAAATATTCAAATATTACAGGTGTAAAATTTGCGTATGATATATTGCTAAATAATTACAAAACCATTAATCAGCCTCCCTACTCTTTTAGATTTATTGAAGAAATTCAGTAACATTTTAGGATTTAAAGTGAACCCAAATAAAAGTGAAGCATTAAACATCTCACTCCCAAAGGAAACTAAGAAATGAATAGAACTATTTTTTTTCTACACAAAATACCTAGGCCCTTATTCAATTGCAATTTGGCCAATTGAATAGAGCTCTAAATAAGCACATAACATATATTTTTTAAGAAGTTTTTAGTTAGTAAACATCTATCCAAAAGCAAGGTTTTCACTAACTAAAAACTTCTTTAAAAAATATATGCTATGTGCTTATTTAGAGCCCTATTCAATTGGCCAAATCGCAATTGAATGAGGCCCCTAGGCATTTGTTTCCCTAAATTAACTAAATTGGCCAACAACATGGACTATGTAATATACTTAACACTCTATTCAATGATTTAAATATTTGGAATACATAGAACATTTCTTGGCTAGGCAGAATCTATGCAGTAAAGATGAATACACTACCCAAACTTATGTATTTATTTCGGAAAATTCCAACAGCAATTAAAACTAATGACATCTTAAAAATACATAGAGTAATCTTCCGTTTTATTTGGAATCATAAATAGCCAAGAGTAAACAGAGCTACAACAATAGCTTCAAAGAAAGCTACCAATCTCTGATCTTCTAACATGTAAATCAACCAGATTGGCATATTTGACCAAATGCTTTATCAAAAATTCACCACTATGTTGGGTAGAAATAGAAAAAAATATTCTTAAAGTAAAAAATATTTTCATACAACAATCTACATCACAGTCCTTAACTTTATTGAAACAAATTAACAAAATAACACATGTATTAATGGAAGGTTATTAGCCTACTCAATTATGGTTATTCCATAAGGGATCTACTAGAAATAAATCTTGTCAAATGAATTGTTGGATCCAACAAAATGTATTTATAGTAGCAGAAATCCTTACGCCTATTCATACCAGTTTATATCCCCACAAAAAGAATGGTTTAATTTAGATACAATAAATAAAACAAAAAACACTAAATAAAAAATAAAAAAATACAATTTAGCCAATAGAACACTATTTGAAAACTGTACAAAAATCTCTATCACATATATAGTTGTCAGCATGCGGGTTGTTGTTAACGCTTGGTGAGGGCCGCAGTTGCTGGCAAGGAGCGCCGAAGGCGCTTCTTATTCTGGTGGAAATGAGCGCCGTAGGCGCTTATTCCTATGACCCCCTATGACTTTCCGACCGCAAATGCGGACCCTTGCAAAGCGAGGGGCTGCATTTGCGGAGGTGGAGGCTCCCACGTCGGCTTCAATGAGCCTCAGGCTCATTGCAGGCCGCAAATGCGGATCCTCACGAAGCGAGGGGCCACATTTGCGGAAGGTGGAGGCTCAACGGCGACTCACAACCGGTTACAAACGACCACACAATCTGGACTTGGAAAAAAAAACATAAACACGCAATGACTAACTTCGGACTTGCACAAAAAAATACGAGCCTCGGGACTTAGAAACAAATACATTTTGGACTTACACAAACAAAATAAAAACCTTACCCACACCAAGGGGGGACACCCTGGACCTCTGGAACACAGCTTGAACCTCGAATTCTGCCAAATTTACAAAGTTTACACACTCGATATTTCCCCTAAGCGAGAGAAACAATGTCTGCCGAAAAAAACGAAAACGAGGCTACACAACCCCTTAAGCCGCTAAATTCCACAAAGCAAATACGGCCTTTAAAAAAACCCGTACAACCTACAGCATACACCATTAGCAAGGACGCTTCATCATATAAACCCGCCTACCACATACACATTCGCCGCCCATTTACAACACTACCTTACAGAATGCGGAAGTACCCAGCTACACTAATGGCTTCCCCTTGCGCACGCAGCCTATTTACACTACACACTTCACACATTGCTGACACTTACACCTCAGCTCCACAACAGGGCAAACCTACATTGTATGGTGCAGGAACATCAAAACAGATTGTCAGCTCTTCAGCACAATGCTTCTTGCATGTATTTTTTACAAATAGGTAAAGTATATTAATTTATTAATTTATTACTTATTTAATTAGCATCACAAAATACATATACACAAAAACATTTTAAAAACACTATCGCAATAAATGCAAAACACATTCACTGAGCGCCTCTCAACGAGCGCCAACGCTGCTCATAGCACACAAACTACACCAGGGGACAGCCCTGCAATAAGCTCAAAAGGCAGATCAGCGACGACCTTACAATGACAGCAAAAGCGCCTCTGATACAAAAAAAATACAACAACCAAGAGGCTCACAATGAGCGCCGATGGCGCTCAGCACAAGCCTCGCAATCAGCGCCGAGATCTCAGACCACCACAAAAAATTATGTCTCTGACAAACAACATTCCTTGACTTACAATTCATTTTTTGATGGGCAATTCTGTAATTATTTATAATTGTTTGACCAACCAAAATACAGTCACTAAATTAACATAAGACATTTTGGGAAAGGAAACTTAATATATTTATTAACATAAAACAATGGGATAAAACCATTAGAAATTTAAATAATTCTTCACTTAATATAAATTTAAGACAAAACATCTATAAACATTAATAAGATGGTAAGATAATAACAAAAAGTTAACCAATCATTTAAGGATAAATGCTTCAGAGACACAAAACTACTAGTAAATCAAATATTTTTAGCTACTAGAATTATCATAACTAAAAATTGTAAATCAGATAAACCCACAATAGAAGAGAGAAAAAATGTCAATAAATACACACAATGTACATGACATTTATAGATGAAACACTTAAATGGATATCCTGTTGGAACATTTGGACACTGAAACTAGACATAAATAAATTAATAACAAAATAACCTAAATAACTGAAGAAAAAGAGAATAATTTCTTAAATTTCTTAAATTACCCCACTATTCCTCTTCTTCCCCCAATTGTTTTTTTTATTTATCACTTTTAATGTTATGAAAATGATATAAAAGAACGAAGAGATTTCTGTATTTATGTATATCTACAACATAATTGTTAATTATTTGTATTTTCTTTTGATTATAATAAAAATGACTATTAATAAAAAGAAATGAACTGACTTTTTTTCACATTCCACTTTTTATTAGAAGAAAGTATTTGCAAAAACATACAGCTGTATAATGTGTTGTTACATGTATAGCAATTGTGATAGAGAGCTTAGTACATAAATGTATACATTGTATAAATTGTTATTCATTGCTTGATATATTTGCCAAAAAAATGAACACAAATTATAATATAACATTTTTCTTTTTATATATATTTTTTCATGCGGTTGGGCACTATATAAGGTATGAGATATTGAAATAAATATATAAAAGGAACAACATCTGGAAGCTGCATATCTGGCTGCTCTACACCCTTGTATATTAACAATTGAAAGGGGAATAACCATCTTCATTTAATACCATTAGATCTCAATATCGCTGTGAGATAAGGCTCCCCTTCTCTTTAGTCATTGAAAATCCTTATAATTGAATCATCACAAAGGATTTCCTTCCTACTCCAAGCAGCATTTTATATTTCTACTTTGTATAAGATGAAGCGTGCAATTATGTCTCTGGACTATCCCTTTGCCAATGCCTCCTACACAGAGTCTTATTCACCCAGTCAGCACCTGTAATGCAGTCTTTGACATGCCTTTCTTATTAGGGTGATGGTGAATCCCTTAGGAGATTATGAGTGGTAGTTTCTGGGATGACTCTAAAAAAATATTTTTT
The DNA here is from genome assembly GCA_027410445.1 of Discoglossus pictus. Lineage (NCBI taxonomy): Eukaryota > Metazoa > Chordata > Amphibia > Anura > Alytidae > Discoglossus > Discoglossus pictus. The sequence continues at coordinate 119,536,438 of CM050169.1, read as the reverse complement.
TCTAGTCCTGTTTTCTAGAATCCTGTATTTCACTCATTTTTTTCTCTAGCCTGACATTTGCTGATTAAGTTTTCTCTTGGTGAGCACATAGGTTAGTTTACAAGATGTTTTATTAACTAAGCTTTATAATTTATTTAATACCTTTACTGTAACCTTATCTAATTCACTAGAGATGCATAGTTTCATCTCAAACAGTAAAATATCCCAGTGCAACGTATCTACTTTTACAACATTTTGTGTTTGGTCTATTCCCTTTTTTTAGGGAGTTTATCATGATGAATATTCTTTATATATAATTTGCGTTTATTCTACATGAATTGCCTTGCATGGGTGGCATCTGTGTCGGCAGCAAGTGGCTGGGTGGTAAGGTAGAAAGGGGTGTTGGAAGAGAGAGAGGGAGAGGAGAAGAAGGGGGAAGAGATGGAGGGGTGAAGAGAGAGAGGGGGAGGGGGAAGAGAGGGGCAGGGGAAAAGAGAGGGAGGGGGAGAAGAGAGAAATGGAGAGAGAGGTGGAGAAGAGACGGTGTGGGAGAAGAGAGCAAGGGTGGGAAGAGAGAGAAGAGGAGAAGAGAGGGGGGATGGAGAAAGGGGGAGGAGAGGGAGGTGGAGAGAAAAAGGGAGGGCGACAGGGAGGGAGAGAGAAAGGGAGGGGAGAGAGAGAGAGACCGTGAGCACACAAAGCGCGGAGAGAGAGGTCACAGAGAGAGACAGAGGGCACACAGAGAGAGGCCACAGAGAGACACGGCGCACAGAGAGAGACATTGCGCAGAGAGAGATAGAGGGCTGACAAAAAGAGAGAGAGGATGCACAGAGACAGCACAGATAGAGAGAGCACAGACAATTAAACATAACATCTATGACACCATCATTTAAGACGGGCAAGTTACTATGTTTATTAATAACTCGGTAATTACCCATCAAAAATGCCGGGAATAAAATTTGAAAGCTAGCATTGCTGTTTGGCTCTTCCCCCTGTAACTTGCGGGCCTTTGGTGCTCATCACAAGCTCCTCCAGCATCTACTTTACGGGCCTTGGGCCCTCATCGCGAGCCGCACAATGAGTGGCTTTGCCGCTCATTGTTGGCCTTGGCCAACCCGCCACATGTCACTTGTCTTGGCCAACCCGCCCTGTGTCTTTTCTTCAACTCTCCCTCCCCTGTGTCTCCTTTCCCCCTCCCCTGTGTCTCCTTTCCCTCCTCTCCCTCCCCTGTGTCTCCTTTCCTACCCTCTCCCTCTCCTGTACCTCCTTTCCCCCTCTCCCTCCCCTGTGTCTCCTTACCCCATCTTCCTTCCCTGTCTCCTTTCCACCCTCTCCCTCTCCTGTTCCTCCTTTTCCCCCCGTGTCTGCTTTCCCCCTCTCCCTTCCCCCCTTGTGTCGCCTTTTCCCGTGTCCCTTTCCCCCTCGTGTATCCCTTTGAGGAGTCATCATCATAGTGAGTGACAGCTCTCTGTCTCTGCTACTGGTCCACCAATAGGCGTGGCTGCAATATTTTGCTGCCCACCTTCTGTATTATACTGTGCTGTCTCACACATTGTATATGATCTGAAGGCAGTGCTACGCTCTTCAAACAGGCATTGTCTCTTACCTCCAGTGGCCAATACAAGGTTGTGGACTTCCCTAGGCTTTCCTAAACTTTCAGTCTGCCAGTGTCTGAGTTAGTAAAGTAGTCATTGCTGTGAGTAGGCTCATCAGCACCATGCTTTTCCAACAGTTATGCCACAGCTGGCCCTTCACTTTGCCGCCACGGGAACCAGCAAGACCACAGTGCTGAGATTTAACAAGCAATGCACAACTCCTAGAGATTTTCCATCTAAATCAGCTATTTGGTGTCCTTTATGGACTACTTTAGGGGTCTTATAAAGGGCTCTCTAAAGGATAGTTAGATGGGGCCTGATAATAAAAAAATAAACGTTATTAAACTTTTCTGTGTATTTAAACAATGAATTACTGTTTTAATCATGCACCGGGTTATATGAGCTCCTTATCTCTCAACAACCAGAATAATGTATTGTCTCTGCAGTGTATCAAATTGAAAACATTTTAAGTCCACTTTGTAAAACACAGATTAGTAGCAGGCAGTAGTGTAACATGAGCTGCTAGCAATGTACACAAATACCATTTCTTAGACCAATTGTAGTAAAAGGTGGTTAAATAGACCCGCTCAACACCTGGTAGGGCCATAGTGCTCTCCCTTCTCCCTACCCATTCTGCTTTGATGTAAAGTGGTCCATTAACTCCCCCCTACATACCATAAATAACTTAAGTGCCCCATGAGTGTCCCAATGGACCTCTGTAGGAATGTCATATTTCTAACTCATATAACCTAATATTAAGCCCCTACAGCTGGCTCCCTATCGAACCCCAAGGTATACTAACCTAACATCATAGGGGTCATATGACCCCATCACAAGGGGGATTTATATTAGGTGTTATAGGGATCCATAGTGACCCCTAGAGCTAGAGTTAGGGATAGAGCCCTTTGGGGTCTATATGGAACCCCAGTGGATAGTTATTATGGGCATCCTTTGGCATCCACATGGGGTATTTTTTTAATTAGGGTAGTAAGGGGGACAAGGAGGGGTCAAGAGGCCCACCCCATGTATTAAGGGGATCCTAGGGTATTTAGGGTGTAGCTAAGCACAGTCGTAAGGGGTCATAATATCCTGCATTCATTGTTATTATTTATTAACCCCTTCCCTGCCATATGAGTGGATAAAATATATTTGATAAATGGGTAGGATCATGGAGAGAAAGGGATATGAAAGATGTTAGGGCTAGTATAGTGTATTAACATTAGGTAGTGGGTAGCATTGCGTAACATTGTATGGAGCCGACTGAGTTTCAGATCCGGAGTCTCCTATGGGTATATGTTATGCAGGTTGTGAGAGCACATTAGAGCTAGAGAGCTATGGGCAGTTATGATGCGAGTAAGGATTTTTACATTTTACGGGAGTTCTTTAGCTGAAGCTCCTCAAGCTTGCTTGTTAGAACTCCAGGAGGCTGAGTCAGCCTTACAAGGTTTATACGGAAGACTTGTAACTTGAGCCCTAGGTTGGGTATTAAATTGTATTATCTGATCTTATCATACGTCTAAAAACCACTGCACACATGGAAAATTGTGTAGGTAAGAAGAAAATATTGCTTATACTGACAGGGTCAGAACAAATACTATAAAGCCCATAAAACAACATCAATCTAAAATTAAAAAGCAAAGTTATCCAAATTTCTGTACAGTTTAGACATCCCAAACATGGCAACTATTGTTTTGACTGATTCAACTTTATTTCTAAAAAAGCCGATTTAATTATTTTTCATGCAAATTATTCTATAACAGTCACAGTGCTTAACAAGCTCAGTATCCATTTTATTTTTCAGCAATTACTTTAATGTGAACTCCAAAAACCTTGAATTTGGCCTTTATTTTCCAGCGACGATCAGAATTGTTCTGAAAAAGATAAAAAATACCAATAATAAGAACCACAAAGTGATACACCTTGTTATAACAAAAAGATAAAAGTGAAGCATATATATGTAGATAGTAGTATGTTTAAATGTGTCTACATGTATAATTTATTATTGTATCATAGGTTGAACAAAATATTTTTTAAAGGACTGCTCCAATAATCTAACTGGAGGAGTATATGCCTCCTCCCTGATAAGGTCTTTAAGGAAAGAGTGTTTTTTTTGGCTAAAACAGGTTTAAAATTATTTAAGAACAAATCAAACATGATACAAAGACTAAAGAATCATTGATAGCCTGTCATAGCCTTGAAATTAAGTTTAATATTCAATATTTTTTAAATCATTGAATAGTTCATGTTGTTAGGAGACTAAACCGGCCTTTAATCATTAAAATTATTCTATGGAACCAATTAAAATTATTCTATGGAACCAATTAGAGAAAACCAAATATTTATATATGACAGAAAATGTTGGAGCTTTCCAAATAAAGAGTAATAATAATAATGCTATATGTGTTTTTTATTATTTTTTATAGTTTTTTGTAAATTTCGAACATTTCGAAAAAATAAGGTTTGGCACTCTGTGAAAAGTAAATGTTGTTTTATGTTGTCTGATTAAATAATAAATAATACATATCTATGAGCAATAACAAAGAAAGGAAGATGTTACAATAGTTAAACTCAAGATCTACAGAATGTTGTCACATGTCTCAGAAGTGTGACTCGTTCTTATAACTCAATAGTGAGTACACCCCTCACATTTTTGTACATATTTTATTACATCTTTTCATGTGACAACACTGAAGAAATGACACTCTGCTACAATGTAAAATAGTAAGTGTACAGCCTGTATAACAGTGTACATTTGTTGTCCCTGCAAAATAGCTCAACACACAGCCATTAATGTCTAAACCATTGCCAACAAAAGTGAGTACTGTGGTCCGATGAGACCAAGATAAACTTATTTGGTTTGGATGGTGTCAAGCTTGTGTGGCGGCAACCAGGTGAGGAGTACAAAGACAAGTGTGTCTTGGTTACAGTCAAGCATGGTGGTGGGATTGTCATGGTTTGGGCCTGCATGAGTGTTGCCGGCATGGGGGAGCTACAGTTCATTGAGGGAACTATGAATGCTAACATGTACTGTGACATCCCTTCGGAGACTGGGCCGCAGGGCAGTATTCCAACATGATAACGACCCCAAACACACCTTGAAGACGACCACTGCCTTGCTAAAAAAGCTGAAGGTAAAGGTGATGGACTAGCCAAGCATGTCTCCAGAACTAAACCCTATTGAGCATCTGTGGTGCATCCTCAAACGGAAGGTCTCTAACATCCACCAGCTCCGTGGTGTCATCATGGAGGATTGGAAGAGGACTCCAGTGGCAACCTGTGAAGCTCTGGTGAACTCCATGTCCATGAGGGTTAAGGCAGTGCTGGAAAATAATGGTGGCCACACAAAATATTGACACTTTGGGCCCAGTTTTTACATTTCTACTTAGGGGTGTACTCACTTTTGTTGTCAACGGTTTCGACATTAATGGCTGTGTGTTGAGTTATTTTGAGTGGACATCAAACTTACATTGTTGTACAGGCTGCACACTTACTACTTTACATTGTAGCAGAGTGTCATTTCTTCAGTGGTGTCACATGAAAAGATATAATAAAATATTTACAAAAACGTGAGGGGTGTATGCACGTTTGTGAGATACTGTATATATATATATATATATATATATATATATATATATATATATATATATATATATACACCGGTATATATATATATATATATATATAAGCAAAAAATATATATTTTTATATATATATATATATATATATATATATATATATATATATATATATATACAGTATATATATAATTAAGCAAGAAAAAAAAACATAAAGCTAGTTTTTGAATAGAGGAATTAAACAATTAATCACTTATGCATCTGCTAGACCCTGGTAGCATCCATGATACTTTGTTGAAAGTGTGTGTATGTCAGAGGTGTGTTTACATTTGTGGAGAGCTGTGGTTGTATCTGTTGATTTAAACTTCCTGCCTGTGAAGGGGAGGCATGTGGTTTCAATTATCATTTGGATCCAATTATCTAACAAATGCTATTGACTTTCCCCACCCCTCCTTACACTGATAGATGCAAGAACATGCACTAATGATCCAAATCTGAGGAGGAAATGTAACAAACACCAAATTGTTTTGTTTATGGATTAGACAGCTGCTAATGTTGTTAGTTTATTTACATACTTCACAAAAACATATATTTTTTCGTGATCTAGATCAGTCCTTTAAAACTTTTATATAAAATAAAAAATACCTAAAAATTCAATTTAATGATATTACTTTGATCCTAGAAAAGACCAAACACTGAACTGATAACTGACCTCCTTTGCCCAGTAGATGGGGACGTCACTACAGAGGATGTTTATGCTGATCCCTAGTTCCATGGGATTGGCCTTTTCTTTTTCAGTAATAGCGTAGGTCACACTAGTATCAACTGGAGAGTTCTAAGGAAAGATTTAGTTGAGATACAGTTTTTGAGAAACTGATTTGATATGACACCAAAGCCAATAAGCTAAGAAAAAGTAGTCAAAAAAAAATACATAGAATATGCTAAAAAAAAGAACAAATGTATTTATATTATTCAAACATAACCCAGTACAACAAGTTCCTGCTCATGATAGCCTATGCTCTATAGAAGTCCTCCTCAACCTTTTCTTACCCACGGCACAACAAAGTTCTTCCCCAAATTTTGCGGCACACCAAAAGTAAATACAGTGGGGGGAAAAGTATTTGATCCCCTGCTGATTTTGAACGTTTGTCCACTGACAAAGAAATGATCAGTCTATAATTTTAATGGTAGATTTAATTTAACAGTCAGAGACAGAATAATGAAAAAAAGAAAAACGCATGTCAAAAAAGTTATACATTAATTTGCAGGTCAGTGAGGGAAATAAGTATTTGATCCCCTATCAATCCGCAAGATTTCTGGCTCCCAGGTGTCTTTTATACGGGTAACAATCTGAGATTAGGAGCACTCTCTTAAAAGGAGTGCTCCTAATCTCAGTCTGTTACCTGCATGCTCATTCAGCCTGGCCATGTAGCTTTCCACTAGATTGTAGCATTCTCCTTGTCACCCTGTTAGAGCCCCTAATGCTGCAGTCCACTGCTGTGAGGAAATGCCAGGAGGCTCAGCATGGCATCCTCCTGCTTCTGCGCATACTCCTGCATAGTAGATTCCAACAGTGGGTTGAGGTCTTTCTCCAGCTGGGTCAGGCCTTACTGTAGGATTAATCAGATTATCAAAATTTCTTGTGAGCCTGCCACATTCCTTCTTATGTTTTATTGTTATTTTTCTACTCCTTAATATGTGGTGATGTTTACGGCCCTCACTTATATAACGCTCTTTGATATCTCAAACCTTGTGTAGAGACCTTCACACTTGACCTATCAGTACATTATTTATGATGCCTGTCAGTTGGAATCCATGCTCTCTACACAGTAATTGAGTAACTAATTTCAAACACTGCACTTCACAGTCAGTATCTGCATAAGCTACAGAAGGCAGACCCACACGGTAATATTTATTGATTTTAATCATAAAAAGAGCTTTTAAGCACTTAATACAATTAAGTACACAAAAGTAAAGAGATACTCAGGTATAATATTTTCTTAGTTAAATCCTGAAACCTTCCATGTCCCTTTAACTGATCTTGTGGGCTTGTCCACTGCCAGTCAATGAGGTCTATAGACTAAAGTTAGTTTTAATGACATTTAAACAGGTTTTATTTAATATTATTTCATGCAAAATGTTTTAAATAGGCTCTTTTAAATGTTTGCAAAAACTGTTGTGTTCTTTTAACTACAAATTTTAATGCGCCACAGAAGTACATGTTCTCCATAACATTTTCTGCAAAGCTGACATTATACTAAGCATTATCTGCTACAGACAGTTTCAAAAGTTGGGCTTGGGGTTGGGGCATGGGCTTTAGGATGTGGTTGCCCAGAGGCTACAGTTTGTCAGCCTGCCCCTAGATCTACAAAATAGCTAAGGATATATCTATATTGTGACAGTTCCTTTACTTACATGTGTATTGAAGTATTGGATCCCATCTATCACTGCACTTACGGATGGGGTTTTGTTTTTATCCATTTTTATAACTAAACACTTCTCGCCATTGGTTTCTTTGAAGCCAGTTATACCCTGTAAGTTGAGAGATAAAAGAGTAATATGATTATCAAAGGCATTCTCCAGCCATATGTCCCAAAAGTCTATATTATAAGAGAAACCAGAAATGTTTCTGTTCTGCAGAATATCTGTGTATATATAGAGCAGTGAGCTCAAATTAAAGGGACACTATTGGCCCTTTAAAAGTATAAATAGCTTCCAGCATAATGAAAGCCCAATTAGATAAGGTTAAGTACACCCCACACAAGTTTACAGGGTAAAGATAGTTGCAGCTGTCTCTTTTATTTAACTTATTTAACTTTAAATTATATCCATGTCATGCATTTTCATAGGGAAGCAGGCTGTGAAGATGCTGTGCAGTACATTGAATATGTTTGTGTAGGCCAAGAAATGTCTATATGAAGTCAAATTTCTGACTGTAACTGTACTTGACACTGTCTTACACTATATTTATATATAAACACACAAAAACATATTATTTAAGATATAGAAAACAGACAGGAAGAGCTACAGGTGGGGCATGCAAGGGGGGGGGGCACAAATCTACATGACCTAGGGCATAAAACCTAAATATGCCCTTGGACTTTGAGTAACTCACCTGCCTATAATCATATAACACAGTAGCAGAACTGTTCTCAGACTTGACATAAAAGGCAGCTAACTGTTCACTGACATGGACAGTTTGTTGAATATCTCCCCCATCCTTTGAAGTGAAGGCCATAGACACCATCTAGAAGATCATCAAAAAAGAGCATTAGGATCATATTAAAATATAAATATTTTACTTAAAAAGTTTTCTCAGTATACATAAGAATCTGTTTTTTTTAGAGCTGCATAAAGGGCCTCTGAGAATTTAATCTAAAGCTACTGATATCATTTTTTTCTATAAAAGAACTAGTGATTAAACCATACTAATTTAAAAATTCACAAGGTTTGAATTCACTGGATTCCAAACAGATTTTTTTTAGTAGGTAATATGTTTAGTAGGGATATGGGTTATACACATTCTATTATCATCACTTTTACCATCCAATCACAAATGATTTATTCACAGAACATTATATAGGAAGATATCATTTAATACAGGATAGTTTATCTGATTTAATTTAATATATTTAAGAATAAAGTACAATTTCTCATGTACATTCTAGTGATTTGAGTTAAATAGATCCTCTTTGAGGAGTGATGTTCAACAATAGCAATGCAAAATCCATATAAGAAACGTCTTCAGCTATAATGTTATTAAGGTCTAATGAACATAGGAATTACCTCTACAAAGGTCTACTGTGGGATCACTGTGTTAAGTGACCTTCATTGCTTTCAGCGTGAATGAGTACTGTTCACAACATCATATGTTATAAATAGTCACCATCCATTATGTACCACTTAACATTTTTGTTAAAATATATATATATAACTTATGAATTACTAGACACAATAAAACAAATATAAATAATGTGTACTTGATGTGTATCTGAAATTTTAACCTTTTAGATTATATACATATGAAACATGTTTATGATTTTTTTCTTACTTTTTGTGATGTTTTTTTTTTTTTTTTTGAAAGGGACATTGAACACATTGTCTCCTTTGTTACATCTCATAAAGGATTGGAGAGGGTGCAGTGAGGAGGAGGTTATTGGAGAAAGAGGATGATAAGGGGGGTGGGGGGAGGATTTTTTGCCACCCCTAAAATAGCAGAACAGGTAAGTGGGACCTTGACTCGAGTATAAGCCGAGGGGGGCTTTTTCAGCATAAAAAAATGTACTGAAAAGGTCGGATTATACTTGAGTATATACGGTATATCTACAGAATTACTGTTCATTTCCTTTTAGTTTCAGTTAAGATTTTAATTATTTTTTTTATGTAAAACACAACTTTGTAAATGTTTAAAGCTTACTATTATATATTCCATGTCCCATTTAGCTAAACTGACAATAGTATTGCATTGATAGACAGGACTTCCTTACCTTTTCTGTGTGTTTCAGATTCATATAAACACCAAATAAAATGGCGACAGTAATGATTAATGACAAGAGAACCACAACTGTAGCCACCAATATCCATTTCTTCCGTTCTTCAGTCATTTTATAACCAGAACGGTATGACTGTAAAAAGTGAGCGATATTAACATATGTTTAGATGAATTGTAACAATAACAAATACATGTAAAGTTATAATGCAATATATTATGTAGAATGAATAAAAATATTTGCATGGCCATACCAAGGAAATATTGTGCTAAACCTTAAATTTCCAAAACTTTACAATTAAATGGGCATAAAAGTCACAAAAACTGCTGTGCATAATCAAGTAGTCTTGAAAATTCTGTAGGATGTGTATATTTTTTTTAATTAATCAAGAATTGACTGAGAAAGCAACATTTTTAGTAATTGCCCATATTGCCCTAGATGCCTTCACCAAAAATCTGCATAATTAAGTAGTCCTTTATCACAAAGAGAGATATGTTAGAAGCTATTACCTATTACTATAAAATCAAATTCCAGGTATACCCTTTTTACTTTGATATTTTATTATTTTATTTAGTACAAATAATTATTTCAAAAGCTCTAAAACACTCACCTTCGTGTTATACTCATCACTCTACAGTTTATACCTGTTTTTTGTTTCATACTTTAACCTGAATCAAAAAGTTCTATTAAAAAGGGGGAAATAACTCATTGGATTTGCACTCCCCATCTTGCATAATCAGTTGTTTTAGCTGTGCCACCTCTCTATCGGAGACAGGATTATTGAATTGAAATGGATTAATGTTAGACTAGAAGTAGAAATAGTAGAGTTGAGACAATGGTTAGTGTAATTATAAGCAGTGGTGGACAAAATATCTAAAACTTAGGAGCCAGAATTCTTTTGGGAGCCAGATAGACTGGTTTTCATATTCATGGAATGAAGGCTTTTATTGCGATGCATTATAGTTTGGAAAAAAATATTTAGAAGTCAGCAGTACAAATTGACCTCCCTCATTATAAGGATATGGTAAGATTAACACAATTTGATGGAACTAGTTAATTAAACTTAGTAATATACAGACTTTAGTTGTCTGGGCACATCCTACTGAACCACTGATTAACACATGTACAAACAAATAGGAATCTCCATTAAACCTTTGGCTGTTGGGGTGCTGTGGGTACCATGTTTATCTATACCAATTTATTCTTAAAATACCTAAGGTGCAAGCTCCGACTCAATAACTGGGACCTTGTGTAACTACGTTTGAAGGAATGCATACCACTTCTCCCTTTACCATCAGAAAACTTGAGGCTCAGTAGAAATGTAATAGAAAGAGCCCCCAAACACATTCTTTCAGCTCCTACAAGCGACTACCACTAAATATAATTCAAACAAATCTATCAAAAAGAAAGAATATTTAAAAATGTAAAAAAATCATTTTTACCAATACTGTTAACTATCACAAATCTTGATAAACATTTTCTATGATATGTATAAAATAACATTTCTTTCTGGAAAGAAGGTAACAATTGCATTTTTATTATTATTTATCCTTCCACATTAGTAACAAAAAAAGTTAAAAAACAATTGTTTAGAACTCATTGTTTATTTTAAATGTACTAATGGAGAAGGGTATATAGTTATACGAATTTCATAATAATAATTATTACTCTATTTCTAAAAGTGATTTTTTTATGTGCTGTTCAAACAGATTTTAACTTTACGAGTAATTCCCAAGGTATGAACTATTAAAAACACTAATTTTCTTTCTCTTTTGATATATTACCCAGGTTCCTGAGACAAAAGGGAGCTGTCAGTTTGACCATGTAACCAATTTGTATCCAAACTCAAAAGATGATGCAACCTAACTCACTGTATGCGTAGCTGATATATGCACATATTAAGATTAGTTACCGGCATCCCCTGCTTCCTCTTTATTTCAGAAACATCAGGATAACAACTTTCAGACATATACTAAATATGATGTTATCTCAAAATGGTCAGCAAGTCTGTTGACTTGTAAAGAAGGTAGACAAAACATTCACATATTTAACCAAGGATCTCAAGTAAAAAAAGAGTTTTGCTACATCAGTAATTTTTGTATTATTTTTTGACAAGATGGACATTATATATAACTTAAAGGACCAATAATGTATAATATTTATAATATGCTTTTTTGAAGAACTTAACTTAGGGCCCGATTCAATTGCCCAATTCGTAAATTTCTACACACTTAAAATCACTCTATATAAGCACATAGCATTTTTTTACAGAAGTTTTTAGTTAGTGAAGACCTTGCTTTTGGATAGAAGTTCACCAACTAAAAACTTCTGTAAAAAAATATGCTATGTGCTTATATAGAGCCCTATTCAATTAGCCAAATCGCATTTGAATGAGCCCCAAGGAGTCTAATCTGGAATCCCACATAATACAACCTTCTAAATATAAGCCTTTTCTCTAAAATGTTTTTATGTTCCTGCCTTACATACCTGATAATGTTCTAATTTAGTGACATACACCACAAGAATGTGGTCTTTTTTTTCAAAACTATAGTGGTTCTTTAATAAAATATAATGTCAGTTTGTGAATTAAACTAAAATAGAATGGATGTATGATTTCAGTCAATATGAGATAATATATGAATATCTAATCATAAAACCTTTTAGAAAACAATAAAGATTGTTATTTTTTTCAAACTTCAAAGATAAGTGAAATCTTTAAATGTTCTAAAACCTACCGGAAGGTCCATCTTCAGATTCTCTGTACTTTTCTGCTCCATTTGTGAATACAGTACTTGCAGAAGATGCCTCTTCTAATAAATAGTCCTGAGTATTTATACATCCTTTGAGGGAATTCCCCTCCACTGTTGCATAATAAGGTAAATATGACTATAAATGAAATGTAGAACAAATAAAGAAAATCAATGTATTCAGATCAATAAAGATAAGAGTAGGGTAATCAGAAAAAAACTAACTTTAAGGGGACAGTCCCCTGATTGCCCGTTGGCAAAATATGTCCCTAGAATTTCCAGGATGTCAGGATAGGCAGGCAAGAGCGTCAGTAGATTATTGTAGATTTATCCTGAGTGTAAGTAAAGATTTAAAGGGACACATAATTCAACAATACTACATCATCAAAAAGAGCACTGCAAATCAAGTAAAACATTTTTTATTTTCTTTTAAAGCACATTTCGCTGTTTTATAAGAGCTTTTATAAAACCAAGTTATTACCTCAACTGACTGCCTCTCTTCAAGAAGGTTCTCCAGGTTCTGCAAAGACCACAAATGACAAGCAAATGCCAATCAATCTCTTACAATTGCAACAAAAATGTAGACTTTTGATTCTTTATACAGTTTAAAAAAAAGTGAAATTAAATGTTTTACTTCATAAGTCTTTATTGTCACAAAAGATGGTATTTGTTGGATAATGACATTATCAATACATATAATAAGATACAGTATTATAAACCATACATCCATAAAATATTGTCAATCTTGTCTAACACATCTTAAAGTGACTCCACCTCTTCCTTTTCTCTCTTTTCAGCTCCTAAACATCAAATAAAAACTGAAAAGTTTACACCCTCTTTCAACTTAACAAATTTAGAAAATAATAAATTAAATATGAAAAGACACCAACATGTGCATGGGTGAAATAAATACCAATTTGCAGATATGATATACCTCCACCTCCTCGCCCAAGGTCTGTCCGTGCCGCAGATCGATTCCAATTTTTTTCCAAGATGGTCCGATATCAGAGTCTGTCATGGAGCCCCCAAGCGTACCCCTCCCAAACCACCCCCATTCCATGAAAAAAAATATTAACGGGATGTTAGTTTATAGATATAGTATACCGCGAACTAAGCCAGTTCGCCCAGATCTCTTTAAACATAGGAAACGTGTTGGAGAGACTGTGAATCATTCATTCATAAATCATGAGAGAGTTCACCCTGTTTACTACTTCTTGTTTATCTAGAACTAATGTTTTCCATTTCCTTGCCAACTGTTTTTTTGCCGCTAATATAAGAAACTGTAACCATTTGTTCTGATTTTTACTTACAGTATGTGTACACAGGAAACCCCTAGTAAACAAAGTTCAATTGACGGAGTTATGTCAGTGTGTAATACTTCAGATGCTATGTCAGTGACCCCCTCCCACATATCTTGGGCAATCTCACACCTCCACCAAATGTGCAAAAATGTTCATGTTTCTCCACACTCTCTGAAACAAGCTGGGGACATCCTGGGGTTCAATTTATGCAACCTATCTGGTGTAATGTAGGCTCTGTGTAAAACCTTAGTAGCAGTTTCTAAATAACTAAAATAGACCGAGCCTCTGGATAGTCTTGAATAGATCCTCCCCCATTTCTGCAGATCCCATGATACCCCCAAATCCTTCTCCCAATGTCTAATAAACCTAGCCTTTTGATCTTCAAGACAGAATATATCGTTCCCACCATTCACCTAGTAATCGGATACTTGCTGCAAGCCCTGGACAACAAGGTGGATTAGGGAGCCCTCCAAGATCTCGTTGCTGAGGAGATCCAATGTCTAATCTTATTATAATTAAAATATTTGCTTAATGGAAGTTCATATTTAATTATGAATTGATCTGTTGTGAGGAGTTGCTCCTCCTTCATCCATGCTCCTAGCTTCTCTAATTTATTGGTGAGTCACCATACTTTAGACTCATCATGCAAACATTCCAGGATCTGCAAAGAAGTCAAAATAGGGTTAAAAGGGGACATTCTATGCTTCAGTTAATGTCTTGAATTGACCCATTTCAAATTATCCCATGATAGCTTAATCATGGAATTATGTAATTTAATGTCCAGAGTTGAGCCTGGAAGGGCCCATATCACAGAATCCCACTCCAAAGGTTTAATTTGTTGGTTTTCACCCAAAGCGGTTGGTGTTCTATTGAAAGAGCTTGTGGTATAAAAGCAGAGCAGCCCTAAAATAATGTTTAAAATTGGGGCAAGATAGCCCCCCACACACATTTTTGTTTCTGTGCATAAGGGATCTATTTATCCTAGGCCGTTTTTTCAAAATAAATCTAAAAATCAGCTTTAGGAATTTTTCTAATTCATTCCATCTATTATGGATAGGGAAATAGCAAAAAAATACAAACTTCTGGGCAGAACATTCATCTTAATAACATTTATACGCCCCCTCAAAGATATTTGTTGTCTACTCCGATTCTCTAGATCCTCTGCCAAATTTTTAAATAAAGGTGTATAATTGGCTTGATAGAGATCCATGATCTCAGGAGTTAAACTTTTCCCTAAGTATTTAATTTATCTTTGGGCCAGGAAAAGGCATATTTGTTTTTGAGCAAGGCCAATGTCTGTCCAGACTTACTGGTTCCTATAATCTCAGTCTTTTCCATATTCAACTGGAGACCTGATATCTTCCCAAATACCCCTAAAACCTCCATTAAAGCAGGTATGGAATTTAGTGGATCCGTGAGAGTACACAAAATGTTGCCTGCGAACAGAAAACACTTAAACTGGTGCAAACCAACTGTGAATCTCTGGATCTTGGGAGTGGACCGAATGGCCTGCGCTAGAGGTTCAATGACGAGAGCAAATAGCAGTGGGGACAAAGGGCACCCCTGTCTTGTCCCCTTTGGATTCTTATAAACTCTGAGGATACACCAGGTAAGTTAAGATGCGCTATCGGGTCTTTATAGTCGGTTGTAAGCAGATTAACACAATTCCCCTTAATGCCCAGTTTAGTCCATATAGCATGAAGATAAGGCCATTTAATCGTATCAAATGCTTTCTCAAAATCCAGTTCAAGAGTACACAGTGGAGTTCCTGCACACTTATCAAGCTAAAAAATATTAAGTATCCTCCTAATATTATCCCCTGCTTGTCGAAATGGAACAAAGCCTACTTGATTCTTATGGATCAATCTGGGAAGAAATGTAGACATCCGGACAGACATTAGCTTTGCCAAAATCTTTACATCCCTATTCAATATAGAAATAGGGCAATACTTTTTTGCCTGCAAGGGAGCCCGGCTTGCTTTTGGAAAAACGGTGTAGTGGCCTGGTTTAACTCAGGGGGCATTTGCTTACTCTGCAAAATATAATTGAATAAGCTTCTTAAGTAGGGAACCAAAATATCTGCAAAAGTTTTATAATAAATATTTGAGATTAGAAGTAAAAATATTTAGCCTTTAAAGAAAGAAAAGGGTTCTTCACAGTATGGGTGTCATCTATGTAATTCTCTACCAAAGGAGGTGGGGACAGCGGATTTGATAGATAACTTTAAAAAGGGATTGGATATATTTTTATAAATATATATATATTTTTTATAAATAAATAGAGAGGGAGTATTGATTCAGGGATAAATCCAATCGCCAGTATCTGGAGTCAGGAAGAAATTTTATATATTTTTCCCTGTTGAGACAATTGGCAAAGTTTCACTGTTTTTTTTTTTGTTTTGTTTGCCTTCCTCTGGGTCAATTAACAATCAATCTGCTTATTGCAGATCAGAGGAGATCTAAAAAGGTTGAACTTGATGGACTAAAGTCTTTTTTCAACCTAAATTACTATGTAACTATAAGAAACCATCCGGTCCTGGTGACTTCCCTAACTTCAAGCTTTTAATAGTTTTGCAAACCTCCTCATCTGATACCTCAGCATTAAAGGTATATAAAAGGGAGGTGGGTTATGAATGCATTCTGTAGAATGCAGCATAACCCACCTAGCAAAAACGTTTGCATGAAAACATGCAAATCGTATTGCATAAAAAAAAAATGTGCTGGGGGTGATGTTTACACCCCCAGCAGCTCCTGCAGTTGCTTCAATCGCTGCTGTAAGCTGCCATGATGGGTACATGGACTCTGATGTGTACCCTCGCACACAGAGCATGTGCAAGCTGATGTCACCGCCCCTTCGAAAGGGGGGAGGGAGCATAAGGAGCAGAGGGGGAGGTAGGAGGGAGAAGAGGGATCATAGGGGGAGGCAGGAGGGAGAAGAGGGAGCATAGGTGGAGGGAGAAGAGAGAGCAGAGGCAGAGGGAGAAGAGGGGGAGCTACCTTGCACCTCTGAGGGGCCCTCGGACCTCCCGTGGCCCCTTTGTGGCCCCCTGGCTCCCCCACGGTCCTGCTATCGGCTCCCACAGGTTCCCTGTGGTCCCAGTGGCCCCCCGGCCCTCCATTTGCCCCCTGTGGCCCTTGTGGGTCTTCATTGGCCCCTGCAGGTCCTCTTTGCCCCCAGGGGTCATCTGTGGCCCTTTAGTGGCCCCTGCAGCCCTCCTTGGGCCTCTGTGGCACCCATGGGTCCCCTGTGGCCCCTTCAAGTCCCTTGTGGTCCCTGCAGCCCTCCCACATGTGGCCCCGGTGGGTCCCCTGTAGCCCACGTGGTCCTCTAGTGACCCCAGTGGCCCTCCCTCAGTCCCTGTGGCCTTCACTTGGCCCCCACGGCCCTTTGTTGCCTCTGTGGGTCCTCTAAGGACCTAAGGCCTGTGGCACCCTGGGACCCGAGTGGCCCCTGCAGCACTCCCATGGGTCCCCTGCAGCCCCCCACAGTCTCCAGGACCCTCTGTGCATCTACAGATTCTCTGTGACTCCAGGGTTCTATGTGGCCTTCACATGGGTCCTCTGTGGCCCCCATGTGGCTCCCTTGTGGCACTCTAGTGGCCCCAATGGCCCTCCCTCAGCCCCTGCGTCCTTCACTTGGCCCCCACAGCCCTTTGTTGCCTCTGTGGGTCCTCTAAGGACCTAAGGCTTGTGGCACCCTGGGTCCCCAGTGGCCCCTGCAGCACTCCCATGGGTCCCCTGCAGCCCCCCACAGTCTCCAGGACCCCCTATGCATCTACATTCTCTGTGACTCCTGGGGGCCCCCTTTTGGATCCCTCTAGCACCCGTGAGTATTCTTTTGCCCCTGCAGATCTCTGTACCCCCCCTGGGTCCCCTATTGTCCCTGGACCTTTGTGTGAATTGTGGACCTCCCGTGGGTCCCCTTCTGGCCCCTATGGTCCACTGTGGCACCCCACAGGCACCACTGTGTCCCCTGCATGCCCTGTGGCCCCCCACCACTCCCTGTGTCCCCCTCAGCCTCATGTGGCCACTAACAAACTTCTCTCATCTCTCTCAGCCCCCTGAGTCTCCTCTCAGCATCCTGTAGCCCCTCGCAAACCTCTGTGGCCTCCTTCAGCCCCCTAAGGCCCTCCACTTCTCCCTGTGGCCTCCCTTGGACCTCAGTGGACCTCTGCCTTTTGTGGCCTCCTCCTCTTCGTGGCCCCTGTGGCCCTCCACAGACCTCTTGTGGCCCTGTCAGTGCTTGGAGGTCCATTTGGCCCCCTGTGGTCCAATGTAGCCCCCTCAGACCTCTGTGGCCCCCCTCTGCTCTCTGGCCTGACGTGGCCCCTCCTCACCCCAGGAAGTGGAGTGCAGCATCGGAAAGTAAGAAAGTATTTATACAGGTGTGCATGTGTATATATATATATATATATATATATATATATATATGTGTGTGTGTGTGTGGGGTAATTCTCTAGGGCTGTGGGACAGTTATTTGGGGCTGGGGGGAGGTCATGGGACAATTCTCTGGGGCTGTGAGGTAATTCTCTGGGGCTGGGGGGCAATTCTCTGGGGTTGTGGGGGTCACGGGGCAATTCTATGCCCCTTGGGGGCAATTATCTGCATCTTGGGTGCAATTCTCTGGGGTTGAGTAGGCAAATATCTGGGGCTGTGGGAGGTCATGGGGTGATTCTCTAGGGCTGTGGGGCAATTATCTGGGACTGTGGGGCAATTATCTGGGGTTGGGAGAGGTCACAGGGCAATTCTCTGGGGCTGGGTGAGGTAATGGGGCAGTTCTCTGGGGCTGTTGGGCAATTCTCTGAGGTTGGGGGAGGCCATGGGGCAATTCTCTGGGGCTTCGGGGCAATTCTCTGGGGCTGGCAGAGGTGATGGGGCAGTTCTTTGGGGCTGTGGAGCAATTATCTGGGGCTGGTGGGCAATTCTCTGGGGCTGGGCAAGGTCATGGGGCAAATCACTGGGGCTGGGGAAGTATCACCTGGGAGGTAGCTAAAACAATCATAGAATGAAGGGACATAAATTTAAAGGAAAGGAAAGTGTCTGACATCATGTGACTTCCCACAGTAGGGCATACTTCAGGTGCTAACTGAGCATGTCTGCAAAATCCCCAGGCAAAAAAGAAACATTGTTTAAGATATGCTAATTATCCCTGGGAATTTCTGGGGGTGTCAACATTGAGAGAAAACTCTGCAAAAGCAAGAAATTCAACAAAATTCAGGCTAACGGTTTAATTGTTTACTTTGGAATTTTTTCATACAATTTTTTTTTTCAGACACTATAAATTCTCCTCTATCAGATGCATTAATAACCCACCTCACTTTAATATACCTTTAAGCTTTTCCAACTCTTGGTTTGTTATTAAAGGTAAGTCATATTTATTTTAAAAATCAAGAATCTCAAACTCGCTAGATGCAGAGTTTGAGGCGTATATACTCTGATAATATTTCAAAAAAATGTCTCTAATTTTAGATTGGTCCATACTAAACTTTCCTTATTGAGTCTTAATTTGAAGGATCTGGATTTTATTTTGCTGAGATCTAAGTCTTCTAGCAGGCATGGACGAAGGTTTGCTAACCTGGGCATAAAATCTATGGCCAGTTCTCCTAATGGCCTTTTCCGTTTTTTCAGATAGCACTTCATCCAGCTCAATTCTTTTTTTAGCAATCCAATCTCTCATTATACTAGATTGTTTTTGCTGATTCAACAAATTCTGCAATTCACTATTTTTTGTGCCTCTTATATGGGCTTTATGGGTAACCCAGGCCCAGCCCATCTCCGTTTCTGAAATTGCAGTTTCAAGAAAATATAATTTAAGTTCCTTTTCTATTTGAACTTGAATTTCGGGAATTGAAAACAGTTTCTCATTTATCCTCCAGTTATATTTAGTCCCTAAAGTCAGGCCTAAGTCTAGTTTCAAGGAGGACGGCGAATGGTCAAACCACGAGCATGGTATAATTTGAGCCTCACTAGAATGTTCAAATAACTTGGCCCCAATAAATAATGTGTAAATTTTTGAGTAGGTACTGTGAGTAGGGGAGAAATAAGTATATTCCCTATCCTCGGAGTGGTGTCCCCTCCAGGCATGAACTAGTCCTAATTGCTGCAAGAGGGCCTTTAGCCGCTTTATTTTGCTTGAATATCTGACTTCTAATACACTTGTTGACCTATCCAGACGTGAGTGTATGACTAAATTAATGTTGCCTCCTAGAATAATTTTACCCAGCTCCAGGGAGTCTAAACGAGTTAGAAGTTTTAAAAATGTATTATGCGGGGCAGTGGTAGGTGTGTAAATGTTTATTAGTGACACCTTTTCATTTAACACTGACCCCATTAGTATGAGATAATTGCCCTCCTTATCCTTTATAGTCTTTTCTTATTGAAAGGAAAGATTCTTATGAATGAGAGTAGCAATTCCCTCTTTAATGGTTTTCTGGTTACATGTTTGGTATATTGGGTAGACTTTATGTAAAAAGGTAAGAACCTTCAAATGAGCAAAGTGAGTTTCCTGAAGGAAGATCACTGCAGGTTTAAAACGTTTGTAGAAAATGAAGACTTTCCTCCTCTCAAAAGGGGAATTAAACCCCCTCACGATGTGGGTTAACAAAGTATATGTACAGTCTTACATTTGGCTATTGAGTGGGTGTCAGTTTTACTGTATGGGACAATACCTTGGAAGAACTCTCTGAAGATACCAAGGGCTCTGCGACCCCCCCCCCCCCCCCCCACGGACTCCGAAACAGACTCCTCAATTCATCGTCCAACAGCACAGACATCCTGAATGCCAAATAAAGGTATCATGGCTATTAGGTAATATAAACTAAACAAAAGCATGATAACATTTATGAAAATATAATGCATATAACATTTACTTTTCCTCCCATATCTCTTGCGAGATCTTCTATGTTTAGAGTGACGGACTAAAATCAAACAGGCCCTCCTATTCCCTAAAGGGAGAACGTTTTCTTTTGAATTAACTACCATAACCAAGTTGGTTACCTATCTGGCTTCACACCAGGGCTAACATGCAATAACAATATAAATCAATAATTAGCCTTTACAAGGATATTTCTAATTTCAATTTTCTTTGTATATCGGGCAACTCATATACAACTTATATATCACAAGAACATATATATTCAACCCCTTCACATAAATGTCCAGATATCCAGCAAGTCACTGCCCAACAGAGATTCCAAACATATAATGTCCCTTTCTAGGTCTTGAATAAATCCCAAAATTGAATCTTCGTAGTGAATTAAGTTCAAAGTTCACATCCCTTCCTATTCTTGGCGACCCAAATACAGCCCTTGTGATACCGTTAATTAGTGAAGAACTATCTCTTTGAGTTGAGTTCCATGTTGTCTCTCTGTCTCCTGGGACCAGGGTACGAGTTCCACCCACTTCACTGTGCCGTTTGTTCCTTGTAACCACTGTCCAGTTTTTCTGCGGCCTGGTGACTATTTTGCTGTTCAGGTTCCTCATCTATATTTAGGCGCAGGCAAGTCAGAAGTGCTTGGCTCTCTTCAAAGGAATGCACCATTTAGGTTGAGCCCTTATATTGGAAAATGAGCGAAAATGGGAAGCCCCATTTGTAGAGAGTTTTAGATTGTGCCAGGATTTGTAGGGATGGTTTCATTGCCTTGCATTTGATTAGAATAACTGGGGACAAGTCCATGTAAACTTGAAGAAGGGACCCATCTGGCCCCCTTATCTCTGGCATTGTTGTAATTACCAGGTACTTGGATCTTTGTTGGGTGCACCTGAGAATTACATCTCTAGGCATATTTTGGTCTTTAGTTGATCCAAGGGCCCTATGAGCTCTTTCAATCCCCCACCTCTCCTCAGGATACATCAACAAGATGGTACTGATTACCCCTGATTACCCCTTTGACATATTGCTGTAGATCAGTAATTTACATTACTGAGTCTAATATTATGTCTACAGGAGCGGTTTTCCAAGTCTTCAACTTTCTTCTCCAGTTAACGTATTTTTGAGGAATTTTGAGTAATCTCCTATTTGTCATGTTGCTGAAATTCTATGATCTGATCCGGGGATTCTTCTAAAAGTTGCGTTCTCTGTCCAAGAGAGTGAATGTCCTTCCTCAGCCCATCCACTGCATGAGTTATTTGTTCACACAACATTTTTTCTATTTTTGCCAGTGAGCAATCTGCCAGGGTTGTTCTGACCCCTCCTCATTATCAGAAGTTTCCAAAAGGCCAGAGCCAGATCCTTGTGGAGCCGCTGGGGCACAGGAGTTCTGCAGAAGTCAGTAATGCTTTTGCTAACAATTTGTTTCCTGGGTTTTCTCATATTTGCAAAAATATATAACACCTGTGATGTATTGCGTTAAACTTCACATTCAGAAGTAGTAGGAGACAATTTATTGAAACTGATTTATTCTTGTGATAAGCTTTTCTCAAAATAGTTTATTCAAACCATGCTGCTTAAGTTCCTATATGCATGTAGAGCCCTATTGCTAGTACCATTCAGTTCAAATCATATTCTTTCTAAATATTGATAATATCTATGAACAATATTCGCCTTTTCATTTCTATATTGCTTTCAAGCTTTCAGTTCACTCAGTTGGCCACACAGTAGCAGTGTGAGATCATGTTTAGTAAAAATAGCTGAGCTGTTTTGCCAGTTATCTCTGGCTTGTAAAATGATTAGTATATCAGGCTGTATTGTCCTTGACCAGAATATTCTGAATGTTATATTCCAAATCTGTATACCTCTTTGGAAGTGAGATGTTTATTTTATTTAGAGTCTCTCCATATCACCATGTGTTATGTTGTGCTTTTCCAAGATGGCCACTGAACTGTGCCTCTACCTCTACCCTTGAGGCACAATTGGTGCCAAACAGTTTTACATAATGGTCTCCTTGCTATGCTGTTTGTTGAATGTACTGGCCTATCAGGAGCAACAGAGCCACAACACAATCTCCTCTCTATATCTTGCCTGTATTTAATGTTGTAGATTGAATTAAAGTCAATTTGATGGTGAAGTTACAGTTTGGACACTGTCAATTGTACCTTTTAAGGCTTTCTATTTGTGAAAGCCAGAGATCTGTATTTATTTATGAGGTACTTTGGGTAATCAAAATGGCTGCCAGGCTCTTGATCCAGTCCCACCTCCATCTCCCTTCTGTGTCTATGGCTATAGTTTGCACTGTAAGTAAGCTGCGCCACCCAGGGGGTATCCCTCAGCCTACCTCGCTCCAGACGGTACGCACTTTCTTGACTCCAAGGGTAGGCCAGGTGGATTGGAAGCGGATTCCACCGTCATCTTCTCCCAGCGTGCACCTCCATTCGCTGCTGTGCCTGCACAGACCCAAACTCCTCCTGTATGCTCTCCTTCAACTGGCTCTGCAGACCAACAGCTCCCAGCGCTGCTGCCTCTGGTTCCCTGTGCCTTCTTTTCACAGTTTCCGTTGTCAGCTTCCTTTGACATGACCCTAGGTCTCCTCGTTTGGGTATTTGAGCTGGATAGGCAGCCACTCGTCTGGTCCTTGTGGCTGTGCTGTGCCGTTATGCCTGGCCGAGGGAAGGTCAGAGAGATTGAACACAGGCCTGGGTTCGGTCTTGATTTATACTCATGAAAGTTGCTGCAATTTGTTTTAAAATTTGGTCAATTTGGTCTTCAGATATAAATATATCCCATTTAGGCATAAAACAGTGATTTAACCCCATATGAAAGCTTATTTTTATTGATTTTCCCGTTTAAGGCCAGGAGCTCTTTCAACCTGCGTCTGCTCTCTTCCACAGCTTAGCCACGCCGTATGTGGAATTAATTTACCATCAAAGACACATTTGAGCATTTAGAGGGAGCTTGTAATTTACGGTACATTCAGGACCAGGAAGAATGTGTCTATAAGCCAAATGATTCTTGCTGTGCAGAGGCACCTGCTTAGGATCAGGGTAAAACAGCAAGTTGAGTGCTATAAAAGTTATAATGGCAGCATTTTTAAGCAATTATAAAGAGATAAAAAACCTTCAAGTGAAAAAGTTTCAATACATTTTCTTTTTCATTTTAACCACTATGCATGATGGTTAGAGCAGTGTTAATGAATTCAGAACTCTCTAATTTTGAGGTAATACCTTTATGGATCGGCTACTGAGTCTCGTCACTTCCTTCATTTATGAGTATATAGTGTGTGTGCAAGGGGCATCTGGTGCACTAGGTCAAATGGGCAACCGGCCTCCCAAAAGTATGGACTGCTATTACACTAAAAACATATTAAATTTACTCATTCACCTATTTTATTATAATTTCATACATGTATACATTTTAAATACTAGCAACTTGCCCATCAAAAATGACAGTATATATATATATATATATATATATAGTTACATATTTACATAATTACATAGGCCCTCATTCTATTATCGGCCGCAGCCGTAGCGGGGCCGCAAGGACCGGCCGCAAGCTTTCCGGCTATTCTATTCCCCTCCGGCCGGGGACTCCGGCAGGCTTGCGGCCGGCGCCTTGCTATCTCTTGCGGCCGCAAGCGCCGGAGGAAAGCCTTTGATCTAAAACGGCCGCAAGGAAATCGGCCGTAAGAAAAGCCTGGTTGCTATTCTATTGCTCCGGGAACCCTGTCTGCAAGGCTAAAAACGAGCCGCAGCTTACTTGCAGCAAACAGGTCCCGCTAGCACCAATTAAGCACCTAAAATAGCTCAAATAAAGCCATCCAGCACTTTGAGAAGACTATAAAGTGATTTTAGGTGTTAGAAAAAATAGCACAACATTCCCCTATACTCAAATCCGTAAAATAATAGTTTTTTAATATTTGTCAAATATACATGTAAAAAGTCCATAGAGCTTGGAGCACCTCAGATACGCCCACGCCGCAGCCGGAAAATAAACAGTTAATTTAAACTCGGGTTTGGTCTGATGTGCAAGCTTGAGAGTGGGTTACTTTTAATCCTCATGTACCCCAATATGATCCCTAGCATTTACAGAGCTGTACAGTGCAGGCTTGAATTTATTTTTGACTTTGTAGATTTCTGAGCTTACGGCCGGTTCCAAGATATGCGCGCCGGCCGTAAGAGGAGATCTTTGCGGGGCCGTATAATTGAGATGCGAGTTAACAGAACCCCTGCATGGAATCGCAGCCTTACGGCCGATTTACGGCCGATAATAGAATGAGGGCCATAGTAATTATGGTTGAAAAAAGACTTTCAGTCCATCAAGTTCAACCTTTTAAGATCTCCTCTGATCTGCAATATGTGGATTAAATATTAATTAATTATTTGTTAATTAATTATTAATGAATTATTTAATTATTATTTTTATTTTATTATTAATTATTAATTAATCCAGAGGAAGGCAAACAGAAAAAAAAAACAAGCAAGACAATCGTCTCAAAGGAAAAATAAAAATAAAAAATGAATTCCTTCCTGACGATCGGATTTCTGCCTGGATCAATACTGTCTCTCTAATTATCCATGATAACCCTGAATTCCCTTTTTAATTAAAAATAAATCTAGTCCCCTTTTAAAGTTATCTATCAAATCAGCTGTCACCACCTCCTTTGGTAGAGAATTCCACAGATTAACCACCCTTACTGTGAAGAACCCTTTTCTTTCTTTAAGGTGGAATCTTTTTACTTCTAACCTCAAGGGATGTCCCCTGAGCACTGTGCCCGATGAGTGAAAGACTGATAGAGCCTCACGAAATGCGCGTTGGGAGATTGTGACATCATCAGTAAGCGCGATCACAGCGCAGACCACGCCAACATAGCGTGGAGCGTGATAGATATAGCTCTATAGCTCCAGGACCACTACTAACTTAAAAGAAAGATAGGAAGCCAATTCTTTCACCACAAATTTACAATATAGTAACAACAGAGTAATATACAAGAATAAGAAAATAGAAAAGCAAGAAAAAGAAAAAAGGAGTAAAAGCATAATTAAAGCAAAAAAAGGAAGAAAAAGGAGGACACAACCTCCTTTTAAAAACAATAAATACCAGTTTTGAATAGCACAATTCGAATTAAAATGCACTTTAAGTAATAGAATCACGAATTGACATAAATAAACAGGGTAAAAGATTAACACAAAAGAAACATAAAGACACCTAAAGCATATACTCAAGTGAAGTGCTGTATGAATAAACAAAACTATAAACAGATAAAAGGATTATTTAATCTTATCTTAATCTTATGTAAAAATCTTTATCTTATGTAAATTAAAATCCAGGGTACCTGATAAGGATTTGATCAAGGAAAAATAACCAAAAATACACAAATACAGTTGAATTGAAAAACAAAATATTTTATTGACTTGAGCATAATAAAGTAATTAAATAAAAAAGCTGTGATCAAAGCAAAGAATATAATAACAACAAAAATAAAACCTAAATAAACCTTTAATAATTTGCTAGACATCAAAAAACCCAAAGGATTAAAAACCTTGGGTTTAACATGAATTTTTTATTTGTTGCATTTTTAACAATATTTTAAATGTACAAATAAAGATTGAATTTTTTAAAATTAGTATGTGGCAATAATAATTAAAATAAAGGCTGCATAAAAGGTGTTTCTGTACAACCTTGGTTGGTTGTTCAAGGATTCCTAAATAGGATCCATAGGACAATTTTTTGGTACGCTTTAAAAATATAGGTATCACATCTGCTTTTCTCCAGTCATCGGGTAGAGACCCTGTGTTGAGTGAATTTTGAAAAATTAAATATAATGGTTTGGTTATTAAAGAGCCCAGTTCCCTCAGTACCCTTGGATGTATTCCATCAGGACCTGGGGCTTTATTAACATTTATATATATATATATGTATATATATATATATATATATATATATATATATATACTAGCGACTTGCCCGTCAAAAATGATGGGGCAATACAATTGTAAGGCAGGTAATGCTGTTTGCCACAGACAGTAAGTGTTTTGGTCATCTGAGATCCTTTGGCACTCATCACATGGCTCACAATGAGCGCCTCTCAGTTGGAAGATCGTGATTGTAAGGTCTGCGCTGATCTCCTTTTGGCACCTTAAGGGACATCTTGCAGCACATCTGCATGTCTGATGATTACAACAATATATAAGTGCAACTGCTGACAGTTCAGCTTCAAAGATAGAACTATATTGGTATCGAGCAGCTCGAAAACAACTGTATGGTGAGGTGAGGAGGCATAATCTTCGAATGGAGAGGTATGAGCAAATGGCTTATAGGGAGAGACAAGCTTAGACACATCAACTGGCGCGGCTGGTGCAGTTGGCGGAAACCCATGTCAATACTCTCCAGCCTTCGCTTCCACTGTCTCCACCCCCACCGCAATCTCATCGCACCCCTTACCACCAAAGCCAGCTGCTACACAGCCACCCCCGATGGATGCAGCCCTTAATCCAACACCTTTTGGCCATGGTAGAGGGAGCAAGCGCACAGGCACGGAAGGTGTGGGCCCAGTGCTCAGAAAGAGCAAGTAGGTGAGAACTTACCCCAGGTCAGTGGTTGTCAAACCTCTCCCCAGGACCCACCACACAGATCATGATTTAGGTGAAACACTGTGTGAATACACATGTGAAGCAATTCAAGGCTCCACCACCTGTTGAATACTAGTTGCCTCATTTTTGTTTTCACAGAAATCATGGCCTGTCTGGTGGCTCCTGAGGGGAAGATTGAGAACAATTGCCCTAATTCCTCCCCATCCACACTCCACAATGAATATTATTTTGTATTAATGTGGACATACTATTGGCTTGCTACATAATGTTTACACATATGGTTATGTTGAATGTTTCTGCAATTGATGTTCAATGTGGATTGTCTTTGAGGTGAAGTGATGCAGTCAATTCAAATAGTGTTCTGATTCATATATTGTTCTGGTTTCTGTAGGTCTTAATAGTCCAATCTCACTACCATGAAGGCATGTTCCTCAATCTCCTCTTACTGTGTCACATATTCTGC
Organism: Discoglossus pictus; assembly: GCA_027410445.1. Taxonomy (NCBI): domain Eukaryota; kingdom Metazoa; phylum Chordata; class Amphibia; order Anura; family Alytidae; genus Discoglossus; species Discoglossus pictus. The sequence goes on along the minus strand of CM050169.1, from coordinate 119,508,822 downwards.
TAATCAATTTAAGATTATTCCTTAATATCTGAAAACACACTGTGTGTGAAATAGATCTGTATGACATTATCCATGATTGTGTTGATGTGTTTAATTGAGCAGCTATACAGTATCTCATAAAAGTGAGTACACCCCTCATATTTTTGGAAATATTTTATTATATCTTTTCATGTGACAACACTGAAGAAATGACACTCTGCTACAATGTAAAGTAGTAAGTGTACAGACTGTATAACAGTGTAAATTTGCTGTCCTCTCAAAATAACTCAAAACACAGTCATTAATGTCTAAACCATTAGCAACAAAAGTGAGTACACCCCTAAGTGGAAATGTCCAAATTGGGCCCAAAGTGTCAATATTTTGTGTGGCCACCATTATTTTCCAGTACTGCCTTAACCCTCATGGACATGAAGTTCACCAGAGCTTCACACGTTGCCACTGGAGTCCTCTTCCACTCCCCCATGATGACATCAGGAATCTGGTGGATGTTAAAGACCTTGCACTCCCCCACCTTCCATTTGAGGGTGCACCACAAATGCTCAATAGGGTTTAGGTCTGGAGACATGGTTGGCCAGTCCATCACCTTTACCTTCAGCTTCTTTGGCTAGACAGTGGTTGTCTTGGAGGTGTGTTTGGGGTCGTTATCATGTTGGAATACTACCCTGTGGCCCAGTCTCCAAAAGGAGAGGATCATGCTCTACTTCAGTATGTCACAGTACATGTTGGCATTCATGGTTCCCTCAATGAACTGTAGCTCCCCAGTGCCAGCAGCACTCATTTTTGTTGCAATTTCATGAGGTTGTGTGTCTTTAATAGCTTTCAGCATCTTGTAGCATGGCTTTTCATATTGGCATATGCATGACCATTACAACCTATAAAGAAAATAAAATATATTTTTTTCTATATTTAATAGTTGGGAGTTGTTGTGCAAGTAATTGTAATGCATTCTAATGCTTTCCCCATATTATAAAGTGCATTTGTGTCTTTTTCTTGTCATTTGCAGTGTTTCGAACTAGTGTGTAAACCCTTTGTGGGTCCTATTTGGAACCTGCAAGCTTTAAGCTGCCATTTGACTGTTGCGGCTTTCACTGCGGCTGCGGTGTTGAGCAATTTTTGCAATTGAATAACTATTTGCGATTTTAGCGATCAGAAGTCTTGCGGCCGTGAAAGATCAAAGGCTTCGGGAGGCTGTAAGTTCCGGCTTTAACAATGGCAAGGATTTCAAAACCTGTAACCCGTTTGGAGCCTGCAAAAAGACGCCAATTGAATAGCAAATTAACTTCTAGCCTCACTTACGGGCTACAGTAACCAACGAAAGCTCAACTGAATGAGGCTCTTTGCTTAGAGAAGTCAGTTGCCCCTTACTGATGTGGACAAGTTCCATTTGTGCAGATAAAACTTTTCTGGCATGTTTCTACTGGGCTGTTCTTTCGAAGAGGTTCAGCTCAGAGTTGAGAAGTTGCACCTTAAGTGGGCTTAACTATAACGTAGCAAGCTAAAAAAAAATTGATATTTATTTTCAGTCTCTGATACCTCCTTAGTTTATTTTTTATCATTTCAAGTATTTTTCATGGTTATGTCATGATAATTACATAATTACTGCACTTAAGGTAGTGTTTTCCTAAGCTTAAATGACATTAGACAAAAATTAAAAAACAACCCTTACCTTTTCTGTGTTGTTATGACTCATATACACACCAAGTAAAATGTCGCCAATAAATATTGCTGTCAGAGGCACCACAACTACAGCCACTAGTATCCATATCTTTTAAATCTCTGTCATTTTATGGCCATAATTTTATGACTGCATAAAGTGAGAAATATTACTATACTAGCGACTTTCCCAAACAAAAATGTCCTTTTTGCGCTTATTGCAAGTCTCTCCTCTTGTGTAGTTTGTGTCCTATGAGCACCGTTGGCGCTTGTTGTGAGGCGCCCGGTGAAGGGCTTTGTCGGTTATTGCGATACTGTGGTGTTTTTTTTTGTGTGTATATGTATTTTTTCTTGATAATTAATTAATGAAATGATAAATGAATATACTTTACCTATTTGTAATTAATATATGCAGCAAACAATGTGCTAAAGAGCTAACAATCTGTTTTGATGTTCCTGCAGCATACAATGTAGATTTGCAGTGTTGGTGAGCTGAGGTGTAAGTGTCAGGAATGTGTGAAGTGTAAATAGGCTGCGTGTGTGAGGGTAAACCGTTAGTGTAGCTGTGTATTTTGGCATTCTGTAAGTTAATGTTGTAAAATGGCGGCAATTGTGTATGTGGTATGCGGGTGTGGATTATTTAGCGTCCTTGCTAATAGTGTATGTTGTACCTTGTATGGGTTTTTATAAAAGTTGCTTGCGTTTGGCTGTGTTTTGCGGCTTTAGGGGTCACGTAGCCTCGTTTTTTTTGTTTTTTTCGGCGACCCCTCGCCAATTTTGGTAACACGTCTTCTGAGCGCACGCGATGCGCGCGCCGTCATGCGCGCACCGACAAATGTGCACATCAACAGCAGCGCACCCCAAAACAGGGAGCGCGACCATAGCACAGGAGAGTGGAGCTGGGGGACTCAGTATTTAGCACTTGGGTTTTGCCTGTAGCGTGCAGCTGATCTCCCTAGGTACAGCACACAAAGGGTCTATGTGTGGGTTACCCAATATCCAAACCAAGAGCACATGGATGTCAGATCACATCTAAATTATATAGCTTACCTGCTATCTGCAGCATACCATACTGTCCCTCCTGTCCTTTATAGCTGTCCCGGGTATTACCCCAGTGCCCCAGCTCTGCTGTTCCGCGCTTTGGTCGGGCGTCCTATTTTCAGGGGCGCTGCTGTTGACATGATGGCACACGCGGCTCGTGCTCTCAGAAGATGTTGTGCCACCAATTTCATTAGCACAGTATCACTCACATGGTCAAATTTTACATCCCAGAAAGAAAAGCTATTCTGTGATTGTATGAGTGTTGTAGTTGAAATGTGGAAGAAACAAACTATTAAAGTCTAATACATATGAAACATTTGTACAACACATTGATGGGTATAAATGACAGAATAGAAGTAGAGGTATGTTTTGGATAAGGGTTAGTGTAATACAATGGTATGGGTTGCAGCTTCATATTATTATTATTATCTTTATTTGTAACGCGCCAAAATATTCCATCAAGTGAAGGTGTCTGTATGTTTACTGTAGATTGTGAGTGTAAGTGTTATTAGGCTGTGGAGTGTGCAATGGTGCATATTAAGGCTGAAGGTGTTAAGTGTTTTTAGTGATTTTTTTTAAAGGTTTTGAGGCAGGAAGATAGTCTAATGAAGCGAGGCAAGGAGTTCCAGAAAGTAGGGGCAGCACAAGAAAAGTCTTGAAGGTGGGAGTGAGAGGAGGAAAGAAGAAGGTTATTAGCAGAACGGAGAGTATTTTGAAACAAGAGCAGAGATATAAGGGGGTGCACTGTTGCTGAGGGCTTTATATGTTGGTAATGTCATGATTTTAAATGTTATTCTGGAGGCTATGGGAAGCCAGTGGAGTGATTGACAGAGAGGAGCTGTGGACACTGAGCGTTTAGTATGGAAGATGAGTCGAGCGGAGGCGTTCATTATGGATTGGAGTGGAGACTGACAAGAGATGGTGAGGCCAGCATGGAGTGAATTGCAGTAGTCAAGTTGAGATATGATGAGAGCGTGTATTCAAGTTTTATCTGTGTCTTCTGTATGATAGTGACGAATTTTGGAGATGATTTTTAGGTGAAACTGAAAAGATTTTGTTATTGATTGTATGTGAAGAATAAAAGAGAGGGAAGGGTCCAGTAGAACACCAAGACAACTGGCCTGGGAGGTTGTCAACCGTGACATTTTTAGAGGATTTAAAGCTGTAGTAGAGTGTGGAGAGATAAGGAGTTCAGTCTTAGACAATTTGAGTTTAAGTTCATGAGCAGACATCCAGGAGGACATGCTAGAGAGGCAGTTGGGAACTTGAGCTAAAAGGGAGGGGGGTAGATCTGATGCAGAGAGGTAGATTTGAGTGGCATCTGCATAGGGATGATACAGAAATTTAAAGGATTTTATTAGGTTACCATGGGAGGATGTGTAGATGGTGAAGAGGAGGGGGCCTAGGACTGAACCTTGGGGTACGTCAACAGAGGGAGAGGCGAGGAATAGGTGCCAGAGAAGGAGACACTAAATGATCTTCAAGATAGGATGTGAACCATGAGAGAGCTGTGTCATGGATGCCAAAAGAGTGAAGAGTTTGGATTAGAAGAAGATGGTCAACTGTATCGACGGCAGCAGAGAGATCCAAGAGAATAGAGATGTGACCCTTTGATTTGGCGGTTAGCACGTCATTGGTGACTTTTGTGAGGGTTGTTTTCTGTAGAGTGTTGGGCCCAGAAGCAAGAGTTGGAGGAAATAAATTGAGTGAGACGATTGTAGACAAGCCGCTCAAGCAGTTTTGAAGCCAGGGGAAGTAGAAAGATAGGGTGATAGTTGGAGGCAGAAGCTGGGTCAGATGAGGGCTTCTTAAGAATGGGTGTAATTATAGCATGTTTTAAAGAGGATGGAAACTAGTGTTTAGGGAAATGTTGAATAGATGTGTGAGAGCTGGGATAAGTGTGGTAGAGCGGGGAGGGATTAGCTGTGATGGAATGGGGTTATGTGGAAAAGTTGTAAGGTGAGAGGTTAGTAGTAAAGTAGGTACTTCATCTTTGTTACAGGGTCAAAGGGGTACATAGTGGTGGAGGCATGGGGAACGGTAAGGGCTGGGTGTTGTCAGTTTGTTGAGAGGATGGTGAATTACGGCCAAGCTGGGAGGAGAGTTCATTCTGGATGGTTTTACCGTATATACTCGAGCATAAGCCAAGTTTTTCAGCCCTTTTTTTAAGGCAAAAAAGGGCACCCTCGGCTTATACTCAAGTCACTCTCCCCCCCTTGTCTCTCTAACTCCCCCAGTGTCTCTCTACCCCCCGTGTGTCTCTAACCCCCCTGTGTGTCACTAACCCCTCTGTGTGTCTCTCTACACCCCCGTGTGTCTCTCTACCCCCCGTGTCTCTTTGCCTCCCCCTTCTCAACCTAAACCCCCCTCCTCAGCATAGACCCCCGCCTCAACCCCCCTCCTCCACCTAAACCCCCCTAAATACATCCCCCCTCTCCCCTCACTTACCTGCTTGTGCTCCGGCCTCCGCTCCTTAACCCCGGCGCCGGCACGCATGTGACATCACATGCGCTCCGCGTCATTAGCATATACCGGGTGCGGCACCGGTATGAGGAGGATGAGGAGGGGGGTTGAGGTTGAGGAGGGGGGTTGAGGATGGGGGGTTGAGGAGAGAGGACGAGGATGGGGGGTTGAGGAGGGGGATTGAGGATGGGGGGTTGAGGAGAGAGGATTGAGGATGGGGGGTTGAGGAGGGGATTGAGGATGGGGGTTGAGGAGCGAGGTTGAGGAGGGGGTTGAGGAGGAGGAGGGAGGATGAGGAGGGAGGTTGAGGATGAGGAGGGAGGATGAGGAGGGAGGATGAGGAGGAAGGTTGAGGTTGAGGAGGGATGTTGAGGATGAGGAGGGAGGTTAAGGATGAGGAGGGAGGTTGAGGATGAGGAGGGAGGTTAAGGATGAGGAGGGAGGTTAAGGATGAGGAGGGAGGATGAGGAGGGAGGATGAGGAGGGAGGTTGAGGTTGAGGAGGGAGGTTGAGGTTGAGGAGGGAGGTTGAGGATGAGGAGGGAGGTTGAGGATGAGGAGTGGGGTTGAGGAGGGTGATAAGGGAGGGGGGCAGAGACACAGGGAAGGGAGAGGAGAGAAGAGACACGGAGAGAGAGGGGGACACGGAGAGCACAAGAGGGACACAGGGGGCAGCACATTTCCCACCCTCGGCTTATACTCGAGTCACTCATTTTACCCAGTATTTTGTGGTAAAATGGGTGCCTCGGCTTATACTCAGGTCGGCTTATACTCGAGTATATACAGTAATTTTATTGTTAAAATGGCTGGAAAAGTCATCAGCTGTGAGAGAGGAAGGGGCAGGAGGTGGGGGTGGGCAGAGGAGGATATTAAATGGTGCAACAAATGTTTGCGGTTGGAGGATATTTTTTATATTAGTGATAAGAAGTAGTGTTGCTTGGCAAGATTGAGGGCAGAGAAGTAAGAGCACAAGATACACTTGTAGTGGAAAAAGTCTGCTGATGTGCAAGATATCCTCCAAAGTCTTTCTGCAGTGTGTGAGCACCTCTGTATACAGCACGTTTGTGTAGTGTGCCAGGGTTGTGGGTAAGAGCGAGGGCGTTTGCTTGTGGTTCTAGGGTCAAGAGTGTTAAGGGTAGAGGTTAGAGTCATGTTGTTCTATGAAGTGGAGATGTCAGGGCAGGTAAGGGTGATGAGGGGGTTGAGAAGGGGTTTTAGAAAGTTTTTGTGGGTTGAGTGCTTGCAGGTTTCTGCGGGTTCTGGTGGAGAACCCGCAGAGGGATTGAATAAGGGTGGTGAGCAGAAGGGGAAATGAGGTTGCAAGGTAGCACGTGTTGGTCAGATAGAGGAAGTGGGGAGATGACAAGGTTGGAGATTGTGCAGAGATTGGTAAAGATATTGTCAATGGAGTATCATGGTGAGTTGGGGAATCTGTCCATTGTGAGAGGCCAAGGGAAGAGGTAAGTGCAAGTAATTTTGCGGTTGTTGGGGAGGTGGGAGTGTCAGTGGCTATGTTGAAGTCGCCAGGAATAAGTGATGGTATATTGGAGGAGAGAAAGTGAGGGAGCCAGGTGGCAAAGTGATCTAGAAATTGAGAGGATGATCCAGGTGGGCAATAGATCACAGCTACTCGCAGAGGAAGGGGAGAGAAGTGTGACAAGATGATAATTGGAGGGAGGAAACTCGGGGTATGCAGTGAAAAGTGCAGCGAAAGGATTGTAGTATGCCCACACCTCCACCTTGCTTGTTGCCAGGTCTAGGAGTGTGGCTGAAGTGTAGGCCACCATATGAGAGTGCAGTAGGTGAGACAGAGTAAGATGGAGTGAGTCAGGTTTCAGTGATAGCCAGTAGATTGAGGGAGTTGGAAATGAAAAGATCATGAATAAAGGTAAGTTTGTTGCAAACAGAACTTGCATTCCAGAGGGCACAGGAGAAGGGCAGTAGATGGTTTATGATGAGTATTCAATTATGGGTGTTTTTGGTATTTGCTACCCTGGGGACTGACATCAGGTAGAGAAGTGAGGGGCCTGGGTTAGGGGATATGTCGCCAGAAGCCATCAGAAGAAGGAGCGAAATTGAAAGGAGATGAGAGTGGGATTAACAGTAGCATTTCTGCTTTTGAGATTTAGGGGAGGGATGAGATAGTGACTGAAGGAAGGAGAGGAACTCATAGGAGCAGTGAAGAGGAGAGGAAAGCAGGGAAGGTGAGATTGTTATATTATTGGAGACATGATGTGTAGAGACAGTATAGGAGAGCCTGTAAAAGAGGCAGGAGGTTAAAATGAAGAAGATGGTGTGAGGAAACATTTTAGCACTGTGTAAACAAAAAGCAATATAATAAATAAAGGCAGACATGCTTGTCTTAATTGTTCTTGTCCTAGGTGATATTAAGTTTAAGTGTGTTCAATGCCTGTTCAATCTCGTATAATTATAATATGCTACACTTCAGAAAGTTCACTTAAGATATATGAACTTTTGCAAAAGATATTACATTTTGAAAATGCCTCCCTTTGCAAATGCCTTCCCAGGTCAACTCTAGATTTATAGGGGCTAATCAGTCAGATGTGGAAGGACAGCCTAATTTGCAATTCACAGACTAAACTGGCCAAATTGACTAAATTATGGCATGGGGGTGTTTGTGTCTTATCAGGGAAACGTGTCCAATATTATCTGCTGCAAATGTCAGATAGTAAATTCTATGTGCATCAGAAGTTTGATTGGTTAGATATAAGAACAAAGCATTGTAGTAATCCATACCAGAATAATGATAAACAGGAAATTTAGGTAAAATTCAGTGTAGTAATTCATAACAGAATAATGATAAACAGGAAATGTATTAGCTATTAATGATGAGTGTTTACTTAAATCTAGTATACAGCAATGGTTCCCAACACTGATCTTTAAGGCACATCAACAGGGCAGTATTTGCAGATCTTCCCACCTAGCAACTGGATTCTCAATCATAACTGAAGCAGTGATTAAAACACATGCCACCAAACCGATATACCCACAAAGGCTTGTCTGTTGGCTCCCATTGAGGACCATGTTTTGGAAACACGTGCATCACATATATAGTTCTCAGCAATACTCCTTGTTGCTAACGCTTGCAAGCGCTCCTTGCACTGGTGGAGATGAGCACCGTAGGCGCTAATCCCTAAGACCCTGCACAACTTAGGCAGGTAGCAGCGAAGGCGATCACTGCGCTGGTGGAGATGAGTCGTAGGCGCTCATCCCTACGACCCGCGGAACTACACATCAACAGAAAACTCAATTACACATTACAGAATGCGAGACCCGTAGCAGTTTGCAAAAAATTGCATTAAAAAATTACGGCTCATAACACTTGCAAATAAGAAAGCGAGACTTACACACAAAAAATACGACTCGCAGCACTTGGAAAGAAAATACAAATACAAGGTCCAAAAAATACGAACTTAACGGCCGAACTGCGCACATACAAAACAACAATAACACCACCAAAATTAACAAAAATACCAACAAAAAAAACATCACCCACAGCACGGGGGGAGAACCACGACGTCTAGGTGTCAGGTTGCACGACAATTGAACCACAATTTGCCGAGTTTACACACACGAAAATCGCCTAAGCGACAAAAAAAAATGTTGGACGAAAAAAACGAACACGAGACTACGCGACCCATAAACACACAAAAACCCGCCAGACACATAAGATTTCTACACAAGACCGTACAGGGTATAAAATATACTATTAGTGAGGGCGCGACATGCTCCACAACCGCCTAACACAGACAATCGCAGCCAATTGGTAGCAACTGGGATCTTTGTTGTGTCTCTTTAAGGAAGGCATTCCATTTCTCTCGCCATTCATTAACTTCTCCTGTTTGAAGCACTTGCCTTTGGGAGATACACAGTAACACAAGAAAATGTAATGTACCATTTTACTGCATTACGATATCTAAATGTAATCAACAACTTAATTGACATGAAATGTAGGTAGATATTACATTATTTATTTAAATCAGTAGCAAAAGTACAAAAATGAACATTAACAGCCTTATTAAATTGGGATTTGGCAAACTTAAAAGGGCTCTATTTAAGCACATAGCATTTTTTTTTTTACAGAAGTTTTTAGCTAGAGAACTTCTATCTCAAAGCAAGGTATTCACTAACTAAAAACTTCTGTAAAAAAAATATGCTATGTGCTTAAATAGAGCCCTTTTAAATTTGCAGAATCGCAATTTAATAAGGCTGTAAATAAATAGGGGTACTTGTAGTTGCTGGAGGGGATATAATGAATTTGGTACTTAAAATGGGAAAAAAGATTTAAACTTTTTGAGAATTATGCTTAGCTCAAATTTCTAAAATCGTTAGATTAATTCTTATAAAGAAAGTGGCAACTTTAATTTATCATATATTTGATTATGAAATTAAATACTAAAATAAATGTCTAATTTCCCATATATATTTTTTTGCAAATTGACTGATTGTAAAGTATTGGAGACAAAAATGGATTCCTCGGTGGAAAGAAGTAGTAGGTATAGTAAATAGAAACAGAGAATTAGAGAAAGGATACCAAGATGTAAGTATAAACAACTCCTTCATCTCAATAAAATGGAGGCCTTGGGATGATTTTTTTTTTATGTTAATTAAATGTTATTGATGTAATTATGCTGGAATATTTTACTTCCTATTTGAGGAATCAAAAATATATGCAAGAATGTCTTCTTAGTATGTATTAATTGTTGATATGAATTTGATTTTCAAATGTAAAACACAAATAAAAAAGAATAAAACTAAAATAGATATGATGCTCTACTTTAAGCCAATATTAATAATATAACATAATATAGCCTTCTAGAAAAGAAAAAAAAGATTTTAATTGTCTTGAAAACTGTAGAAATGAATATAAAAACACAGCATTATAAAAAAATAAAAAAAAAAGAACATACTGGAGGGTCCATACTCAGATTCTCAATAATTTTCTGTTCCATTACGGTATACAGAATTGGGCAGAAGGTGCCTGTTCTAAGAAATAGCCCAGAGTATTTTGGGATAAGATCTAATGACTGAATTTCCCTCCAGAACAATAAAAAAAAGCAAATATGTATGCTATTTGACACTAAATCTAAAACAAACCAATAAAACAATAGTATTTATATCATTAAAAATGTCCCAGTTACATTTATGTTTTATATTTTATAAGAGGGAAGTTAATATACTCCATGCTGAGGAGGCCTAAAACTTCTTTTTGTTTTGCACTCAGATCAACCATTCACCAGCTCTGTCACATTTATATATTATAACTAGCACATTTGCACATCATGATGAATTCTCTGAACTTATTTATCTATATCCTACTCTTCTCTCTCTAATTATCATGTACAAATACACACTCTGTCATCTATACATTTGCAAGACCAGAATCATGCGTTCATGCACACACGTGCTAATTCTGTATGTTTACCAAAATATCAAACAAAAGGAGCATATAGGTTCTGGAAAGGGAAAAGGCTCTTTGGACCCTAAAACGTTCTACTCAAATCTAGACAAAGATTTATATCAACAGCATAATTGTTCTGTAACTGTGGTGGAAATAAAGTACCTCTAATATAAGGATCCATATGTGTCCCCTAGGTCCAAAATGGTAATATTCCATCTAATAGTAATAGACACTATTATATAGGTACTATTATTTATCTATGATAATTACCTCACACAAGTCGTTGATACTGGCAAGTAGTGTCAATTTAACACAAAAAAATGGAAAGAAAGTGCACCTCTTAGAATTAGCTGTCAATCCCCAAGTGATATATGGGAGAGGAGAATTGCAGCACTTACTGATATTCCACTGGAAAGGGGGTTGGTGCTCATGGAGCACAGTTTAGCTGGGCCTAAAATAGTGGGTGGAGCTGGGGCTAGTGAGAATGACCAGGGAGGTAGCTGGGTTACAGTTTGAAGGGGAAGCAGGGGGAATAGGAGCAGGAGGCAGGCCAATACTGAGTTGGCAAGCACCAGCAGATTTGCCTGATTGAGTGAAACTGTTGAGGATGTCCATTCAGGAATGGCAATGCCAGATAGAACTGTTCCCTCTAACAGCCGGGGGAACAGTTCTACTGGAGGAGTGGGATGGCAGAATAGGCAGAGCAACAGACAGGTTTTTTTTGGTAGGGGAAGGTATTAGGTATTAGGAAGGTAGACAGGGTGATTTGTCACCCAGATCCCAGCAAGAGAACCGTTTGCTGTCTCCCGGTGCTCGGGTTCGGCATGTTGTGGATCGGGTAGATGAATTATTGGGAGGGTCTGGAAATGAACCGGCGATCTTGGTACATATTGGTACCAATGACAAAGTTAGGAGAAGATGGACTGTCCTAAAGAATGATTTTAGAGAATTAGGGAATAAGCTTAAAGGAAGGACCTCCAATGTAGTATTTTCTGAGATACTACCAGTGCCACGTGCTAGCCCAGGGAGACAGAAGGAGCTTAGGGAGGTTAATGCATGGCTAAAGATGTGGTGCACTAAGGAGGGTTTTTTGTTTTTTAGAACACTGGGCTGAATTCTCACTTGGGTACAATCTCTACAGCAAGGACAGATTGCACCTTAGTTATGAGGGAGCTTTTGTGCTAGGGGATAGAATGGTAGAAAGGCTGGGGGAGATTTTAAACTAATAGGTGGGGGGAGGGACTAGATAGTAGTAATGGGGTAGAAAGTGTAGAGGGGATAAGGGATGAATTAACTACTCATGGGGGAGGAGATGGGGGGAGGGTTAGTATTGTCAACAGGGAGGTATTACTAAGTAATTCAAGTACAGAGGCAGGCACCTCAAAACTACAAACTCATAACATAAGATGTATGCTTACTAATGCCAGAAGCTTGCCAGGAAAAATGAGAGAGCTAGAATTATTGGCAATTAACAAAAAATTGGATTTAATAGGCATTACCGAGACATGGTGGGATGAATCTCATGACTGGACTGTTAATCTGGATGGTTATAACCTATTTAGGAAAGATAGGGGCAGTGGTAAAAGGGGAGGAGGGATTTGTCTGTATGTTAAGCCTGAATTTAAGCCTATAGTCGGAGAAGATATTTATGCTGTAACTAGCAGTAATGTTGAATGTGTGTGGGTAGAGTTAAATAGTGGAGCAGCAAATTCCAAAAGAATATTGATTGGAATATGCTATAAACCCCCAAATATAATTGAAAGTGAGGAAATACATTTTTTGTTACAGATTGCAAATGCAGCTAAGCATGGGCAAGTTCTAATAATGGGAGATTTTAACTACCCTGAAATAAACTGGATGAATGAGACCAGCAATAGGGGCAAAGGGAGCAGGTTCTTGAGTACACTCAGGGATCATTATCTGGCCCAGGTTATACAAGAGCCTACTAGAAATGAAGCCATCTTGGATTTAGTCATCACAAATAATATTGATATGGTATTAAATGTTGAAATAGGGCAACCTTTGGGAAACCGTGATCACAACACAGTCTCATTTGAGATTGAATTAAAAAAATTAAATTCTTAATTTTAAAAGGGCAGATTTTAACTAAGGGCAGCGATACAAAGTATTTACTGGGACAGAAAACTGGCAGGTAAAAATACTGAACATAAATGGACAACATTTAAATCCTTACTAAATATACATACACTTCGGCATATACCATGTGGGAATAAAAGTAAGAGGAGTAAATTACATCTAACGTGGCTTAACAATGATTTAAAGATGAAGATACGGAGTAAAAAACAGGCATTTAAATTATACAAAAACGAGGGGACAGAGACTGCTTTACGGGAATACAAGGAAATCAACAAGGTTTGCAAAAGGGCTATTAGACTGGCTAAAATAGAAAATGAAAAATTAGTTGCAAAAGAGGGTAAGACTAACCCTAAAATATTTTTTAATTATATAAATGGGAAGAAGGCCAGGAAGGAATCTATAGGAGTATTACAATGTGAAACAGGCCGTCTGACAATTAGTGACCAGGAAAAGGCAGATGAGCTAAATAGGTTATTTTCTTCTGTATATACAATGGAGGTACCAGTGGTTGGGTTACTGCACCCTAATGGGGCTACACTACCATCACCAAATAACTGGTTAACGCAAGAAGAAATCCAAAAGAGGTTGGAAAAAATAAATGTCAATAAAGCCCCGGGTCCTGATGGAATACATCTCAGGGTACTGAGGGAACTAAATTCTGTAATAGCCAAACCATTATATCTAATTTTTCCAGATTCACTCAACACTGGGTCACTACCAGATGAATGGAGAAAAGCGGAGGTGATACCTATATTTAAGAAGGGGGCAAGAGCAAACCTGGGGAATTGTAGACTTGTAAGCCTCACTTCTGTAGTGGAAAAGCTTTTAGAAGGGTTAATAAGGAATAATATGCAAGAGTATGTCTATTCAAACAGCATTATAAGTAGGAGGCAACATTGATTTATGAGGGATAGGTCGTGTCAAACAAACCTAATTCGTTTCTATGAGGAGGTTAGTAGAAACCTGGATCAGGGCAACTCAGTGGATGTAGTCTTTTTTAATTTGGCTAAGGCTTTTGATACAGTGCCACATGGGAGACTATTGTGCAAACTAAGGGATACAGGAATTGCAGTAAATATATGCACATGGATTGAGAGCTGGCTAAAAGAGAGGAAACAAAGGGTTGTTGTAAATGGAACATACTTGGCTTGGACTAATGTGGTAAGTGGGGTTCCTCAGGGCTCAGTATTAGGTCCTCTCCTTTTTAACATATTTATTAATGACTTAGTAATAGGATTGGAAAGTGTGTCATCAGAAAAAATAGAGACTCTAAAGTTGTGCAAGTTAATTAAATCAGAAAATGACGTACTTTCCCTCCAAAGGGATTTGCATAAATTAGAGAAATAGACAATTAAATGGCAGATGAGATTTAATATGAATAAATGTAAGGTTATGCATCTGGGAACTAAAGAACTAAAAAGATTCCACCTTAAAGAAAGAAAAGGTTTCTTCACAGTAAGGGTGGTTAATCTGTGGAATTTTCTACCAAGGGAGATGGTGACAGCGTATTCAATAGATAACTTTAAAAAGGGATTGGATATATTTTTTATTAAAACTGGCATTCAGGGTTATCCTGGTTAATTAGAGAGGGAGTATTGATCCAGGGAGAAATTAGATCGCCAGTATCTGGAAGGAATTCATTTTTTTCCCTTTTGAGACAATTGGCAACTGTTTTTTTTTTTGTTTGCCTTCCTCTGGATCAATTAACAACTACTCCGCATATTGCAGATCAGAGGAGATCTTAAAAGGCTGAACTTGATGGGTTTACAGTCTTTTTTCAACTTCAATTACTATGTAACTACTAACTAATATATAAAGTATATCACTTTAAGTATAAAACTTAACTTTTATTCAAGTAAGTTAAAATGTGTTCTCACTTTGTGATTTCATTTTTCAACTTGTATTATTTTTTTATGTTTTGTTTTATATTTTTTATAAAAAGATGATGATTAATTATTTTGAATATTGTATTGTTTCTTTTAGTTAACTTAAGTTGCAGGGATTAGACTATAGTTCAAAGTCACAGCAAATCTTACTCAATTACATACTGTAGGTCAGTGCTTACAAAAGCATCAAAACTAAAAGGAATTAACAAATCCTGGGCCAGTGTATATGTTATAGCATTAAGTTGATGAGGATATGTATTGCTGCACAAACACACAATAATAAAGGTGTGAAAAATCATAATTCTTCGTTTTGAGAGACCAGTTTACCAACCCAACTTATAACCAGGTAATACTGGTCCTCTACCTTAGTGAGTAATGAATATTTTGCATTGCGTGTAACATTTTGTTATGCCAATGCTAATTAAATGTTGATCATCCACTGACCATAACTCTATGAACAAAGTTATAAGGGGATCACTGCCACTAAGTTCTTTCACTTCCACCATCTAAACTATGCGAACTTAAAAAAGGGAACCCTGTTCAGCTAAAATTGTCTATGCTTGTTCAGCGGTTTTAAGGGTCCACCAATCCCCTTGTAAGCTCTTCTATTAAGAGAACGTAACTTTATCTTAGAATGAGAACCAAATAAAAAAATTAAGATACATGTGTATTTATTTTGACTAAGCAGAATAAGTATCCTATGTGAAATGAAATAAAAAGTTACCATCCTGCTATGAGACTGCATGAAAAATGATGTCAAATGAAATATGAAATACAAATTGGTGAAACTATCCATGGTGGGCCTCATTTTGTCTACTATGAAGTTTACTTATTATAATATGATTAGTATAAATTAATTGCATGAAATAATTAATGAAACTTTTAGAATAAATCATAAATCACTAAATCAGTGATATCTACATCTCAAAACTCAACCGTGTACAGTAAATTCAATTTAAATCTCATCTTTATGGGTAATATTAAGTGACTTAGGGCCAAAATAAAGTAATATACTCTGAGACATGACGTAACTGTACTCGCGGCCACCCACTAAACCATCCACCAAATCGGTTGTTGTTTTTCAAGAGGCTGCTGTTCTGGTAATGAAGAGTTGGTTATATATTTTATCTGTGTAGAATGTACATTCTGGTAATCACAAGATGGTAGGAAATAGAAATTCTTCTGAAAATACAGTTATCAGTATCCGTTCTTTGTAAGACTTGTTATCCTAACAGTCCAGGGCACACTGCATCCTCTATATCGAGCTTGATGAGTAGTTCATGTAAGGAACATTTTTTAGGTACAATAGGTTTCTCCTGTTGCTCTTCCAAGTCATTGTTTGCCAAGTGTTATGGTAGTTACTGGGAGTGAGATTAATTGTAACTCTCTGGTAGAATAGAGTTTTATTTTGGTACAAAAAGACTGTCCCATTGCTTATCATATCAAGGTAATACTCCCAATTCAGCACTCAAGAATATTTTTTTGTCTTTCCTCACATACAAGATTGTTTATATCCTAATACACTCTCTCATCATCTCTCGACCAACCACCAGACTATCTCCGCTTCAATCCATTATGAATGCCTCTTCTAGACTCATCTTCCATACACAATGTTCAGAGTTGGCATCACCTGTTTGTCAATCATTCCACTGGCTTCCCTTAGCCTCTAGAATAAAATTTAAAATCATGACCCTAACTTACAAAGCCCTCAACAGTAGCGCTCCCCCATACATCTCTGCTCTCTTCTCCAAATACTCCCCCACCCGTCCTCTTCATTCTGATAATGACCTTCTTCTTTCTACAACTCTTGTCACCTCCTCTCACTCATCTCACTTCAGGACTTTGCTCCTGCTGCCCCTATTCTCTGGAACTCCTTACCTCGCTCCACTAGATTATATTCCTGCCTCAAAACATTCAAAACCTCTCTAAAAACACATCTCTTTAAAGAAGTGTATCGCCTTCCATCCTAACACGCTCATCACCTCTCTCTTCCTCCTTTACCACTCACAATACCTTTAGGTTGTAAGTCTGTGAGTTTCACTCCTACAATGTGCTTTGTAGAAAGCACCATGGACACAAGATTGCAAGCGCAAAGACAGGGAGGGGCCTCCTTGCTTTGCTATGTGTTAATTTGTATTTATCTT
The DNA here is from genome assembly GCA_027410445.1 of Discoglossus pictus. Classification (NCBI taxonomy): domain Eukaryota; kingdom Metazoa; phylum Chordata; class Amphibia; order Anura; family Alytidae; genus Discoglossus; species Discoglossus pictus. The sequence continues at coordinate 119,492,117 of CM050169.1, read as the reverse complement.
TGTCTGGAACTTAATTTATGTACAGCACTACAGAATATGTTGGCGCATTATAAATAAACAATAATAATAATAATTTTTTATATTAATTCTTTTGAATGTAGTAATTTCTTGGCCTACTAAAGGACACTTTTTAGTCTGTAGGAATGTGAATAAATCACAATTTAAGCTTATATTACATTTTTAAATCTGAAAAGTCTCTCATATTTCCATGATCATCCAGCAATTGCCATATGCATTTAAATCTCTCTTTCTCAAATATGATATCATTTAGGTTAATGATTAGGTATTTAAAATAATAAAAAAAGATAACCACTAAAATATGATTATCATTATATATGATGATAAATGATTAACCCCAAGGGAAAAAGGATATAATCTATACATCACCCTCCTTGGATGACCTCCAGCCATGTCCAGAGACAATAAATCAGAATATAGGGATTGAAATCCTTGCATTCTGATTGGTATCCTATTAACCAATCAGAGCTAATTTTCCTTGTTCTGATTGGCTGATATAGTAACCAATCAGAACAGAGTATAATAATAGAGTTGCCCTTATTCAATTGACTATTGAAAGTGAATATTAGCTTTACAGTGTAATGGTTAGAGTGCAATGGTGTTCCTTATGGACCCCTATGGTATTAGGTTTGTGTGACATGGTGGTCCATAAAGACCATCCTGATTGGTGGTTAATATTAGGTATCATGGACTTCCATGGAAATAGGTAAAGGCCCCCTGTGAGTTCACAGGGTTAGACTATATAAAAGAAGCATGAGGGTCTATAGTGACCCCCATAGGGGATAATGACTATGAAGGTCAAATGTTATTTAGGATGGTAGAGCAGGTGAAAGGTTGTAACGGGTTAATGGTTAAGGGTTAATGGGCTTCCCATTCACACACAAGGGGGTTGGTGAAGGTAGAGACCCGTTGTCCCCCAGGTGTAGAGGCATCCAGAGGACATTTAAGCTCCTATTTATTATTTGAGGTAGCTGGGCATAGGCGGAGGAGTAATACACCTCACCACTTTCCTTTTATTTATTTTTAGCACCTTCCTTGTAATGATTGCAGCAAGGAAAAGTATACATATATTAATAGTTTAGAGCCTTTAACTTCACTCACAAATATTTTTCAAGCCTTTGGGGAATTTTACAAAATGTAGGATTTGGGCCCAAGAGACTTCTCACAAATATTTGTGAGCACACATAATTTTCTTGCACGGGGAATGTAATCACACTGTGTGATATAGAATAGGGAATGCGTATCAGGTAGCAAGCATTCTTAAAGTGTTATATGTTAGAGTTTGTTATGGGCAACATGCAATAGCAACTTTAGGACTTACATGGGGTTTTTACATGTTAGACTTTCTACAAGCCCATAGGTTGCTTTGTAAGGATTCACAGAATAAGTGGGCACAAATATATTTTATCTGATCTGTTGCCCATTTCAATTGTTATTTTTTTATTGTTTATTTTATTGAAATTGTCTATGATATATATTATTAATAGGATAATGAAATAATACATTTAATTTACCTTAATTTTAAAATCAGCCAATTTGCCAATTTTACCATTACATGACCTGACATTTTGTATATTACAGTAGTGCTTTCCCAATAACTATTTGCCATTTTAGCAGTTACATTTTGTTCTCAGATTTGTTAGATTATATAGAATGGAATTTCACTTGATTTGAATAAGGAGATTAATTACTTTCATAAATATTGTCTTCGATCTTACAGAATATAAACAATTACATTTACACAAAGGAGACTTGTATTTCATTAGAAGGGAATCAAGCCAAGGATAATATTTTTTAATATCTTCCTTGTCTTTGCCCTGTGCCTTTTGAAGATGAAAAAAAATCCTTCCTTGTTTTTTTTAATTTTATTTCTTCATGTGACCTAATGTAACCAAGACACTGAACATATTTAATGATCTGCATACTATTATTTTATTAGTTTGTTCTAGATTTAGTGTCAAATTGCAGTCATATTTCCCTTTTTTATAGCACTGGAGGGAAATTCCATCATTAGATCTTATCCATAAATACTCTGGGGTATTTCTTTTTATACTGTATACCGTAATGGGACAGAAAAATATTGAGAATCTGAGTATGGACACTCCAGTAGATGCATTTTTATAATTCTGTGTTTTGAAAACCTATTTGCACAGTTTTAAAGCATGACAATTACCATTTTTTTCTAGAAATGTATATTATGTTTTATTATTCATATTGGCTAAAACTAGAAAATCATATCTATTTATACAAGAATTATTAAATACTAAGAAGACATTCTTGCATATATAATTCATTCATTACATACAAAGTAAAATATTCCAGCACAGTTACATCAATTACATTTACCATATATACTCAAGCATAAGCCGAGTTTTTCAGCCCTTTTTTTAATGCTGAAAAAGCCCCCCTCGCCTTATACTCAAGTCACCCTGCTCCTGCTGCTCACACCCTCCCCTGAGTCTCTTCCCCCCTTCTCCCTCCCCTGTGTCTCTTTCCCTCCCCCTCCCTTATCATCCTCCTCATCCTCCATCCTTATCATCCTTCCTCCTCACTTCCCCCCTCTCCAATTACTCCCCCTTTCCCTTTCCTCTCTCTTACCTTCAATCAGCTGCTCCTCTGTGCATCTTCTGGCTGTGTCGGGACCCGGCAGATGCTAATGACGTGACGTCACATGGCAGGGGTGATTGGAGAGGGGGGGAAGTGATGAGTCGGGAGGATGAGGTGGGGGTATGAGTCGGGAGGATGAGGAGGATGAGATCGGGACCCAGCATATGCTAATGACGAGATGCGCATGTGACGCCACGTCATTAGCATCTGCCGGGTCCCGACACAGCCAGAAGATGCGCAAAGGAGCAGCTGATGGAAGGTAAGAGAGGGGAAAGGGAGATGGGGACATAATTAGAGAGGGGGGGGGAAGTGATGAGGAGGGAGGATGAGGAGGGGGGTTGAGGAGAATGAGGAGGGACCCGACATATGTTAATGACGTGATGCACATGTGACGTCATTAGCATATGCCGGGTCCCGACACAGCCAGAAGATGTGCTGAGGAGTAGCTGGTGGAAGGTAAGAGAGAGGAAAGGGAGATGGGGGGGTAATTGGAGAAGGGGCAAGTGATGAGGAGGGAGGATGATGAGGATGATAAGAGAGGGGGAGGGAAAGAGCGACAAGGGAGAGGGAGGGAAAGAGACACAGGGTAGGGAGAGGGGACACACAAGAAAGGCGCACAGAGGGCACATAAAAGGGGGACACAGAGGGCGCAAGAGAGATACAGGGGGCAGCGCATTTCCCACCCTCGGCTTATACTAGAGTCACTAAGTTTTCCCAGTATTTTCTGGTAAAATAGGTACCTCGGCTTAAACTCGGGTCGGCTTATACTCAAGTATATACGGTAATTGACATAAAACAAATTGCATCATATAATCATCCCAAGCTCTCCATTTTATTGGATTTAAGGAGCTATTTCTATTTCAATCTTAGAATCCTTTCTCTAATTCTGTTTTTATTTACTATTTTTACTATTTCTTTCCATTGAGGAATCACTTTTTGTCTCCAATATTTTACAATCAGCCATTTGTAGTTTTAGCCTCTCTATAAGAAATCATCTAACAATTTTAGACATTTTTGCTAAGCATAATTCCCAGAGTTTGAATATTTTCAAATTTCCACCATATATGTAGTTACCGTATTTTTCAGCATTTAAGAAGATATTTTTTAAAATAGGGTGTCGTCTTACACACGGAATACTTCACACAGAGCCAGCAGCACAACTGCAAGTGGCCACTAGATGGCACTGTCGCTGTTTGAACATAACTGGGAAACATACCATACTAAAGTAGCATCGGTGCTCAACACATTGTAACCCGCCTCAGTAGCATCATATCTGGGCAAACACAGGCATTGAAACACGCGAGACTTAGCTTGCAAGCAGTTAAGAAACCCAGTGTTTACTTAGGCTTTAAGCAGTTGAGGAACGCGTGACTTAGGGAAAAAAAACGACCTTGGAATCTCTGAGGCAAAAAAAACGACCTTGCAAAAATACGACTTTAACGGCCGAACAGCAGAAATAAAAAAATCACAAAAAACAAGACAAATTAAAAAATAAATAACAAAAAACACTAACACGCTACACGGGGGGATGCGAGGACGCCTGGGAGTGAGGTTGCACACAAATGTAAGCCAAATTTGCAGAGTTTCGGCACTCGAAAATCGGCTAAGCGAGAAAAAAATGGTAGACGAAAGAAATTAAAATGAGACTAAAGAAAACCGAGGCGCCCAAATCACCGCCAGGCACGTACGAGTTAGCCAGGAACGTAGGAGATACACAATATACTATTACAACACTAAATTGCAAATAATAACATTACGATTCTAAAATGGTGCTTTACACGCCTAAACAAAAGGTTTGGCCTCGGGCATGCAGCCTATTTACACTGCACACTTGGCACATTCCTGACACTTTCTCTTCAGGTGATCAACAGTCCAACTGTACATTTTCAGATGAAGGAAAATCCAAAGAGATTGTTAGCTCTTCAGCATATTGATTGCTGCATATTTAATATAAATAGGTAAAGTATATTAATTTAATAATTATATATTAACTAGCGAATTGCCCGTCAAAAAATGACGGCAATGAAATTGTAAGGTAGCTAATGCTGTTTAGTGTGTAATAATGAAATATATAATACATTAATAAATGAATATACTTTACCTATTTTAAAGCATTGTGTGGAAGAGCTGTGAATGTGTTTTGATGTTGCTGCAGCATTAGTGGTGTGGATCTGCTGTGTAAGCGTGCTGAATGTGTGCAGTGTAACACTGTGCGTGCGCGAGCCCAAACCGTTGTCGTGTACTTCCGCATTGGCGTAAAATGGCGAGTAATGTGTGTTATACGTTTGTATCGGAATATCCGTAGGTGTTTTGTGGTGTTTTGCGAGTTTCTTGTGGTGTTTTGCGAGTTTAGAGTGCTGTAGCCTCGTTTTCGTTTTGTTCGGCGGCCATTTTTTCTCTCGCTTCGTTTTTTTTTTTAGTCTCTAAACTGTTTTATTTGAAGTAAAATCGAGGTGTAAGTTGTATTTTTGAGGTGCTGGGTGCTCCCTCTTGGTGTAGGTAAGTTTTTTATGTATGTGGTGTGTGTATGTATTGTGTTTTACATTTTGTAATGTTCGCGAGTTGCGTCCGAGTGTTGCGAGTCCGTAATGTGTGTGAACGTGTGTCGTATGTTGTTTGCGAGTGTCGTAATGTGTGTGTCGTACTGTTTGGGTTGCGACGTGAAGTTTGCGAGGGTCGCAGTTGCTGGCAAGGAGCGCCTTCGGCGCTCCATGCCAGCAACTGCGGCCCTCACTTTGCGAGGTCCTCAGGTGCTGGCATGGAGCGCCTACGGCGCTCCATGCCAGCAACTGAGGCCCTCGCTTCGCGGGGGTCCTCAGTTGCTGGCATGGAGCGCCAAACTTTGCGAGGTCCTCAGGTGCTGGCATGGAGCGCCTACGGCGCTCCATGCCAGCAACTGAGGCCCTCGCTTCGCGGGGGTCCTCAGTTGCTGGCATGGAGCGCCAAAGGCGCTCCATGCCAGCAACTAAGACCCTCGCTTTGCGAGGGTCCTCAGTTGCTGGCATGGAGCGCCAAAGGCGCTCCATGCCAGCAACTGCGGCCCTCACTTTGCGAGGTCCTCAGGTGCTGGCATGGAGCGCCAAAGGCGCTCCATGCCAGCAACTGAGGCCCTCGCTTCGCGGGGGTCCTCAGTTGCTGCAAGGAGCGCCAAAGGCGCTCCATGCCAGCAACTGAGACCCTCGGGCAGTGCCCTCGCTTCGCGAGGGCCTCGGCTCGCTACGCGAGCCCGCAGCGTTAGCAACAACTCGTACGCTCACAACTATATATGTGATTTATTAATTCACTGTACTAAATACATATTATATTTTACACTGTACGTACAGTATATATCTGTCTTCGCGATGAGCGCCGGAGGTGATCGTTGCAAAGCAGGAAACCTGAAGTACACAAGGGGAGAGGCTCACAATGAGCGCCAGAGGTCCTCAGAGGAGCAAAAGCCTTACTTTGTGCGGCAAACAGCATTGCCATGGCTTCACATTTTATTGCCGTCATTTTTGACGGGCAAGTCGCTAGTATAAAAATAAATATAACATATGCACGTGGTCCTTTATGGATATATCTGTTTGGTGGAATGTGTATTAATCACTGCTTCCATTATGATTGATAAACCAATGTGTTGTACAAACGTATTGGATACTGGCAGCTGCAGTTGTGCTTCCGACAGTAATCATTATTGGCTCCATTTTATTCTGTTTTTATATGAGTTAGAAACACACAGGAGGGAAGAGGTCTTTTTAATTTTTGCTAATGTCATTTTAGCTTAGGAAAACAAAAACGTAACATTCAAAAATATGTTTCAGAAGTACAGTAATTATGTAGCATACTATCGACTTGCCCCTCAAAAATGACGGCAATACAATTTGAAGCCACGCAATGCTGTTTGCCACACAATGTAAGGCTTTTGCTCCTCTGAGGACCTTCTGGGCTCATTGCGAGCCTCTCCCCTTGTGTACTTCAAGTTCCCTCTTTGCAACGCTCCCCTGCGGCGCTGATTGCGAAGACAGATATGTAAGTTTAGTGTAACATTTTTTAGTACAGTGTAAACTAGGCATTTTTTGGGAGGTCTCAGAGCATATTAAAGTGATTTAAAAATTGAACTGCTTTGAGAGTCCTATCGCTGTCGGCCGATGAGCAGTAATATAGATATGCAAGTGCAGTGTAAATATACAGTACTTTTTTAGTGCAGTGTAAATTCAACCTTTTTTGCAGGTGTCAGAGCATAATAAAGTGACTTGAATCTTTAACTTCTTGAACGGGTATAAAAATCCCTCTGATAAGTTTATCGCTCCGAATCTTATTTAAAGGGGGTTCAAGTGCACAGATAAAAAGAATCAGGGACAATGGGCACCCTTGTCTCACTCCTGATTGAATTAAAATATCCTCACCAATAAACACCATTAATTTAAATTTGGCTCCTGCTGTCTCTATAAAATTCTTTAATGACCTTGATTATTTTTTTAGGGAAATTAATTTTCTCTTAAATCGAGAACAGGTAAGAATGAGACACTGAATCAAATGCTTTCTTATAGTCTAGGCTAAGCAGGGCCACCGATTGTTCTCTTCAAATGGTTTGTAATAGACTATCTCTAATTAAAAACAACCCATCTAAAATGCTTCTCCCAGGTACTGCGCACACTTGCTCTGCCGCTATAACACAATTAATAACCCCTTTCAAACAATTTTAAAATTATAATTTAAAAATGTTATTGACCTCCAGTTTTTTAAATTTTATTTCTGATCTTCATTAGCGATTAAAACAATGACACCTTTTTTTAAAATCAGGAGGGATTTCTCTCCCCGACAAACAGTGTTTACAAATGTCCATTAAATCCCATTTGATTGAATCCCAGAAGGTCTTGTAAACTATAAAAAAGGATCCCATCAGATCCTGGGGTCTTATTATTTGCGCAAAAGTCAATTACATTTTTAACTTCGGTTTCAGTGATATCATCAACTAAACTTTCTATTTTTGTTTCTGGTAATCCAGAGGACACTGATGATAAAAAGTCATTCATACAATTTGTACCAATGTGCGTGTCAGTATATAAATTAGAATAAAAATGGCTTGCAAGTTTGAACTTACTCTGCGTAGAGGTCTCTCGTAACCCAACTTCCTCTAAAAACTGCATATTTATTCTTTTATTAAAAGTCTTTTTTTTTTAAATACCTTGAGCAAGTCTCATTTTCTTATATAGCTCTCACTCGGGAATTACAATTGTTAGTTTTTCCAGTGTCCTCCATTTTTTTTAAATTTCCGTTTTTATAACAGCAATTTCTCCCTCCACCATTAGACCATGATTTTTTAACCTTTATAATAATTGTAATTTGTTTTGTAAGTTATTATAGAATTTTTTTCTCTCCAAAGCTCTTTTTTTACTCCAATGTATAAAAAAGGATTTAATCTCATTTTTTGCCATCAGCCACCAGTTAAAATGAGAAAATCTCAGGGTCTTTTAATAAGGAAGTATTCAATTTCCACTTTCCTTAACCTCTAAACATTTCCTCTGAGGGAGATAAAACCACCAACAGTGCCTTATGGTCAGAGAAGACATTTTCCTCGAGCACTGCCTGCTTAGGTATAAAAAAAGAAAAAAAAAAGAAAAGGAGAACATAAAATAAATCCAATTCTAGATTGTGAAATGGAGTTAGACCAGGTATACCCCTGATCTTGCTTATGGAGAGAACCTCCTGCAAGATTTTGGAGGTAATATCCAAAGCACCCTCCCCTCTCTCTCTTTTCCCTTCAACTCAAGGATAGTATTAAAATAACCCCCTAAAATAAAAGGCTTAGTTTTAGGAAGAAAAAGGCAAATTGTGTTTAAAAACTCTGCTCAATCTTGCGTATAAGGATTTAAAATAATAAAAATGTCTGAATTAAAACTCACCTTTGCAGACAGCGCTCTACCTGGAACAATCTCATTAGAACTTAAAATATTAAAATCATGGGAGTTAAATAAAACACCTACACCTACAGATTTATTTTCATCTCCTCCTGACCACACGGATGGGCCGTACTGCCATTCTTTTTGCAATTTACTTAATCTGTACTACGCAAAGCACACTCCTGCAATAAAATTGAAATTGAAATCCTAAAAAGGCCACATACGCTGAAAAGGCAGCTCTACGCACCTGCTTCCTCATGTAGCGTGCATTCAAAGTAAGAATTTTCAGCTTCATTATCATGATAAACCCCTCCTAACTTCTAATGCAGAAACATCAGAAATCATGGACTCATTATCAGATGACTCAGAAACTTTTTCAAAGAGTCCATTATCTGATGAAATTGGTGACACTGGGTATCCCCAAAGTATGAAACTCTGGTCCTGCCGACTTTCTCAATTGCAGATTTTTTAGTTTCTGGTTCTCCACCTCCATCCTCTGTACACAGGCTCCTTTTCGAACTTCCATCGGTATCCATTATTTCTTCCAACAAGGTCTCAACTCCAGGATTGTCTGGCCCAGAAGTCTCAGCCTCATATGATAATATAGATTGCCCCATCTGGATGCTTGACAAGGAAGTCAGCGAGGATCTGACAGCATTCTCCACAGAAGAGGAGGCATCTGGAGTCAAAGCAGCTGGTTCTGGAACCACAGGCTGAATCATTTGGCAGAACTCGATTATTGTGTCTATTGGGACATCATCCCTTGTCACCTTCTCTTTCCACTCAGCCTTGCGTTCCCACTGCGGCTTAGGCTCTGCATTAGAAGAGAAAAGTTTAGAAGGGGTTCCCTCAGAGCTAGCTCCTTCAGGGCCATCATGGACAACTGAAGTATCGTCCCTTTCCTCCTTGGATTGCACCACAAAACTTAGTGTATCCTTTGGAATTGGGGTTTCACTTATATTGACTTTCCCATGGGAAGTAGCTGCTGCCTCTGCATATGATTTTTGCCTTTTAGGACACTCTCTAAACAGGTGGTTAGTGTCATTACACCGGTCACTTTTCTTAACAGGGCATGTTTTGCGATATGTGACACACTACCACAATTAGAGCATGTCTCCTGTGTACAGTCTATGGCCAAATGGCTGTGGCTGATTTCTGAAAAATACTCAACCTTTATCTGCCCCAATGGAAATTACTGTCGAGGGTTGCCTCAACCCCCTATGACATGTTTCATCTCTCTTGAACCTCACTACATATTGCCGCTTCCCATTCCATATATTATAGGCATTAAGAAGCTTTTTTATGAATCTCACATTGGAGCAGTATTTCTATAAAAAACTCATAATATCCTCCTCTCTAATGAAAGGATTAACTATGTGCACTGTGAGTAAAACCTCCTCCTCCTTGAATAAATATTCCGGTCTAAGACCAAATAACGGGTTTGTAGCATTGGATCGGAATTGTTGGTAGAAGCTTCTACAGAGGTTAGAGTTCTTAAAAGTTAGATCATAAAACCCAAACCTAGAAAAATCTTGGGCGCAAACAAAATCTTGGGTCTTAAACTGTAGTATGCCCATCAAAATTTCAGAAAACAGGAATGCCTTGGCTACTTTCGTTTATACATCTTCCACAATATGAATCCGCACAGGGTCATGGAGTCACGCCCCATGGGCCGACATATAATCTTTGCTCGCCATACCAAAAGGAAAAGTAAAGGAGTAAGTACCCCCCAACAGCAGTAAGGTCTCAGCCCCTAAGGGAAGAGACCAAGGCAGAGGGGAAGGGTCCCTTTACAAATGCTCAATCGATCGCAATTCTCAATCACAAAAAGGAACGCCTGAAAGCCAATAGCAGCACGGACAGCAACCAGAAGTAATGAGTCCAAGGCCGATCTAAAGGATCCTCAATGCAAAAGCCCTCCTGACACCAATCCGGAGACTATGCCAAAAAGGTTGAGAAACCACTCTACTGTTTCAAGCTTTTGTCTATCATCAGTATGAGGCAGATTCTAGTTTGTGCAGTAGATTTTGTAGGATTGGGTATTCCCCAACAATTATTTCGTTTATGGTGATCACTAGAGTGAAACAAAGCTCTCCAGCGTACGGAGTACAGAAAATGAATAATACATTAATAAGCCCATTTGCATGTCTAAAAGGCAGGGACATGCAAATGAGAATACAATGTACCTCACTCTTTTAATCCAAAAATAGCAATTTTTTACGTTGCTCCTTTAAAGCATATGCTGCTGTAGAACGAAGGTCCGGCACCCCTAGGATAAAAATTAACATTACAATAAAAAATAAAATAAAACACAACATGAAAACAATAAATTCTAATCGATACGACTTAGAATGTATTGTTTTCATGTTGTGTTAAATGTTGTTATTAATTGTAATGTTTCTTTATATCCTAGCGGTGCCGGACTTGTGTCAATGAAGGATGGGTCCTAATGCTAGGGACAAAGGCCAGAAAAACGTTGTTGCATTTGGGTAAGGTAAGTGGTCTTATTTACCCTATTGTAGGTTTAGTGAGGGGGGTTATTTTTGGTCAGATAGAGGGATTTTTATTGTATGTATTTAGGGGTTAAATGTATGTAGATAGGAGTATTGATGTATGTAGTTATTGGTTAAATTTATGTAGATAGGGGTATTATTGTATGTATTTAGGGGTTAAATGTATGTAGATAGGGGTATTGATGTAAGTATTTAGGGTTCAAATGTATGTAGATAGGGGTATTGCTGTATGTAATTAGGGGTTAAATATATGTAGATAGGAGTATTAATGTATGTAGTTAGGGTATATGTAGTTAGGGTATTCATATATTTAATGTATGTTTTATTTCATGTGTTGCATGCCTTTTTTATTTTCTGTAAAGTATATTTTTTTATTTTTTATAATGTCCATTTTTTTGTAGAGATGCTTTTTTATTTTGTGTATTCTAGATTGTTTTTTTTTTAATTAGTGGGGTGTGGGGGGATACTAGGGGGTTAGGTAGGTAGTGTAAATGTTAATAGGTTAGGGTAGGAGTTAGGTAGGTAGGGGAGGGTTTAAAAGGTTGGGGTATAGGGGGGTTATTAGGATAGGGAGGAAGGGGATTCATTAGTTAGAGGGGGTTAGGATTAGATTTATTGGTTTATTGGGGGGAAAAGTGTAGAGTAGTGTTTGTACTTAGTGTCATGATGGCCCTGGAGGACCCTCATGGCACTAATGGGATTACTGTTAAGGTACTTATTGTCCCATAAGGGTCTTTAAAAACCTTTTATGGGACTGATGGGGTTAAATAGAGGCTTATGGGGCTCTGTATAGACTCTCATAAGAGATGGGGTTAAATGAGGCTTATGGGGGTCTGTAAAGGCCTAGATAGGGTTATTGGGTCCATATAGGGTTAACAGGGTTAATATGTGTTAATGGGTAAAGTTAGGGTTGATGGGTTAATGGGGTATGGTTAGGGTTATTAGTATATTGTAGTGCTCAGACTGTGTCATGAGGATCCTAAAGGACCCTCATGGCACTTATAGTGTTATTAAAGGGGTTAGTTAATGTCCTATAGGGGTCTCTATAGACCCCTATTGGATTGATGGGGTTAATTAATGTCCTATAGGAGTCTATATAGACCCCTATTGGACTGACAGGGTTAATTAGAGGTTCATGGGGGTCTGTATAGAATCCCATTAATGATTGGGTTAATGTTAATGGTAGGGGTTAATTCTGTAATGATCGCGGGTCCTTTAAAGACCTTTAGGGTCGCAGTTAACTATTTAACTATTTTACTGCCGCGGGTGTTCATTTTGGGAGGCTGATGGTGTCCCGATCGGGACCCCTGATGCATGGTGATGTATTGGGGGAACAGGGGGGAGCTTTAGGGACCATAAGGAGGTTCAGGGGCCAGAGCGGGGGTCTCTTCTGCTTCTTATGCAGCAAACAAAAGGGCATTTGCAGCCTTTCGAGTCGTCCCCAGCACTCATTGGGCTTTGGGCTCTATTGGCGTGTTACGGGCTAGCATGTGGGACTTTGTGGCAATTTAATAGCATCATTGGAACGTAATGGTACAGATCAAAGGGTTGCATGCTAAACATAGGCATTTTTTGGCTGGCCTGCATTCCTCTTCTCCATCTACACATCCTCACTTGGTACCCTAATAAACTCTTTTGGGCTTCAGTATCATCTCTATGCGGATTACACATAAATCTAACTCTCATCACCAGATCTATCCACCTCTCTTCTAACACACGTCTCCCACTGCCTTTCTAGAATATCCTCTTGGATGTCCACCCACCATCTCAAACTCAACATGTCTAAGACTGAACTCCTATTCTTCCCTCCCTCTACCACAGCTTCAATTCCTCACATCTCTCTCACTGTCAACATTGACATCATCACTACCCCCTCCCAAACCCGTTGCCTTGGAGTTCTACTGGACCCCGCCCTGTCTTTCATCCCTCACATATCGTCACTAACAAAATATTGCCTTCTCCATCTAAAAAACATCTCCAGAATTCGCCACTATCTTACACAAGACACAACTAAAATCCTATACACTCTCTCATCATGACCCGACTTGATTACTGCAACTCGCTTCTTGCTGGCCTACCCACCACCCGACTATCCCCACTTCAATCCATAATGAACGCCTCTGCTATATTCATCTTCCATACACAATGTTCAGTGTCGGCATCAACTCTCTGTCAATCACTCCACTAGCTTCCCTTAGCCTCCAGAATAACATTTAAAACCAAGACCCTAACTTTTACAAAGCTCTCAACAATAGCGCACCCCCGTACATCTCTGCTCTCAACTCCAAATATTCCCACAAACCGCCCTCTTCGTTCTGCTAATGACATTCTTCCTTCTACAACTCTTGTCACCTCCTCTCACTCTCGCCTTCAGGACTTTTCCTGAGCTGCCCCTATTCTCTGAAACTCCTTGCCTCGCTCCACCAGATTATCCTCCTGCCTGAAAGCATTCAAAACCTCACTAAAAACACATCTCTTTAAAGAAGTGTATCACCTTCCACCCTAACATGCTCATCACCTCTCTCTCCCTCCTTTACTACACACAATACCTTTAGGTTGTAAGTCTGTGAGTTTCAACCCTGCAAGGTGCTTTGTGGAAAGCACTATGGACACAGGATTTGAGGCTCAAAGACAGGGCCCTCCTTGTTTTGCTATGTGTTGATTTGTATTTATCTTTGTCTGGAACTTATCTTATGTACAGCGCTACAGAATATGTCGGCGCCTTAGAAATAAACTATGATAATAATAACCTCCAGCCCTACTTTTTTCACTTCGGGCTACTTTTTAAACGTAGCCCGAATTTAATGAGCCTAATAGAGTTATATTGTGAGACAATACTTGCCTCCAAATATTGAAAATGTTCAAAAACTATAAAAAATATATATTATTTTTTATGTTTAATGTACCCAAATCATTTCCTAGATAAGCGCTAATTATTAAAACATGATTTTTTTAAAAGATGATTAAACATTTAAGACAACTATACTTTGGGTCCCATTGTATGGTAACCAGCCGGTGCCTAGATAAAGACTGTTGAGAGCCAATGTACTCTAGCTCAGTGGTTCCCAAAGATTTGTTTCCATGGACAACTTAAACATTGACCAAGGTCTTGGTGGACCATCTGAATATTGCTGAAATTATTCACAGATCATCTTATGAACTTTCTGAATGTTGTTGAACAAGTATATTTGCATGGTGCTATAAAAGAATGTTAGCTATGAACTTATATAAACAAATCTAATACCTAGAAAAATCTTATTTTCTTTAATTAATTGTTTCATAATTTTGTTTTAAATCACAATTGTTTCTCAGACTACTGGTGGTCCCCAGACCATAGTTTGAGAACCTCTGCTCTACCTTTTAGTATCACAAATGACACAAAGGAATTTTCAAACATTGAAGCCTATATTTGAGTGATATCCCATATAATAGTTGTAATTGCGAGTTGTCATCACGCAATGTTAAATAATACAATCAGCGCTGAACGACGTAGGACTTTGACACTGATTGCGACTCACGCAAGACTTTGAAAAAATTACGGCTTTAACATCTGCAATTTTTTTCAAGCACGTAACTTGAAAACCATTGGAACATTGCCAAAAGACGCCAATTAATTAAAAATGAACTTAAAACCTCACACACAGCACAGGGGGAGAGCCAGGGAGCCTGTGAGTGAGGTTGAAAGCTAAAAAAGTCTCAGAACGAGACAGAAGCTTGTACCACTTAGCAGATCATCGCGGACACAAGACATGCACAAAAATAACTAATGTCGTTCATCCAGAGGCACACAAGACTTGAGCAGGGAGAAAGAGGAGAAAGACACAGGGTAGGAAGAGGGGGGAGACGGTGGAAAGAGACACAGGGTTGAGAGATAGATATAAGCGGGGGGGGGGGGGAGGGCAGGGAGAACAGGAGGGGACACATGGAAGGGAGAGGGGGAAACAGACACAGGGGTCAGAGAGTGTGGAGAGTCTCTCTCTGTGCTATCTCTCTCTACTGTCTCGCTCTTTCTGAGGTGTGTGATGGTGGCTGTCATGCCGCTTGCTGTGGTGTGTGATACGTTCTCTCTCTCTCTGTCTGCTCTCTGTCTCACTGGCAGGTTCTCTCTCTGTCTCTCTGTGTGCTGTTGTCTGTGGGCTACCTCTCTCTGTGCTGTTTCTCTGAGATGTGTATTGGTGGCTGTTAGGCTGCTTGCTGTGGTATGTGGCTTGTGACGATGCTTGCTGTGTTGTGTGGCATTTTCTACCTCACTCTTTGCTGTCTCTCTCTGTCTTTGATGTCTATCTCTCTTTTTTTGTGCTGTCTCTCTGTGCTGTCTCTCTCGCTCTCTCTCAGGTGTGCAATGGTGGCACTTATGCCACTTGCTATGTTGTGTGGCGCATTCTCTCTCACTCTTTACTGTTTCTCTCTCTTTGTGCTATCTGTCTGTGTGCTGTCTCTCTGTGTGCGCTCTCTTTGTGTGCTGTGTCTTTGTGTGCGGTCTATTTTCTGTATGTCTGTGTGCGTGCCCTGTCTCTCTTTGTGCTGTTTCTCTCTGTACTGTGTCTCTCTCCCTCTTAGCTCTGTAATGGCAGCGGTTATGACGCTTTCTGAGTTTTGTGGCATGTGTTGCTTTGATACGCCAACTCTACAGACAATCATATTGACTATTGACCTAATAGCCGTGACAGACAAACTGGTAATTGTATTATAGATTTTACATCTATGTGCTTCACATGCACCTTCTTGTTACAAAGGTATATCAACTTGATGTTTAATACAGATGTTTACATATTTTCAGAAAGATTTTAACTGTCCCTTGAAAATTGTGCTCGACATTACAATTACACTAGGCAAATAAATTAGTTACACAGCTTTTTAAGCTCTGTGGCCTTTATAGATTACAGTAAAAATAATTTGTATTCAAATACAGAGGAATAATAATAAAATTGTGTGATGTCCAGGTAGGGGGCCCCAAGACATTGGGGGACTGTTGGACTACTGGGGGCCCTGGATTGACATGGACTATGGTTATTTCTATTTCCTTCCCTCCCCTGACCCTGTCCTCCAAGTCTTTGAACTTGGCAGCCACATTATTATTGTGTGCCATGTTGTGTGGGTACACCATGTCGTTCATGGAAGGGGCCACAATATGGGGTTAATCAGAATTATTGTATTGTTAATTTAATTTATGTAACTGTGGTAACCAGACATGTTTGGTATTGAAATGCTGCATTTCTTAATGAAGTTTAATAAAGTGTATTACCTGGGACTCCAATTATGGGGTTACCTGTTCGGGGAGCTAGAATGATTCCAACAGAGTAAAGGGGGCATCTGCCCCGCTACAAGAAGTTTACAATATCACCCCCCCATTTGGCTTCCTGCCAGAGGAAACACTAGTTCATGATACTGATGTGTGAATTGCCCAGAGTTATTGTGGGGTGCAGGGGGTCCCATCATGGCCCCCAAATCGTTCATGACAGCTGGCCCCTATTTTAAAATGCAGAATCCCGGTGTCCATCTTTAATCAGATGGATGCCGGCATTTCTGTGGCTTAGGGATCCCATCCCAGGAGAAGCATGCTGTGGTTCCCCCTTTTCCTGTGACCACAGGGTGTAACAAGTAGTGGGGTGTGCAGGAAATAGCATCCCGTGGACCCCTATTTGTAATCCAAGAAACATGATAAATCCAGGCTAGCAGGCATCTTGAATGTTCAAATAACGATATAAGCCCACCAATCCTGAGCAGTAATCCTTGGAACAAAAGCAAGCAACGATCTCAGGGAATACATTGCCACATGGATCTGGTGGCTGGCATCAGAGATCTGGGCCTTTTCTGTAACCTCCATTTTCCTGAGTTGAAACATGGGCAAGGCACTGTACTCACTTTTCCCTTGCACCACTGTCTGGTCATGGTACCCCCATTCACCTGGTACAACGGTCGGGACATAGTACTCCATTTCTCCCTCTCCTTGGATCAGGGTCTGTGGACTATATTCCACCTCACCTTGAACAACCCTGTGGGCATGGTACTCTCCTTCTACTGGGACCACTGTCAGTGTCTTGTGCTCTAGCTCTGCTTGCTGGGGCCCACAATATGGAGTGCTGTCCCAGTCTAGTTCATTGGCTTGGTCTCTATTCATCAGGATCTCCCTTCTCTGATCCAGACTTTCCCTTGGGCCATCAATTTCACAGGAAATCCCTGTCTTCCCCACTGCCTTGTTGTTAGCAATGGTGCTCCCACCACCTGGATCGGGCTCGCCTCCTGGTCTGCCACGCTCACAAGGCTGCTTGCTGAGTCTGTCCCTTGAACTGTGGCTGGCTCTCTGACATTGGCTATCAACTGGAGCTCCTTCAATGGTTCACAGCTTGTTCCCAGGGCACAGTGAGCATAGCTGCTCCCATCCACACCTTCTGCTTGGCTTGGGTTCTATCCAACAATCCTCTGTTCCACAGCTGCAATTCTCAAATAGCTAGTGCTCTTTGAGGGCAAACAATAATTAACAATTCCACATGCTGGATTGCCCTGCAGTACACCCTGGAATCCTTTTATTAACTGCATCATGTAGCTGAAGGGCTGTGCATTGTAATAGCTGGCTTCATCAGATCATCATACTGCTCCTCCAAAGCAATCTCTTCCCAAACCAGTCCCACCAGCCATTTTGCTAGCTCACCTTCCTGCTGGAGTCCCAGAAATGCCACCCACTGATCCATAAGAGTTGCTGCCAGGTCCTCCTCCATGACAACGTGATTTGCTCTCTGCGTTGTCATCTGGCTCATTTTCTTCTGTATCACCTCTGAACGCAGGCAATCAGGGAGCTGGTTTGGTAGCGCTGGACAAATCGCCTAACAGCTTCAGCATCTCCTCCAAGCCGCTAAAAGTACTTGATTTCCATCTTGGATAAGTTTCCATATGTGATCCTAGCTGCTGGTAAATATGGCTGAAATCTCCCATCACTGTCACCAGCTGTTAAAACCCCAAGATTTGGGGGAAACCAAGCGCACCCCTATTCTCTCTCTATGGATCTTGACTTGTTTAGATCTCAGCACTCTAGCCAAAACACTTCTTAGGAGAACTCAGGGCATCAGAATGTGTTATATCTCTCTCAGTAGAAGACTCAGGTGACATTCCTTTGGCTTAGAATGTTTCACTCTGCTTCAGACACCACTGTTATTTAGTGGGTCCAAATCAGACTGGCTTTCTTTATTGAATCACACAATATATCCATTCTTCACACAGTTCCACCCATTCTCCTAAGCCCTCACCCTTACCACCTAAGAGATGGCAATCCCATGAAACCTCCCACATCCCCATTTTAGAAATGGGACTGGACTATGCCAGAAGGTGACTAATAAGCCTTGCATCCAGTTTTACAATCTGTACTTATCAGTATAGATGTAGCTGACACAATCACATCAAAGAGGCCAGTATATGTACCACTATCCTTAACTAAAACTATCCTTCCCCCCTACACAATGTAACTACGGTAACCAATCTTCCAAAATCCTTTCCCCAAACTCCCAATTCAGTTTTGTTACTTTATGACCATGTAGCAGGACTACATATTCCATGCAGTTTAACCCTTTCAAGTCCAAGCCATTACACAACATTTTATAATGGGAAAATTACCCTACACTCTCTAACAGTGTCAGATCTTAATCTATTCTTACCACATTCTGAGCACACATACATTATTTAAACTTTACCCATACAAACAACATGTCCCAATCCCCATAATAAGTCTCTTGTCCACTGTAATAGCCCCTGACATTAGCACCCAGTGTGCCAGAGTTCAAAACAACAGAGTTACTTGTGGGGTGCAGGGGGTCCCATCATGGCCCCCAAATTGTTCATGACAGGGCACTTTGATGGATGTAAGCTGGGTTGGTTCTTTTCCTGCTATAAGGGATGTACAATGAACCAGATGGTACTCCTGGGTAGGTTTGAACTAGATTCTTATCAAGCCCAACAGAAGCAGTAATTTGTCACAAATTGGTTTTAGAAAGATTGAAATTAGGATTGATATGTTGTGCTTTCTGAAATTTAAGAGGCATCTGTATAACTTTGCTATTAAATTGTTGTTCAATGTTTCCTCAGTGGTTCAGATTTGTGAGTTATATTTACATAGAATACCCTGTAAAGGAAGCTATTTTTTATTATCTTTCAAGAATGAAAGAGAAAAGGGTAACTTTATCAGGGTACATTTTGATATGTTTATTGTTTAGTAAGACTTTTATTATTATCTTTTTAACATATAAAGAATAAATAAGAAAAAAAGTGAAAGTGCAACATAAAATACAAAAAAAAAGATCAGTTGCAATAAATTATGTATATTTGTCATGGTACCAAGCTTCTTATTGTTGCAACTAAACTTGCACAAATTGTAACAATGAATAAAAAAGAAATCACCTTTCAGATGCTCCTGACCATCGGTATCAGAAAGCATGCTATGGGTAATCTTGTAACAGAACTGTATAGAAAGCCAACAGCAAGAAACATTACCCTTCATTACATCTCCCAGCTACTAAATGGTGGATCCCCAAAGCTGCCACTTTTAATAGTGCAGGGTTTTGAGCTGTAGGGTTTTTTGTGTGTTTAGAGTAAAAGGTGAGAGTAGGGGTTGGTTATATTTTTATAGGGGGAGCAAGTGGTAGGCTACCAGTACTACCACACCTGTTTGCAGGGATGTAAGCAATAGGTTATATCACATTGTTTCTTTATTCTGTCTATTATTACGTTTGAGTCATCTGATTTGATTGGAGAATATTTATTAATTGGCATGGACTGCCTTCTGTGAATTTAAGTATTTTTTTATGCAATGGATTTTAAGTGTTATCCTGTATGTGGATTAATACAATTTGAAATACTTTAAATGCCTGGATTGATATTTAATTTTGTAAAATGTAATAACCAGGATGTATTTATTTTAAACCAAAATACGGTGCTGTGAGCAGTGAAAAATATGTGGGCGTAATGGGCTAAAAAGCTAAGTAAAAAAGCTCCTATAATAAAACAGATCTTCTTCCTATCTTCCTCCGTCTTGATCCCCCCAAAAAATACTTTTTGTCCACCAAGTTCAACCCTTTTAGAACTCATCTGCCATTAGTAATATGTAGATTAATTGTTAATTAATTGTTTATTGATCCAGAGGAAGGCCAACAGAAAAAAACACCATTGAAACATTGCCAATTGTCGCAAAAGGGAAAAAAATAACAATTCTTTCTGACACCAGATACTGGCAATCGGATTCCTCAATACTCCTTCTCTAGTTATCTAGGATAACCCTGAATGCCCTTTCTATTAAAAAATATTTCCAATAAATTTTTAAAGTTATCTATCGAATCCGCTGTCACCGCCTCCTTAAGTAGAGAATTCCACAGTTCTAGCACCCTTAATCTGAAGAACCCTTTTCTTTCTTTACGGTGGAATCTTTTTACTTCTAACTTAAAGGATGTCCTTTTGTCAGTTGAAAACCTCTTGGAATAAAAGTTCCCTTGACAATTCCTTGTATGGACCCTGGATATATTTATATAAGGTAATCATATCCCCTCTTAGACACCTTTTTACTACAGAAAATACGTTTAATTTGGTTAGTCTTTCTTCATAACTTAGCCCCTCCAATCCCATTATTAGTTATGTTGCTCTTCTCTGTACTTTTTCCAGCTCTAAAATTTTACTTTAAGTAAGTGGTTCCTTATATTGTACTCCATATTCTAAATATTAAATAGGGTGTACTAGGGGTTTGTATAGTGGCAGAACTTTCTTTCCTTGCTTCTATACCTTTCTTAATATATGCTAGCATATGCTAGTATATGCTAGTATTTGCCATGGCATGCTGCTGCTTGTCATTGAGCACTCTTACCTAGGTGGTTGTCTACAAGTACTCCCAAATCCCTTTCAATATCTGTTATTATTGATTTTTTTCCCTTCCATGGTGCTAAGGGACAGAGTCAGTTTGATAATCAGAAGCAGAAAGTTGGGCTCAACTAGTGCACATTGAGGCAAAGACAGATATTGGCTGAGAAAAAGATAAAATATTAGGCTTGTATGTGCTCAAGTCCAGATCCAAGAGAACTCTACTTATGATGGTGGTCCAATTTGAGTATATTTTATCATAACTCAATAAATACTGTATATAAATGAGTATAAGCCGACCCGAGTATAAGACGAGGCACCTATTTTACCATAAAATACTGGGTAAAATGAGTGACTCGAGTATAAGCCGAGGGTGGGAAATGTGCTGCCACCTGTGTCCCCCCTCTCTCTCCCGTGTCTCTTCTCCCCTCTCCCTTCCCTGTGTCTCTTCTCCCCTCTCCCTTCACTGTGTCTCTTCCCCCTCCCTCTTCACCCTCCTCAACCCCCCTCCTCATTCTCAACCTCCCTCCTCAACCCCACTCCTCATCCTCAACCTCCCCCCTCACCCTCAACCCCCTCATCCTCAATGCCCCCATCCTCAACCCCCATCCTCAACCTCCCTCCTCATCCTCAACCTCCCTCCTCATCCTCAACCTCCCTCCTTATCCTTAACCCCTTCCTCATCATCCCTCCTCAACCCCCCTCAACCTCACTCCTCAACCCCCCATCCTCATCCTCCCCCCTCAAGCCCCCATCCTTATCACCCTCCTCATTCTCAACCTCCCTCCTCAACCCCCCTCCTCATTCTCAACCTCCCTCCTCAACCCCACTCCTCATCCTCAACCTCCCCCCTCACCCTCAACCCCCTCATCCTCAATGCCCCCATCCTCAACCCCCATCCTCAACCTCCCTCCTCATCCTCAACCTCCCTCCTCATCCTCAACCCCTTCCTCATCATCCCTCCTCAACCCCCCTCAACCTCACTCCTCAACCCCCCATCCTCATCCTCCCCCCTCAAGCCCCCATCCTTATCACCCTCCTCAACCACCCTCCTCATTCTCAACCTCCCTCCTCAACCCCACTCCTCAACCTCCCTCCTCATCCTCAACCTCCCCCCTCATCCTCAACCCCCCCATCCTCAACCCCCCCATCCTCAACCCCCCCATCCTCAACCCCCCATCCTCAACCCCCCATCCTCATCCTCAACCTCCCTCCTCATCCTCAACCTCCCTCCTCATCCTCAACCTCCCTCCTCATCCTCAACCTCCCTCCTCATCCTCAACCTCCCTCCTCATCCTCAACCTCCCTCCTCAACCTCAACCTCCCTCCTCAACCTCAACACCCTCCTCATCCTCCCTCCTCAACCCCCCTCAACCTCCCTCCTCCACCCCCATCCTCATCCTCCCCCCTCAAGCCCCCATCCTCATCCTCCCCCCTCAAGCCCCCATCCTCTACCTCCCCCCTCAACCCCCCATCCTCATCCTCAACCCCCACATCCTCATCCTCAAACCCCTCCTCAACCCCCTCAACCTCAAAACCCCTCTTCAACATCAACCCCCCATCCTCAACCCCCCATCCTCATCCTCAACCCCCATCCTCATCCCCCTCCTCACCTCAACCTCAACCCCCCTCCTCAAACTCCCTCCTCCTCATCAACCCCCTCCTCACCCCCCCCTCAACCTCAACCCCCCTCCTCAACCTCAACCCCCCATCCTCATCCCCCATCCTCAACCCCCACATCCTCATCCTCAAACCCCTCCTCAACCCCCCATCCTCAACCCCCCATCCTCAACCCCCCATCCTCATCCACCCATCCTCAACCCCCCATCCTCATCCACAACCCCCATCCTCATCCCCCATCCTCATCCCCCCAACCTCAACCCCCCTCCTCAAACTCCCTCCTCCTCATCAACCCCCTCCTCACACCCCCTCAACCTCAACCCCCCTCCTCAACCTCAACCCCCCATCCTCAACCTCAACCCCCCATCCTCAACCCCCCATCCTCAACCCCCCATCCTCATCCTCAAATCCCCATCCTCATCCCCCTCCTCACCCACTTAACCTCTACCCCCCTCCTCAACCTCCCTCCTCAACCCCCATCCTCTGACTCAACACCCCATCCTCATCCCACTGATCACCCCCCCAACCTCAACCCCCCTCCTCCTCATCAACCCCCTCCTCAACCCCTTCCTGAAACCCCCTCCTCACCCCCCCCAACCTCAACCCCCCTCCTCAACCTCCCTACTCCTCATCAACCCCCTCATCACCCCCCCAACCTCAACCCCCCTCCTCAACCTCAACCCCCCTCTTCCTCATCAACCCCCTCCTCACCCCCCCTCAACCTCAACCCCCCTCCTCAACCCCCTCCTCACTGTCTCCCCTCTAAATACCTCCCCCTCACTTACCTGCTTCTTCTCCGGCCTCTGCTCCGTCTTGACCCCAGCGCGAGGGGGGAGGGAAAGAGACACAGGGGGGGTTAGAGAGACACGGGGGGGGGTTAGAGAGACACTAGGGGGAGGGACTCGAATATAAGCCGAGGGGGGCCTTTTTAGCCTTAAAAAATGGGCTGAAAAACTCGGTTTATACTTGAGTATATACAGTAATCTCTGCACTATTCCTAATGCTTACTCTCAACCCAGTGGCGGCTGGTGACTTTTCAAGTTGGAGGGGCGACAGGGCGAAACATAGCCACTCCCCCTTTTTCAAACCACACCCATTTTTATAACTCCTCCCCTTGACATCATAATGACCTTTATAAGCCCCACCCAATGACCTTATGCTTGTAAAGCCCATTGAAATACATGATCTGCAATGCAGAAATGTCAAGAAGTAAAGTAACAATGTGTTAAATTCATTGGTATGCAATATAGATTGAAAAACTCATGTGACAAGACTACAGCAATATCATAATTGCACCTATACGTATTAACAGAAAAATTAAAGGAGTGACACCTACCATTAGTCGGCTCTTCTTCTCAGGGTATTCACGTTCATTAAGTTGACCAATGAGTAGAAACAAATCTGCAGCCACATAGGGTTTGCACCTGGGGTTGAAAGAAAACAAGCAAATCAATCATACCATTCAAGAACAAAACCATACTTAAAAAACATTAAACGACCAAGTGGAACCATATAGGCCCCAAACATACATTAGAAGACCAAGTGTGACTATATAGGCCCCAAACATACCTTAGAAGACCAAGTGTGACTATATAAGCCCCAAACATACCTTAGAAGACCAAGTGTGACCATATAGGCCTCAAACATACCTTAGAAGACCATCAGCACTGCATAGGCCCAAACCAGTGGATCTTGGGATTCAAGAAAACAACAACATTTCACTTCTGTTTAGACAACACAATAATCAATGTCAAACAAACACGTTGAATTAGCATATGGATAACCATATGAGCAGTAACGCCAAGCCAAGGCTTCAACAATTGTTACTGACCACACACCTTTCATAGCTCATTCAATATGCACACCCACACACCATTCATACTTTACTTACCACTAGTTATTTTTGGTAGTGAGGTGGTGCCATTTCTGAGAACTTTACGTACCCTTGAAGGTGCCTCCAATTCCTTCAAACCAATGCATTTAACCGCTACAGGACCATGGTGCTTTTTAATTACTTTTTTGATCCTCTTCAATGTGGAGAAGCATCTTTCTGGTTCTTTAGTAGTCTTCGTTGTTGTAAGCAGGATTCCTTATAGCTTCACTCACTCTGTTAAATTATGTAGATTAAATTGATGCTAAAGTTACTGCAGAGCAACAGCACTTGTACAGACATGGAATTCTTGCTTCCTGTACACAAGTGACAGCTACCCTTGGAAGTGCCTCCAATTCCTTCAAACCACGCCAAGGCTTCAACAATTGTTACTGACCATGCACACACCTTTCATAGCTCCTTCCATATGCACACCCACACACCGTTCATACTTTACTTACCACTAGTTATGTTTGGTAGTGTGAGGTGGTGCTGCTTAATGCAGTTTATCTTTGCACACCTTGGGGGTATGCATTCTTCTTTGCTTCAATCACTTGTATTTTAATTTTGCACGGCGATCTTTCAAAGAAGAAAACTTCTCATTGTTTTTTTCATCGAAGTCTGGGATCTCGGAAATCAGTTGCTTTTCCATTGAGAGCATCGCCAATGCATTCAACCGCTCCAGGGACATGGTGCTTCTTAAAAAGGTTTTTATCCTCTTCAATGTTGAGAAGCATCTTTCTGATTCTGCAGTAGTCATTGGTGTTGTAATCAGGATTCTTAATAATTTTACTGTCTCTGTGAAATCATTCTGCAGATTAAATTGATGGAAAAGTTTGTGCAGAGCAACAGCACTTGTACAAGTATGAAACTCTGTCTTCCCATAAAGAAGTGACAGCTCAGTGCGTAATTGTTCCTTCTTCAGTATTGGATATGCTTGCACGGTGTCTTCCAGAGCTTGGGTTGGAAAGCAAGTGTCATGGGTTTTATACAAGTCACTTTGAACAAGTTTGGCACTGACTAGGTGATTTGAAAATGAAAAACGTTCTTTTGCATGAACCACCACTATGTCACATACCTCTCTTGAAAGTTGTCTCAAGGTTGAGATCTCCGCACTCCGTCTGTTGACTGTTAGATCGCTCGGCAAACTTGCTTCTATCTCTTCCACAGAATTACGGATTTTCTGGATGCTGGCGACAAAGTCTTCTGTGACTTTTTTGATATAAACAGTATCCGTGTCTCGCTTCTGAAGCTGACTATAGAGGATGTCAACATGTGGCATTATTAAATGAAATAATTTAAGGAAGTAAAGGAACTCCCTGTCTTCCAGCATTCCAATGAAACCTGTGGCTTCCCATATAGATGTTGGATCAAAGTTTAGACATGCTTCAATTGTCTGGAAACACTCAAGTAGCGCATCTCTGTTCTCGTAGATCACGTTCACGGTCCTAACGTTGAAGTTCCATCGTGTTGGTGCACCTCTTGGAAGTCTTCTACCAACTACCTCATCCAGAACTCCAGTCCTTTTTGGAGAGCGTGAAAAAAAAGATGGTATGCCGCCTATGTTGGAAAAAAAAACTCGAACTCTTCCAATCCTTGAAACTGCTTTCTCCATTATTAGGTTCAGTTGGTGAGCATAGCAATGGACGTAGTGTGCGTTCGGGTACACGTCTTTTATTTTTCTTTGAACTCCTCCGTGATCTCCACGCATCACACTGGCACCATCGTAGCTTTGAGCTATGAGTTTCTTCTTGTCTTCTGGCTCTGGGAGAACAGTATTCAGTGTTTCCAGCACAACAGCAGCAATCGAGTCTGCATCCGTTGATTTCATTTCCGTGAAGCCATCAAATCTTTCCACCACTTGATGCTTCTTGTCAATGTAGCGATAGACTACAACGCACTGTGTCCTAGCGGAAATATCGGTTGTTTCATCCGCTTGGATTGCCACAAACTGGGCTTCCTTAAGCTCTTGGTGAATCACTTCCTTTATAACTTCATGCATGCAGTCCAGTAGCTCATTCTGCACGGTTTTGGAAGTGCCCTTAAACACAGTTGCAGTCTTCAAATGCTGTTCCATTGCACTATCGATACTGGCAACCAAATCCACCAGGCCTCTAAACACTCCTGGATTTAGCGATGTTTCACTCTCGTCGTGTACTCTTAATGCCAGTTCAAAAGCGCCACAAAAGCGAACACAATCAATTATCTTCGAAAGGATGTACCGGTTCTTAGCCACTTCTTCGTTGTGTTTTTGAATGCTGACTTGGTATCCTTGGTCCAGTTGAACAGCAATGTTCGCCTGTCCAAGATTCTCAAACTTGATCCTGTTATCCAAGTGAGCTTTAGAACTTTTGTGTTTTGCCAATTTGTCAGCTAGATGTTTGACGTCAGTCACTCCAGTTTTGGTCCAAGCAGCGTCACCACCAAATAGGATGCATGGGAAACAATATAAGGACTTCCTAGAAACGCTTCCAGAAAGCCAGTCGTTCTTCTTGTACCATTCAGTATTGAAATTACGGACATATTGCTTCCCTCTATCTCTTGCGATTTGCTGCAGATTTATCTCTGGTTGGTCAGCTCCTAACCGTTTTACTTCCACCTTCTCCTCATAGGTTAGGGTGCCGAAAGGCTTCACAAGTAGAGAGTCAATAGTATTCATTTCTGATATTGATACCAATAAAAGAAAGAGATCACGGTATATTAATTTATATTATGTCACAAAATTACTTTAAAATAACAGTGTGTTGATTTCATTGGTATACATTACAGATTGCAAACCCTCATGTGACAAGACTACATCAACATCAAATTTGAACCTATACACATGGACAGAAAATTAAAGGCAATGATACTCACCAACAGTTGACTCTCCTTCTCGGGGTATTCACGTCCAGTAAGTCAACCAACGAGTACAAACAAATCTGCTTTCACAGATAGTTTGCACCTGGGGGATGATAGAAAACAACAAAAAAAACATTAGAAATCTCAAGACCCAAACCGTAACTTTTAAAACCTTAAAAGACCAAGTGTGACCATATAGGCCCCAAATGCACCTTAAAAACCTTAAAAGTCCAAGTGTGACCATATACTCACCAACAGTTGACTCTCCTTCTCGGGGTATTCACGTCCAGTAAGTCAACCAACGAGTCCAAACAAATCTGATTCCACAGATAGTTTGCACCTGGGAAGTTATAGAAAACAAAAAAAAAAAAAAACATTAGAACGTTTAAGACCCAAACCGTAACGTTTAAAACCTTAAATAACAAATTTTGACCATATAGGCCCCAACCGCACCTTAAAAACCCTAAGTAACAAATTGGGACCATATAGGCCCCAACCGCACCTTAAAAACCTTAAATAACAAATTGGGACCATATAGGCCCCAACCGCACCTTAAAAACCTTAAATAACCAATTTTGACCATATAGGCCCCAACCGCACCTTAAAAACCTTAAATAACCAATTTTGACCATATAGGCCCCAACCGCACCTTAAAAACCTTAAATAACAAATTTTGACCATATAAGCCCCAACCGCACCTTAAAAACCCTAAGTAACAAATTGGGACCATATAGGCCCCAACCGCACCTTAAAAACCTTAAATAACAAATTTTGACCATATAGGCCCCAACCGCACCTTAAAAACCTTAAATAACAAATTGGGACCATATAGGCCCCAACCGCCCCTTAAAAACCTTAAATAACAAATTTTGACCATATAGGCCCCAACCGCACCTTAAAAACCGTAAGTAACAAATTGGGACCATATAGGCCCCAACCGCACCTTAAAAACCTTAAATAACATATAGGCCCAAAAAAAAAAAAAATAATAATAATATATATATTTATATATATATATATATATATATATATATATATATATATATATATATATATATATATATATATATATAAAAATTGATATCAATATATCACAATAAATAAATATATATATATATATATATATATTTATTTATTGTGATATATTGATATCAATTATATATATATATATATATATATATATATATATATATATATAAATTGATATCAATATATCACAATAAATAAATATATATATATATATATATATATATATATATATATTTTTTTTATTGTGATATATTGATATCAATTTATATATATATATATATATATATATATATATATATATATATATATATATATATATATATATATATGCATAAAAAATACACATAAATATACATACAACAATATATATTAATTGATATTTATTATTTGATTAATTGATGTTCTTTATTACTTGTTATATTATATTGTTCATGCATTTCTATTACACATTATTTGTTATACATATTACAGTGCTATTTTTTGGCTATACATGTTACAGGATATTATCCTGTAACATGTATATCACATAAAATAGCCCTGTAATATGTATAATACATACAGGGTCAAACAAGTTCACACTAACCTTTTTTACCCTTACAGGCTTCCATACCTGCTTGCTGATTTGCTAATTTTTTAAAGACTCTCATTGGTTGAAATCGATGTCAATCAAAAATTTCAGCCAATCAGAGTCCTTCAAAAATTAGTATATATAGCAGACCGTGGGAAAAAAACAATTAATCGCAGGAGGGGCTCCTTGTAGGAGGAGCTCTTTTAGTTTGTTTTTTTTTTTTTTTTAGTGCGTCGTTTTTTTTTTGTGGAGGCCTCTTTCAATGGGCCAGAATGGATGGATGGACAATGGCTTCAATCAACATTGGATTATTTTGACCATTGGCTACAATCAACATTGGATTATTTTATTATGACCATTGGCTTCAATCAACATTGGATTATTTTATTTTGACCATTGGCTTCAATCAACATTGGATTATTTTATTTTGACCATTGGCTTCAATCAACATTGGATTATTTTATTTGACCATTGGCTTCAATCAACATTGGATTATTTATTTTTCATGACTATATCCAGAGGACAGAAGGCCAACGCTGGAGGGGTCAATTTTACAGGTAAGTATGTGCTGTTTATTTTATTTTTTATTAATGTTTGTTTAAAGCTGTTTATTTTTGTATAAAATGTGTTGTGTTACTAACTGTACTAACAATGTGTTTGCTTACTGTTTAATTGTAATAATAATGTTTTTACTGTATTTTTTTTTTCCCTTCCCTTATTTTTATTTTATCTTTAGAAGTGACAGGCACATATTCATGCCTGTTACTTCTAAAAATGGAATAAAAATAGGGGGGGGGGGGGGGTAGGTAGTTGGTTCATCCAGGGTGGGGTCGGTCACGCTCAGGCGCCCATCGGTCGCCCATCGGACCGCGTAGGCCACGATCAGGGGTGGCACAGGCCTCATGGGGGTGAACATCCACCCCCATGTGGCCTGGTCAACCCCGCTCACTGCCCGAATACCCAGGGTAATCGGGCGGTGCTAGCATAGGCCGCATCGGGGTGGTGGTGATCGGGCCTCGGGGGTGGCATAGGGCGGCGACATGGAGGTCATCAGGGGTGGCACAGGCCTCATCAAGGGGGTGATCCGATACCCCCATGTGGGCCTGTGCCACCCCGCTCACCACCCGACTACCCCGATCCCGTGATCGGGGTAATCCGGCGGTGGCATGATGGCATAGCTAGGCTAGCATAGGGCAGGCCTGATCGGGGGTGGCACAGGCCACATGGGGGTGATGGCTGGGGTCGTCGGTGGTAGTTGGTGGGTGGCTGGGTAGGTGGCACTGGCAGGCCAGGCAGGCATAGTGGGGGACTGGGGGTAACTGGTCACCCCTAACTTTTATTAGGGGCTACTAGGGGTTTTGGTTTGGCCAGGGGCAGGGGCAGGGCAGGTGCCAGGCAGGTAGACTTACTGTGTTAGGCAGGCAGAGCAGATGAGTAGATTCAGCCAGGGAGGTCTCTCAGTCTCCGCGTGACCAGGGTCAGGAAACAGAAAGGGGGAAGGGACAGGCAACTGGTGGTTTTATTGACTGTATCAGTCAATCAAAATGATAACTCGAGGCCCTATTTGCTGGCGGGCGCTCAGGGCTAACGGTCTGGGTGGGTTTAGATTGATCACTTAGTAACTGGACAGCCTTCCATCATTGATTGGTCAATGATGGAAGACTGTCAGTTATTAATTGATACATTTATGACCGCCCATGCATATCGTCACTGTGATGGTGGGCGGCATGCATTAACGGTCAGGGGGCCAGGCCAGGACTCATTGAAGAGAGAGAAGACTCTAAGGTTAGTGTACACAGTGTATAACTATTGTAATTTGATCACACAGGGTGCAGGCAGGGGGCTATATAGATACACAGCATTAGTTAATGTAGCGCAAGGGTTATTTTAAAGTGACAGTGTCCCTTTACTAACTTTACTTCATTTTTAATACTATTTAGACTTGAAATGATGATGTACACCTTATATTTATTTGTTTTTGGGTTATACTAATACATTGTTGTGTTTTTTTTATTGCAGGGTGAAGAAAATATTTGGGGGGGCGTTTGCCCTGACGCCCCAATGGACGGGCCGCCCCTGTCTCAACCTTTTAATCAGTTTTCTATTTTCCCCTTCGCAAACCTTCATTGTACCACAAAATGGAAATGTTACAGTTAAATTCCGAGACATAAATATAAGGTGGGACTGAAAAACGCACTCTTTGGCTTCTTTATAAATTTGTAATCCAAAGTATTGAATCACCAAAAGTATCTAATACTTCTAAAATATTAATTTTATTCTTAATAATTAAACTCTATTATTCCAAATGATCCCAGATATCAGTAGTGGCCAAACTTCCCAATTAAAATAAAAAAAAATGGGGAATGAAGGAAGTTAGTATGCATTCCTCATATTGGATTAAGACATAATATGGTACTTACACAAATGTGTTAAAGTATACTTTTATGTACGCTCTATCCCTTTATGGATGAATATTAGTGTTGCCTAATCCAATCACACTCAAGGGTATATCCGGTAATATATCATAAGAAGGGTAGACAATTTGACAGTAATGTGTGTTCTTACATCACTCGGCTAGTAATTTATTTATTTATGAAGAGCAAAGTTGGTACATACAACCATGGATGGATTACCCATTAGACAACCTAGGTTGAATATATATATTATAATGGTCCCTGGTTTATGTCTTGTGTATGCCTATAGGATACTTTGGCTGAATATATTTGTATGAGGCACTGACTAAATATTTATTTACTGTATTACTATGGTGAGAGGTGAACCCTCTCTGAATACATATATATTAATATGATTATAGGAGACCCTGGTTGAATATATGTACTTATATAGTACTAGAGGGAATCTAGATATGTAAATATGTACATATATATTTGATTGCGCAGGACCATGTTTTTATATGTGTATACTTATTTCAATGTAGGGGACCCTAGCTGATTATGTGTATATTTGTATTGTAATTATAGTGGACCCTCAGTGAATGCTGATATAATATTAAGAGGCCCTGGTCTAATATGTTTAGATTGTATGAGTAGAAGTGATCCTGACCGAATATTGTTACATTTATATGTATGGAACCCACAAATTAAATGTTAAACTGGGAGGGAGGTAGACTTTAGAATTTTATATATATATATATATATTTGTGGTCGGGTCCCTCTCCTAACAATCAAGAGCATCGAACAATTTGCTCTACAGCGCTGGGAATGCCCTCAAAGACATTTGGGCCCAGGCAAACAAGCTGGACATAAATTGTGGTCGGGCCCCTCTCCTCATGTAGGCGCTCATTGCAGGGCACATGAGGAGCTCAAAAGGCACTCATCGCAAGCCCCGCAATACTTTAAAACAGTCTAAGCATGAGCTCAAAAGGTGCTTTTGTCAATGGCTGTGAGCACCGACGAAACCCGTAGCACTTTACCGCTGACAGCAAGGCAGGCAACAGTTTACGCTTTTATCGGCCGAAAAGGTCTTAACCCCGTAACTCCAAAGACCCCCCAAAACAGCCAAATAATAATAAAAAAATACTAACACACTCACACACCGCACAGGGGGAGATCCAGGAAGCCTGTGAGTGAGGTTGCAAGCTAATTTGAGCTATATTTGGCGTTTTCAGTTGATCGAAAATCGGCTAAGCAAGAAAAAAAAAGTTGGATGAAAAAACGTAAAAATTCTCAAACAAGATCAAAACCAGGTTGAAGCCAGTAACACTTACACAAACAATGCCAGGCACATGGGACTTTGGAAATAAAACCAACTACAGTCAGCGCGCGTCACGCAAAGATTCAGCAAAAACACAGAGGAGAAAGACACATGGAAGGGACAGGGGGGAGATGATGGAAAGAGACACCTGACATTCCCAAGCACAAAAAAGTCATAAGATATATAAAAGATATATAAATATATATATATATATATATATATATATATTGTAGCAGGGCGCCCCCTTCTGGCGGGGTTTGCGTCCTGTTTCCTTTTACTTTGGTTTAGGGAGGAAGACACAGCAGGCTTGACAGAGTTTTACTGCTATTTATTTGTCAGCACAAAAACAAAACAAAAACAGTTCTTATCTTCAGCAAATAAAATAAAACCCTTCATAAACGTGCTTGCTATGACCTGGAACACCCTAACTATATCCGGCCAGCTTCTCTGGTTCCGGAGAGTGCCACCATGTGGCCAGGATGCAAACAGTCTCTTATTTTTGTTATGTCGCAACCTTGTGGCCAGGAAACAAACAGTCTCTGATTGAGGGTGAGAATGCCAGCTTGTGGCTAGGAAACAAACAGTCTTTCGATGTCTTTTCCTCTACGGCTTCTGCCAATAGTGGGTGAAGCATAGGGCCCACCCTACTCTCCCTTATGCTTCACTCCAGGGACCCTTGACACCCTCTTGTGATGAGGGACGGTTATGCTTGCTTACCACTCTCTTCTCCCTGGGGCATTTGTAATCCTTTTTCGGGTGTGCTCAAAGTACATGCAGGTGGCACCAACCTTTTATCCCTTAAGTCATCCAGCTTAGCAGGAATGGGGGTCTTTTTTAGGTGGCTCCTTCCTCAGCTGGATCTCTCCTGAACTGTAGAGAGCCGCTCTTTTCTTTGGAACAGTCTCTTAGTCACCCTCCTCCTCAGACTGCTAGGCAGACAGCAAACTTCACTGAGCAGGCTCTTTAACTGCTCCTGAGCAGGGTCAGGTGTTGGCCTGATTAGGCTGAAGATTTTTGGATTAACCCTCTCTATGGCAGTCCAGGGTATATGGCTCTGCTCCATCTGCGGCTTATATATCTTCCCTGATGCACTCTGTTGCAGGTTATCAGGGATTCCTGCTGCACTTCATTACAATATATATATATATATATATATATATATATATATATATATATATAGTAAACAAACAAAAAAGAAAAAAATGGCGCTTAACACCTGTAGTAAATAACAAATGAAATAAAAAAATAAAAAAATATATCTTTCTAGTAGCAGGAGTACCAAGGAAAGTATATAGGTACAATAACCAAATGTGTCTCCATAAAATAATGGTAGACTGGAGAGATTTTTAAGTATCAGGTAAGTAACACTCAGTATTACTCAAACATCCCGACAACCTTCTGTTAAAGTCCTCATACTTCTGTTAGGACAATCATAGGACTGTAACTTAATAAATTGAAGTGAAAAAAAGGGAAAATGAGAAGGTGAAAAAAATATATATAAAAAAAGGAAAATAGAATAAATGGCGAAAAACACTCTATAATATAAAAATGATAATAATAAAAAATATATAGGCAAGAGATATCTTAAAAGATGCTCAGGTATATCAGGTAAGCAAAAAAGAGGAAAAGGTGAACAGTGCACCAAAGCATAGCATGCAATACGCTTGCTAGCTCATAGAAGCAGTAAAACCAGCATTCTCAACTCTTACCTTATCTTATACCTCAATGTACATACCATACTGCTCCATATTTTTCACAAATATAAAGAGACGGTGGACAACAAGATATACCTAATGCCTAAAAAGTAACAAAAAATTCAACAAATAGCCGACCGGTTTCGATAGTTCATACACTATCTTTTTCAAGGCACCTAGAGTGCATAACCTAAGTTAAGTTTCGCTGGGCTTTTAAAGTACATACGTTACGCCTTCCTAGGCGTTACCAGTGCGTTAGTTCACACCCCTTTAGTGTGTATTGGCTGTGTCTAAATTGCTAGTGGCTTAGGGTACTTCCTAATTTCACGCCCTTAACCTGTTTACGTTGTGACGTCACACGTAACGTCTAGGGCCTTACGTCAGGGCTTGACGACCTACTGCGAGATTTCTCGATGTAACGAGTGATGATAAACTCTTATTTACTTCCAGGAATGACGTTCCTTCTAAGCCACCGCGAGATTTAGTATAGAAACCTTTAATCGCGTTTTTTTACCCCCTAAAATTATATATATATATATATATATATATATATATATATACATATATTGTCATGAACCCCTTTCCAGGGCCTGGATCCTGGTGCATTGAGCCACCATAAGGACATGCTTTCCCACTGGAAAATGGGTAGGGGAATTACAGTATATTGCCAAATGGGAGATGTGGGCAGGTGAGTGATGGGGTGAATAGCCCCAAAATATAGGACCATAGTGCATATGGCACATGTCTACTATATGTAATTCCCAAAGTTAAAAATAAAAATAAATCAGTTCACTACTGAGACATATATAAATTGTATGTTCTCTTATTTGGCCCTGGTGGCTGCAATACTGATCCAGTCCCCACCCTGCAAGTAACTTTTCCTGGTCACTACCACAGGAAGCTTACTGAGACTCCTGGAAATGCTTATTCTTGATGGAGAGACCCTGACTAAAAAAGAAGCCAGATATCAGGGTGCTCCTGGGCAGTAGTAGCCCCTACCCCTGGATTGTGACATATCTATCTATCTATCTATCTATCTATCTATCTATCTATCTATCTATCTATCTATCTATTTATCTATCTATCTATCTATCTATCTAACTATCTATATACATATATATCTGTGTGTATATATATATATATATATATATATATATATATATAAAGAGTGAGGTAGCCGTGAATGTCCAGTAATCCAGTTGAATAATCAGAGTATTGCAGTGAATAGTGATACCTTTTTTATTGGAAAAACGTATTCATAATAAAGCGACGAGCTTTCGAGAGATAATGCCTCTCTTTATCAAGTCAAAAAGCGATACTGATACAAGTATGAGCTAAAAACAGCAAACAGAAAGAGATGGGGAAAAAAAAAATATTCGAAAAACAAGAAAGACTAAATGAATTGGCCAGAGTTAAGTGAGAAACAGACCAGCACTGTGAATAATGTCCTGATAGGTCAGTAAGTCTATAGATCAGGCTGTAGATAAGAACACAGCAGAGTGAAATAAAGAGCAATAAATTTAACCATAGCATGTAGCTTACAAAAACAGCAATAGAAGGGGGGGGAGGTAAGTGGAATGTGTTAGCTATAGGACATTCAGATAGTGGGCCAGAAAGCCTAAATCGATGTTAATACCAAAATCCTTGGTATTAAAAAATTGAATCATTTTTAATTCAAAAGTTTTCTGCTGTTGGATAGTTCTGAAATTCCCTCTGAGTACTTTTATTTTGAGGTTCTGGATGGAGTGATTCTCCTGGGTAAAATGGTGTCCCACTGGAGTACAAAAGCTGTCTTCCTGGTGCTTTTTGATGGAGCTTGGGTGGAGGTTCGTTCGCATGTGTAGTTTCTGGCTGGTTTCCCCAATGTAGCACCCCCTTTCACATACAGTACATTGTATCATGTACACTACATTTGATGATGTACATGAATATGAGCCTCTGATGTTGTGGGTCTTGTTGTTGTGCGTGGCTGTGTCCTCTTTGCAGATGTGTTGGCATAGTTTGCAGCGACTTTTATTGCAGGGTTTGGTGCCATTTTCTCTGTTATGCTGTTCATTTAACAATCTTCTGTTCACCAATGTTTGGCTTAAATTTGGTGGCTGCCTAAATGCAAGAATGGGGGGTTTAGGGAATATATGTTTCAATTCTGTGTTCTCTGTGAGTTGTGGTTGTAAGTCCTTAAATATTTTGCGTATTCCTTCTAGAACCGGATGGTATGTGGTTACCAGAGGTGTATGTGAAGTTGTTTCTTTGGTTTTGTATTGCAGCAGGTGTTCCCGGGGTGTTCTGATGGCAGAGGTTACTTTCTGAGTGATAATACAGGGTTTGTAACCCTTCTGTCTGAAGGAGGCAGACAGTGTTTTTAAGTGTTCATCACGGTCCTCTGTGTTTGAACATATGCAGTGGTATCTGATGGCTTGACAAATTATCCCTTGTTTAGTGTGGGATGGGTGGAAGCTAGAGTCGTGGAGGTAACTACATCTGTCCTTTAGGTTTCCTATAGATAGATGAATTTAGTTTGCCATTTGTAATGGAAATGGTGGTATCCAGAAAGTTAACCTGTTCTGTGGAATAATCCATTTTAAATTGAATGGATGGGTGAAAGGTATTGAACGAATTATGGAAGTCTTTGAGTTCTCCTTCCCCTTCTGTCCATATGATGAACAGGTCATCTATGTAACGGTAGTATCTGTAAGGTTTGTGGACATATGTGGACAGGAATCTCTTTTCCAGGTCGGCCATAAATAGGTTGGCATATTGTGGTGCCATTTTCGTGGCCATTGCGGTCCCCATTATTTGTAAGTAAACATGCTGGTTGAAGGTGAAGTAGTTGTGGGTCAGTATGTATTCTAGTAGTTTGACAATGGTATGAGGGTTATATTTGTGATTCTGATTGTGTGTAGAAAGAAACTTCATGCATGCCTCAGTGCCATCTTTATGTGGGATGTTGCTGTAAAGGGATTCAACATCCATGGTTACCAGTAGTGTGTTGGCAGGTAGACCCTCAATCTGACTGAGTTTGTTAAGGAAGTCAGTGGTGTCTTGTATATAGCTGTCAGTGTTTTTAACTAGTGGCTTCAGGATGTTTTCAACAAGATTAGATAGTTGTTCAGTCAGTGTGTCCATACCTGTAACAATAGGTCTCCCTGGATTGCCTGGCTTGTGGATCTTTGGCAGCATGTAGAAAGTCCCAGTTGTAGGATGGGTGGGTATAAAATGCTCCAATTCGTGCTGCACGTTCTTAGGGAACGTTTGAATGAGTTTTCTTAGTTGGATGGTGTATTCCTCGGTAGGGTCCTTGTTCAATTTTTTGTAGTAGGTATTGTCTGTCAGTTGTCTGTTTCCTTCTTGTATGTAGTCCTCTGTGTTTATGATTACAACTGCGCCTCCTTTGTCTGCTGGTTTAATGGTGATGTTAGGGTTTGATTTTAAGCTTTTTATGGCAGCTCTTTCTGATGGAGAGAGATTGTATAAGTCTCTTTTCTGTTGGGATGTTATTAAGGATGTAGTTCTCAGGCGAAAGCTTTCTATGTAACTGTCCAGTTTGGGGTTGCGTCCAGGTGATGGAGTGAACTGTGTATTCTTTTTCCTGCTGTTATAATCCAGTGATGGTGTGGTATCATCTTTGTTGTAGAAATATTCTGTAAGTCTCAGTCTCCTGAAGAATTCTTCCAGGTCAGAGTATAGTTGAATTTTATCCAGGTTTGTGCTTGGACAGAATGATAGTCCTTTAGAGAGAACAGAGATCTCTGGTTGTGTTAGCTGATGGTTAGATAGGTTTATGAATCCTGTGTTATCTGAAGAGTTTTCCAGATACTTATTGGTGGTAGTAGAAATCACAATTGAATTGGAGTCATTCACACTCTCTTTCTGTATCTGTACTTTGTTGTTCTTTAGAGAGGCAGTTCAGTTTTTTATTTTTCTTCTTTATGAGATCATGTTGCAGTTTCATCTGTAGATGCTGTATTTCCTTTTCCACTATTTCAGCATCATGTATGTTGTGTTCCCTTAGTGGTTGAAGAAGGGATAGTATTTGGTTCTTTAGTTTTTCTTTCTTGCCATATAGTTGGTGGATTAGGTTGTTTCTCAGTTACTCACTTGTGCGTTTGCAGAGGTTATCATCATATTGTGATTACTGGACATTCACGGCTACCTCACTCTTCATAACTATGGAAGATACCGCATATGGCCGTTTTAAGAAGCTGCTGATTAAGATGACCAAACAAACAGCATAGCTCAACAGTGACATATATTTTTTGTCACACTGCAAAAGAAGGAACCTCATCCCTAATGGGCTAAAGATAAAAAATCCACTTACTACTACACACAACTCACAATATGCTGATAACCTCTGCAAACGCACAAGTGAGAAACTGAGAAACAACCTAATCCACCAACTATATGGCAAGAAAGAAAAACTAAAGAACCAAATACTATCCCTTCTTCAACAACTAAGGGAACACAACATACATGATGCTGAAATAGTGGAAAAGGAAATACAGCATCTACAGATGAAACTGCAACATGATCTCATAAAGAAGAAAAATAAAAAACTGAACTGCCTCTCTCAAAAGAACAACAAAGTACAGATACAGAAAGAGAGTGTGAATGACTCCAATTCAATTGTGATTTCTACTACCACCAATAAGTATCTGGAAAACTCTTCAGATAACACAGGATTCATAAACCTATCTAACCATCAGCTAACACAACCAGAGATCTCTGTTCTCTCTAAAGGACTATCATTCTGTCCAAGCACAAACCTGGATAAAATTCAACTTTACTCTGACCTGGAAGAATTCTTCAGGAGACTGAGACTTACAGAATATTTCTACAACAAAGATGATACCACACCATCACTGGATTATAACAGCAGGAAAAAGAATACACAGTTCACTCCATCACCTGGACGCAACCCCAAACTGGACAGTTACATAGAAAGCTTTCGCCTGAGAACTACATCCTTAATAACATCCCAACAGAAAAGAGACTTATACAATCTCTCTCCATCAGAAAGAGCTGCCATAAAAAGCTTAAAATCAAACCCTAACATCACCATTAAACCAGCAGACAAAGGAGGCGCAGTTGTAATCATAAACACAGAGAACTACATACAAGAAGGAAACAGACAACTGACAGACAATACCTACTACAAAAAATTGAACAAGGACCCTACCGAGGAATACACCATCCAACTAAGAAAACTCATTCAAACGTTCCCTAAGAACGTGCAGCACGAATTGGAGCAGCTTATACCCACCCATCCTACAACAGGGACTTTCTACATGCTGCCAAAGATCCACAAGCCAGGCAATCCAGGGAGACCTATTGTTACAGGTATGGACACACTGACTGAACAACTATCTGGTCTTGTTGAAAACATCCAGAAGCCACTACTTAAAAACACTGACAGCTATATATATGACACCACTGACTTCCTTAACAAACTCAGTCAGATTGAGGGCCTACCTGCCAACACACTACTGGTAACCATGGATGTTGAATCCCTTTACAGCAACATCCCACATAAAGATGAAAACTTTTATATTAAAAATGATTACATTTTTTAATACCAAGGATTTTGGTATTAACATCGATTTAGGCTTTCTGGCCCACTATCTGAATGTCTAATAGTTAACACATTCCACTTACCTCCACCCCCTTCTATTGCTGTTTTTGTAAGCTACATGCTATGCTTAAATTTATTGCTCTTTATTTCACTCTGCTGTGTTCTTATGTACAACCTGATCTATAGACTTACTGACCTATCAGGACATTATTCACAGTGCTGGTCTGTTTCTCACTTAACTCTGGCCAATTCATTTAGTCTTTCTTGTTTTTCCAATATTTTTTTTTTCCCCATCTCTTTCTGTTTGCTGTTTTTAGCTCATACTTGTATCAGTATCGCTTTTTGACTTGATAAAGAGAGGCATTATCTCTCGAAAGCTCGTCGCTTTATTATGAATACGTTTGTCCAATAAAAAAGGTATCACTATTCACTGCAATACTCTGATTATTCAACTATATATATATATATATATATATATATATATATTGTGGTGTACTGCCACCCTGTGGATGGTGCAAGTCACGCAGTAGGGAGAAGATCTGCTCCAGGTAACTTGGAGTTAATTCCCTGGAGCTGGGATAATTTGAGCTGCAGGTGTAAAATGCCTTTTTAAAAGACACACACACTCATAGGAGGGCGGCTGATTAGGCTCTGGCCTAAGGGCGGTGAGCAGTGTGTGGAGCTGCAGTCTGTTTGGAGAAGCTGGGAGAGAGAACCTTAGACAGATCAGCTGCTGTTGGATCCTGAGATCTGGGATAAGCGCTGAAATAAGGCAGTAAAGAAGACTGCTTGAAATACTGCTTGATCTACAGAGAGAATAAGGATTGCCTGCAGTGTACAGCCAGCATCAGAATAAGAGACATTGAGGATTTCAGCGTGATCTGGGAGGAGAAAGAGACAGAGCTCCTGAACAGGACCTGGTGGGACTTATAGAGTGGGTGCCAGAGCAGCACAGAAAGCTGCCCTTAAGAGGATAAGTCTGTGTGACTGCAACCAGATTTACTAGAGAAACTGTTTGCTCTAAGAGGAGAGGACCTGCAGAGGATCCATTGCAGCTGAGAGAGAGACTGAACTAAAAGGTACCACCCCTCTGTGTAAAAAGGTATTGTTTTACCTGCAGACCGAGAAGCGGACTCAGGGCTAGTCAGGGTGTTCCTGAAAATAAGCCCGTTTGTGTAGATGTTTCTTTTATGCTGAAGTTAAGCTATTGGTTGTTTTGTAAGACTTTATTAAAGCAAAGATAAAAGTATATCGGACTGGTTTATGGAAAAATCACAGGAGCAACTGGTAGCCAAAGGCCGGCCCTGTCACAATATATATATATATATATATATATATATATATATATATATATTTGTGTTTGGGTTCCCCTCCCCTAAGTAGCTTGAGGTGGCTGGAGTAGCAACACCCATAGAGGCCTGCTATGAAGGCCAGGAATCTACATTTGATGAGTGAGATTCTGAAAAGCGTTGGGGATTTCAGATGAGGGGTCAGGAATATAGGGGGTGTAACAGGTGGTCCTCCATCTCCTCATTACCTTGTAGGCTGTAAAGTTGTTCTTGGAAGCAGAGGATGCTGCACCTATATGGGAGTGACAGTAGTAAAGAAAAGTGTTGAGTCCGAGGCATGATAATGTGAGGCGTTTTAGTGGATCGACAGAGGTTGGCTGGAAATTGAGAGGAGAGGATGAGAAGTGCTTCTGTGGGAGATAGAAGCAGCAAGGGAGCGTAAGGTGGAAACAGGGCAGGTAGTGTAGTGAGTAGTATAGTAGGTGATAGAGACGGGTGAAAGGTTAGTTTTTGTGGAGTGATGACAAAGGGTAAATGAAAGGTCTTGAAGGGTGAGGTATCTAGTTTGAGTGGATGATATGGTGAGTTTGCTTGGGTGAAGAAACCCATAAAAGGCCAGAGTGGCAGCGGACCGAATGGTGAGGGATGTGGAAGGATTGAAGGCATTGAAGAGGAGAAGATCGCAGATGCGCTTAAATAAATCACCATTGAAGGGGAGTCTGGATGGAGGAGATGGAGGAGACCTTTTAGTAAGTCCTTTCAGGAAAAACTTGGTGGGAGTGGCGGAAATGAAAGAGAGGTTGGTCAGTTGAGTTTCAGATATGTGGAACTGAACGCCAGTGAGATGGGTATGAATGGT
Source organism: Discoglossus pictus (assembly GCA_027410445.1). Taxonomy (NCBI): domain Eukaryota; kingdom Metazoa; phylum Chordata; class Amphibia; order Anura; family Alytidae; genus Discoglossus; species Discoglossus pictus. Next base: position 119,450,210 of record CM050169.1, on the reverse strand, counting down.
GTTTTTTTGGAGGTGGAGGAGAGAGTGACAATGAGAGGCGACATAATAGGGGGAGAGATATGGTGAAAGGAAGTGAAGGCGTTAAAAAGATCCCAGGCACGTTTGTAGATTTGTTTTGTGGAAGGAGCTAAGGCATGCATGATGGTATCGACAACTTGATTCAGGAGAACTGTCAAGTCGGTAGGTCGGGTAGGATGTCCGCTGGTTCCAGGACAGTATAATCGTGAGGCACTGACTGGAAGTCCTGGGGTTCAAATAGAGAAGGGTACGGGATATCAGATACAAGTTGAAGCTGGAAATTATGAATCAAGGAGAGTAACGCAAGTTTCCCGAGGAGAGACATTAAGATAGGGTCAGGAGCTTTAAGATGTTTGAGAATGTTAAAAGCTGAGAGGCTGACGGTAGGGACTGCTGCGAGGACAGGAAATACAAGGAGAGGAGTAGAATAAGGAGTGAAGTTAGATGGCCAGTGGGCGGTTAGAATTTGGCGGGTGCATAGAACCTTGAAGTGAGAATTGTGGTGAAGATGAGGAGTTTCGTTAATGATTGGGAAGATTGTGGGAGGAAGAAAGATCTTCTGTTCCAAGATTCAAGAAAAACTTTCCAGAGTTTGAGATCTTAGATGGAGTTGTGACTGAGAGAGTAGAAATCGGAGTTTGGTTGAGGGTTGCACAGATCTGAGAGGAGGTTGCTTTTGAAAGGACGGCCCTAAGGTAAAATCGTGGTAAAATAGTGTCATAATTGAGATGGTCTAGAAGTCATTGCAGCTCCTTGATTCGTCCGGTTTCTGGGAAGGAGATGGATCGGATGTATTCCTGCAGGTGTAGGAGTTTATTTGGAGGGAGCCTGGATTCCATGGTGGAGGTGTCTAAGATTATTCCTAGGAACTCTAGTTTGTGTATTGGGTCCAGATTATTTTCTGCAGCGTATGGATTTGTAGATGGTTGAAGAGTGTTAAGGTGTCTTTGAGGCTGGTTGGAGGGGATTGCGGTGGCTTGATGAACAAAAAAATCATCTAAATAGTGGATGACACAGAGGCATTGATGAATAATAAGGAAGATCCAAAAGAGGGCCTCCGGGAACATGTCAAAGATTTTTGGGCTGCTTCTAGATCGGAAGGTGAGCCTATGGGTGAAGTAATGAAGTCTGTGCCATCGGATTACGTGTACGTGCCAAAGGTCAGGATGTGTTGGAAGCCTGTATATCGGCTTTGGGCAATGGAGACTTATGTCCCATTTGCAGGATGAAAGCTATTGCGTCTTCAACTTTTACATACTGAAGTGAATATTCGTGAGCAGGAATAAGCTAATTAATACTGGGTACCGTGAGTCCGCGAGGGGCGGAGAGATTGATGACTAAACATTTCTTTAATGAATATTTCCGTGTAGCTATGCCTATAGGGTTGACACACCAGACAGGAAAAGGAGGGAAGCTGAAGGTCCTAAGATATCTCCTTTCTTGATTTTGTTAGCAAGGAGTTCCCTAACTACGTCAGGCTCCTGCACTGCAGAGTGTAGATTATTGCAAGTATAGGAAGCCTGAGGTAATGCTAACACCCCTGTGTGGAAACCATGACGAAAACCTTAAGTGTGGAAGGTCCTAAATTGGAGTGAAGGTTTGAAGGACATTGAGGGCTAATTGTCATTTATTCTGAGAGCTTTGTGACAGTGGGAACAGATGGGCAGGAATCTACATCCGCTGAAGTTGCAGCCACGTGTGTTAAAATTTTTGCAAATGGCTGTAGCTCCAAGGTAGTGAACGGAACGTTCTAAGCGATCTTTAGAGGGACGTGAAGAGGACGTAGAAGGCGGAGGTTCCAGTAATGTGATGGTAGGAGTTGGATGAGGAAGAAGTGATTGTGGTTCGATATTTGGGCAGAAAGTGTAATTGTGCATGGGTGATTGGCTGTGCTGGCATGGTATTCACCCCCCTTAACTTTTTACCTATTTTGCTACATTATAGCTTTAAGTTCAATGTTTTGTTAATCAGAATTTTATGTGATGGATCAGAACACAATAGTCTAAACTGGTGAAGTGAAATAAGAAAAGATATATAAATAAAACTATTTTTAGAAATAGAAAACAGAAAATTGTCATGTGCATATGTATTCACCCCCTTTGTTATGAAGCCCATAAAAAGCTCTGGTGCAACCAATTACATTCAGAAGTCACATAATTAGTAAAATTATGTCCACCTGTGTGCAATCTAAGTGTCACATGATCTGTCATTACATACACACACCTTTTTTTAAAGGCCCCAGAGTCTGCAACACCTAAGCAAGAGGCACCACTAACCAAACACTGTCACGAAGACCAAGGAACTCTCCAAACAAGTAAGGGACAATGTTGTTGAGAAGTACAGGGTTAGGTTATAAAAAAATATCCAAATCTTTGATGATCACCAGGAGCACCATCACATCTATCATAACCAAATGGAAATAACATGGCATAACATCAAACCTGCCAAGAGACGGACTCCCACCAAAACTCACGGACCGGGCAAGGAGGGCATTAATCAGTGAGGCAGCACAGAGACCTAAGGTAACCCTGGAGGAGCTGCATAGTTCCACAGCAGAAACTGGAGTATCTGTACATAGGACAACAATAAGCCGGACGCTCCATAGAGTTGGGCTTTATGGCAGAGTGGCCAGAAGAAAGCCATTACTTTCAGCAAAAAACAAATGGCACGTGTTGAGTTTGCGAAAAAGGCATGTGGGAGACTCCCAAAATGTATGGAGGAAGGTGCTCTGGTCTGATGAGACTAAAATTGAACTTTTCGACCATCACAGAAAATACTATGTCTGGCACAATCCCAACTCATCACATCACGTAAAGAACACCATCCCCACAGGGAAACATGGTGGTTGCAGCATCATGCTGTGGGGATGTTTTTCAGCAGCCGGGATTGGGAAACTGGTCAGAGTTGAGGGAAAGATGGATGGTGCTAAATACAGGGATATTCCTGTGCAAAACCTGTACCGCTCTGTTCGTGATTTGTGGCTAGGATGGATGTTCACCTTCCAGCAGGACAATGACCCCAAACACACTGCTAAAGCAACACTTAAGTGGTTTCAGGGGAATGTGTTGGAATGGCCTAGTCAAAGCCCAGACCTCAATCCAATAGAAAATCTGTGGTCAGATTTAAAGATTGCTGTTCACAAGCGCAAACCATCCAACTTGAAGGAGCTGGAGCAGTTTTGCAAGGAAGAATGGGCAAAATTCCCAGTGGTGAGATGTGGCAAGCTCATAAAGACTTATCCAAAGTGACTTGGAGCTGTGATTGCGGCAAAAGGTGGCTCTACAAAGTATTTACAAAATGAATAGTTATGCACATTAACTTTTTCTGTTATTTTGTCCTATTTGTTGCTTGCTTTACTATAAAAAAAAACATCTTCAAAATTGTGGGCATGTTCTGTTAATTACATGATGCAAATCCTTAAACAATCCATGTTAATTCTAGGATGTGAGGCAACAAAACACGAAAAATGCCCAGTTAGTCAGGAAGTTGAATCGCTGGAGAGCGGCGTCAGCTTTGGCTGTAAATGAACGATGGTAGTCGTAGTAAGCGAAACCGCCATAGTGGTATGCTAAAACGACTATTAAGTGCATGTGGTCATCGAGTTCTTGTCTTCGATGAGGGTATACAGAGCTCACTACATTGCAGTAGATGCCAGATGCCAGGATGAATTCAGTGACTGTCATTTTCCTCTGCAGACATGGGTCCTTTACACAAATTGTGATGGATATGTTGGCTTGAGAAATGGTGTGAGTGTCATGAGTGTCAGTGGATGGGATGAGGAGAAATACGAGGTTGACCTCTCTGCCTTCAATAATGTCCCTCCTTAAGTGGTCGGGGACAAAGTGAGAAGGCATGATCACAGGAGGAGTTTGGTGTGTCTCACCTCGGTCTGCAGATGAAGTGAAAATTGGGAGAATGGCCATGGATGGAGCCGGAGTTTCACGATTTTGTAGGGAATTGTTTGAATTGAAGATATTAGCTATCATGCACTGGAGCTGTGTAACTTGATCCTGTGGAGGTCAGTTAGTGTCTTGTAGCAGACAATAGAGTTCCATCTTTCTTTCGCTGAAGCATGGTAGGGAATGCCGCAAGCTCCTGCATCAGCCGTAGAATTGTCCAATGCCTCAGGGAAGCTTCAGGAGGCAGAGTGTAAGGCGCACGGGCTGTTGATGACGCAGCCACGAGGGGATGCTCTCTACATTGGATTGAAGTTGGTCAGCCATGACGAGTCCTAAGAGAGTAGAAATGAATAAGGAAGGCATTTGGGAGGAGTGAATGACAGACTAGGAAGGAAGCTCGATAATCAATTTTTCGAGGGGTAGATCCGATATCTACAGTGTCGATCGAATGAATGACAAATCGCAAGTAGGCGAAGAATGGAGGTAAAATTAGAGGTGATAGAGAGAGCATGGTGTAGAAGAAAAGGGGTGAAAATGGTAATGAGATAGCAAAATGAACAAACGAGAAAAAGAAGACTGCAAGATGATATGTTGAAAGAATAAGGATGAGAACAGATTTGAAGCATGTAGCGTAGCTAAGAGTTATGGGAAGGGTCTGAAAGAACTAGAGGATGATATGTTGAAAGAATAAGGATGAGAACAGATTTGAAGCATGTAGCATAGCGAAGAGTTATGGGAAGGGTCTGAAAAAACTAGAGGGAGAAACTAAGGGAGCAAGAAAGAAATTAGATGCTACCAGATAAGCCAGTGAATTGTTAAAGGCGAAAAGAGATTGGAAGTGAAGTAGTGGGAGAAGGAAGATGTATGGAAGAAAATTAGAGAAAAGAAGGAAATAGAGGTATGAAGGTGAATGGGTTAAAGAGAAAAATTAAAGAAAGGAAAAGAACCAGGGGTGGCAACGTAGAGGGCAAGCGGCTTAGATAGGTGTAGGTATAGCTTTAATTAATGAAGAGGTGAGAGAAGTGCCAGAGAAGAGGTAGCGTGGGATGATAGTAGATGGGGCAGTCAAAAAGAATAAAAAGATGGAGATAGGTCTAAAAGAAGAAGGAAGTGAGGTGTGGTAAGAATAGCGAAAATGGAAAATGAGGAATAAAAATAAAAGTGATGGATGAAGAACAGAAGGAGAGAAGGAGGAGAGGAAGAAAAGGAAGGAAAATAAGCGTAAAATGAATTAAAATAAAGGGGCTTGTGTACCTGAATGAAGCTGTGAGCTATACCATGTAGGGCCAATGTAGGTGGGCAGGTGAGAGCAGAGAGGTCAGACAAATCACAATCCACTAGAGAAGGAACTGACAAACCACTCCAGTATACTTGGCATGCAAACTTGGTGGAAAAGCACAGGCTGAATGTGCTGTAGTCCATAGGGTCACAGAGAGTCAGACACAACTGCAGTACTGAACAACAGATCTCAAAATGTTCCCCTGGTACTTGATATATGTGATGTGCGGTGATATATATGGTCACTTTTTGTGTTCCCAAATATAGATGGGATGAGCGAGATGTATATGTGATAATATTGATATTTTAGGGGCTATAACAGAGCCTCTGTGAGTGAGAAAGGGTTTAAATGGCATGAGTTTAATATTTTTGTATTGCTATTGAATCAAGTAGTGTGTCTTTAATTGCTTTCTGCATGTTGCAGCATGGCTTTTCATATTGGCCTGTGGATGACTATTCCAAGATATGATAAAACACAGATATTTATTAAATGCATTCTTATTATTGGGGGATTATTGTGCAAATCATTGCATTCCCACATATGCTAAGTGGTGGTGGTGAATGGGCTTGTTTTTTTTTTAAATACTTTATTTTTTCTTGTTTTTCTTTAACAAACATCAAAAACATAACAAAACAAAACAATCATACATTCCAGAGGTATCAGTAATTCAACAGTTTAGCAATTGCATATGTATAAATACACTGTTAAAATCTCCTCCCTCCCATCTCTTTGAATACCAATTTTTATGTAATATCTTGTACTCCTGATGGGAAGGCAAATCCCTAATAGCAAGGTCACTTAACTTGATACCTCCACCAAGCATACAGAGGAACCGGCACTACTCTCAATATAGTTAATAGTTTAGCACAGAAATCATGTGCTTCTGGGGAGACTCGGGTGAAGTAGGAAAATAAAAAACAAAAAAACAAAATATCTTTCCTCTTCCCTTCCACTCTAAGAGGATTTTCTGAATCTGTTTCCATATCTTTTCTAGATTAGATTTCAAAATCTTATTAACCTTGAATGATAGGTCTATACCCAGATGACTTATTTTATTAGAGTTCCATTTAAAATTAAATGAGCTTTTTAAGCTTGTAATTTCTTCAAAGGAGAGATCCCTCCATATAATATCTGATTTCTCATGGTTGACCTTATAATAAGAGAGTCTTCCAAATTCTTTAAAGATGATATCAAGAGCTCCCAAAGATTGGATAGGGTTCTTCAAAATAACTATCAGATCATCTGCATATATAGCAATTTTATACTCTTTAAGACTGACTTTTACTCCCTCAATATCCTTTGCTTCCCTTATTTTAAATAGAAGAGGCTCCACATAAAGATTAAATAATATGGGAGACAAGGGACAGCCCTGCCTAGTTCCATTTTTTATGGGAAAAAAGATGTTTCATAATTAGGCCCACTAATCTTAGCTGTAGGGTTAATATAAAGAGCCATAATTGCTTTAGAAGCAAATTCCTCTAGTCCATAACATTCCAAGGCAATCTTACGGAAGTTCCAGCTGACTCTACTCTGACCCAAACTGGGGCCCCCATCACTCTTCCCTATAGAGAGAATATCTATCAATGTTCTTATATTATCCCCTCCTTGTCGGGACTTAACAAATCCTGTCTGCTCAGAATTAATCAACTGCGGAATTAAAGGGATCAAGCGATTAGTTAACACCTTAGAATATATTTTTAAATCATAATTAATAAGAGAGATAGGTCTATAGCTCTTCCTATCTTCCGGGTCTTTTCCTTCTTTTAGTATATTTATAATTTTTGCTTCAGTTAACTCCTCTCTAATAATGCCGCTGTTCTTAATCTCATTAAACATACTGGCAAATAAAGGGGCCAGCTGGTCTTTAAACGTTGTATAGAATAGTTTATCTAGGCCATCAATACCAGGGGCCTTATTGTTTTTTGTTTCATTAATAACCTTTATTATCTCTTTCTCCGTTATTGGTTCATTTAGATATAATAGTTCTTCCTATGATATCTTAGGGAATTTAATATCCTTCAAAAAGTTTTTTATCTTACTCAAACTAGGTTTCTGAAAATCTTTCTGCTTCTCAATATTGTATAATTCTGAGTAGTATTGGAAAAATATGTTGCCAATTTTTTCTGGATGGTTATATAGCTGATTATCTTCTCTCCTGAGTCCCTGGATATGGTTTTGAATTTTTTGATTCTTAACTTTATTGGCCAAATATTTCCCCATTTTTCCTCCCATGAGGTAATTGTTTTGTTGTGCTTTCCAAACCATTCTATCTTGAATTAACTGAAAGATCTTTTTAATTTGTAAATTGATATCTTTAATTTTTTCCATCTTTTGCATAGATGGAAGATTTTTATTGCTATTCTGTAATATATCTCACTGAATATAAAGATTTCTTAGGGTTGTTCCCCTAGCTCTCTTCATTCGCGCTTCTTTTTCTATTAGAATGCCTCTAACAAATGCTTTTAATGTACACCATATGAGTGAAGGAGATGATACTGAATCTATATTTAAGCGCATAAATTCTCTAATAGCTGTTCTTATTTCTTCTATATATATCTTATCTTTTAAAATCAGAGGTTCTATTCTCCAATTTCTTATTTTACCCTAGGTTTCAACCCCTTTTAGTTCCAACATCAGTGGAAAGTGATCTGATAGTGCAGTAGATAAGATAGTTATTTTTTTTGTATCGTATACCACTGAAGGATCCCCCAAGAAATAATCTATTCTAGAGTATACATTATATTTCTTTGAGTGATATGTAAACTCTATCTTTTCTGGATTAAATGTTCTCCAAATATCAAAGAGGTCAAGCTCTATCATTAGTTTTTTAATTCTTAATCTTAAATAACTCGAAGTATTATTATTATATTTAGATTTTGATCTATCCTGAACTGGATCCATAGCTAAATTTAAGTCTCCACATATAATAACTTTTCCTTTTTTATATTTATGATCTAACTTCAATATTTTTATAAGAAATCTCTCTTGATTCTTATTTGGGGCATATATATTTACAATTGTGTAGATGCTTTTATTTATTTCTCCTACCCACAATATATATCTTCCCTCTATATCAATCTTTTTAAACTCTTCCTCCACCACTAAGTTAGCTTTAAATAATATCGAGACTCCCCTCGTTTTACTAGTATAATTAGCATCTATTCTCTTCAAAAAAGATTTATTATTTAATAGATGGTTATGCTTAATTTTCAGATGTGTTTCTTGTAGGCAGATTATTTCTGCACCTGATTTATTATATTCTGAAAATGCAATTTTTCTTTTAATGGGCATATTCAATCCATTGGTGTTATGTGATATTATCCTTAATGACATAGTTTCTTTATTGACTTGATTCCTCTTAACCTATGTTTCCCCTTCCTATCCTCACTATTTAAATTTGTGCTTCTCTGTTCCTTTAAACATATATACTGACTACAAACATACCGAATATGACCCATCCTATCTCTCATGTTGGGTCGAATTCCTACGGGCTAATTAGCCAATGTTTAGAAGTGGTAGGTGAACCTTTCTAATGGAGGAAGCTACCTCCCAGTCTCTCAAAAACCTATAAGCATCTATCTAAGCAGGATTATTAAAGCATTTCTGACAAAATCTTTACCTCAGAATTTGAGGGAACAAACATAAAAAAAAAAAAAAAAAATTAGACACAAACCCAAAAACGGAAAAGTGAAATGTATTAACAAGCCCTTCTCATCCTATATATATATATATATATATATATATATATATATATATAAACGGCCTCTATTGCCCAATTCCAACTCTGTGTAAATTTCTTATAGTCAGATGTCAACGCTTCATTTGTTGAGATTTCTTAAGTCATCCTTATAACTACATTTGTATCATTAAATATGACAGTGCCAAATCCTATCTATAAACATATCTGTGAAACTTTTAACCTCTTAATTAAAGTGACCGGTGCTAACATTATATCTAAGACCTTATATTATCCTCTATGTATATTTCCCTTCTTTAATAGAAGGCTATTTCTCTACCACCAATAAAGAAAAAAACAAAAAAAAAGGACAAATCCAATATATGCACATTTCCATCCCCTCTTTCACCCCTTCCTCAGTCTTCTCCCCCCCAACAACCCATCCCCTATCCTCCCTCCATATGTCACTACTTAATGTCCTATGGATTCTAACCCCCTTCCTTTAAGGCTATATGTGGAATTTTATGACCCCTACCTATTGTAAAAGCAGGAGATTTATTAAGACCTTTAGAGGTTAATTAATCTAAAAGTGCATAAATTTTACCATTATTATAAAATTACCTAAGCTCTCATCCAAGAGATCTACTTCTCTTCCCTCCTTACATTTTTATGACACATAGAAGGGACGGAGGGGACGGATGTAGGGGGAGAGAACACCATATAAAGGAAAGATGAAAAGGAGTGATCTAAATAAAAAAAATTAAAAAAAAACATTTTAAAATCCAATTATCAGAAGCTGCAATTATCCTCTGTCGTGAGGATCAGGTGTCACTCTTCTAGATATATCTTCAAATTCCTCAGGCAATCTATTCCCTCTTTGACTGAGTGAATTCTATACCATCTGGCGTCTTTAGTTATTGCAAGACCCTGTGGAAATATCCATTTATAGCGTATATTTTCTTTTCTCAGCGCCAGAGTTATTCTAGAATATTCTTTACGTTTATTTAGCGTGTATGCTGATATATCCCCAAATATTTGGATATTATGGTATGGTGGTTTCAAGATCTTCTCTCTATAGCTTGCACGCATAATGTCTTCTTTGTAATTTAACAAATGCACTTTGACCATGACATCTCTAGGTCTTCCATTCTCTTTATTTCCTGATGTCTGAATTCTATGCAATAGATCAAATTTGTTTGGTACTGTCTCAAAATCTGGAACTAGCGAAGAGAGGAGCTTTATTATATATTTTGTCAAATCTGTGTCTTTAAGATCTTCTGAGATTCCTTTTATTCGTATATTATTCCTTTTAGATCTATCTTCCAGGCTGGAAATCTTATTTGTTAAATCTTGTATTTTTTCTTCTAGTTTTTTATTCTGTGTCTGAAGCGTGTTATTTTCCATTATTTGTTTATCCATTACTATTTCTATGGCCGTGACTTTAGTGACGCAGTCCTTAATGGCCTTAGTATTAGAAATTATTTGTTTTTTAATTTCTGCCAGAAAATTAAGCTGGAACTCCTCTAATAAGGTTTTCATTCTAGTCACCGTTAGTAGCTCTTCCACCTCTGGTGATATTTCTCTTATCTCAGTATTATCTTCTATACTGCCCAGACTTTGGTTCGGGGTCAAATCTGGAATTTGATCTGTCTCAGATATCTCCATTCCCCCTTTTCCTTTTCCATTTGATTCTAGTTTCGGCGAAAACATATTATCAATTGTTTGAAGTTTCTTCTCTTTCTTATCTTTATTTTTAGAGTTCCTCATCCTGAGTTGTAGATGCAATGTATATTTATTCCAGCACTTTGACACATATACCCTTGTATAAGCTTGCTTTTCCTCTCTTTTCTTTCCCTCTTCCGTTTTGTTTCCAGATAAGGCCAATAGCCGTGCTCAGTTACTATACTAACAGTAAAGAGAGATATACCAATATGCAAATGTCTCTAATAACATTGATTCTGATTCTTTGTATTACCGTCAGTAACTATACAAGACATATAGCATTGCTTTTTTTTTTTTATCTGGCTCTGTTCCTTTAAGAAAGCTGTTACCATATCATTCAGCATTTCAGTCAGCCATGTGCAATATCCCAAAAAAAAAAAATCCATCCACTCACCATTATAGTCCTTTCCTTTTACAGTTTCTTGCTTATGTCTGGATATGTTTTTAAGATACAGGAGTTCCCTTTATGATATGTGTTCAGGCATAGAGTATCATATACAGCGTATTTTGTTATAATGGGAGTGCCCCAGGGACTAATATCAATCCCATTACTCACCCCCCGCTGCCTTCCTCAGCCTGCCAGCCACCTGATGTCTCACAGTGTGAGTCCTGAGTCTCTAGAGTTTGTTGCTCCACTGAAGGGGCTTGTGACTTCAATGAAGCTGTGAGCTATACCATGTAGGTCCAGTGTAGGTGGGTACGTGATAGAGATATCAAACAAATCACACTCCACCAGAGAAGGGACTGGCAACCCACTCCAGTGTTACCTGTCATATTCATTGGAGGCCCTCAGGGGAATGTTCCAACTCCACACTATAACTAATTGTACTTGGCCTGTATATTAACCTCTCATCATTATTACATCTGATATTTTGTATTATATTGTATGATATGTAATGCTGTTTTGACTATTATTCTTTTTAATATGTATTGATCTATTGCATAGTAAGTAGGGCTCATTAGTTTACATCTATAGGAATGTGGCACTAATGTGATGCATGTGGATGTCCCATAACCTCAAGCATTGAAGACACACTGACACGGTTAGACCGGTATAACAAAGCTTTATTTTATACACAGACCACAAACAGAAATAGACAAGACTGTGCATTAATATCATGGGTGTGGTGTGGGCGGGTCCCAAGAGAGCAAGAAACTATGATTGAAAGAAGGGCATACCTACAGGGCTAATGTGATAGTCAAGAATAAGCATGATGCATATTACCTACCAGGGTTACAAGCAGTCACTGCACTGCTGCAACCAGAATTTTATAAAAAAAGATCATCACAAATCACTCCATTTAACTGAAGAAACCATTTTTACAACTTGTCTGGATCTGCTGTATTAAACAGATGATTCAACTCTGGACTGTGTAATCCAATCCAGTTTCACACATACAGTAGGCGAGAAAAAATTTAGAAAAAAATTAAAAAGTGGTCAACTAAAAAGAGGCGGAGGAGGATAAAAAAAAACTAATCACAATGCATGTACAGTACAGTGCTAAATACTGTAACAATATACCAACTGACCTGATTCCCATCTGCAAGCAATACTAACTATTAGCTAAATCTCTGGATAATCAGTAATATGGGCACATACCCATTAATAAGGAGACGACACAAAGGTCAGCAGCCAGATTCACTGTTACTTACATCAGACCCAAGGATCTGTTCTCAGACTGATATTGAGGTCAGGATTACATGTTTCACTAGTGCATACAGCAATGCTGGCTGTCATTAACATGCTTTTGTGAGACTTTGCAAGTCCACCACTATAGAAGTATTAGTCTACATTGAAGCTAACAACAATCATGTCTGACATATCTGGCTATATGATATCTTTAAGATTTTGGGAGCTACATGTTAAGGAGGGCAGTCATAGAAGGAATATCTACCTGAGAGGCACTGGGAAAACTTTACTTCTCATACATTTTTTTCGCAATGCTTGCAGATGCAGAAGATGCCTTCATGGACCTGAATTGAACAAAACAAATGGGAAAACAAACAAAGAAAAAAAACTAAAACATAAGGTCTTAAAAAGCATAGGGACTGCAGCATCTCTTATCAAAAGCATTCCTCAGTGACAATCAATTGGTGACATGTTTAACAGAACCCTACATGTCCACAGAGAAGAGGATTATGGACCATGTGATGGGAGGTAGCCATCTTCATACAAAATATCACCATCACATAGGCCAAGATCCAAGAACCTGTAGCCAGGCTAGATTAGGTTAACATTGTGACCAATAGATTGTCACTGAAGAGTGCTGTTGAGAAGGTAAAAACATGTCCAGAGCCCCTATGTCCTCCACCTCCTGGGGCCAAGGCCCACATCATCTGCGGCCGGACGCAGTCTCCCCACTGTTGGCGGTGGTGGTGGTGGGGGGTGCAGGCAGCGGCACCATTCCTGGCAGGGACATGTTGAGAGAAGCGGAGGGGCTGGCTGCTGCTGCCTGGGTGACGCTTCTGGGGTTGACGATGGTGGGCTGGGGACCAGCCCCAGCCTCAGCAGCCTGTCCATGTACGTTTCCTGCATCAGGTGGTGCCTCCTCCCCTCCCTGGAGATGCTGGCCAGGCTGCGCATAACCTGTGCATTGTTGGCAGAGATGCTGACCTCCATCCTGTACATGCTTGCCTCCATCCTGTGCATGCTGGCCACCTCTTCACGCATCAGGGCCAGCATCTCTGCCTGCCTCGTGGAGATGGACGTCCTGCTGGGTTCAGGGCTGGTTGAGGAGGTGCCGTTAGAGGAGTGGGCAGGGTCCGGGGCCCGGCTGGAGACAAGAGTGATGGTGCTGTCCCCGGTGCTACTAGCATCCAGACTAGCGCACTGGTCTGTGGGGAAGGAGGTGTGACGGTGTCTGGCCGGTTGTAGGGCCCCAGCGAGATCATCAGTCTTTTGAGGAGAGGGATGGGGGGGTGAAAGTTTGTGTCCCCGATGGTCCAGGGGGGTGACTCATTGACTCATCCACCACAACGACTTCCCCCTCCTCAGAGCCAGGGCCTTCTGCCGATCCACCTTCCTTCTCCTCCCCATGGGCTGATTCCTGCGGGTCGGGGGCTGATGCCCCCGCCTCTGGCTTACCAATGGACCCAGACCTCCTCCTGGATGCTGAGAGATAGAGAAGAAAGGTACATGTCATTAGCATGGTGATTAATACATTTATATGTGTTCATTCCTAACTATCTGACATCTAGCCTTGAACATTGATGATTCTCCTCTTTGCAACTCCGATTAGCTATCTTATACTAGCTGTTATCTATTTTTAGGTTTCTGGTCTTGATGGTTCTCGGCTCCTAATGCTATCTGTATTCCAGCTGCTGTCTGTAACTACATAGGCTGCAGTGGGCACGCCAATACATGGACTCTCTATTGGTTGATTACTGTTGTTGTGCCCAGAATGACAGTGATTTGGCAGCTTCATGGATTTAATGATGCATACATCTAGCCCTTGTTAATTCCATGGAGCTGACATGAAGGCCGACAAATGGACTATAATGAGTGGGAGGACCTTGAGCCTTCCTCACGGACCAATAGAGCCATCCCAGGCATGGCACGGATGTTAGCCACCATACATTTCCTATCATCTGGTAGTTTTCGGAAAACTTCTAATATAGTAGAAGGAATGTCTCAGTACATACCTCCATGCTATTGTTCCGAAACCTACCAGATACATCAATTTCACCCACACTGTGGAAGAGTTATCGAAGATCAAAGACGATTTATTTTGATTAGGTGGTATCCCCAATGTGCTCGGTGCTACAGTATAGATTGTACACATGTAGCATTGATACCTCCTAGAGATCAGGAAGTGCTGTTCCGGAATCGCAAACACTATCATTCCCTCAATGTACAGGTTGTGATGCAAACATGCGAATGCAAAGTGTGCTTTCAGGCTTCCCAGGAAGTACTTGGGATGCCCATATCCTGAGTGACTCATCCACCCATCACTATTTCCAGTCTTTCCAAGCTCTACCTTGGTGGCTACTGGGTGAGTACCCATGAAGAATCGCAGGCAAGCATATCTTACAAAGAGAGAAAAGCCTAACATATACATCATGTTCCACTGTAATGCTCTGACGCTCTCATGTGACTAAGGGGATACCACTGGCTGAGCTATTGCATCGTAGCTTGTTGATGTGCCTAACCTCATGTGACCTGGTCATAGGAGTATGAAGTGCGGACCCAGAGATCCCTAAACTAACATCCCATGAATCATTATGTATACATACAAATGCTTTAACAAGCATCACAACATCACATTAATATGTACATCTCCCATTTTGTTTCCTTCAAGTGATGTATGTGGGTGTTTGCCGTGGTTGTTGACCCCTGTGAGCAATCCACACACAGAGGGGGAGGAGAGGTACAATGGCCTGCTGTGTCTGCAAAACATAGCAATACAGGCCAACTGTCTGGGGGACATTAATGAGGCTCCGCTCCACCCGGAGGAGCATCTCGTAACTCCTCCTGTTGTGGATAACGTTCAGAGGTCATAACTACATGCCTACTTCTTTCGGTAGTATTTCCCATGTAAGTACAAAACAAATAACAATCAACTATAATGTACCTTGATTATGCCTAAGTAATTCAACTCTTTTCTCCTTCCCCGTTGTCATACAGAATATCTGAAAGTCCACATTAGAGGAGAGCTTTGTGATCTGATGTATGTCTCATGATGCATTATTAATTAACATTGGATCAACTACAGCCTGCTCTGATATGCATTAATGGTAAGTATGCACACATTCCCATATACATCATATATACTGATATCTGCAAACCTCCAGAAACTAAGCTAAATGGATCACCTATTATAATTATCTAACGGCGTATTGTCGTCACGCTTGCGAGCCTTGCGAAGCAAGGCGAGCCGTTGAGGCATGGAAGCCTTCCGAGCTCGCACTTAGGCCAGCAGTTGCGTGAGGACAACTGTCAGTTTGACAACTTCCTTCCTCCTTCCCCTCATCCTCCCTCCTGCCCCTCATTCTCCTTCCTTCTTCTCATCCTCCCTCCTCCCCCCTCACCTTCCCTCCTCCCGTTCCCCCTCTCCACCAACCTCCAGTGTCGGATGACCGCCTGCTGTTCCCTCCCCAGCAGGCCTCTTCTTGCTGTGTCTGGCATATTCTCTCCCTCAGTACGCTACCTCCTCCCACCACTAGGGGGCGCTGTCACAGAGCAGGAACATACCAGGGACTGAGCAGCACAATGGCGACATATACAAGAGTGCACACACACGAGAGTGACAGCAGGGAAAGAGGGGAGAGTGACAGCAGGGGAAGAGGGGGAAAGAAAGAGGGACACAGCAGGGAAGAGTTGAGAGAGAGTGGCAGCAGGGGAAGGGGGGAAGAAAGAGAGAGCCAGCAGGAGAACAGGGAGGAGAGAGTGAAAGCAGGGGAAGAGGGGGGAGAGAGAGACAGCAGGGAAAGAAGGAGGAGAGAGTAACAGCAGGGGAAGGGGGGAGAGAGAGACAGCAGAGGGAAGAAAGAGAGAGCCAGCAGGAGAAGAGGGAGGAGAGAGTGAAAGCAGGGGAAGAGGGGGGAGAGAGAGACAGCAGGGAAAGAAGGGGGAGAGAGTAACAGCAGGGGAAGGGGGGAGAGAGAGACAGCAGAGGGAAGAAAGAGAGAGCCAGCAGGAGAAGAGGGAGGAGAGAGTGAAAGCAGGGGAAGAGGGGGGGAGAGAGAGACAGCAGGGAAAGAAGGGGGAGAGAGTGACAGCAGGGGAAGGGGGGAGAAAGAGAGACAGCAGAGGGAAGCAACAGAGAGACAGGGGGAGGGAGAGAGAGAGAGCAGGGAAAGAGGGGGGAGAGTGAGAACAGGGGAAGAGGGGGGAGAGGGTGACAGCAGGGAAAGAGGGGGGAGAGAGTGACAGCAGGGAAAGAGGGGGGAGAGTTAGAGCACGGGAAGGGGGGGGGGAGAGTGAGAGCAGGGGAAGAGTGGGGAGAGAGTGAGAGCAGGGAAACAGTGGGGAGAGAGTGACAGTAGGGGAAGAGGGGAGAGTGACGGCAGGGGAAGAGGGGGGGGAGAGAGACAGCAGGGAAAGAGGGGGAGAGAGTGACAGCAGGGAAAGAGGGGAGAGTGACCGCAGGGGAAGAGGGGGGAGAAGAGAGAGACAGCGGGGAAAGAGGGGGAGAGAGTGACAGCAGGGAAAGAGGGGAGAGTGACCGCAGGGGAAGAGGGGGGAGAAGAGAGAGACAGCGGGGAAAGAGGGGGAGAAAGTGACAGCAGGGAAAGAGGGGAGAGTGACCGCAGGGGAAGAGGGGGGGGGGGAGAGTGACAGCAGGGAAAGAGGGGAGAGTGACAGCAGGGGAAGAGGGGGGGGGGAGAGAGTGGCAGCAGGGGAAGGGGGGAAGAGAGAGAGAGCCAGCAGGAGAACAGGGAGGAGAGAGTGAAAGCAGGGGAAGAGGGGGGAGAGAGAGACAGCAGGGAAAGAGGGGGAGAGAGTGACAGCAGGGAAAGAGGGTAGAGTGACCGCAGGGGAAGAGGGGGGAGAAGAGAGAGACAGCGGGGAAAGAGGGGGAGAAAGTGACAGCAGGGAAAGAGGGGAGAGTGACCGCAGGGGAAGAGGGGGGGGGGAGAGTGACAGCAGGGAAAGAGGGGAGAGTGACAGCAGGGGAAGAGGGGGGGGGAGAGAGTGGCAGCAGGGGAAGGGGGGAAGAGAGAGAGAGCCAGCAGGAGAACAGGGAGGAGAGAGTGAAAGCAGGGGAAGAGGGGGGAGAGAGAGACAGCAGGGAAAGAAGGGGGAGAGAGTAACAGCAGGGGAAGGGCGGGGGAGAAAGAGAGAGACAGCAGAGGGAAGAAAGAGAGAGCCAGCAGGAGAAGAGGGAGGAGAGAGTGAAAGCAGGGGAAGAGGGGGGAGAGAGAGACAGCAGGGAAAGAAGGGGGAGAGAGTGACAGCAGGGGAAGGGGGGAGAAAGAGAGACAGCAGAGGGAAGCAACAGAGAGACAGGGGGGAGAGAGAGAGAGCAGGGAAAGAGGGGGGAGAGTGAGAACAGGGGAAGAGGGGGGAGAGGGTGACAGCAGGGAAAGAGGGGGGAGAGAGTGACAGCAGGGAAAGAGGGGGGGAGAGTGAGAGCAGGGGAAGAGTGGGGAGAGAGTGAGAGCACGGGAAGGGGGGGCGGAGTGAGAGCAGGGAAACAGTGGGGAGAGAGTGACAGTAGGGGAAGAGGGGCAGAGAGTGACAGCAAGGGAAGAGGGGAGAGAGTGACAGCAGGGGAAGGGGGGGAGAAAGAGAGAGACAGCAGAGGGAAGCAAGTGAGAGACAGCAGGGAACGAGGGGGGAGAGAGTGAGAGCCGGGGAAAAGGGGGGAGAGAGTGAGAGCAGGGGAAGAGGGGGAGAGAGTGACAGCAGGGGAAGAGGGGGAGAGAGTCACAGCAGGGGAAGGGGGGAAGAAAGAGAGAGACAGCAGGGAAAGGGGGAGGGGTAGAGAGACAGCAGGGAAAGAGGGGGGATAGAGAGACAGCAGGGAAAGAGGGGGGGTAGAGAGACAGCAGGGAAAGAGGGGGTAGAGAGACAGCAGGGAAAGAGGGGGGGGAGAGAGAGACAGCAGGGAAAGAGGGGGGAGAGAGAGACAGCAGGGAAAGAGGGGGGAGAGAGTGACAGCAGGGAAAAAGGGGAGAGAGAGTGACAGCAGGGAAAAAGGGGCGAGAGAGACACAGCAGGGGAAGAGGGGAGAGAGAGAGACAGCAGGGAAAGGGGGGAGGGGTAGAGAGACAGCAGGGAAAGAGGGGGGATAGAGAGACAGCAGGGAAAGAGGGGGGGAGAGAGAGACAGCAGGGAAAGAGGGGGGAGAAAGAGACAGCAGGGAAAGAGGGGGGAGAGAGTGACAGCAGTGAAAAAGGTGGGAGAGAGTGACAGCAGGGAAAAAGGGGCGAGAGAGACACAGCAGGGGAAGAGGGGAGAGAGAGTGACAGCAGGGGGAGAGAGACACAGCAGGGGAAGAGGGGGAGAGAGTGACAGCAGGGGAATAAAGAGAGAGACAGCAGAGGGAAGCAAGAGAGAGACAGCAGGGGGAGAGGGGGGAGAGAGAGACAGCAGGGCGATGGTGCTTATCTTGCCGTCATTTTTGACGGGCAAGTAGCTAGTGGTATTATAAATTCCACAAAGTTAGTGGATATAGGCCCCACAATCATATTTGAAAACCTCTTCACAGTACAGAACAGTAATGTCCCCCTTTGTCTGATCACGCTAATGCACATCCCGTAGAGGTCAATGCAACTCATAGCAATCTGGGAATATGAACATACCAGCATATCGGAAACCATAATTAATGTTTAGCATGGGATTCAAAGAAGGAATCTCTCCTGTTATGTGTCAGCCAATGCTGGCAAAAGCATTCCCAGTCAGATAAAACATCCTTGAGAACATTCCTGTTAAACGTTTAAAGTAGGAATCATTGTGCAATAAATCATGTTTGAAGTGGATTCTGTGACTCTCATCATATCATCATATTGCCATTATAGAACTGCTGCCGTGTGTCAACACATCGGTTACCCACACAGACATGGGAAACAACCTGTACAGCAACAGAACATCAGCTACATCAATGTTGTCTACATTGTGTTGGGGAGTTTCACTGATTATACTAGGTGACCGCCGGCTTAACCCTTTCAAGACATCTTGGGAAACTGTCTGGAACTATATGCACATACACAGAGCTTTTCCAAACAGATTAGTATATTTTACATTTTGGCATACCTGGTACAAGTAAGAGATCACACACATACACTCATTAAATGTTGGCAAGGTATATAAACGAAACTTAGAAAAAAATAATTGGGAGATAGCAATTTCAAGGATGCATACTTTAGAGACAAATGAGCAGTTTCTTGCTGAGCTAACAAAAAGTGATTTTGATCTAAACTCAACGTGATCTCACCTAGGTAATCTTCTAACAGAAGTGTAAAAAATTCTAACAAAAAGTGTGAGTATATCTGTAATAATATGCTTTATTACCCTTAGTCAGGTCACAACCCATAATACATTTCTTACAGTGTCTGTGATCTTTTCATATAAAACATAGTAAGCGGACCGGGCTTTAAAGAAGTTTAAGACCTCTAAAAAGACCCGGTACAGTTATGTTTCCTACAACATGGAGGTATTATATCACATGGAGTCCTTTGCACCCTTTACCTTAATACATTCCCAACAAGAACACTTTAAAAGAAAACATAGTTATAACTAGAACATCAATATGTATACATCAATATAAGCATTAGGAAATCTCAAGTTTATTAATCTGATATGATTTGTGGAATAATAAAAATCTTTTAATAATGAGATCCATAGCAGAAGTATCACAGTACAGATATTATAGTCTATTTAATTAAGTTTTTTCAATTATTAGTGATTATAAAGCGGGAGCAAGGAAAATTGAAATTTTGATGGTAAATCAATACATTCAGGAATACGGGTGAGCACCTGTTTGACAATATCCATAGAGGAAATAAATAATCCAATGGGGTAAATGAAAACGTCCATATATGCTGTTATATGCATCCAAGAGATAATCCACATAGAGTCGGCATAAATAGAAAAGTCCAGATTTGTAAAATAAAACACAATGGTTAATGCAGAGAAAATGGCCTTACTTAATTCTTCAACCAATTACCAATAACTAGGTTATAGAACCAATTTCCCTTTATACTTATTGTCTTATGAGGCATTTAGATGATAGATGTGATTTAATAACCAATAAGGTTTAAAGTTATATTACTAATAACCCAGAGTGTATGCATGATAACTTCTTCTTTCCCTAATTACTATTCCTTATCAGATGTTAGTACGTACTAGATCCTAGCAAGGTGAGTGAATAGTGTGCAAAAATGTTAGATGCGAAAGAACAGCAAAAAAAAGAAAACAGGTATAGTACAGAGTAGAATAAATAGGACAGTGACAATACAGTGAACACATATGCTCAGACAAACTTCATACAACCCTAGTCTTACACATCACACTTAGGTAGGCCCCTCTTTGTCCATACGGTAAGTGATAAACAGGTGGATCACTTGCTTCTGGATGGTGAGATTCTCTGGTTCATCATGTGCAAATCTTCAGGCATAAGACAAGGAGTATGTGGTGTCTTACCAGTTCCTTACATCTTTTTTTTTTTTTTCCAGCAGATACATATATTAGGGTATTGTCATGTCAATGAGCAAGAGTTTGACCTTTCCCCTTTTTCTTGTGTGCAGACAAGATTTCTGTCTTGGCTTTGTCTTTAGTCAGCAAACTCTGTATCTGTTTCTTCATCTGTTATTATCTGTTGTCATCAGGATAGGTACTTGGTAGAGACTTTCTCTCATCATATATCAGGGCATGCTTGTATTTTCTTTGTCTTTACAAGCACGCATTCACTGTCATCTTCTTCTGGGGTAGGCACGTGTGAAAGAAATCCAAACATACAAAATCTTACAAGAAGCTTCCATACATTTATTTTAACTAGATATTCTCACATCATATACACGTAGAAACAAGATTGGTTTGGTGGCTCTAGATGTAATTGGGTATAATGACCTTTTACTTAGGGTGCCACTAAGGGTCAGAAATACATATTAAACAATGGAAGAGAAAAGGGGAACCCTTTTAATAGTGCACACCTATGAATCTCGACAGTGTAAGAGACCCAAGTTGATTAAAACTTAGCTTTTAATAATTTACTTAAAAATAGATGCTGCAAAAGCTAAAAATTCAGACGCTGCAATTTAGAACAGGAGGTGGGAAAGGTTATAGGGATATGATTCGACTGGACTTATTAAAATGGGCGTTAGTACTCCTTTAAATATTATCTCTAAGGTGCTGTGATTTTATCCCAAAAGTGCTATAATAAAGTGCTATAATAAAGTGCTAGTTGTGCATGCAAAACATTCTGTGTTTTGCCCTGTTAAATCAATAATTCTTGTGCTAAGTTAAATACAATTGTATTCAATTGTATTTATAAAGTGCTATATTGTGCTATATTGCAGGAGTATAAAACTGCCTCATATTGTGTTGCTGTATATCCCATATATTATTCCTCGTGGTTCCCTATTATTAAACTCCTGTTAGAAGTAACTAGATGATTCATGGAACCTTTTCTGGGTTTAGTGTTTGTATTAGTATATCGCTGTGTCCCTCACAATCTGTATCTCTCCTATAGCGTGGAGATCGTGGTTAGGACGCCTCGCGATGAGGTCACTAACACGCGCCTCACGTTGCTACGTCTCTCCCGACGCACATTTCTCAATTTCTTCAGGGGTTACATATACACGTAC
Organism: Discoglossus pictus; assembly: GCA_027410445.1. Taxonomy (NCBI): domain Eukaryota; kingdom Metazoa; phylum Chordata; class Amphibia; order Anura; family Alytidae; genus Discoglossus; species Discoglossus pictus. The sequence continues at coordinate 119,428,366 of CM050169.1, read as the reverse complement.
CCTAAATTTTCCCTAACTATAACATAAATATAACATATGCATAACTATATAATAAACAAGGGCTGATATAAATTAAAATTGAGTGAAAATGTAACTCATGCAAAGCTAATAACCATATTAAATACTTGTAAAAGATATAATGAACCATTATTTTATACTCCTGCTAAAGCAGCAAAAAATAGCATTAGAACTGTTTCAATACTACTAATTATGTCTTTATAAGTGATAAGACGTTACTTAATTTATCTTACAGCAGTTTGTATATTTAAAAGGAAATTGCTAATTTTATTACAGTCAATATACATTTACTACTAAAATGCAAAAATATTTTCTTAACTCATAATGTAATCCACCTCTTATATTGTTTCATCTGAGCTGGAGATGGTCTGGAAGAATAACTGGTACAATATTATAGTAAACAAAACATAACACAAAAAATAATACAGAATTTGTATGATAAGGTTCTGTAACCAGATAAGATATAATACACTGATTTCTAGTGATGTGTGCACCCACTGTGCAGTAGTTAGTCGACAGGGACAGTGCACAAACCATATTTATACCAACAGAGAGAAATGTCAACACAAGGAGTGCTTTAAGTAGCCGAAATAAAAATCCTAATTATTAAAAAATACTAACAAATTCTAAAGAAAAAATAAAAGGAAACACAACATCTATAAATACAATTAAATATGTATATATACTCTTGTTCTGTTGACATTTCTGACCACCCTATACATGATATAATTGCACCTTGTCAAACCTTAAAAAAATTCTTAATTCTATTGAACCTAAATATTACTAAAACATATGTACTGCGCTACTGCTATTATCTCAAGAGAGATATTTAGTTTTTTTTCTTAAACCCAGTATTTTACCAATTACTGTTTGTTTGTTTTTTTACTTGCAACTAATTTTCTCGAAGATCAATCTTAAAATTTTAACACAATTAATGAACCATCTTTTAATAAAACCTTAATTTTTCGTTATCCAAAAATGGCCAACAATATAACAAATAAAAATATTAAAACACAAATATTAACCTGAAATTGGCCGATTTCAGATTATATATTTGCTTTAGACAATTTTATTATACTGTCGGTCAGATATGATGGATACTCTTTTCACAAAAGTGCAATGATATAATTTGTGTACCTGTTTCCTATATGAATACCAAATTCATCATACTCCATTCTAGGAGATCAACAACAGATCTCTCTTTCAAATACCACAAATTCACATGACAATCAGTATATACATCGTTTGACAGGGTCAGTTGGGATTTTTTAGATACAGTTTTTGAGCAACATGGTATGGGAGATTTTGGAACTAAAGCTATTAAGGCCCTTTATACAAATCCATCAGCGTATATATCAGGACCTAGATTTGAATCAGAGAGTTTTACTATTAGTAATGGCACACGCCAAGGATGCCCCCTTTCCCCCCTCCTGTTTATTATATTTATGGAGCCCTTTGTGGCATCCATAAGAAACAATGCTTTGATTGAGGGAGTGGTGATAGGAGAAGAGGTGAATAAGATCATGCTCTTCGCAGACGATATTCTGTTAACACTTACGAACCCTCAGAGCTCATGTGTCAACTTGCATCAAAAACTTCATGAATTTGGTAGTTTGTCATATTTTAAAATAAACTCCTCAAAATCAGATATAATATATAGAAAACTCAAATGGGACACCAAGCAATCCCTAAAACAACAATTTATGTATAATTGGTATTTAAAGATTAAGTCTATCCCCCCTCAGTAATCTACCAGGAGGGTTTAGAGCCATGATGAAATTCTGGTTCAAAATCAGATTAAAAAATAATTTAATTAATTTCCCCTCCTTGGCTTCGCCTATAGAAATTCTAAGAACTAAAGAGAATCATCAGACCCTTATATACTGGAAAAATAAGGGTATTAGTTATATAGGAGATATGTACTCAGAGGGTAAATTAATGGATCTAACCACATTACGAATTAAACTTAACACTAGTAAGATCTCGTGGCTTGAATATGAATCAATAAAAAAGCTAATGTTGCTTTGGAAATTCAAGCCAGTGAATGAAGATAGCCTATTCAAAATGGAGATCCTGGCGATTAAGGAGGATGACTCCAAAATTATATTGAAATGTAGTAGGGCGATGTCCGATGAATCTATTTTTTTAAAATCGAGTCCTATTTTTGCATGGGAAGTGTAATTAAATTTGTTTTTCGAGCCCTCTTCCTGGTCTAATTCCTTTCAACTAGTAAAAAAATCAGCAAAAAATACCTCCTATTTGGAGCTATATTTTAAAATTACACAGAGGTGGTATTTCACTCCCCAGTTTATGGGAAAACTACATTTTCAACCAGATGATTTATGTTGGAAAGAATGTGGTATGCAAGGCACTATGCTACATGTATGGTGGGAATGTGAAAGTATCAATACACTATGGGTAAAATGCTTTTTAGAACTATCAAAGATCTGTGGTAAACATCTAATAGGTACCCCCCAGTTGGCCCTATTTCATTTAGATATAAATACGGTAGCTCCACAAGCAAAATTTAAAATTTCTCATATTCTCTTGATTGTAAAACATCTTTTAACAAAATATTGGAAACAACCGATAATTCCTTCATGGAATGAAGTAGTAAACACAATAAAAATCAATCAGTAAATTATGAGGAAGAATTTTGAAATTAATCCTATAAACAAGAGCCTCCGTGCAAACTGGGCGCTATGGGACCAATATGTACTGTCTACACAAAGGGTACAGGAATAAATACTGGTCGGAAAGTTGGATATGGTCAACGTATATTGTAATATTATAACATTTATGTGCAATATGAAATGTAATGGCAGCTCTATGAATAAAAAAATCAGTACATACATGATGTCCTAACACACAGACAGTTCTCAAGCTAGCTCACACACTTTCTAACACTGTAAACAAACCTTCAAACACACTCAACAACAACACAGTCAACAACAACACAGAACATCTTCCTTTTTCTCCAATTTCTTCACACAGCACTCACCGCACATGTTACTTCACACTCAATACTCACAAGTACTGACACTCAGTACTCACACTCACATTCAAGGGCCCAATTCATTTGCGGTTCACTCCTTCCATTTTCTTTACTCCAACGCCGTTCAAAATTAACGTAGCAAATGTTAATTCTATTGTCAATCATCAATAAACACTGTCACACAGAACTTTAGTCTAGACAACACCCGCCTTTAAATGGAAGGCTCACCTCTGTTAAGCTATATCTATTTTAATTAAGATTGACAGCACTTATTAAAATAATACCTTGTCAGGTACAACATCTCTATAATATATCCTAATCCTAGTATCAGTAATTAACACGTTTACATGTACAATATTTAAATGAATTATACTCTAATATTCATGTTAATCACTTAATATAATCATATATAGGGAGAAAAAAAAATCAATAAACAGAGACACACTGTACATCTCTGTTATTCTGTATTTATTATTTAAACCAAACCCTCCTATCTGTGCACTTGGAAAATATAATTTCTACAGAAAAAAAATGTTCTTCTTGCCGGCATAAAAAGATCTGTTGATAAAAACACATAAACATAGGATTTAGACAAATACATAACATAATTTTGAGCTCACAAATTGTGCATAAATTTTTAAATCACTTTAAAAAATAAAAATAAAAGATAAAATAAAAGAACTTCTGTGTGTAAAATGCATCTCCTTGAAGTGTTGCACTGTTTTTCAAGTGCACCATCTGTTATAGCAGAGAATGTTGTCCCGGCACTATATTTGACACACTTATTATAAAAAATTCCATAACAATATAAATACATTTAGAAAATTATAGTAGAAGATAGTAATAATACTTTATTTTACCTGGAATAATTTATTCATAACACAAAAATTATTATATTTAGTGGTTGTTTTTTGGAGAGCTATGGAAAGTTTTAGTTGCCACAAGAGCAGCAGCTTTTTTTAAGAGGCAGCCAAGAAACATCACTTGGAAGAATGATGTCCAAAGGCATTGGTGTAGGGACCGGGGGGATCGATCCCCCCCCCCCCCAGAACTGCTATGTTTGTATGTATGTGTGAATATATAAGCTATTTTATGGCCTCTGTATACAATGAGCTGTATCCGCCAGAATTATCCTGGCTTCTACACCCCCGTTCAAAGATGGTTTCAGTAGTAGAACATTGACTTACACAAGTTAGACCTAAATCCAGCAGATGCACAGTTAAGTTATGAGGAGTCCTCAGATGAGCACAATAGTGTGAGCACAGCAGAAGATGGTTTTCTATATAAGACTCCAAATTTGCACACCTTAATCTAATTCTTTAATTACATCACTTATGAACTGTAGGTCTTCGACGGTCAAATGATTCACCTAGGCAATGTCTGCTTCTTAGCTATTCTGTAAAATTTTAAGAAAGGTCATAAAACTGTATTTTTTTGTGATTGATTTTTCTGTGATTGATTTCATTTTTAGTTATATTATGTTCTTGCACATGGTAACTTGTCTCTTACAAAACTCTTAAAGGAACATGATAATATCACATTTTCTACTATGCATATAAAAGGATTTTTAAACACTTTTGTGCATCAAGGTTGTAAAAATACTTTAATTCTTGCACTAAAGCAGCTTTTGAAATTTGTAGCCCTCCCAGTTATAATCTCACATCATACTTACAAAAGGATATGGCAGGGGTAGCCTGCTATTATTATTATTATTATTATCTTTATTTATATCGCGCCAACACATTCCGTAGCGCTGTACAGGGGGTTAGTACATGGTAAAAAAACAAACTTAACACCTTTAAAGAATGGAGGGCCCTGTTTTTGAGCATATATTCAAATGTACATAGTGCTTGTTTCCAAGACACGGACACACAATTGAAAACTCGCAAACTTACAATCTAAGGGTTATGCTATGACTTATCGACTACTCTGTTAGGCCCTGCCCCTTCAGATACCTTAGCATAGTGTAAGAAATTAACTTATAACTAAATAATTAATGTATTATTTCTACAAGTAATAAGTTCTTTTGGACAAATCAATAAATTAACATATGAATACGTTTATAATTAAAATATATATTTTACATAAATCAAGATACAGTTACACAATGGGTTTTAGAAAAAACAGATAACAGACAAGAAGTATTAAGGCAATATATACAAATATAATACTGATATGAATTCTACATAAAGTAATATAAAGATACAGGATAATACCACTTGTGGTCAGTTTTGGAAGTTCAGCCTCCATCAGGTTCTGTTTGTTCAGCATCAGGCTCTGCTCAGCTGGGCTCATCTGGCACACTTCTCTCTGGACTGCATGAAGGCTCCTTCAACCTGGGCCAGCCGGTGCTTGTCCTGGGTGCCTGTGATGGTTGCCATCTCTTCCATAGATTCTTGGCTTTTTATATCATACTAGCGACTTGCCCGTCAAAAAATGACGGTCAATAAAAAAAAGTGTTGAAATGCTGTTTGTCACACAATGTGAGTGTACTGTGTGTCTCAACTATATAGACTCTCTAACACACTAATGAACTCATGTAATAACACTATAAGTGCCATGAGGGTCATCCAGGACCCTTATGACCCAAAGTGTAAGCACTACACCATTTTAACCCGGTCACTTATGGGGGTCTATCCAGACCCTCATAAGCCTCTATTTAACTCCATCAGTCCCATAAGGGTATATTATGACCATTATGGGCCTGTTACAACCCAACATTAACCACATAAGTGCCATGACGGTCCTCAAGGACCATCATGACATTAAGTATAAACACTACACTGCACTATACCCCCCCAATAAAACATTAAATATCAACTAAACACCCTCTACACTAACCTATTAACACCTACACTACCTACCTACCTACCCCCTAATAACCCCCTCCCCACCACTGTAATTACAGAAATCAAAAAAACTAAAGTCATAAAAAATCAAAAATGTACATTACATAAAATAAAAAATATAAAATCACCACAAAAAAATGTACATTACAGAAAAAAAATAAACCTAAGTCACAAAAAATAAAAAAGGAACATTACAGAAAATAAAAAACTACATTACAACCCCCCCCCACTACAGAAAAAAAAATTACACACATGAAAAGGAAATACATATAATACATACAATACAATTAAATACAATACAATACACCCGTATCTAATATGCATCCCCCTATCTAATATACATCCCCTTATCTAATATACAATACTATCTATCTAATATAAATCTCCCTATCTATCTAATATACAATAAATACTATCTATGTACTATACATCCCCCTATCTATCTAATATACAGTACATGCTATCTCTATATAGCAACCCTAATTCTAAGCTACAATAAAATAATTAAGACCACTTACCTTTGAGATGTTTCTTCAGATCATCAACCTAGGGTAAAAAAGATCTAAAAAATGAATACAACACGTTTACATAAAATAACTAAACATTCTAAATATTCAAATTATTCTACTCATCTTTCCAGCATGTCCCATTCCAGCATGTCACGTCCTCCATCTTTGCTTCTGCGGCGCAGACCCTGTTAAAAAAAATATTACATTGTGATTGGCTATTGTAAGTGCAACCAATCAGAAAGTGCAGATGCCTCCAGCCAATCACCCTGTGGGGGTGTATTCCATTGTGATTGGCTGAAGGCATCTGCGCCTTGTGATTGGTTTAAATAAAGATTGATAGGTGCATTATCCAATCAGAGTGGGATTTTAGGGTGTATTCCTTTCTGATTGGCTCACACATTGGCACCTCCTGATCGGGTGAATTTGATAGACAGCGTTTTCAACCAATCAGAAGTCGCCATTGCCTATTTTCTTCCGGAAAAGTCTCCGGGAGCCTCATTAGCGTCGGGGATGTCCATGAGTGCGGATGTGAGTATTTTTTTTTTTTTACAGGGCGTGGTAGAAGAGGAGGAGGCCGGAGACATCGCGGGGAGGTAAGTACAATGTAGATTATGCTTATTTTATTTTGTTTTTATGTTTATGTATGTGTATTAATGTTATGTTTTTTTTAACAGATGCCGCAACAGAGAATAAGGACGGGACATGCCGGAAAGGTGAGTAGAATATTTAGAATGTTTAGAATGTTAAGAATGTTATTTTTTTCCCTAGGTGGTAGGTAAGTGGTCTTAATTATTTTAGCTTATAATTAGACTATTTTATATATAGATAGCTATTATTATATGTTAGCTAGGGGTAGGTGTTTTATATAGATAGCATAGCATGTATTATATATTAGATTTAGATAGATTGTGTGATGTATATTAGATAGATAGGATGTATATTAGATAATGGTATTTATTTAGATAGATTGGGGGATGTATATTAGATAGATAGGATGTATTGTATATTCGATAGGGGTGTATTGTATTGTATTGTATTTAATTGTATTGTATTATATTGTATGTATTGTATGTATTGTAGGTATTTGTATTGTATTATATTGTATGTATTATATTGTATGTATTGTATTGTATGTATTATATGTATTTCCTTTTCAGGTGTGTAATTTCTTTTTTTTTCTTTTGGGGGGGCTTGTAATGTGTTTTTTATTTTCTGTAATGTTCCTTTTTTATTTTTGTGACTTAGCTTTTTTTATTTTCTGTAATGTAGATTTTAATTTTTTGTGACAGTTTTTTTTTTTTTTATGTAATGTAGATTTTTTATTTTTTGTGACTTTAGTTTTTTTTATTTTCTGTAATTAGAGTGGTGGGTGTTATTAGAGGGTAGGTAGGTAGGTAGTGTATGTGTTAATAGGTTAGTGTAGAGGCTGTTTAGTTGATATTTAATGTTTTATTGGGGGGTATAGTGCAGTGTAGTGTTTATACTTAGTGTCATGATGGTCCTTGAGGACCGTCAGGGCACTTATGTGATTAATGTTGGGTTGTAACAGGCCCATAATGGTCTTAATATACCCTTATGGGACTGATGGGGTTAAATAGAGGCTTATGAGGGTCTGTATGGACCCCCATGATTGACAGGGTTAATTAGCGGTTTATGGGGGTCTGTATTGACCCCCATGAGTGAGGGGGTTAATTAAGGGCTTATGGGGCTGTATTGACTCTCCTGAGTGACGGGGTTAATTAAGGGTTTATGGGGGTCTGTATTGACCCCCATGAGTGACAAGGTTAATGAAGGGCTTATGGGGGTCTATATTGACCCCAATGAGTGATAGGGTTAATTAGGGGTTTATGGGGGTCTGTATTGACCCCCATGAGTGAGGGGGTTAATTAAGTGATTATGGGGGTCTGTATTGACCCCCATGAGTGACAGGGTTAATGAAGGGCTTATGGGGGTCTGTATTGACCCCCATGAGTGACAGGGTTAATGAAGGGCTTATGGGGGTCTGTATTGACCCCATGAGTGACAGGGTTAATTAAGTGCTTATGGGGGTCTATATTGACCCCCATGAATGAAAGGGTTAATTAGGGGTTTATGGGGGTCTATGTTGACCCCCATGAGTGAGGGGGTTAATTAAGTGCTTATGGGGGTCTGTATTGACCCCCATGAGTGACAGGGTTAATGAAGGGCCTTTTAGGGGTCTATGTTGACCCATGAGTGAGGGGGTTAATGAAGTTCTTATGGGGATCTGTATTGACCCCCATGAGTGACAGGGTTAATGAATGGTTTATGGGGGTCTGTATTGACCCCCATGAGTGACAGGGTTAACGAAAGGTTTCTGGGGGTCTATATTGACCCCCATGAGTGACAGGGTGATAGTATATATTTTTTTCTTTTATAACGGGTCCTTTAAGGACCTTTACGGCCCCTTAAGGACCCGTAATGTGGGAATTTAGAATTTTCATTGCAGCGGGGTCCCCGATCGCATGCGATCGGGACCCACATTGCGATGGTTAATGGGGGGTTAATGCAGGTCTTCGAGCTTATCTCGGATCCCGTGGGGTTAATGCAGGTTTCTGAGCTTATCTCGGATCCCTTCTTGGCTAAGTTGTACGTGGCTGGGCTTTTAGCCTCGTTTTCGTTTTTTTCGGCGGCCATTTTTTCTCTCGCTTAGGGGATTTTCGTGTGTCTGAACTCGGGAATTTGGACTTAAATGGAGGTGTAACTTCACTTTCAGAGGTCCTGGATGCCCCCCCCCCTTGCTATGGGTAAGCTTTTTATGTATTTTTTGTGAGTATTTGGTGTGTTTTGACTATTTTTAGGTGCGCGTTATGGTCGTATTTTTGTGCGTGTGGGTGTTTGTTCCGTTAAGGTTGGTTTCGAGCTCGCAAACAGCGTGACGACGTCTCGCAGTTGTACTATTATAATATGTGATTGTAGCTCATGACCCCACCCTCTCTATATGTCATACATGGCTATAAGTTGAAATGAGACTGTTGGTTTCTATACAGGTGGTAACATTACACTCATATACACCCATCTACAGTCTTGTATTCAGCTGTCTAAAAATGTACACTTAAGACTTGCTGTTTTTACTGTAAATGAGACCTTTGTGATTCTCTGAGTTATTTTGAGCGGGGCTACACACACCTGTTGTCTTTTCCCACACACAGACTTGGTTTTTAGCTAATTACATACACATATAGCTAGCTAATTTATACACATCTATAATATATATATATATTTGTGGGAATAATAAAAAGACTTGAGGTCTAATGTCTTGATACAAACACACAATTGTTATAACAAATTATTAACACGAGATTTCTTACAGTTGTATATAATAAGTTACATTTATAAAATACACATTGAAGTCATGTTAAAAGTTGTCTTTATATAAGCCATATTTTTAAAATAGCATGTAACATATATTTGAAATCAAGTCATTTATAAATTAGTCGCCTGGAAGTTTGTATTAACTGTAACATCCTGTAATGGTGCCTGAGGCTTGTTTATTCAACAACAAAATGTTCATCACTATAATTTATATAGAAATGGGGACCTAGCCACGCTGTTCTGACTCCAACCTTGAACAAATTGTGCCAAGCGCTGTGCCTCTCTATCTCTTTCCATTCTGCTGAGCTGATAGATGTGGTGGGGTCCCTCAGCATTGTGTGACTGAACAACCAAAGCTAAGTATACATTGCTATATGATTATTATTATTACTTTTGTGTTTGTTGACAGAGTTGGATACATACACCACAAGCCAAAAGGAACTCCGTCGGTGAGGAAGGTTTTAGAAGACTCCTAGCCACATTGTTACATGGCCCTAACAGCTTTTCTTTTACACCTGTTTTATCTGAACTTTATTGTTCAAGGTACAGTAATGGATGGATCTCCACCTTAAAGGACCACTGTAGTGCATTTGCAATGAAATCTCCTCTGTTTGTTTTTGTATGAAGACTATTAAAAACACTTTGTAGCTTAAAAAAATAAAAGTCAATCAAGAAAATTATCTATTTTCTCCTCAAGATGAGCCACTTTTTTCCACTTCCCTGTGTGTTTTCAGGGGTATAGCCAGTTTTGCCTAGGGGCTTTACTAGAAAAGTCTGATCAGACTATGTTGTGGTTCACAAAGAGCATGCTCAGTTGGCAGGGCTACATGATTCCACTGGGCGGGGCCAATAGGGAAGTTTTACCTTCAATACCTTTGTGTGAGCAGTGATATCACAGGATGGAGCCAATTACTCTATAGGCCAGCTTCTAAACTCCATTATGGTCCCCCAGGCAGAGATGACCACGTCTTCAAGAGAAGGCAAGGGAGGTGTGGAATTCAATCTCTGCACATCCCCCCTCACCTTCCCAAATCCCTTCCTCAATTACTTAGTCTTTACTTCCCTACAGACAAATAAGTATTGGTATAAGTCTATAAGATTTAAAATTTAAAGGACCACTGTGGTAAAAACATTTTCTATATGGTTCTTTGAATAATGAAACTTGGTAAGGGGGATAAAATGTAAAAAAAACAAAAACAAACAAACAAACAAAAAAAAAAATCATATATATATATATATATATATATATATATATATATATATATATATATATATATATACAGTATATGTATATATTATTATAGTTTATTTATAACGCGCCTACATATTCCGTAGCGCTGTACATAAATTAGGTTCAGACAATGATAAATACAGATTAACAGTTAGCAAAGGAAGGAGGGCCCTGTCCTTGAGCTAGGAATCCAATGTCCATGGTCAATTCCCAAAGTACATTTGGATTGAAACTCGCAGATTTACAATCTAAGGGATAGTGAATGGTAAAAGAGGGAGAGAGAGGTGATAAGTGTGTTAGGGTGGAAGGTGATACGATTCTTTAAAGATATGAGTTTTAAGTGAGACTTTAAATGTTTTGAGGCAAGAGGATAATCTGGTGGAGCGAGGCAAGGAGTTCCAGAGACTTGGGGCAGCACGAGAAAAGACCTGGAGGTGGGAGTGAGGGAGGTGACAAGAGTTGTAGAAAAAAGAAGGTCATTAGCAGAACAAAGAGGGCGGGTGGGGGAGTATTTGGAGATGAGAGCAGAGATATATAAGGGAGCGTTATTGTTGAGGGCTTTGTAAGTTAGGGTCATGATTTTACATTTTATTCTTAAGGCTAAGGGAAGCCAGTGGAGTGATTGACAGAGTGGTGATGCTGAGAATGAACGTTGTGAACGGAAGATGAGTCTAGCAGAGGCATTCATAATGGATTGAAGTGGAGACAGTCGGGTGGTAGGTAGGCCAACAAGAAGCGAGTTGCAGTAGTCTAGTCGAGAGATGATGAGAGACTGTATAAGGATTTTAGTTGTGTCTTGGGTAAGATAGTGACGAATTCTGGAGAGGTTTTTTAAATGGAGAAGACAAGATTTAGTTAGTAATTGTATGTAAGGGATGAAAGACAGAGCGGGGTCCAGTAGAACTCCAAGACAATGGGCTTGGGAGGAGGGGGTGAGGATGTATTTGTTGACAGTGAGAGAGATGTGAGGAATTGACGCTGTGGGAGAGGGAGGGAAGATTAGGAGTTCAGTTTTAGACATGTTGAGTTTGAGATGGTGGGTGGACATTCAAGAGAATATACTAGAGAGGCAGTTGGAGATGTGTGTGAGAAGAGAGGGGGATAGATCTGGTGCGGAGAGGTAGATTTGGGTGTCATCTGCATATAGATGATAATGAAGCCCAAAAGAGTTTATGAGGGTACCAAGTGAGGAAGTGTAGATGGAGAAGAGGAGGGGGCCAAGGACAGATCCTTGGGGTTCACCAACAGACAGGGGGTGAGGAGAAGAAGAGGTGTCAGAGAAGGAGATACTGAATGAACGATTTTGTAGGTATGATGAGAACCACGAGAGAGCAGTGTATCGAATACCAAGGGAGAAGAGGATATGGAGTAGAAGTGGATGGTCAACAGTGTCAAAGGTAGCAGAGAGTTCTAGAAGAAAAAGAATTGAGAAGTGACCGTTTGGCTTGGCGGTAAGCAGGTCATTGGTGACTTTAGTGAGAGCTGTCTCAGTGGAGTGTTGGGGCCGAAAGCTGGATTGGAAGGTGTCAAGAAGGGAGTTAGAAGAAATAAAGCTGTTAAGGCGTTATAGACGAGTCGCTCCAGCAGTTTGGAAGGCAGGGGAAGCAGAGAGATAGGGCGGTAGTTAGATGCAACGTCAGTGTCAGATAAGGGGTTTTTGAGGGTGGGTATAACTATGGCATGTTTTAGAGAAGACGGAAACATGCCAGTAGTAAGGGAGAGGTTGAAAATATGTGTGAGAGATGGGATTAGTGTGGTAGACAGGGGTGATATGAGTTGAGATGGAATAGGATTCTAAGGACAGGTAGTGAGGCGATAGCAGTTTGGAGACTTCATCCTCTGTAGCTGGATCAAAGCAATTCAAAGTGGCAGTGGGATTGGGGAAGGGAGAAGACTGGGTGTTGTTGGTTAGTTGAGAGGGTGGAGTGTGTGAACCACTATGAGATAAGAGTTCATTGCAGACGTTTTGAATTTTAGGAATAAAATGGTTGGCAAAGTCTTCAGTTGTGAGAGAGGAAGGGATGGGAGGAGGTGGTGGGCAGAGGAGAGTATTGAAAGTGGCAAATAGACGCTTGGAGTTAGAGGACAGAGTTGATATTAGTGTTGTAAAGTACTGCTGTTTGGCAAGGTTAACGGCAGAGGAATAGGAGCGCAACATAAATTTGTAGTGGATGAAATCTGCTGAAGTGCCTGATTTCCTCCATATTCATTCAGCAGTGCGGTAGCACCTCTGGATGCATCGTGTTTGTGTAGTGTGCCATGGTTGTGGATAAGAGCGTGGGCATTTGCGTGTGGATATGGGGGCCAGAGTGTCAAGGGGGGAAGAGAGAGTAGAGTTGTAGAGTGAGGTGGCAGTGTCAGGGCAGTTGAGGTTGGTGATGGGACTGAGAAGGGGTTGGATAATAGTGGAGAGCTGAGTAGGGTCAAGTGCTCGCAGGTTTCTATTCGTGATGGTGGTAGCGGTTGGAGAGGAGTAGTGAGAGTAAGTTGTGGTGAGGTTGAAGGTGAGGAAGTGATGGTCAGATAGAGGGAGTGGACGGATGACTGGGTGGGAGGTTGTGCTGAGATTGGTAAAGATAATGTCAACAGATTGTCCAGCATGATGAGTAGAAGAATCTGTTAGTTGTGAGAGGCCAAGGGAAGAGGTGAATGCAAGTAGTTTGGCTGCTGCAAGGGAGGTGGGAGTGTCAACAGCAATGTTAAAATCTCCAAGTACCAGTGAAGGAACATTGGAGGAGAGAAAGTGAGGGAGCCAGGCAGAAAAGTGATCAAGAAATTGAGAGGGAGTGCCTGGGGGGTGATAGATCACAGCTACACGTAGAGATATAGGTGAGAAGAGGCGGATTGTATGAACTTCAAAGGATGAGAATTGGAGGGATGGGACAGTGGGTATGAGGTGAAATGTACAGCGAGTGGAAAGCAAAATACCCACACCACCACCTTGTTTGTTCCCAGGTCTAGGTGTGTGGCTGAGGTGAAAACCACCATGAGAGAGTGCTGCAGGGGAGGCAGTGTCTAAGGAAGAGAGCCAGGTTTCAGTGAGAGCCAGTAGATTGAGGGAGTTTGTAGTGAATAAGTCGTGAGTGAATGTGAGTTTATTGCAGATAGATCGTGCATTCCAGAGGGCACAGGACAGAGTTTAAGGTTTGTGACATGATGGATATCAGATACTGGGTGTTACGGGTGTTTGCTGGCCTTGAATCAGAGCGTGGCTGACAGCAAGTGGACATGAGTGAAGGGCCTGGGTTGGGGGATATATCTCCCGCAGCCAGGAGAAGGAGGAGTGAAAGGGAGAGAACTTGGGACTGGGACTTACAGTGCTGTTTCTGCTTGTGAGTGTTAGGGAGGGGATGATATTGTGACCGGAAGAGGGAGAGGAGCTCGTGGGAGCAGAGAAGAGGGGAGCAAGGAAGGTGAGATGGCAATATTGTTGGGGACGTGATATGGAGATGCTGCAAAGGAGAGTCTGAGAGAGGCAGTAGGTTATAAGACAGAGGAAAGGGTGAGAAAGCATTGTGACAATGTGTGAGATTAGGGAAAATAGGTTAGAAGATTGTGGGGGAAGAATTATTATCCTAAGATATGGTATCCTTATAAATAAATGGATATTCCATTTGACCTAATGAAACATCTGGCAGCTGTAGATGCCACATTCTTATCTCACAGATATAAACTTCCTGTGTATTTAAAGCTTTCTCCCACCTCATGAAGCAGAACAAAAATAAATAAAAAAGGTAGACCACACAGCAGCATAACTGTTTATAAAACAGAAATATTACCAACTGTATATGTTATTTTTATTTCTAAAAATGTTGCATATTTTCAAGCGTAATTCTTCAAAGCAGCATGTTTTACATATATTACCTTCCATTCTAAATTCCCTGCTCCGATAGTCTGATTGAATCAACTTGACTAATTGTACTTTTTTTTATAATATTGCACTACGACTAAATGTACTGTTTTGTCATTTTATACTGTGACTTATTGTACCTTTTCTGTAAAATTGTACGATGCCTAACTGCACTGTTTTGTCATTTTATAATTTGACTAATTGTACTGTTTATGTAATATTGTACTATGACTAATTGAACTCTTATTGCAATACTAATTGTGTTGTTTTTCATGTTATACTATGACTAATTGCACTATGTAATATTATATGGTGACTAATTGTACTGTTGTTTCATTGCTATACTAATTTTACTGTTTTTACTGTTTATACAATGCTTAATTGTACTGTTTTATATTGTGACAAATTCTACTGTTTTTGTAATATTGTTCAGTGACTAATTCTACTGTTTTTGTAATTTTGTAAAGAGATTTGGCTAAAAGTGCTGTATACATGTAAATAACTAGATCTATAATATGAAACTCTGTAAACGGCTTGCATGTTATTTATCTTTTTTTCAATTAGTTGTTTAGTGTCTGTTGTTCCTGCTTTATATTGTATGTTTATATTGTATGGCTTTTTCAATAAAAACTATTTAAAAACACATTCTGCTTCAATATGTAAACACAAACAGGGTACCATAGGAAACACATTTGTTTTTTCATTCAGACATTGGAAGTGGTAAAAAAAATGTTTTATTGAAAAATCATTGCAGTTTATGGAGCGTGTCAAATATTCATTGAGACAGAACCGCTCCAGCCAGAGCCACTGTCCCAGTTGATAATTCCACCGATATTAAAAGGTCTCTTTTTTTTCTTTTTACGCTTCTTTCTTTCTTTCTCATCATACTATAATGCAAAGAGAAAATAGTTTCTTAAAGTAATATAACCACATGTATCTTTGTTCATTACATATATATTAGATTAATATAGAGAGACTGGATTGCAAAAAAAATCATACAAACATAGGACAGGATGTGATGTCTTAGGGGGGAAGAGCTGAATTGCACCACCCAGGGCCACCAGTTTTTTGTCCCTTTAAACTTTATCTCCCCCAGATTTTTGGGCGCTTCTGCCCAAGACTGTTGTACATTTGATATTAGATGAAAGATCAATAAATATGGATGTATCTTTCTCATTTTCTTAGCTGGATATACTTTGTACTAGCTGAATTTCTATACTGAGAGCACTTACTGAGATATTTAGCATTATTTGTGCTGTGTTACTATGCTAATGTGTGGCTCCTTGTGCTTTATAATTGTAGGGGATCTAACTGCATAACAATACGGGGGGTTGTTATTCATGTTTTTTTTATCTGTTTGCAAAAATACCCTGTCACTAATTAGCATGTAGGTAGTATTCCAGAACAAAAGCTTTGCATATTAATACTGCACAAACAATAATGAATACCTCACTGATTATTTACTTCAGAAGAAAATGTAATAAAAACCTTATAAAAACAATTTGCTTTTGCACCAATAAAATTACTTGTTTGTAGTACTCCTAATAAATTAGAATAAACCATGTCAAACAATCACTAAATATTTTTTAACCAAGACTAAATCATCACTTACAGGCAATCCCCAAAAAATGGGAACATCACTGCAAAAGATGTTTAAGATAGCTCCCAGAGTCTTGCGATGTACCTCTTCCCCCTGGGTGAAGCTGTAGGATATTTCATTGTCCCGGGGTTTGTTCTGTGAAGACAAATTAACAAAGTAACTGTAAATCCTTGTATTGCATTGTAGAAATCGAGAGAGTTACAAATAAAGACAACCTTGTGACAAATCTCTAGCCACAGAGCATCATGGGATATTTGTGATGACAGAGCCCATTGAATTCTGTGAACAAGACACCAGACAACATGCACAGCCATGTTAGGTGCAAAGATGGGCTTACTACTTTTGTTACCGCTAATGATGTACAATGTGGGAGGAGCTGGAAGAACTTTAAGTAGAGATCACAGTACATGGTTGCCATGAGGAGATCTTGTTGTCAGGAGGTGGAGCCGGAGACTTAAAAATGTTGTCCAAGCTAAGAGTTAGTGTTCTTTTTGCAGGAGCAACCTGCAGAAAATGTTGTTTTTTTAGCAGAGCGTACCTAATGTTTTGTGACGAACTTACTAAAAAAGAACAATAAATACATTTCAGCATTAAAATGGCAATTCAGGGGCTTACCATTTTGCTGTGGCAGTGTTCATGTTTTAGTAAGCCTGAAACAAAAATTGCTAAAAAAAATCCCAATAAATATTAAAGAACCACTGGATTGTGATTTTTTTTTACATTGCATCAAAAGTATTCTCTTGTATACTTTTTTAAAAACATGCTAGAGAAATATATGAAATGTTTTGGGTTTATCTGCTTGATTTTTGCCACGTATATTGCTCAGTATAGGTCCTGCCATTAAACCCCTCACATTATCTCTCACAGATATCCTCCACCATCTTGTTTAGCTGGAGCTTGCAACAGAATATGGAAAGGTGATGTCTCTGCTGGGAGTGGAGCCATCCACATAGAGGGACAGGGTCCCCTTGCAACATGACAGGGGGAGCCTTCAGACAGGTTGAACTTGATAGACTAACAGTATTTTTGCAGCATTATTTACAATGTTACTATATTTTAAATTAATTATAACTTGTATTAATGTATACCTAAATTCATATTACATCAGACAAACTGTTTCCATGCAAACAATTTTAGTTTTACATACTTATGAAACTTCTCTCCATTACATAAAATATAAGTATTTTTGATGCTACCGTGTCTTATGCCATGTGGATTCTTTCTGCAAATGTGTGACATTTTATGGCCCTTGCACCATCCCACTTTTTTAATTAAAGGTCATTGTCAATGTAATCAATATTCTAGCGTATAACATGTTTTATTGTGTTAATATATTATTTAAATAAAGGGATAATGCTATGTACTCATGATTTACATAGTTACATACTAACTGAGGTTGAAAAAATACTTTTAGTCCATCAAGTTCAACCTTTTTAGATATCCTCTGATCTGCAATATGCAGATTAATTGTTAGTTGTTAATTGACCCAGAGGATAGCAAACAGAAAAGAATCCCCAAGTGAAACTTTGCCAATTGTCTCAAAAGGGAAAAAAAAATAAAATTCCTTCCTGACCCCAGATACTGGTGATTGGATTCCTCCCTGGATCAATACTCCCTCTCTAATTATTCAGGATAATCCTGAATGCCCATTTTATTAAATAAATATATCCAGTCCCTTTTTGAAGTTATCTATCAACTCCACTGTCACCACCTCCTTTGGTAGAGAATTCCACAGTTTAAACCACTCTCACTTTCTTTTTAAGGTGGAATCTTTTTACTTCAAACCTCAAAGGATTTAGATGTCGGTTTTCCAGTATATGTGCAACTGCATTTTATTCTTTGGTATTCTCCTATGCTACAGTTGCAAATTAACATGCACCTAGGCCACACACATGTGCCTGTTGATGCCATTGGTGGCCATTTTTTCCCCTGTAACAATACACAACCAGGCTAAACACACAGGAGTGCACACACATAGGCTAGTGTTGCATATTATTCTGCAACTGTAACATTATGAAGATGGAGATGCTATTAAGGGAAGACTTAATAGCAAAATGGCTGCACCCACAGTCAAAAATAGGAAGCCCAAAATATATGGCATCATTGCTTCATTTTAATAATGTATTCATATAAAATAATATGCTATAAAATGTGATATTTATAAAATTAATTTTTTTTCAGACTTCAGTGAGCTTTTAAGCAGGGCTGTGGATGGAGGGGGGTTACTTTTGTTTGGGGCCCATTCTGGAATGGAGGCCCATGATGACAGGCATTATTTTAAATATATATATTTATTGAAAAAGGAAACAAATAAGGATATTTATTTGATTTTATATTTATTCTATGTGCAGTTAACATAAAGGGAGATGGGAAATGTGTGCGCTTCAGGTTTGGGGGGGAGGGCTGGCTAGTAAAATGTGTACTGGGCCCTAAAATTTCTAGCAATGACACTGCCTTTAAGTAATTAATCAAATGATTATTCTGGTACAGACTGATGCAAAACAAAGTGGTTTATATTAGGGCGCCTCTTGACATATGTATTTTATTAGTAGATTTTCACAATGTTAAATAAATGTAACAGTGCTCCACTTTTTGAATCACTTACATGGGCTCGGAAGTACTCAATACCCTTCTGTATTTCTTTCAGGCTTGTTGTTCTTTTGGTGTCCATCCTTAGGATGCAGCATGTTTCCTGTTCTTTGATCCCAATAAGCTCCTACAAAAATACATAATAAAATATACTTTCCTGTTTGTAGTACATATTTTTTTCATTGCTCTCTGTTTTATTTTAAACAAATTAGAAGTAAACACAGTAGTAAGATATTTCCCGGTCAGTCCCAATCTGGCAAACATGCAAAAATAGGCTCGTCCACTTTAAATACAACATTCCTCAGTATAACTAAAATAAAAGAATGAGGAGGAGTAGCTAAACAGCACATTTTCAAATAAATGTTCTAGCAAAAGATGATCGATATATTCACTGCTCCCAGGCGTCTGTTTCTTCAGAGAAATCCACCTCTCCCTCTTATGCCTCAAAACAGGGCCGTCGACATGGGAGGAAGTTGGGGTACTTTTGAGAGGGGAGCTCCTTGGGAGGGGCCCCCATGCTAGCAGGCATTATGTGCTGAAATGCCTGTCATACAACCTACAGTATCTTACAAATGTGCGTACACCCTTCACATTTTTGTAAATATTTTATTATATAATTTCATGTGACAACACTGAAGAAATGACCCTCTGCTACAATGTAAAGTAGTAAGTAGTAGCGTAAATTTGCTGTCACCTCAGTATAACTCACCACACAGCCATTCATTTCTAAACCGTATGCAACAAAAGTTAGTACACCCCTAAGTGGAAATGTCCAAGTTGGGCCCAAAGTGTCAATATTTTGTGTGACCACCATTATTTTCCAGCACTGCCTTAACCCTCATGGGCATGGAGATCACCAGAGCTTCACAGGTTGCCACTAGAGTCCTCTTCCACTCCTCCATGATGACATCACTGAGCTTGTGGATGTAAGAGACCTTGCGCTCCCCCACCTTCCATTTGAGGATGCCTCACAGATGTTCAATAGGGTTTAGGTCTGGAGACATACTTGGCCAGTCCATCACCCTTGCCTTCAGCTTCTTTAGCAAAGCAGTCGTCTTCTTGGAGGTGTGTTTGGGAATGTTATTATGTTGGAATACTGCCCTGTGGCCCAGTCTCCGAAGGGAGGGGATCATGCTCTGCTTCAGTATGTCACAGTACGTGCTGGCTGCACTCAAGCAGGCTCAGACCATGACACTCCCACCACCATGCTTGACTGTAGGCAAGACACACTTGTCTTTGTCTTCCTCACCTGGTTGCCGCCACACACCCTTGACGCTATCTGAACCAAATAATATATTTATCTTGGTCTCATCGGACCACAGGACATGATTCCAGTAATCCATGTCCGTAGTCTGCTTGTCTTCAGCAAACTGTTTGCGGGCTTTCCTGTGCGTCATCTTTAGAAGAGGTTTCCTTCTGGGATGACAAGCCATGCAGACCAATTTGATGCGTATGGTCTGAGCACTGACAGGCTTACTCCCCACCCCTTCAACCTCTGCAGCAATGCTTGCAGCACTCATGCATTTATTTCCCAAAGAGAACCTCTGGATATGACGCTGAGCATGTGCAGTCAACTTCTTTGGTCGTCTATGGTGAGGCCTGCTCTGAGTGGAACCTGTCCTGTGAAACCACTTAATGGTCTTGCCCACCGTGCTGCAGCTCAGTTTCAGGGTCTTGGAAATCTTCTTATAGCATAGAGAGTTCTTTGCCATGAGGTGCCATGTTAAACTTCCAGTGACCAGTATGAGAGAGTGTGACAGCGATAACACCAAATTTAACACACCTGCTCCCTATTCACACCTGAGACCTTGTAACAGTAACAGGTCACATGAAACCGTGGAAGGATAATGGCTAATTGTGCCCTATTTGGACATTTCCACTTAGGGGTGTAGTCACTTTTTTTGCCAATGGTTTAGACATTAATGGCTGTTTGTTGAGATATTCTAAGGGAACATCAAATTTACACTGTTATACAGGCTGTACACCTACTACTTTACATTGTAGCAGAGTGCCATTTCTTCAGTGTTGTTACATGAAAATATATAATAAAATATTTACAAAAATGTGAGGGTTGTATTCACTTTTGGGAGATACGAATCTCCCAAAAATGTTAGATATTTTGTTTATATATATATATATATATATATATATATATATATATATATATATATATATATTAACAGTGTAAGGGAGATTTCAAACAATAGGACAATAGGTAAAAAAGTTCTTTATCAATTGAATGTTTTTTTAAAAAAAAAAAAATTCCTACTGTAATCCTACAAGGAAGCCTTGAATGTTTACCTATCTGTAAGCCATTCTAATCCATCTACAAATAAAGAGTCATATCTGCTATCATTACCAATTATTACCCCACTGGGCTTTGAGTGTCAAATGTTATATCCAAAAATGCCCAGAGACAAGTAGTTGTTATTACCTATAGTTATAAATTATGCCTTTTTTAGAAATGTCTTTTTTAAAACATATTGTTTAGATACTTACAGCATCAAAGTCGTATAAGATTGTGGCATTGTTTTCTTGTGTGTTGATCACAAATGCTGCCATGTTGTTCTTCTCACTGATCATCACGATCTGTTGGACCTCCTTATTATCTTGTCCATTATAAACCATTTCAACAATCTACAGAGAAGCATTGAAAATCTTAGCTCCACGAGGATTGTTAAGTGTCTGCTAAAAACAAACCGTCTTATTCTTCCTCAGCCTCAGTACGCCACTGGCTGTCTCTTAACTTCATTATCTTGCCCTAATTGCCCCTCTCTCATTCTTGTTACATTAATTTAGTTTCTGGTGGGCATAAGAGAGATAGAAAACTTCTGACGTAGAAATCACAGTAAGCAAAATAGTAACCTTGTGCGTATAAATCTAAAATAAGCCAGAAAATCTGATTATAGCTCAAAATCTAAAAAAATGCAATGTTCTGACTGCAATCTGGAAAACTGGACAGGGACATACATATAAGCTTACAATATGTTTCACTCTTTAAGGCACTTTATAGCATACACCTGACTTTATAACACACGTTTGAAGAAAGCACATGGTGGATATACATGAGGTAGGTAACCACAGACAGTACTGTTTCTATCTTGAGAACCTCACAAAAGTCATGGCATGAGTTAGAAACCAGCCCCACACTGATGAGATCCAAAAGAGCCAAACAGTACCGTCTTTGGGTTGGTACTATACCAAAAAGCACCCGGGATATTAGGGGTGTGATTCTGCCTAGGCCCACCATGTCCAGACCTAGGGCAGCAACTTTTTGAGTGGCAATAGGCTGCCTGAAGATGAAGTGAATATTGAAATATGTTTGTATATACATGGAAATGTCTATATGCAGTGATCTTTCTGTCTGAAAGTGTACTTGACTCTGTCTGATATACCATGTACTGTATATACATAACATACCGAAACTTATGATTTGAGATATAGTAAGAGTGTTGGAGGAGTTGCAAGTGGTGGTGGTGGCACACATCTAACAGGCCCAGGGTAGTATAAAACCTACATACCCCCATGAACCATATGCTATAAGGAGACCTTGTTAAAATTGTCTCTGGATTAAAGAGTGAAACACATTATGTTAATATCCTAGTTCAGTTTCCCACAGTGCAATGGGAGTTTCACACATTGCACTGGATTTCTTGAGATTTTTAGCTGGAAATGGCTGTTCTGACTTGTTTTAAGAATCATATTTTGTGACTAATAAAAATAGAAATACCTGCACTTTATGAGTTTTCAACAGAAAACAGTTTCAAGATCTAAATTAGAAGACACATTTTAAAGAGGAAATTTGAAAAAAAAATATTATTTGTCTACAGTTTATTTAAATGTTTACAGTTGAGTATATAAGTTATTTTCATGAACCTACCGCCTCTGTGTGTTTCTGGGTCATATACACTCCAATCATGCATCCCCCAACTATAACGACAGCCAGGAGCGTTATAATAGTTCCCACCATAACCCACTTGCACTTTCTCTCTGGGGTTTCCGGGAGAAACTTATAGCTCTGGAAAATTGTAAACAAAAGTGTGGTTACTGAATATCATAATATACTGTATATATATATATATATATATATATATATATATATATATATATATATATATATATATACAGTGGATATAAAACGTCTACACACCCCTGTTAAAATGTCAGGTTTCTGTGATGTAAAAAAATTAGACAAAGATAAATCATTTCAGAACTTTTACCACCTATAATGTGACCTATAAACTGTACAACTCAATTGAAAAATAAACTGAAATCTTTTAGGTAGAGGGAAGAAAAAATATAAAAATAAAATAATATGTTTGCATAAGTATGCACACCCTCTTATAACTGGGGATGTAGCTGTGTTCAGAATTAAGCAATCACATTCCAAATCGTGTTAAATAGGAGTCAGCATACACCTGCCATCACTTAAAGTGCCTCTGATTAACCCCAAATAAAGTTCAGCTGCTCTAGTTGGTCTTTCCTGAAGTTTTCTTAGTCGCATCCCACAGCAAAAGCCATGGTCCACAGAGAGCTTCCAAAGCATCAGAGGGATCTCATTGTTAAAAAGTATCAGTCAGGAGTAGGGTACAAAAGAATTTCCAAGGCATTAGATATACCATGGAACACAGTCATCATCAAGTGGAGAAAATATGGCCCAACAGCGACATTACATCATTCTCCATATCAACTGATATATATATATATATATATATACATATATATATATATATACATATATATATATTTAGTTTATGTGTATATATATATATATATATATATATATAAATATAAATATATATATATATATGTATATAAATATGTGTATGTTATCTATTTTGAGGATGCAGTTTTATTGTAAATACACATTTGGGGTAACACATAAGTACATAGTACGGGGTGTTGACATATAGCAAATAGCACAGAACTGAAGAATGTGGAAGAATTGGGGAAATTAAGGATTATAAATAGTATTTAAAGGTTCACTGTAGAATGAAAAACATATATATGTTTGAAAACTTTGAGACTGACAAACTAATTAGGTGGAGAGTTTTTAATTTTGATGCTTTTATAGGACTTTGGATGAATCCATGATACATAGGTATATGTTGTGTGTGTGGGAAGGCGTTTACATATCTGAAGATCTGTAGTTGCATTTCCTGAAGCAAGGTGTCTGCTTCTAGGCTAGTGAGGGGGATGGAGTGTGATGTCAACTACAGTGATATCTTATTAACTAACAAAGGCTCTTTGTTTCCTCCTTACTCACCCCTCCAAAGACACACACCATCATGATCCAGTTCTTAGGATGTGCAACAAACACAGAGAGTCTTCCAAAAATCTGGTTTTCCCCCAAAAATATTTTAATGTCCAATGTTATACAGCTGCAAATAATTATTAGTTTTTTACATACTTGACAAACAAATGTCTTCAACTGCTGTGGTTCTTTAGTTCAGGGTTACAGCAGATAAAATAATTACTAGAGAGCGATAAACTCTAATCACTGAACTCACTAATTATTTTAAAGGAGTATACTGTAAATAGGGCA
This sequence comes from Discoglossus pictus, assembly GCA_027410445.1. Classification (NCBI taxonomy): domain Eukaryota; kingdom Metazoa; phylum Chordata; class Amphibia; order Anura; family Alytidae; genus Discoglossus; species Discoglossus pictus. Next base: position 119,403,847 of record CM050169.1, on the reverse strand, counting down.
TGTTCAGTATATTATACTCACTGGTGGATCCATGGTAAGGTCGGCTGTGCTCTTGCTGTCCATTTCTATAGATATATGTTGCCTGTGGGTTTAATATGTACAGTATAATCCAGTTAATAGCAGATTTTTTTTTTGAGGGGGGACCTATTAATGATTGCTGAGTCGTACTGTAAGCAGGTCTCATTGGCTGACAAGCATGACTCATACAGCTGTATTACAATAAACTGGCAGCAATAGAAAACACGTTACTATTTATTATTAGCATCACTTTCCATTAATAATACTCCAGTATAGTCTGTAGTCACACATATATAGGGTAAACTAAAATGATAGGATATACAGTAAACATTAAGTTAATATAGTAATCAATGCAAAAAGTAATTACGGTTAAGATCATTACTGAGCGTTTTAAATCAAGAGGTGCAATGAGCAGAGATTCCAAATATACAATATTTTAAAATTATAGATAAACTTTTTCAGCGGAATTTTAGTAAAAAAATCTATTTTCTTTTGGGAAATTAACATTGAAATTTCCACTTCCCTGTCAGACTTTCTGATCCACCTCTAAAAAGAGATTCTTCACATTTGTCAATGATATATTGTTGAAAATAATTACTGGTAAGCCCCTGGAGTGTTTCCTCCTTGGTCTTCTGTGCAGTTGCTGCACATTGAGCATCAATGCCTCAGGGGAAATAATTAATTCCAATGATCTCTTATAATGTCTGCCTTGTATTAATAAAGTAAAGTGGGAAGAATGGAACATAAAATTGATTTGTGATTTATATTCTAACGAAAGTATAAAATCATTTGAAAAACTGGTTAGAGATAACCAGACCCAGACTGGAAAATGGTTGGAATATAACCTACTTGTAGAAGCATTGAAGAAATCTGAATATAACAAACCATCAAATATGAATTAGAAGATCTTTAACTTTTTAACAATACAACCTAGAAAGTATAGCTCTTACTATATTATAGTAAAGTAACACAACTGCATTAATACAAACAATATTGCTTTAGGACAACTTACCTTTAATTATTTCTTCAGAGTTCAATGACAAGTATGATTGCAGATGTATTGTTTTAAAGGTTTTCCAACATTTTCCTGTTTGTGAATCTGTGCAGCTCATCATTTTATAGGCTGATAGTTGAATCATTTGTGGGTTGGGCGGCACATTGTAGGGGTCAGTGCACCACATTTGCATTTCTGCTAATCCATGGGACAGATTTTTCTACAAGGAAGCAATGTAGGTGATGATAGACAATGAGATGTGCCACAGGTCACAAGGACAGAATATTTACTCATCGAGTAAAGTAAGTTTACATAAGGTTATTTAATGCTCGAGTGATCAATCTGCAATATTGGGTCTGCCTGCTGCCTTTTGGGGCTTCCCAAGCAGCCCCCAATCTGTTTACTACATACAACTGATTTTTCCCATGTACCACTAACATATGCTTATTTCCTCAAAACACACATCTCTTAATATATGCTCCCATACATCAACTCTCACCGACAGGACCAGATTTATCATAAGGCGTAAGGCGAAGAAGTGATGTACTACTGATTGGCTTTTAACTGGAGAATTACTTTTTTTTTAAGTATTAACACGTGTATTCTGATTTACTGTATACAGCAGTACATTACTACCCACAACTGCTAGCTTTAAAGGTCGGAGAGGGGAAAGGGGATGCTGAACATATAAGCTTGAGTTGTGTCTTTGCCTACTAATTTGTTTTTGTACAATATCTGAAATCCTGCAAGTCCATTTTTGAACCCACATATACCACCATAGGAGGAGCTCATGTTGTGGAGGACACCATTACAGGAGGCTCTGGATCATTTCCCATTGCACTCGGCTCTGTACTGAAGAGCAGGAAGCTATTATTTTGGAGTAAACAGTGTGTGGTGCCACTATATCACAGACTGCAACATGGAGTAATGATCCTTTGGTCACTCCTCAACAAAACTGAATCCACTGACTTAGATTCAAAAATACAGTCCCCAGTAAGGAATCTTACTGTTTGTTGTAAACAACCACTCCATTTCTCACATTTCTCAGAAACATCAAATGTGCAAAATAAACAGCTCATAAGCAAAGTCATTACTTCATTTTTGAACCTAAGCCTGCCTGCTGCAGAAATATTTTGCAGAACCCCCATTAGTAGCAGCATATATGTCCATGATTAAATACACTACTTTATAAGAGCATGCTTTAATCACTGTAACAAATTGTGGCATATTCTTGGTATCAATTCATTGATTCTTGCTGATTGGCTGGCTTGGGACAGGGTAGAAAAAATATAGATGGCCTGAAGTTACCTGCCTTACTCCTGATGCACTCCTTGTTTTTTACCCTCAACTTTTACAAATTAAAATATTAACAGATTGGAAAAACTGAGAGCTCAAAGGTCACAAAACAAACTACAATTTGAGAACAACTCCTGATATTCCAGCATGAACTTTTATCTACAAATTTCCACTACAAAAGAAAAATTATGTGTTTTAACTAAATTAATTAATTTTATCCTCCTCAATAAATAGTTATTTCAAATTAACACTTCACTTAGATGTCCCAGAGTAACAGATTCTGATCTTCTGGAGCCTCCCTTTTTTCCAGTATTCCCTCATGAGAGTTACCATCTTGCACAACTGTTATCTATGGCCATGCCCACAGAAGAGGGGTTTCAAGGTACCGGTGCTCCTCAGACACACAGCATGTCACTGTCTGATTGTTAGTAGTATGAGACATTGGTAGTGTGAATCTCCTTCCTTGTGAGTGTGTCCTTATGTGACAGCTGTTCAAGGTTTCAGCTCTCAGGAGGGAGAATAGGAACAAGCCACAGAAGGTAGGAATCTGCTGTTGTAAGGTCCTCTTAGAAGTACGAGAAGTGTAAATTTTATTAATTAACGGGGATACAATTAATTCATTCATCTAATTAAAATATTTATATAAAACAAAAATATTTCCTAAATAGTCCATTTAATCAATATGTTTTGCTTATATCTTTTTCATATTAGTCCTTTTGCTGAATTTCTTTTCCTGAATTATCTAAGGTAATCTAAATGAATCCATCTTGTATAGTATTGGTCCGAATATAAGCGCAACCGTAAAAAAATGACAGCCGATTTGCGAGATTGCGAGTTACACGTGTGTGGCTTATATTCAGGAGCGCAAAATCACTGCAGATTTGCGAGTTTATTTGCGCGCTTGAGACTACATTGTAGCAATTGAATAGCGATTTCCGGTTTTAGTGATTCTAACATCCTGTAAGGCCTGTAACCTGCAAAAGAAGTTACAGTGCATGTTAGAAAGCCTGTTTCTTGCAATGGCTGATCACTTGGAGAGAAAAGCATCAACAAGCCTAGGAATGAGGCGTAGTTATGATGCAAGTTTCAAAATTGCAGTTGTTAATTATGCAAAAACAACAATCAACAGAGAGGCTGGAAAAATATGGATTGGATGAATCTAATGTGCGACGTTGGGTTGCCTCAGAGCAGAAATTGAAAAATTCAGTTTCCACCAGAAAATCTTTCAGGGGATCAAACCATGGCAAATATACAGAACTTGAAGCTGGTTTATTCCTACATTCAAGATATGAGAAAAGATGGGATGCCAATTTCACAAGAAGTAATTCAGCTGAAAGCCTTAGAAATTGCAAAAACCTTAAAAATAAATAAGAGGGAATTTCGTGCAAGCATTGGTTGGTGCCGTCGTTTTATGCGGAGAAAGGGTCTCGCTCTTCGACAAAGCACTTCATTGGCACAGAAACTGACGGCAGATTTTGAGGAGAAACTCACTAGTTTCCAGCGGTATGTCATCCAATTGCGGCAGCGTCACTCATACCCATTAGACCAAATGGGCAATGCTGACGAGACACCCGTATTTTTTTACATGCCAAGCAATATGACTGTAGACCAGAAAGGGGCAAAAAGTTTCACGTTAAGAACAACCGGCAATAAAAAAACTCAGAGTAATGGTGATGTTAGCTGTTACTGCTGACGTAGGAAAGTTACCCCCTATGTTATTCTGAAGCGAAAAACTTTGCCCAAAGAAAACATTCCTGATTCGTTGCCAGGAAAAAGGCTGGATGACAACGGAACTGATGGTTGACTAAGAGAGCCATGCTGGTCTTGGATACTTTTAAGGGTCATCTCACTCCTGAAGTGAAGAATAAAGTTGCTGCACAGAAGACAGACCTCGTTGTTATACCAAGTGGCATGACTTCAAAGCTACAAGTGCTTGATGTCATTGTGAACAAGCTGTTCAAAGACAACCTACGCAAGCAGTATTCAGATTGGCTTCGGGAAGGGGATCATGCTCTTACACCATCTGGCAAGATTAAGAAGCCGTCAGTGACACTCCTGTGCCAATGGATTCTCAATTCATGGTCAAGTATTTCATCTAACTCCATCATCAGGGGGTTCAAACAATGCTGCATGTCCAATGCATTGGATGGTAGCGAGGACAACTTGCTATGGGAGGAGCATGAAGGAAACAGTGACAGTGATTAAGTGAATACTGGTGACAAAGTCAGTAGTGACACCAGTGATGACTGTGAATAGTAAAAAGTTTCCTTGTTACCTTACTTGTTACCTTATGTTTCATGTTACCTTAACTTTCTGTTGATGTTACCGTAATATTGACAACCTGCCTAAAGAGTTACCGTATAATGTTTTCCAAATACTAGATACCATATATGTTACAGTATATGTTAAAATAAAATCACTATTTTATTCCCTAAATCTAATTGACTTTTGTCTTTTTCTCTCCAATTTTAAGGGTGCGGCTTATATTTGAGTACTATCTTTTTTCTGTTTTTTCCCCTTGAATTTTACAGGTGCGGCTTATATTCGGACCAATACAGTATTTTCATGAAGAGTAACTTAATGCTTCATTATTCAAAGTATGTTCTTCTCTGTGAGGATACTTGAGGCTTACAGTTTGCACAGTTAATATTTTCTAAGGCTCACCCTATTCAGGGTTTTACCACATTTGACCTCCATGTTGACTGTCCCTATGAGCTCCAAAGTAAAGCAGAATCCCCTGACCCCAATGTACATTTCATCATATTAACACAGATTTTCCAAAATCCCTTTAGGACACCAGGAACTTGTACTAATTAGAAAACTAGTTAAATACCTCAATGTTATGTTCATATTACAGGTAAAGATAGAACTATTGTAATGGTATAAACATGGGCTTGTTAGTACCTGAGCCTATGAGGCCTGGCTAGGCCTATAGGGGCACGATTAGAAGGATTGACAAATATGGCCTAAATTCACTTAATAATGTAATGTTTTGTCTTAGACAGCTTTTCCATGTATTTTATTCAACAGTTATCCCACTGGCTTTTTAACAACCAAGTCTAAATGAATCAGGTCCAGGCAAGACCTTTGGTGGCCATATCTCTCTCTCATTGTCATTGATCACTCTAACTTCAGCAAAGCTTGGGATATGGAGAACAGTGTCTGACCCCAAGGTGCATAGACTTTTTACCTCACTCCTCCCGATTGCATTGCTCATTTCTCATTTATCACACAGTCCACATTTTTTTGCTCCCCCACTTGGAAAACATAGCTGCTCTTCCATTGCATATTCTGAAGTATAAACAATATGTACCTGCTGCACATGTATATGGATAATGCAAAGGAAATGCCTATAATGTACAGTGTGCATGGGCATATTTACATTTTATGGTGCCCTATAGGTTCCTCCCACGCCTCACTTGCAGTTCCTCTTTTTCCATTTCTGTATCTCAAACTATAGGTATATGTGTGTTTATGTATATACTAGTCTTTGCCCATCATAAATGATGGGATAGTATTTTCTTTCTCCCCCCACCCCCTTCCCATGTATCTCTTCCTCCTCTACCTCCCCTGTTTCTCTTCCCTCCCCCTCTCCCCTTCTATCTCTTTCCTCCCCCTCTCCCTCCCCTGTGTCTCTCTCCCCGTCCCCTTTGTCTCTTCCCACCCTCTCCCTCTCCTGTGTCTCTTCCTCCTCTCCCTCCCCTGGGGATCTTCCCCCCCACTCTCTCCGCTGTATCTCTTCCCCCCTCCCCATGTCTCTTTTCCCCCTACCCTGTGTCTCTCCCCATTCCCTTGTGTTTCTTCCCCCTCCTCCCTCCTGTGTCTTTCCTCCCTCCCCTGTGTCTTCCCCCTCCCCTGTGTCACTTTCCCCGCTCCTCCCTCCCCTGTGTCTCTTTCCCCCTCCCTCCCCTTTGTCTCTACCCCCTCTCTCCACTCTATCTTTCCCCCCTCTCCTGTGTCTCTTTCCCCATATCTGTTCCCCCCATCCTGTGTGTCTCCCCCCCTGTATCTCTGCCCCCCGTGTCTCTTCCCCCCTCCCATGTGTCTCTTCTTCCCCACTCCCCTGTGTGTCTTTCCCCCCTCCTCCGCCCTCCCCTGTGTCTTCCCCCTCCCCTATGTCTTCTCCCCTTGTGTCTCTTCCCCCTTCCCTAGTCTCTTTGCCCCCTTCTCCCTCCCCTGTGTCTTTCCCCCTACCCTGTTTCTTTCCCCCCTTCTCCCCCCTCCACTTCTGCCCCCTCCTCCTCCTTCTAAAGCTGTGAATGGCACGGGCGGCTAAAGCTGCACACGTGCGCGCCTCACACCGCGCACTGCTCGTACAGCATATCAGTGTGTACGCTTCTTATGGAGCGTTACACACTTACCACAACTATATTAGTGATATGGTAATTCAGAAAGTGTCAAGTACACTTACAAACAGAAATATCACTGTGTATAGACATGTCTATGTATACACAAACATATAGTTTTTCAACAAACTGCACTGCACTGAAGTTGTGTTGCCCTAGGCCTGGGCCTCATGCGTCTATGCAGAAACAGACCCCTGGAAGTTTGTTTTTGTGAGTGTGGACATAAAAACAATTTGCAATGTTTATTTGTATATTTCTAATGTTCCTAGTCTGTATGTGTGGGTTTAACATGCATTTGACCTAAGCATACGTGACATGGTCCGCTATCCACCCAAGTAACTATCTCCATACTCCAAATGATGACAGAGACAAAATAGTTTTTGGATATTACCAGGCCACAGTTTTATTGGAATAACATAATAACAGAAATTAGAACAAGAGGTTGCTGTGCTCCCCCCCCCCCCCCCAGGGAAGGAGCTCACCCCACCCAGAGGCTCAGTTGAACCCTGTGCCCAAGGAACATCTGGGACCAACCAACAATGGATACCTTACCAGATAATGATCTCCAACCTAAGGTAATGCAGCACCCCCTCCAACAGCTGTGACAAAACAACAATAAACATAGTGCGGGACGGAGGGATACTTTTGCTTGTTCCTCCAACTGATGATTGACTGACGGGTGGGAAACCGCCTCCTAATATCACTTCCTAACTCCTCCCCACCCCAACTCTCAAACTGACTAATGACTACCCAGCACTATGCAAATCAAATACCCCCTTCTCCCATGCTGTCTCCAGGGGCTGCCTTTACCTAAGCAAATGTGACATGGTCCGCTATACACCCAAGTAACTATCCCCATACGGATAATGAGCTCCAACCTAAGGTGATACCCCTGCACCCGCAAGCCCACCAGGCAAGCAGCGCCAAAATTCATCATGGAGAATACCCTCTTTTAGGGAATAATTGAACAACAGCCACACCTTGTTAAGGTGTATGTGGCAGAAGCAGCCACAAGAGACTTTTGCCTTGATTATTGCCTGTATTTGAACTGTATGTTATTTTAGCATAGTGGATTTTATTAGACTGGTTCTGGCCCTTTTACATGCTCTGACAAAGGATCTGCAGTTTTGTTATGCACTTCGGATGCAGAGTGTGAAGAAAAAACCTTTTTTATGGACTTAGTTTGACTGTTTTATTCCCCTCCCTCTTAGAACACCAGTTTAGAACCCTTAATAACTGTCATATTTTCAAATACTGTCTGTTTTCAACTGTCAGTTTTCTCTGTCTGAGGAGGAGTTGCTCTGGCTGTGTGAGTGCTGGTGCTTTGGGTGCTCATTAAACAGACCTGCTTGACCCTTTCTGGAAGCCTTGGCTCATTCTTGGGGAAATGTGATAAGTCGGAGTGCCAGCGGGTCCGTTACAGTGTACTCCATCACTTTGTGAAAATGTATTAGCCTCTGGGGTTCCTAGGTCTCATTGCCACTTTCCTAATGAAGGACGACATCAATTTGTTCACCCTGAGCATAGCCTTGTTCAACTTGCTATGGTCCTTAGCCCCCACCACTTCATCCTGGGCATAATTTGAGACGCAATGATGAATAATCCATGAAACATCTCAATTAACCTCATCCCTCTTCATAACTCTAATCAGCTCCTTCACTGGCATATAGTCCAAGTCATTCCACCCAGCGTGTATTAACAAAAACTCTGGCGGGGGGAGTTGTGTGTATTACCAACCACTATAAGCAAGACCTGCTCCCACTTCACCCCTCCTACCGTAAACTACTTAAATAGGACTGCCTCACCGTGGTCTGTTTTAGACGCTGACCTTCTGGCCCAATATATGAAAGAATGGCCCACAATCCGTAAGTGAAATTGAGACCTTAAAATTAAAACAACCACATATAACCAAAACTGACAAAGTTTAATGTGCAATCAAACTGATATCAAACAGATAACTTACACTGATTACTCGGGCAGTATGGACATAACCAACTGGACACTGTTCCTAAGAGCAACCACTTTATCCCATGGCAGCCTACATTCAAATGACTCTGTATCAATGCATATATCCAAAAAACTCAAGATATGGCACGGGCCCTCCGATTCCTCGTCTACCAGTGGAATACCACATTCAGCTGCCATATGCTGAAAAGTATAAAGTCTCTATTTTAAGCCTGCCCTGGAGCCTACCCAGTGCAAAAAACTAAACTTTTCAAAACATGCACAGGAAACATAAATCACAAAGTACTGTACTTGTTCTGAATATAGCACCCCAGTAAATGATGGGAATCTGGGTGGACCAAAGGTAACCTGCAGGCTGACTGTATGTCCACTTTGGCCAACAATGTACCATTACCTGCCTATCTCGCCATACTAACCACCTGTTTGAAGGATGCATAGGTAACTGACACCAGGTTTTTATCTATCCCGTCATTGACCGATAACCCTTTTGGGTATGACAGATGGTGAATGAGCCTAAATGAACCCACCTCGTTCTTGGGAACCAGCCCTAATGGGGAAATCCTTAAATCCTCAATGGGAGCTGCATCAAAAGGGCCGGCCATCCTACCTTTTTCCATCTCACTCAAAAGCTTACTAAGCACCATAGAAGGATTCTCCATAGCAATTTTTTTTAATTAGGGGGCCACCCCATCGGTTCCCTAACTGCAGAGGGGATTGAAAAGCCCAATGAAAAACCCTGAATCAACAACCTAGCACCCTCCCCGATAACCAGGCTCTTAGTGTAAAGATTTAACCACTGCAAAATCCTTTCTTGCTGCACCAGGCTCTTCCCCTTTTGCAACTGCCTCTCCTGTTTTCTGATTTTTTGCTTTCTTGAAGCAATGAAAAAACGGGTGTCCATTCACGCACTCAGAGCATTTGTGTCTAAACTTACAAAAGTTACCCCATTTACAAGACTCCTCGTTACATGCAAAACAAAACGTTTCCTAATTTGATCCAGTCGCTGCCGGTTTATGTTGGACATAGCGGAGTAACTATTTTTAACCAACTCCCCATTTCCCTATTGTCCCATTGCATGGTTGGTCTCACTGCCATCTGTTGCCTAAACTTCTCATTGTAAGCCCACCAAGCTAGGCCCCCATATGTCCTATGTATCTCTTCTATCTCATCCAGATAACAGAGCAAAGATGAGCAATGTTCAGGATTTTTTTCCCTCACTACGCTGGCAAAAATACTGTATGTTTGGAGTCAATTACTGAATGTTTTAGGGATTTTTCTATATCTACACCTCTTCTTGCTCCTTTTTTGCATCATTCTTTTTCTCCTCCTGCTTTATTTCTATAAAGTTATCCAAAGGGAGTAGTGAGATAAGCTCAATGAACTCCCTTCTCCATATTTTCTCCCTCATTTCCTTACTCCAGAAGATGAGGCCTTTTGAGGCCTTTGGAGCATAACGCAGATTTTTTCATTGCTGTGTCCGCAATCCTAATCAATGACTCTGAGACCCCTTTCTGGGAGTTGGGCGTCGCTGTTACTACCAGCTCTCGGGACCCTGTGTTAGCGTACTTCACCGCTCTAACTTCTTATCCGCTACATTATGAAAAGGAACCTGACCACTCACTGGGCAAAACCCTGATTTACCCAAGTCGCCCCTGGGCCTAAGCCCTTACTATTTTAATTTTTTTGTAGCAATCCTTTTAAACCCTCTACCAGACCCTCAAATGTATTGTGTGTAACTTTTTCATGTTGTGTATTCTCCGTGTACTCACCGCTATGCATCCTGTCTGTGGACAACGAGGGGGCTGTAAAACCTGCTGCTGCCAACATCGTAATATCATCCCTTCCTTGCTTATTGTATGGAAGTTGATGGCTCCTGGTAGAATTTTCCTTCCTTGTTCTACTTGCCGCGTTTTGCACCCTCTTTTCATCTCTAGGTGGGGTTTTTCGGACCTTATGTCCCCCTGCATACTCAAACTGGAGTACTGCTGTTTCTTGGGTGCCTGGTTCTTTGACATCCCTCCCTTGGGACTTGATATCTTCCTTCTTGGGGCATGATTGACCATTTTTCTTTTAGTACTCATGACTACGCTCAATCTTACTGGGGGTCTGGATCTTCGGAACAGGGTGACCTTGACCATGACTGAGAACTGGACCTTGAGTTTGACCAATCACTTGAGGGCTGTTTGAATTGATGCCACTACTGGTTGAAGCCATCCTGGGCCATTAGCAAGCCACCTGAGCTCTCAATGTATTGATTGTTGGTGATGGCATAACTGAGGGATACTTTTGTTTGTTCCTCCAACTGATGAGTGGCCAATGGGTGGGAGACCACAGTCTGATATCACTTCCTAACTCCTCCCCAAATCTCAGTCTGATTAATGACTACCCAGCACTATGCCCGGTCAAATGTCCCCTTCTCCCATGCTGTCTCCAAGGGCTGCCTACTCTTAAAAACTGTTCAGTGTATATGTAATGGGAATTTGATCTACCCACAGGAATTATACATTATATCAACTGTACATTATTAAGCAATTTGTGCAGATAGGTTGAGATGTAATGACATATAATTTGTATTCTTATATATTTCCTAATGTATCATTTCTGGCGCATATATTTAAGAAGACTAACACTGGATGTAAAATTGCCATGGCCAAGAATGATTGGTTGGTTTAATGCCACTGTGAATCTTATCTCTTCACACAATCTCTATGCTGTTCATCCTATTCTGTGTAATATATATCCTGTCTGTGTAATGTAATGCCAGATCCTGATGTATTTAAAATAGGAGATTTTTCTGTCTTTATTTCATAGCTTGCTGGACAAAGAGATTATGAGACCCTGAAAGCTTGCACTTCAATTTTTCTTAGCCATTAAAGGTATGACATTTTCATGCACTTTGTTTCCTTTTTTCCATAGGTAACACAGTAACACCTCATTACCCATATAATAAATGTCTGTTTTACTATATACACAGAATATTATATATATATATATTTATTATAGATTGTTTGCCCATTGACTATCTGTATTTATATCTTGCCCCGCATTGAAGAGGTGAAAAAAGTTTTGAAGTTAATAGACATGCTAAGAGACAGATTGAGTGGAAGATCAATTACAAATCCAATGTTTAGGGTTAGGTCAAGTTCCAATAAGATGGTGCCAATGTAGCAGAGGAGGAGAAGGAGGAGACAGATTATTGCTTGAAACTTTGGTTCTTGTAAGCACAAGGCTGCACATTGGCTCTTAAAGATACAGGATACAGAAATAGGATGCCCATTGGCTCTTACAGGTACAGGCTGCACATTAGCTCTTACAGAGACAGACTGTACTTTAGCTCTTACAGACAGACACAGGCTGCAAATTGGCACTTACGGTCACAGACTGCAGATTGGCTCTTACAGGCACAGAATGCACATTGTTTTTTACAGATACAAGCTACAGATTGGATCTTACAGGCACACAATGGACATTGACTCATACAGATACAGGCTGCAGATTGGCTCCTACAGGTACAGGAAGTAGATTGGCTCATAGAGATAAAGACACAGGCAGCACATTGGCTCTTTCAGATACAGGATACATATTGGCTCTTACACACGATGCACTTGGGCTCTTGCAGACACAAGAGGGTTGCGAGGGACCGCAGGATGGCTGCGGGGGGCCACAGGGAACCACAGGAGGGTAGCAGGGGGCATAAGAAGGCTGGGGAGGGGTCTCAGGTCGCGCGAGAGGGCAGTGGAAGGGTCGCAAGAGGGCTCGAGAGGGATGCGGGGGGCGCAGCAGGGCTGCGGGGGGCTCCGGGTTAGCTGCAGGAGGCTGCTGGAGGGTTGCAAGGGTTGGGAGAGGGCTGCAGAGAGCCGCTGGAAGGTGGCAGGGGGGCTCAAGAGAGCCACAGGAGGGTCACCTAGGGGCCGCGGGAGGCCATGGCAGGTTTAGCTGGGCCCACCAGAGCAGGTAATTTATCTTTAGAAAATTACAGGAATTAGCTAAATATCTATAGATACGTAGTATATTTTATTTTTGTTAATATTTAGGTTGCTTTTCATGCAGCCATTTGATTGACTAAATGGTACACGCAGCAATGTACATATAGATTATGTGTAAAGTATGTGTAATAAGGTTGAAGAAGTGCAGCACTTCAGTTGCTTAATATTATTTACTCACTAGCGAATTGCCCGTCAAAAAATGACGGCAATGAAATTGTAAGGTAGCTAATGCTGTTTAGTGTGTAATAATGAAATATATAATACATTACTAAATGAATATACTTTACCTATTTTAAAGCATTGTGTGGAAGAGCTGTCAATGTGTTTTGATGTTGCTGCAGCATTAGTGGTGTGGAGCTGCTGTGTAAGCGTGCTGAATGTGTGCAGTGTAACACTGTGCGTGCGCGAGACCAAACCGTTAGCGTAGTCGTGTACTTCCGCATTGGCGTAAAATAGCGAGTAATGTGTGGTATACGTCTGTATCGGAATATCCGTAGGTGTTTTGTGGTGTTTTGCGAGTTTCTTGTGGTGTTTTGCGAGTTTCGAGTGCTGTAGCCTCGTTTTCGTTTTGTTCGGCGGCCATTTTTTCTCTCGCTTAGATTTTTTTTTAGTCTCTAAACTGTTTTATTTCGAGTAAAATCGAGGTGTAAGTTGTATTTTTGAGGTCCTGGGTGCTCCCTCTTGGTGTAGGTAAGGTTTTTATGTATGTGCTGTGTGTATGTATTGTGTTTTACATTTTGTAATGTTCGCGAGTTGCGTCCGAGTGTTGCGAGGCCGTAATGTGTGTGAACGTGTGTCGTATGTTGTTTGCGAGTGTCGTAATGTGTGTGTCGTGCTGTTTGGTTTGCGACGTGAAGTTTGCGAGGGTCGCAGTTGCTGGCATGGAGCGCCTTCGGCGCTCCATGCCAGCAACTGCGGCCCTCGGCCACTGCCCTCGCTTCGCGAGGGCCGCGGCTAGCGTAGCGAGCCCGCAGCGTTAGCAACAACTCGTACGCTCACAACTATATATGTGATGTACTACTACAATGTATTTTTGCATGTTTTATTTAACTTGTTATTACTATATTTATTTTATATATATATATATATAGTTATACATATAATAGTTATCAAACTGCGATTCGTCATCACGCTTGCGAGCTCCTGCGAGCCTCGGGAAGCGAGGCGAGCTGTTGCGGAATTGAAAAATAAGTACCTTAGGCAGTAATGCGAGCAGTTCAGGGATTGAAGTATGAGACTCATCTTAGCCTCCAAGCAGTTAGGAAATGCGGAACGTAGAAAAAAAATTCAGAGGCCAGAAAAATACGAAGTTTACGGCCGAACCGCGCGAAACGACAAACACGAAAAACAAAAAAACCTTACACACAGCATGTGGGGACAGCCAGGACGTCTGGAAGTGAGGTTGCAAACGAATTTAAGCTGAATATGCTGAGTTTCGGCACTCGAAAATCAGCAAGTGAGAAAAAAAATGTTGTCCGAAAAAAATGAAAACGAGGCTACACGACCCCGAACCACGCAAAACACTGACAGGCTTGTACAACTTTTACCTAGGAACGTACGAGGTACACAATACACTTTTAGAAAGGACAGAAAATGCTCGCGAGCCGTGTAGCACATAGACAATCGCCACCATTTTACAACACTAACTTGCAACTAATAATATTACGAATCTAAAATGGCACTTTACCCGACTAAACAAACTGTTTGCCCTCGCGCACGCAGCCTATTTATACTGCACACTTGCCACATTGCTGACACTTTCTCGTCAGGGCAGCAACAGTCCAACTGTACATTGTATGCTGCAGGAAAATAAAAAGAGATTGTTAGCTCTTCAGGATATTGATTGCTGGATACATTAATTAGAAATAGGTAAAGTATATTAATTAATTAATTATTATTAAAAAATATATATATAAAAAACAAAAAAACGCTAAATAGCATATTTTACACTGCCATTACTTTATGAATATATTAATGCTTTGCCCGTCCTAATACATTTATTCGTTCCTAATTAATTATTAAGGTACATTAATTTAATAATTATTAATTAGTAATGGAAAATAAGGAGCCCTATGGTAGTATTTAGATTTCTACATTGGTTCATAGAGACCCCCATAATAGAGAGTTATTTAGGTACCAGGGGTATCCATAGGTTCACCCATGGTTTTAGTCTAATTTGTTATTGTGGTCCGTAGAGATCCCATATTATATAATATTCATTGTAGGTGCCATGAAGGTCCACAGGGACCCCAATGGTTGTAGTATAGTATACCATGGGGGTTCATAGTGACCCCCATAGTATATGGGTTACTGTTAGGTGCCCAGGTAGTTTTATAGTGATTCTCATAGTTATTGTATTATATGGTAATCTGTTCTTTATAATTTAATTGAGACCTCAAGTCCGCGAGCCACCAAAGTAGCGGGTTGCACCACGTCTGCGATGAGTGCTCATTGCAGGGCGTTCATCGCGAGGCACGTATACTACATGGGGGAGAGGCTTGCAATGAGCGCAGAAGGTGATCATTGCAAAGCACTAAAGTGGCAGGTTGCCAAGGCCTGCAATGAACTGCCAAGGCGCTCATCAAGAGGCTCATAAAGTAGATGAGATGAGAGGATTGCAATGAGGGCCAAAAGGGTCTCAGAGGGGGCATTGTGTGTCAAACAACATTGCCACGATTACAATTTTATTGCCGTAATTTTTGATGAGCAAGTAGCTAGTAAACATACAGTATATTAATTGCTCAGTGGTGCTTTGTGTGAACCTCCATAGCCTCCTCATTGAGATTATTGATAAAGTAGGAACTCTTTATTCAAATAGATATCTGTCTATATATGTTATATTATTATATTACCTACTCATTTTGAAATAGTTATTTAATCTTCTAAACATATTTTTATTTTCAGGAATTGGTTTTATTTAATATTAAGAGTAATGCCTTTAATCTGAATAAATACAGTATAAGCTAAACATACAATCTTTGTGATATCTTTATTCAGTGATCCAAATCTTTAAAACACAAAAGGTAAACATGTTGGCTGAAGGTTTAAATTAAAGAAAAATATTTGACATGTAAAATATATTGTGAAACAATCTGACGAGGAAATAAAATAGAATTCATTGAAAGTCAATCTATTGTTAAATATGAAGATATTAAGGAGCTTGAAACCTGGCTTCTGGATGGAGGAAAATAATTTCTATATGTTAGTAGGGTTTTCAGGATAATTTGCATGAAGTTAATAGAGCAATTTATTTTTATATCACTTATAATAGTAGTTTGTTGGTAACGCTATGTTCAAAACTGACAAATTTGCAATTACCCTGTGGGTTGCGCATTGCAGAAACACAGGGGAGGAAGAGGGGGGTGGAGACACAGGGGAGAGATAGGGGGAGAGGCACAGTGGAAGGGAGAAAGGGAAAAGAAACACAGGGGGGAGAGGGGGAAATGAGACAGGAGTTGGAGAGGGGGAGACACAGGGGAGGGAGGGGGGGAGAGACACCGGGGAGGGAGAGGGGGAAGGAAACAAAGTGAAGGGAGAGGGGAGGAAGGCACAGGGAAGGGGGGAAGAGATACGGGAGGGAGAGGAGGGAAAAGGAGACACAGGGGAGTGGGAAGGAGAAACAGAGGAGGGGGAAGGAGTCACAGGGGAGGGAGAGGGGGGAGACACAGGGGATGGAGAGGGGGGAAAAGACACAGGGGAGAGAGAGGGAGGAAAGAGGCACAGTGGAAAGGAGAGAGGGGAAAGAAACACAGGGGAGGGAGGGTCCGCATTTGCGGAGGTGGAGGCTCAACGTCGGCTGTGTTAACACAGACACACCACACACACGACTTTTAACAAAAAAAACCCAACCTCCCAGCCAACAAAAACCCAACGAAGTCCCCGCAAATGCGGATCCTCGCAAAGCGAGGGTCCGCATTTGCGGTGGTGGGAGCATCCCAACGTTGGCTGTGTTAACACACACATACACACACACGACTTTTTAACAAAAAAAACTCAAAGGCGCCTCACACCCGCTTACACCCAGACACACACACGCAAGACTTAAAAAAACAAACAGCAAAAAGGCCCCTCACACGCTCTTAACACACATATGCACGACTTAGAAACAAATTCACTGCGTCGTACACGTAAAAGCCAACTTCGTCTCTCGCAAAAACATACGGTAGCATCGCAACAAAATACGTCTGCGTCGCAAGAAAAAACGGCCGCGAAATGACCCATTCCAAACGCCGCGCATCAAAACATCACAAACACAAGAAATAAACCCAACAAACACATAAAAAGCTTACTTACAGTAAGGGGGGGGCATCCGGCACCTGCAAAAGTTAACTTACACATCCATTTAAGTTAGAAAAAAAGAGTTTAAACTGCCGAAAATCGCCTAAGCGAGAGAAAAAATGTCCGCCAAACAAAACGAAAACGAGGCTTAAGACGTAACTACACTGCAGTAACTCGGAAGAATTAAACACATACTATGCGGAACGTACCACACTGAAATTAAACACCATTTTGAACACTACTACGCACAAAATAGCGGATGGAACGCAAATTGTAAGCTGAGGCACTTGAAAGTTTAAAAATATACTGCCTACTTTCCAGAAATTTCTACAAGGTTATTGATAGGATCAGATTAGTGAGTAATCATGTATTCTGATGTGTGTATATATTATATCTGGGTACCAAGATATAATGAGAGAAAATAATGCACAGAAGTCAGAGTGTCATCAGAATAATCTCTGAGTTTATTTGGGCGGCAGAACCTTATATAGCATAACACACGTCACAGCTAATAGCATAGTTGAAAATAGGGTTAAATACATATTTGCAAGCAAGTGTCTGTTTCTGTCTAACTCAGCAAAACAATCCTTATCTAATCCCGGCTTCCTATAGATATTTTGTCTCCTTGGTGAGATCATTAGTCTCTCTGGGCACCTCTTTTTGCAGTACCTGAATATGCAAATATTCCATGTTGTTACCTCTGCCTGAGGTGTAGATTCCAAAAGTATGTCTCCCTTCATCACACTTTTGTATAGCTGATTTTGGCTGCAGGAGGATGGCTCCACACCCCATGTCAGCTTTAAGCGTCTCTTTGTACTTTTGCACTTCATGTGATTAGGTGGGGAGTAACCCCAGTCAGCTCCTGTATTCCATAAGGCCAGTTTCCAGCTAGGACATCTCTCATTTCCATACGGAGAGGCTATACACAAGTATACTGGCGCTTTTCTCACCCTTCCACTACGTCTTCCTCCAGAAAGTCCACATCTTAGTACTTGACATAGGTCTATTTGGTTGGTTCCTATCTGCCCTTCCTTGAACACTAGGGTCACTTGGCCAGTTAAATTGACTTCCATCATGTCTCTTTTCATTCTGTGCATCCAGGCAAAACACTGACAGGCTTGTACAACTTTTACCTAGGAACGTACGAGGTACACAATACACTTTTAGAAAGGACAGAAAATGCTCGCGAGCCGTGTAGCACATAGACAATCGCCACCATTTTACAACACTAACTTGCAACTAATAATATTACGAATCTAAAATGGCACTTTACCCGACTAAACAAACTGTTTGCCCTCGCGCACGCAGCCTATTTATACTGCACACTTGCCACATTGCTGACACTTTCTCGTCAGGGCAGCAACAGTCCAACTGTACATTGTATGCTGCAGGAAAATAAAAAGAGATTGTTAGCTCTTCAGGATATTGATTGCTGGATACATTAATTAGAAATAGGTAAAGTATATTAATTAATTAATTATTATTAAAAAATATATATATAAAAAACAAAAAAAACGCTAAATAGCATATTTTACACTGCCATTACTTTATGAATATATTAATGCTTTGCCCGTCCTAATACATTTATTCGTTCCTAATTAATTATTAAGGTACATTAATTTAATAATTATTAATTAGTAATGGAAAATAAGGAGCCCTATGGTAGTATTTAGATTTCTACATTGGTTCATAGAGACCCCCATAATAGAGAGTTATTTAGGTACCAGGGGTATCCATAGGTTCACCCATGGTTTTAGTCTAATTTGTTATTGTGGTCCGTAGAGATCCCATATTATATAATATTCATTGTAGGTGCCATGAAGGTCCACAGGGACCCCAATGGTTGTAGTATAGTATACCATGGGGGTTCATAGTGACCCCCATAGTATATGGGTTACTGTTAGGTGCCCAGGTAGTTTTATAGTGATTCTCATAGTTATTGTATTATATGGTAATCTGTTCTTTATAATTTAATTGAGACCTCAAGTCCGCGAGCCACCAAAGTAGCGGGTTGCACCACGTCTGCGATGAGTGCTCATTGCAGGGCGTTCATCGCGAGGCACGTATACTACATGGGGGAGAGGCTTGCAATGAGCGCAGAAGGTGATCATTGCAAAGCACTAAAGTGGCAGGTTGCCAAGGCCTGCAATGAACTGCCAAGGCGCTCATCAAGAGGCTCATAAAGTAGATGAGATGAGAGGATTGCAATGAGGGCCAAAAGGGTCTCAGAGGGGGCATTGTGTGTCAAACAACATTGCCACGATTACAATTTTATTGCCGTAATTTTTGATGAGCAAGTAGCTAGTAAACATACAGTATATTAATTGCTCAGTGGTGCTTTGTGTGAACCTCCATAGCCTCCTCATTGAGATTATTGATAAAGTAGGAACTCTTTATTCAAATAGATATCTGTCTATATATGTTATATTATTATATTACCTACTCATTTTGAAATAGTTATTTAATCTTCTAAACATATTTTTATTTTCAGGAATTGGTTTTATTTAATATTAAGAGTAATGCCTTTAATCTGAATAAATACAGTATAAGCTAAACATACAATCTTTGTGATATCTTTATTCAGTGATCCAAATCTTTAAAACACAAAAGGTAAACATGTTGGCTGAAGGTTTAAATTAAAGAAAAATATTTGACATGTAAAATATATTGTGAAACAATCTGACGAGGAAATAAAATAGAATTCATTGAAAGTCAATCTATTGTTAAATATGAAGATATTAAGGAGCTTGAAACCTGGCTTCTGGATGGAGGAATATAATTTCTATATGTTAGTAGGGTTTTCAGGATAATTTGCATGAAGTTAATAGAGCAATTTATTTTTATATCACTTATAATAGTAGTTTGTTGGTAACGCTATGTTCAAAACTGACAAATTTGCAATTACCCTGTGGGTTGCGCATTGCAGAAACACAGGGGAGGAAGAGGGGGGTGGAGACACAGGGGAGAGATAGGGGGAGAGGCACAGTGGAAGGGAGAAAGGGAAAAGAAACACAGGGGGGAGAGGGGGAAATGAGACAGGAGTTGGAGAGGGGGAGACACAGGGGAGGGAGGGGGGGAGAGACACCGGGGAGGGAGAGGGGGAAGGAAACAAAGTGAAGGGAGAGGGGAGGAAGGCACAGGGAAGGGGGGAAGAGATACGGGAGGGAGAGGAGGGAAAAGGAGACACAGGGGAGTGGGAAGGAGAAACAGAGGAGGGGGAAGGAGTCACAGGGGAGGGAGAGGGGGGAGACACAGGGGATGGAGAGGGGGGAAAAGACACAGGGGAGAGAGAGGGAGGAAAGAGGCACAGTGGAAAGGAGAGAGGGGAAAGAAACACAGGGGAGGGAGGGTCCGCATTTGCGGAGGTGGAGGCTCAACGTCGGCTGTGTTAACACAGACACACCACACACACGACTTTTAACAAAAAAAACCCAACCTCCCAGCCAACAAAAACCCAACGAAGTCCCCGCAAATGCGGATCCTCGCAAAGCGAGGGTCCGCATTTGCGGTGGTGGGAGCATCCCAACGTTGGCTGTGTTAACACACACATACACACACACGACTTTTTAACAAAAAAAACTCAAAGGCGCCTCACACCCGCTTACACCCAGACACACACACGCAAGACTTAAAAAAACAAACAGCAAAAAGGCCCCTCACACGCTCTTAACACACATATGCACGACTTAGAAACAAATTCACTGCGTCGTACACGTAAAAGCCAACTTCGTCTCTCGCAAAAACATACGGTAGCATCGCAACAAAATACGTCTGCGTCGCAAGAAAAAACGGCCGCGAAATGACCCATTCCAAACGCCGCGCATCAAAACATCACAAACACAAGAAATAAACCCAACAAACACATAAAAAGCTTACTTACAGTAAGGGGGGGCATCCGGCACCTGCAAAAGTTAACTTACACATCCATTTAAGTTAGAAAAAAAGAGTTTAAACTGCCGAAAATCGCCTAAGCGAGAGAAAAAATGTCCGCCAAACAAAACGAAAACGAGGCTTAAGACGTAACTACACTGCAGTAACTCGGAAGAATTAAACACATACTATGCGGAACGTACCACACTGAAATTAAACACCATTTTGAACACTACTACGCACAAAATAGCGGATGGAATGCAAATTGTAAGCTGAGGCACTTGAAAGTTTAAAAATATACTGCCTACTTTCCAGAAATTTCTACAAGGTTATTGATAGGATCAGATTAGTGAGTAATCATGTATTCTGATGTGTGTATATATTATATCTGGGTACCAAGATATAATGAGAGAAAATAATGCACAGAAGTCAGAGTGTCATCAGAATAATCTCTGAGTTTATTTGGGCGGCAGAACCTTATATAGCATAACACACGTCACAGCTAATAGCATAGTTGAAAATAGGGTTAAATACATATTTGCAAGCAAGTGTCTGTTTCTGTCTAACTCAGCAAAACAATCCTTATCTAATCCCGGCTTCCTATAGATATTTTGTCTCCTTGGTGAGATCATTAGTCTCTCTGGGCACCTCTTTTTGCAGTACCTGAATATGCAAATATTCCATGTTGTTACCTCTGCCTGAGGTGTAGATTCCAAAAGTATGTCTCCCTTCATCACACTTTTGTATAGCTGATTTTGGCTGCAGGAGGATGGCTCCACACCCCATGTCAGCTTTAAGCGTCTCTTTGTACTTTTGCACTTCATGTGATTAGGTGGGGAGTAACCCCAGTCAGCTCCTGTATTCCATAAGGCCAGTTTCCAGCTAGGACATCTCTCATTTCCATACGGAGAGGCTATACACAAGTATACTGGCGCTTTTCTCACCCTTCCACTACGTCTTCCTCCAGAAAGTCCACATCTTAGTACTTGACATAGGTCTATTTGGTTGGTTCCTATCTGCCCTTCCTTGAACACTAGGGTCACTTGGCCAGTTAAATTGACTTCCATCATGTCTCTTTTCATTCTGTGCATCCAGATTTCTCTAATAGATTGAGTCTGGTTGCCTCTGGGTCTTGTTACTTCTTCCCATATGATTATGGGTGCTACTATGCAGAGAGTTATCAAGATGAGGCATGTCAGTGAGATTCTTAGGCCACACCATTTAGGTCTTTTGAACAGGTGCCCGGACATTTTCTTGGGCCTGTTGAGAACCCCAAACCCGCACCATTCGGTTCTTCACTGGGTTTGAGACGAGTTTCCCCCCCTTTGTAGCCCAGCCTGACTCGCAATGAGTCAGCTAGCAGGTTTTAGGAATCAACTGGCTCAAGCTCTGGCACTTTTACTCTCTTGCAGTGAGTCAGGTGTATCCAGGTGGCTTGTTCGGCAACTTTCAAGGCAGTGGGTGTTGACAGCAGAACTTGGTACGGTCCTTCCCACCTGGCCGATGCCCAATTTTTACGCTTGATTACTTTAATTAGGACCCACTGGCCTGGTTGTACCATGCAGGGTCCCTGCTGTTGCTGTGGATGAGAGAGAGAGAGAGAGAGAGAGAGATGGAGGTAATATCTTTCTAACTTAACATTTTTCTCATATAGTCTGCTAAGTTTTCACTCATGTTCTCTTCTTCTGAGATAAATGGTCTCAATTCTGGTAGTAGGAATGGTCTCCCATACAATATTTCAAACGGGGTTAACTTCTTCCTGCCTGGAAGCATGTGTATGTTTAGCATGACTAATAGAAAACAGTAAAGCCAATTTTTCCTTGTCACTGCCATCGTTTTCCTCAATTTATTTTTAATGGTACCATTAGTTCTCTCCACTAATCCAGCTGACTGTGGGTGGTACGCACAGTGGTTTTTTAACTCTATGTGTAATGCTTTACTCAAGTGGTCGATAATTTTGTTCACAAAATGTGTGCCGTTATCGCTATATATTTCCTCTGGTATACCAAACCTAGGAATTATTTGTGTCACTAAGGTTTTAGCCACTGTGATTGCATCAGGGTATGCACATGGTTTTGTTTCCACCCACCTAGAGTATACATCAATTATCACTAGGCAATATTTCTTCCTTTCACACTTTGTTAGTTCAATTAAATCCATACATATTGTTTGGAAGGGGTATGTTGGTTCTGGGAATGTGCCTCTTATGGGGTGATAGTTACCCTGAGGGTTGTGTTGTGCACAAACAAGGCACCCTGCACAACATTTTTAAAATAGGTGTTTAATCCATAGGCTGAAAATATTCTGCTGACCATGTCTACCATACTCCCTCTTGAGACATGACTGATGCCATGGCTCAACATAGCTGCATATCTGAATAATGATTTTAGTAAAATTGGTTTCCCTTCTGCACTCTCATAAATATTATCATGCCTTTAACCAGTATGTTTTTTCTTGTGAGGGTGCGTCTGTCTGTATTAGCTGTAGAATACTCTTGTCAATTTGGTCTACGAGATACACAGATGTGTAGCTGTGTAAGAGAAAAATGTGTATGTTTCCTGTTAGAGCCGCCTGCTTTGCAGCTGCATCTGCTCTGGCATTTCCTATTGAAATATCAGTCTTTTGTTGTGGTATGAGCCACACATTTACGTACCGCAATCTTCAAGGGCAGTTGAATGGCTTCAAGTAACTGCAAACGGAGTTGTTTATGAGTGACTTGCCTCTTGCCTGCCGGTAGATGTGGCCATGCCTCTATTCTTTCCTAATTGTGCAAATATGTGCACAGTTGAGAATGCATATTGGCTGTTGGTGTATGTTTACTTTGTCTCAGTTACCCAGTTCAGGCTTTTCCCACTCCGAGGTCATAGGGTAAGTACTCCCATTGTATTTTATCTGTCTGAGCCTCTTTTACCATCCCTCCTACCTGTACCCACCTTCCACCAGCTGGCATAGTCAGTAATAGGTGTGGCACTGTGTGTCCTGCATAGAGTAGCTGGTCTTGATTATGCAATTTTACTCCCAGCCCTGTATACCCATTTTCTGTCCAGTATATGTAATCCAAGGTTATTCTTCTATTGGTGTGTTTAAAAAATGTTTTTTCATAGTACACATCCCTCCCCGGTGTACTTTCAAATTTCATAGTGCAGTGTAATGACCCTGTGCTTTGTTTTACACTGGAAGATGGAGCTAGGTCATTAGCCATGGCTACCAAAGTGCTGGATACTTGTCCTGGCCCTTTTGACACCATGTCTAATGTGTAGAAGTAATGTGGTTCACCCATCCCCTGCACTACATTTACATCGACAGGTATGCCCTCCATGTATGCTTTCATGCCTTACTCTGTAGGAACCACTCTAATGTTGCATTTCAGCATCAGATCTCTACCCAAGAGATTTATCGGGCATCTAGGGGAGAGTATAAAAGGATGCTCAAATGTTTGGCTGTTGAACAATCTCACTGTGAGTGGACATGATATAGGTTCGCTATTTGTCTGTCCTGCTGCTGACCTAACCAGTATGTTTTGTGACGACGTGTAACTAGTCCATGTGCCATCATCGCTCAACACTGATCTACATGCTCCTGTATCGCATAAAAATGTTATCATTACCCCCTCTACATCTAGTTGAATGACTGGTTGTTCTTCTAGAGCCATTAAGAAGATACATGATTCTAAATTCAACACAACATTTATTTCTGGTAAGTTTGCATCATTATTACCATACTCATACAATTCAGATTCATGCAATTCTTGTTCAGCAAATATTTGTAAAGGAAGGGTACAACCTGGTTCTAGTTATTTGTCGGTCTGGTGGTCATCGTCATCCGCTCCCTCTTCCTCCTGGTACTTTCTGTTTCTGCAGGAACATGCTAAGTGGCCGGCCTTGCCACACACGTAACAATTTCCATAAAATTTTCCTCTGCTTCCATCTCGACCTTGTCCACCTCCTCTCCCTCCACGTTTTTGATTATTTCCACCATCACCAGAAAAGAAAGCAGAAGTTATAGGTTGCGCTTTCCCATCAACAGAAGTCATCAAATACACCTCCTTTGGTTTACTATCTTGCTTTCTCTGTTTCTTTTCTTTTGCTCTCTTACACTGCTCCTCTGCATGTTTAGCATATTCATGTTTTGTATCACAAAGTCATTTATTTCTGGATGACATCCCCTGAGAAAAGCGTTTTTTAGTTGCTGAGCATATGGTCCAGCATCATCATATGGGTTAGGACTCTCTTACCATTTCCAGAGGGGGGAGATGAGGAAGATGGATACTTTTGGTACAGCCTGATTTTGAACGCAAACTCAGGAATAACCAATCTATATGTAAAAAGACGTCTACTGGAAGGTGGTGGAAAAAGCCAGACGCTCGCAGATGAGACACAAGACCCTCTATATTGCACACTGTGGAATAAACAATCTCCAGGCCGAGATTTCCAATATGAAGCAAGACTCACTAAATTGAAGCAGGTCACCTTAAAACTAAAGACATTGTACAACAATGCAGCAGGTGATAGTGCATTTACGGTGGAGCTCCCGCAAGAAGCAGAAGCGCTCTACAAGCATTGGGATACAGAAATTCCACATGTTGCAGTATCTAAGTTTGCACTGGATGGATGGAAGACATTGGGAGCTGCATTAAAATGGTGGGAATCTGCAGAGGAAGAGGAGTTGGAAGAGGAAGGAGTGGAAAAGAAAAATCTCCACTGGCAAGCAAACAGCACTCCCAGTATACAAGCCAGAGACCCATATGCAGTCCCAGGACTCACAAATCCACCCCATGACTGCCTTCAGCAAATGGAAATGGAGACCTCACACCTTGCGAATGTAAAAGACCTTGCCCTGACAGACCCAGACATCACTCTGTATGTAGATGGATCAAGGTATGCTGATGAGAATGGAAAATATCACACAGGATACGCTGTGACTACGGAAAAAGATGTGATATGAGCCTTCTCACTACCTCCCTCCATGTCAGCACAAGAAGCAGAGTTGATTGCATTGACCAAGGCCTGTGAGATTGCGACAGGAGTCCAAGCTAACATCTATACAGACTCAAGGTATGCTCTGGGAGTGACTCAAGACTTTGGAGTAATCTGGAGAGCTAGAGGATTCATGACAGCCGCAGGCACTCCAGTGAAGCATGACAAAGCCATCCGTGAACTACTAGATGCTTTAGCACTCCCAAAGAAAGTAGCCATACTGAAGGTAAAGGCACATGGGAAGCTAAATTCAGACGAAGCACGAGGAAACCATCTAGCAGACCAGACGGCTAAGCAAGCAGCAATGACAACACAGGAAATGGAAAGGAGAGAGGTGGATGGAGAAATAAACATTTATACAATGCAGACTCTGCCAACAGATTTAAAATTGCTCAAAGAATTGCAAAAGACGGCAGGTCCAGACGAAGTGAACAAGTGAAAGGCAAAGGGACCAACTTTGAAAGATGGACTATATGTTGACAATCTGAGATTGTGTTTGCCAAGAAGCTTGTACCCAGCAACAGTACAATGGGCACAGCACACCTGTCAAAGACTCTCATGAATAACTTAATAAATAAGTATTACATGGCCCCAGGCATCACTACTCTGACAAGCACTTACTGTAAATCGTGCAGTATTTGTGCCAAGTGCAACGCAGGCCGCACTGAGAAACCACCACAGAGACATTTGGCAAAATCATTATATCCATTCCAGAGGATACAAATTGATCACATTCAGATGCCAAAGAGTGGCCGGTATGAATATGCATTAGTCATCGTGGACATGTTCTCAGGATGGCCAGAAGCCTACCCAGTTGTAAACATGACAGCAAAAACAACAGTGAAACGCTTATTAACAGAGGTCATCTGCAGATATGGGGTCCCTGAAGTGATTGAGAGTGACCAGGGACCAGCTTTTACAGCAGTACTGGCCAAAGAAATATGGACAGCCCTAGGAGTGACCCTCTCCGTTCATACGCCTTACAATCATCAAAGTAGTGGGAAGGTGGAACGTATGAATGGTACCTTGAAATCTAGGATGTTGAAAATGTCACAAGAAACTGGTATGCCATGGCCTGAAAGTCTCCCCATAGCCTTGTTCAGTGTCAGGTATAAACCTAGAGGGAAACATGCACTATCCCCTCATGAAATCTTGTTTGGGTCTGCTCCTAGACTAGGGTGCTACTCCTCAGCAGCTACAGCTAAAGTCTGATGTACTTGTTGACTATGTGATTGCACTGTCCACCGCACTGACTAAAATCCATGAACAAGTGTTCTCTTCTATTCCAGATTCGGAAGTAATCACTGGTACTCATCAACTACTTCCTGGAGATTGGGTCCTAGTTAAGAAATTTATGAGGAAAACCCCTTTGGAACCCAGATACGAAGGCCCATTCCAAGTGCTACTGATCACAGCTACATCAGTTAAGCTGGAAGGGAAGGCTACTTGGGTCCACGCATCCCATTGCAAAAAGGTTCCTCCTCCTGATGATCAGGAACCAACACAATGAGTATAATTCAGTGGTTTGTCCTGTCCCTCATGATAATTTCAAATATTGCTCAACAGGTAACCATTACAAAAGGTAAAGATGGTATTACATTTTGGTATAATTCACGTAATACACATGTTGCCACATACACCTTTGACTATTGCGACATTGTTTCTTGCCCTTCAATCCCTGAACAATGTGATATATACAAGAGAGATAAGTACATATGTCTCACTGATGAAACTGTTGGAAGACGCTGTGAAACATGGCAGGCAGTGGGATGGGGCACTGGAACACTTTGGGGGTATAGACCTCAAAGTGCCGTAGATAAAAAAGATGACCAAGGTAGATCCCTCCTCGACCGAATGACTCTAATAAAGACTGGTCGATGTCTGAATAGTGGGGTATCTGGTTCTGATATGCAATTGACTCTAACCATACAAAACCCTTGTCCCATGGATGCTGACACATATATACTGAGGACTTGGGCTAGAGGACAAGGTACTAAATTAATGGGCGAGTTTAAGATAGCAGATCTATATAAGCACCCAGACTTACCTCTGGCATTACAGATATTGATGCCAGGGCCCCAGATCATTGGAACAATGACTGCTACTGGTGACCCAACATATGAGAACACGTTAGCTACTGAGACCGGATTTTCAAACCTCAATGTATGGTTGGAATGGATGAAATACAATGTACAAGAAAGTAATAAGACCAACTGTTATGTATGTGGCCATGCTAGGCCTCGTTTAGGTACTGTTCCATTTATTATACCTTTGCAAGAAGAGACATGTTTTCTAAAATTGTTCAAAACATACAGTCACACAGATGAGTGTGAACAGTGGAGGAAAACGTACCCTGTGATGACTAGTAGTCCCCACCCAGGGAGAGGTATAACTGTGTACACTGGAAATTATACGTGTTACAGGAGAAACGTTTCTCAGGGGTTCAACTTGCAGAAGTTCCCAAGTGGGTTTTGTCACACATATAGAGATGGTTCATACACACTGCTAGTCAATCAGACCCGATCTTTAGGGGACATATATTGGTTGTGTGGAGATATGAAACTCAGGGTAAGACTGTCAGGAGTATGGCGTGGGGAATGTACCTTGGCTAAAGCCATAATGCCGTTACACATTGTTCCAACCTATTATGGTGATCCAGATATTATTCCTCAGACACAGTCCAGAAGGAAGAGACATACATCATCATCTGAACCTAGAGAAAGTTTTGATTCCCATGTGTACATAGATTCTACTGGAGTCCCAAGGGGGGTGCCCGATGAATTTAAAGCCAAGTAGCAGCAGGATTCGAGTCACTCATACCAATGATTGGTGTAAACAAGAATGTTGCCTGGATCAATTATATTTACTATAACCAGCAACGGTTTGTCAATTACACTAAGGGTGCCTTAAAAGGCATTGCAGAACTACATTGCAGGCTACATCACACATGGCCTTCCAGAACCGCATGGCATTAGACATGATCCTTGCAGAAAAAGGTGGAGTATGTAAAATGCTTCCTGACACAAGCACATGTTGTACATACATTCCTGATAATACAGGTCCAAATGGTAAGATCACACTGGCAATCCAGAAATTGGCTAATTTTGGTCAAGAATTAAAAGAAAATTCTGGCACTATAGATTATTGGGAATCCTGGTTTGGTTGGATGAATGGCTGGCAGAAAGTGTTGTTGCAAATAGGGATGGCCATCTTTATTGTCATAATCTTGTTAGCCTTCCTCTTATGTTGCATTATCCCCTGTATACGCAACTACCTTCAGAAAGCAGTGGACAAGGCTTCTCCCACCTTTATCCACCAAGATTTAGACATAGATCTGTATGGACAGAATGATGATTGTAAGACATCCCATCTTCTGATGCGGACTCTAACTGGCTCTAAGGAGAGTGTTCTGTGAGCTGAGCTACACTATACCCGAGTCCTATGGTCCCTATCCAAGCTTAGCTACACTATTAGATATTAGAGGCTTGTTAGGTTTTCCCCATGCCACATAGGTCATAGGGTAGGTGTGACGTCAGGTCATGGCAAGCCCGATCGAACGAAGATATGTACCTATGACTTACACACATGCAATGCTTTCAACATCCGGAAATAGAAGACACAAAGAATAGTGCTCTGGAAGGACCATAGTTGAGACATATATCTATTATAACAAGATATTTAGTTTTAGACACCCGATATAAGAATAGGGTGTTATACTTATAATCAGTAAGTTTTACTAATAGCTGTGAGTGTGACGAATATAATATGTCATTTTAGGGGGACTGTTATGGATTAGGATCAGTACAAAATGCATAACTGTATTCGTGCACCTACTTATATATCTTATCTTTGCAGTATTATCGTATAACCAAGTTTTACTAATAAATGCTGAATCGTTGGGAGACTCTAAGATGGAGGATTTGTCACTCCCCTGCATACAAGATGTAGGCAGCACAATTTCCGGTCTGTTAAGGATGACGAGTCTTATCACACCCTGAGCACGAGGAGGAGAACGCCATCTTCCCTTTGTCCTAAACTTCTGACCAATGAGAGGAAGACTCATCCCCCTGTGGGATGACACCTAGAGACTCCTTAATGCTTTTAACCCAATGTCTGATCAAGGTCTCATAAAAGCGGACACCTCAGAACCAATGAATTACCGAATAAACCTGATGTTTTGCTTAATTGTAACTTTTATCTGATTACTAAAAACTATATAAATGATGGCTGACGTAATAAAACTAGGAGAGAGAAAGCTGTATACCAGAACTCTGTGTTGGTGTATTATTTCTCTAAGGTGTGCACACTATATAAATATTGGTAATTTGGCCAGGGACAGATATTTCTGAAAAATACTTTGTTATTTCCCAAACACATACACTCACAAGTAATATACAGAAAGTATACAGGTTTATACAATAACCAATAAATCTGTTATCCGTGATACACCTCTCACAAACATACATACACCCGGTACAGGAATTTAAAAACATACAAAATGTTAACATGCACACACATACATATTTTCTTGCAAGAGCTCATTTGAAAGTCGGACTCATTTACCCCTTTTTCATGGTAAGCTTTCTCAATAACGTTACGTACGGAGAACTTATTTTATAGTCTTTTCCTCAGGATAATGACTCTTTTACCTCTCTGTGGGTAAGTTTCAACCCTTCTACCTATTAATAGGCTAGAAACCTAGTTGTACAACTATTTTACCTAATATCACTGTTAGGCAAGGACCTGCAGACACACACACACACATGCAAATGCAGCAGAAATTCATATACTCACTGTCAGTTCGTTGTAAGCTGTGCCTTGTCATCCCTCTGAAAAACACCTTGCCTCTGTGGTCCAACTGATCGTATATATCAGGCCTGAGATCTTTCTCAAGGTAAGGGAGTCCTCAGCGACATACGTGCACGGTAAAAGGTGTTTTACACCGTCCGAGGAATGATAAGGGAAACAACTTCCGTCTCGAAGGACCAAAATGATAGGAACAGATTAGTGAGTAATCATGTATTCTGATGTGTGTATATATTATATCTGGGTACCAAGATATAATGAGAGAAAATAATGCACAGAAGTCAGAGTGCCATCAGAATAATCTCTGAGTTTATTTGGGCGGCAGAACCTTATATAGCATAACACACGTCACAGCTAATAGCATAGTTGAAAATAGGGTTAAATACATATTTGCAAGCAAGTGTCTGTTTCTGTCTAACTCAGCAAAACAATCCTTATCTAATCCCGGCTTCCTATAGATATTTTGTCTCATTAGTTGCTGAAACAAAAGAAAGGATACAGGAAACAGATGTTTTAAGGAACTTTACCTTAAACATGTCTACAGATGACGCACTTAAACATTGTAGTAAGATACAAGAAAAAAACAAGCTGATATACTTTTTATAATCATGATATTCTTAGCTAATTATTTCATAATGAAGAAATTAAAATACTAACTGCTGCTGTTACTTCAGAAGACAATTCTTTCCTAATTTCCTACTTTACACTGTGCAAATTACAACTGAGAGGTAAGCTATAATATATTACATTTTATTATCAAGACAGGACAAAAATGAACTATGAAAATGTGATTTATGTAGTGACATGTGACACACACATTTATGTGTGTAGGCCCACAAAAAAAATAAGATTAATTTAACAAAAAAATAAATAAATACATTTAAATATCAAAAAGGGATTTATGTATAGTGACATGTGACACGCACATTTATGTGTATAGGCCCTGCAACAAAATGATCTTAAAACAAACTAATTAAACAACTACATTTAAATGGCATTAGAAAAAAAAATTGTAATATTTAAATATGAGTCATGTATACTGATATGTGACACGCACATATATGTATATCATCTATAGTCACATGTCACACACACATTTATGTGTGTTGGCCAAAACAAAAAATAAGGTTCATTTAACATTCATGTATACTGATATGTCACACGCACACAAAAAATTACATTTAACTCTGAAAATGTGCTTCATGTATGTGACATTTATTGTGGAGCCCCAAAAAAATAATGTTAATTGAAAGTAATTACAGAAGTAGATTTAAATAACATTAATTTAGTTCAATTCAATATATAACCTAAAGCTCAATCTTTCTACTTTTTTTAATATTCAAACAGACTCTGCATCAACAGCGTCACTCAAGAATTTGCACCGTGCACTGTGACCCACAATCCCTTTTAAACAACTCCAACAAAGAACAACAGGTAAGATAGAAAAATACATTACATGCTGAAAAAGACCATGCTTTGCTAAATCCAAAAGAAGAAATATACAATTAACCATTTCAATTTCTTTTTCAAACAGACACTACAAGAAGACCGGCGGATTAAGATTGCCAGGAGGAGACCCTCTGTCATTCGACACTTCAATCAAGGTAAAGTATAACAAGTACAAAAAAGAAACCAGCTATGAGCCTCATTCAATTCCGAGTTGGCCAATTGAATAGGGCTCTATATAAGCACATAACATATTTTTTATACAGAAATTTTTAGTTACTGAACTTCTCTCCAAAATCAAGGTCTTCACTAACTAAAAACTTCTGTCAAAAAATATGTTATGTGCTTATATAGAGCCCTATTCAATTGGCCAAATTGCAATATAATGAGGACCTATATATCTTTAATGGCTGAGGGCATCATTCAAATGTGATTTGGCCATTTGAATAGGGCTCTATATAAGCACAGAGCATATTTTTTTACAGAAGTTTTTAGATAGTGAAGACCTTGCTTTTGGATACAAGTTCACTAACTAAAAACTTCTGTAAAAAAAAGATGCTCTGTGCTCATATTGACCCCTATTTGATTGCCCAAAACGCTATTGAATGAGGCCCCGACAATATAACAAATGCAGCAACCAAAGGCCCTCATTCAATTGCGATTTGGCCAATTGAATAGGGCTCTAAATAAGCACATAGCATATTTTTTTAAAGATGTTTTTAGTTAGTAAAAACCTTGCTTTTGGATAGATGTTTACTAACTAAAAACTTCTTTAAAAAAATATGCTTTGTGCTTATTTAGAGCCCTATTCAATTGGCCAAATGGCAATTGAATGAGGCCCTAGGGCTCTAAATAAGCACATTTAGAGCCCTATTCAATTGGCCAAACTGAAATTAAATGAGGGCCAAAGTATGCAACATATGGTACACACTAAATAGGATTGTACAAAAAAAATACTCACAAATAGCAAAATGAATAATTCTTCTTTAATGTTTAAGAACCTTTAACAACCTATAAGCCTTAGAAAAAAAGCCTAAATAAGCATACCAAAAGTGGTACACACAAAACAGGATTGTAACAAACTCACCCAAACACATAGCAAACTAAATTCATCTTCTTCTTTAATGTTTAAGAACCTATAAGCCTTAGAAAGAAGCCTAAATAAGCATACCAAAAGTGGTGCGCACCAAACAGGATTGTAGAAAAACTCACACAAACACATAGCAAACTAAATTCATCTTCTTCTTTAATGTTTAAGAACCTATAAGCCTTAAAAAGAAGCCTAAATTAGCATACCAAAAGTGGTGCGCACCAATCAGGATTGTAGAAAAACTCACACAAACACATAGCAAACTACATTTATATTCTTATTTAATGTTTAACAACCTATAAGCCTTAGAAAAAAGCCTAAATAAGCATACCAAAATTGGTGCGCACCAAACAGGATTGTACAAAAAATCACACAAACACATAGCAAACTAAATTAATATTCTTCTTTAATGTTTAACAACCTATAAGCCTTAGAAAAAAGCCTAAATAAGCATACCAAAATTGGTGCGCACCAAACAGGATTGTAGAAAAAATCACACAAACACATAGCAAACTAAATTAATATTCTTCTTTAATGTTTAAGAACCTATAAGCCTTAGAAAGAAGCCTAAATAAGCATACCAACAGTGGTGCGCACCAAAAAGGATTGTAGAAAAACTCACACAAACACATAGCAAACTAAGTTAATATTCTAAATAAGCATACCAAAAGTGGTGCGCACCAAACAGGATTGTAGAAAAACTCACACAAACACATAGCAAACTAAATTAATCTTCTTCTTTAATATTTAAGAACCTTTAACAACCTATAAGCCTTACAAAGAAGCCTAAATAAGTATACCGAAAGTGCTGGACAGAAAATAGGATAAGGCTAAAACTATTGCAATCATATACAAAATAATTAACAAAAAAATAATTACAGTATAAAAAAATAATGTATGGAATATAAAAATACATTTTAAGTATTTTGAAAAGGTTGCACAAAAAAATGAATAGCAGAAAAATTCACCATAACACATACAATACACAAAAATAATGTCATTTTTTAGTTAATACAAATACATTGAAATCAAATAACATTTTCATTTTTATTTTACAACAGATATTGCGTCAAGACCATCGGACCAGGAGTTTCAACTGAGGACCAGACCAGCGGACGAGGACTTTCAACACAGGACCAGACCATCGGACGAGGACTTTCAACAGAGGACTACACCATCGGACGAGGACTTTCAACAGAGGACTACACCAACGGACGAGGACTTTCAACAGAGGACCAGACCATTGGACGAGGACTTTCAACACAGGACCAGACCATCGGATGAAGACTTTCAACACAGGACCAACAAAGATTCTAATTGAAATCAAACTTCAACCAAGGTACAGTATAACAAGTAAAAAAAGAGAAAAATAAATAAATATCTTTGCTCTGCATCGATGTCAACAGAAAATAAAATTTAAAAAAAAACACCAGTAACTATAACTTTAAAAAAATATAACTAACACATTTTTCATCTATCTCTTATTTGTATTTTAGGGCCAATAATCTTTAACAGTAAATACAAACTTCAATGTAGCCAGAAAAAAAAAATTGCATAGTCCAAAAAAGGCTCAAAACAGAGTTTCTATACAATTTGTCATTCTACATTTCCAGTCATAGACCCTCATTGAATTGCCATTTGAATAATTGAATAGTGCTGTAAATAAGCAAACATTGCTTTTGGATATATGTTTACTAAATAAAAACTTCTTTAAAAAAATATCTTATGGCCTTATTGACCAAATTGAAATTGATTAAGTATATAGTTCATAGTTGTGGGGACATGACTACTCAATGTCAGTTTTGTGAGGCTTATTATTTTAAACAGGGGAGACCCAGAGATGGCCAATTTATTAGTTGCTGTCAAAAAGGCAAGTTCAAACTTCCAGAAAGGAAAGAATTTCCTATCTATTTACAAAACATTATGACTGAACCTACTTTTCCAAACTACAAAATTTTTAAGACAAACATAAGATCCTACAATAGTGCCATATCATTTGCATCTATGGGGGCAACATTGGCTGCTAATGTACCAGGACATGGTCCTTACTGTTTTAGAGTCCAAGGACAAAAGTATCATCGCACTTCCCATTTACATCCAGAGGAAGGAAATCAAAGAAAATTCGCTCAACTATATGTCCTAGATACAATGGAAGCTGTTGACCAAAGTATGCAGATGGAAGAAAATAAAAAATGCTTACACAGTGTTTTTATAGAGCTAAATAACATTATGGACAACAATCCCTACAGTAAAGCTTATAAAAAAGTGGCAGAAGTAGAAAATGAACAACTACTTCATGCACAAAGACATCAGTTACCAATGCCAAAGGTTAATATGGTGCTTAAAAGAGACAGACATACTGATAAACGTTGTTATAACTCGCCAACATCAAATGAGGTTGCAATGGTGTTTCAGAATGATGAAGGAGAACCACCATTTCAAAGAGACATTAGAATATATCCCAGAAATGAGGAGCAACCCTTCATTAATATGAGTATCTTAAGTCCAAATTTAGATCCAATGACATATCCCATCTTTTTCCCACACGGAGAAGCAGGTTGGCAACCAAAATTAATACTTCCCAGTTACCCAAATGCTAAAGCCAGAATCCGAAATAATGTTTCTATGCTTGAATTTAAAGTAGCTCAAATTGCCATTCGAAATGGATTTAATCCAATTTTATGTGGTGGAAAACTAACCCAACAATGGATTATTGATTCATATTTGCAAGTTGAGGCAAATAATTTAAACTTTATAAAATATCAACAAGATAAACTACGTGTAGAACAATATTCTGGACTAATGGACTATGTTGCTGACGTGGCTACAAGCAGAGACATGACAGCTGGCAAAGCCATCATTTTACCATCTTGCTTTCAAGGATCTCCTCGAAATATGAGAGAAAGATACAATGATGCTATGGCTATTGTCACCAAATTTGGCAAACCCGATTTATTTCTGACATTTACATGTAATCCACAATGGCCAGAAATTACAAAAAATCTACTTCTTGGACAAAGTGCTTCAGATCGACCAGATTTAGTAGCCAGAGTTTTTAAGATTAAATTAAATGAATTAATACGTGACTTCACTATAAATCAGTTATTTGGCAAATGTCTTGCTTATGTATATACCATTGAATTTAAAAAAAGAGGCCTTCCACATGCACATCTTCTAATAATACTTCAAGAAAAAGATAAATTGTATACTTCAGACAAAGTGGATGCAGTCATTGTTGCTGAACTACCAGATCCAGAACTATATGGTAGACTATATGAGATTGTTACTCATCGCATGATTCATGGACCCTGTGGTGACCTTAATCCACAATCACCATGTATGGAAAATAATAAATGTTCCAAAGAATTTCCAAAATATTATAGAGACAAAACCTATGCCAATTGTGATGGATATCCACTTTATAAAAGAAGAGAAGGAGATAGTGCCATTATTCGTGGAAAAAAAGCGGACAATAGATATGTAGTACCCTAC
Source organism: Discoglossus pictus (assembly GCA_027410445.1). Classification (NCBI taxonomy): domain Eukaryota; kingdom Metazoa; phylum Chordata; class Amphibia; order Anura; family Alytidae; genus Discoglossus; species Discoglossus pictus. The sequence goes on along the minus strand of CM050169.1, from coordinate 119,367,284 downwards.
AATCCACATTTACTCATGAAGTACAACGCCCACATCAACGTAGAAGCCTGCACTTCCATCAAATCCATTAAATATGTCTACAAATATATTTACAAAGGCTACGATGCAGCTACTGTAGTCGTCAAAAGTGCAGACAACCCTGAATGTAGTGAGTTAGTACATGATGAACTTGCATCTCATGTAGATGCTTGCTATGTCAGTGCGCCAGAAGCTATGTGGCGGCTTTTAAAATTTGAAATGCATGATAGATCACATGCAGTATATAGATTAGCAGTACATTTGCCACAACGACATTTAGTCTATTTCCATGCTGGAAATTAAATGAATGCATTGTCCCAAAGTGAAGATCGTCACACTACACTAACTGCATGGTTTGAATTAAATTCCACTGATTCAGAAGCAACACAATACTTATTTATTGAAATTCCATATCACTATGTTTTTGTGAATGGATTATGGAGACCAAGAAAAAGCAAAGGCAATAAAATAATTCCAAGAATTTACAGTCAGTCCAAGAGATGTTGAACGTTTTTGCTTACGGATATTACTTTTAAATGTTCCTGGAGCACAAAGTTTTGAACACTTAAGAACTGTTAATGACATTGTATATGAATCCTTCCATTTAGCTGCAAGACATAGAAACTTACTATCTGATGATACAGAATGGGAAAGATGTTTAGAAGAAGCAGCACAATGTCAAATGCCACGACAGATGAGAGAACAATTTGCTTTTATTTGTATCTTCTCAAATGCTCCAAATGCATTAGCTTTGTGGGAGACTTTTAAAAGTAATATGGCTGAAGACTTTATGCGACGATACAATGAACCCATTGCACACTTAAAAGCGTTAATGGAAATCCAAGAAGTATTTTTAACTCATGGATTAAGTTGTGCAAGTTTTAATTTGCCTGATCCAGGTCATATAGATGACATAAACTTTGAAGACTATGACATTCAACTACAAGCAGAAAGAACAGAAGAAAGACTTGCAACTTTAAATACATTACAATTGCAAGCATTTCATGCCATTAAAAATGCAATAGATGATGACATGGTGACAGAGCGTTATTTCTATCTTGATGGACCTGGCGGATCAGAAAAAAACCTATCTGTATAATTTATTAATGAGTTCAGTAGGAGCACAAGGTCAAATAGCAATGGCGTTTGCCACTACTGGAATTGCTGCACTTTTGTTAGAAGGTGGAAGAACTGTTCATAGTGGATTTAAACTGACAGTGCCTATTTTAGAAACTTCTGTGTCAGATATTCGCATGACATCATTACAAGCAAAGAAATTGAACAAATGTAAATTAATTATAATAGATGAAGCCACAATGATGTCATGCTATGCCGTCCAATGTATTGACCGTTTGCTTCGTGAAGTCATGGATAATACTTTTCCATTTGGTGGAAAGGTAATGTTGTTAGGTGGCCATTTTAGACAAACATTACCTGTCGTTGTACATGGAAATCGAACTGACATTATCGAAACCTGTATAATGTCAAGCACACTATGGAAACATTTTACCCATCTTCAACTGCAACAAAATATGAGATCAGAAGGCCAAACTGATTTTAATGATTGGCTTATTAAAATTGGAGAAGGCAGAACAGAAAAAATACCACATTTACCTGACGACACTGTAGAGATCCCACCTCATATGATTTGTCAACAAGATATTATATTGGCTATATTTGAAGGGAGCATAAATAACGAGGAATATTCCGAGCTTGCCAACCAAGTCATACTAACGTGTAAAAATAAGGATGCATTAATCCTCAATAATGAAATCTTAAAAAAAATGAATGCACCACAAAGAAATTATCACCGTGCTGATTCTGTACTTGCTGATGACAATGAAAGTCAGGCTAACTTTTCTACTGAATTCATAAACTCACTAACTCCTTCTGGAATGCCACCACATATTTTGCAGCTAAAGAAAGGTGCAATTATCATGTTACTGCGAAATATGAACCCCAAAAAAGGCCTATGCAATGGGACAAGATTAATTGTTCAACAATTAAAGGACCATTTTATAGATGCTGAAATTTTAACTGGCACCCATAAAGGAGAGAGAGTTTTCATACCAAGAATAGATTTAGCACCAAGTGAAAGTAGTCTCCCTTTTATACTTCAAAGAAGACAATTTCCCATTATTATGGCATTTGCCATGACCATTAATAAATCACAAGGTCAAACGTTCAAATCTGTGGGTATTTTCTTGGAAGAACCAGTATTTGCACATGGTCAATTGTACGTTGCGTTGTCACGGTGCAAAAATCCACAGGCTATTAAAGTTTACATTGAAAAGAATGAAAGTCAAGGTGATTTATTAGAAGATGGACGTATTTTTACTAAAAACATTGTCTACTATGAAGTACTATGACTTTTCAGTAAAGAAACAAAACACAAGCAAAACAAATTTAAAAGCATTCAAAAATACTAAACAATAAACAATTTCAGTCATAATTTATGGAAGGACTCTTTATGGATGATTTGCCTCATAAAACACTTGCCTTGCATTATTTATACAAATTATGTTAAAATGTTAATTAACTATGTTACTGTTTCTAATGTTACAAGTTCGAAAACAATATTTTAAAGTTCTTTACTTCAACATATTACAAAGTTTATGTTAAGAGATCAACCACGTTTTAAGACAAAATGTAAATATTGTCTGTTATGTTAAGATTACTCCCTGTATTAAGGTTTATCGACAGTTCATGTGGTCAGGAAGGAATTTATTTAATTGGCTACATTTTAAAGAGCGTTTTTACTGTTTTCCTTACTCTGCATTCAATGTATATTGAAGTTAACAATTATTCGGATAGAAATTGCATGTTAAAAAACCATTGCCTCAAGTTTACAATATTTAATACTTTAAACTTAAACTGTTTTTACATTCAAATGTTAATACTTTTAATACAAAATTAGGTTAAAATATTAATTCACTATGTTACTGTTTATAATGTTTCAAGTTGTAAAAATGTTTTTTACAGTTCAAAAGTTACACATATAAGAAACTTGAAGTTTAAAAACATATTATGTCAAGTTTCTTACTTAAATATATTACAAAGTTCATGTTAAAATTGGGTACGTTTCAAGGAGGGTTTTTTACTGTTTGTTTTCCTCGGGATTAAATGTATAATATTGAAGTTAACAATTCTTCAGATAGAAATTGTATGTTAAAAAACCATTACCTCAAGTTTACAATAATGATTAGTTTAAAGTTAAACTGTTTTTACATTCAACTGTTATTACTTTTAATACAAAATTATGTTAAAAAATGTATTCACTGTGTTACTGTTTATAATGTTCAAAGTTATACAAATGTTTTGTCAAGTTCCAAAGTTACACAAATAATAAAGTTAAAGTTTCAAAAAATATACTTTCAAGTTTCTTACTTACATATATTACAAAGTTCAGGTTAAAATTGTGTACGTTTCAACAAGCCTTTTTACTGTTTGCTTTCCTCAGCATTTCATGTATATTGAAGTTAACAATTCTTCACATACAAATTGCATATTAAGAAACCATTTCCTAAACTTTACAATAATTATTAATTTCAAGTTCCACTATTCTTACATTCAAATTTTAATACAAAATGCTTTAAGAATTATTGTTCACCAAGACAACATTTTACAAAACTAAACATGTTTTAATATCACAATACAACTGTCACATATATATATATTAATAACTAAACAACTTTCCAAACAGACACATCTCATTGCTGTCATTTTTTGACGGGCAAGTCGCTAGTAGATAATATATAGGATTTAGCGTGTGCAGAGTTTGATTAGCACTGGAGCTCATCTTTTTCATGGCCAGCTGAAGTGACTGCTGTAGTGTAAGTCCAACAGTAGCAAAGAAAGCACATCTACCCTCATAGTGTCAGTATTTCTATAGGGTATGATAAATAACTAAACATTCTAATTTGCCTAGATTCTAATCAACCCAAATGCTTTCTATTTTAGTTTTTTGGCAACTTGATGTGTAATAACAAAACATTAGAAAGTTTGCCTGAGGTTACATAACAACACACAATGGTTTTGTAGATATTTTACTTGAGTTTCATGTTTAACAATGCAGAAGAGAATATAATTAAAGTATTTGCTATTTAAAATCTAAGGATTGACTCTCACTATCTATGTTAGGGGTTACCGTAGATCCTGTTAACATGCCAACGCCATGCATTTTGTGATTAGATTACCATTTATATTTACATCTTGGTTACATGGATACATAATAATTGAGGTTGAAAGAAGACTTTTAATCCATAAAGTTCAACCTTTTTAGATTTCTTCTGATCTTGTAATATGTGGATTAATTAATTCAGAGTAATTCTAACAAACAAACAAAAATATTTCTGACCCCAGATATTGGCAATTGGATTTCTCCCTGGGTCAATACTCCTCTAGTTATCCAGGATATCCCTGAATGTAATTTTTCTTAAAAAAATATATGCAACCCTATATAAAGTTATCTATAGAATCTGGTGTCACCATCTCCTTTGATAGATAATTCCACAGTTTACTGTGAAGAACCAGTTTCTTTCCTTAAGGTGGAATATTCCTAACCTCAAGGGATGTCTTCTTCTCAGATGCAAACCTCTTTGCACAAATAAATTCCCTGACAAAAGCATTATATTGACATTGACCCTGGATGTATTTGAATAAGGTAATCATATCCCCTCTTAGGCATCATTTTTTTGAGAAAATATGTTTAATTTGGTACGTTTTTCTTCATAGCTTAGTCCACCCATCCCCCTTACTAGTTTTGTTGCCCTGTTCTGTACTTTTTCCAGCTCTAAAATGTTCTTTTTATGAAGTAGTGCCCAAAATTGTACTCCATGTTCCAAATGAGGTTGTTCTAGGGATCTACCATTTAGTTGCCCATTCTTATAATTTATTGAACTTCCTTTGGAAGAAAAGTAAATCATTTTCTGATTTGACTACCTTGCACAACTGTCATCAGCAAAAATGTAGACAGTATGTCATGATCCCCAGGCCTCATGGACTTTTTTGATCAGACAACGGACATTTATAGACACTAGCCACATGGCCAGCTGAGCCAAAAGTGATGTTAAAGGTCATAAGGATATTTTAAAAGGTTATGACAGTTGGGGATGTGCTATGTTGGACCCCTACAACCCATTTTCACCAAGCTATTGGAACCTAGGAAGGCTTTGGGTAACTTTTATTTTAACTGTTATTTTATGTGTTGAGTGTGTTTTGGGGGTTAACTATTACAGTGGGCTAATAAAAATATTTTGGCGGTAATATCACTTTAAGGGTAACCAGTAGTCGCCTTCAGTAGCCAACCGTGATACCCAGGGCCGGGCTAGGTTTCTGGCTGGGATCAAACTCACAGTAAGCGCTAAACTAAGCTCCATAGACTTGGTACTTGAGAAATGGTACTTTGGTACTTGAGAAATGTACCAAAGTGATTGCGCTATCAAGTCTAATTATCTAGGCTGATCAGATAGGTATTGGGTATATCCATCTGACAGTTCGCCAAAGTGCATTGAGCCCTAAGAAAAGCCTTTCCCCACTTACTGGACCTCCTGGGCCGGCTAGCCAGTTTAATACCGTCCATTACGGTCACCCAAGTAGTGGGTAATCCCCTCCTCAAGATTCTAACACTATCTACCCAAGATTAAAGGGTATCATGTGGGTGGGCACCCAACCCTTTGCCCTCTCCCAGACACTCCAGAGCTCACAATACATAATCCATCCCTACTGTGCCCAGATCCTGAACGGAGGGAGCTGATAGCTGACAACGAAGACTGCTCAACATCTAACTAAGGAAGTAGACAGACTGGCACCTGTGCTCGATGGAAGTCTTAGCCCACATAGGGCAATTAGAAAATCCCAAGTTGATACGTTGTAATTGTATTAGGGCAATCGTTCTTTGATGCATTGCACGAAAAATTGTATAAAAAGTGATGAACTGACCAATAAATGGTATGTGCTGATTGGGACATATATGCACGGTGTCTTTCATTTTGAGGGAATTATTTTTTTTTATTTAAAATTAATTCCTGCAACTTGTCCTTAAGCTCTTTAGCTTGGCCTAGAAGTTGCAATATGTGCTAGCATCCAGTTATGCTGTCCTGTGTGAGGATATGGAAGCTGTACAATCTGTGGGTAGGATTGGTCTCCTTGGCCTTTTCATGCCAAGAGTCGGTGGTGACACAGTAATTTTCAGTCCTACTTCTTGCTCTTTTGGAGGGAAAGTATGTTAAAAAGGAGAGGACCTAATACAGAACGTTGAGGAAACCCACTTAATATAGTAGACCAATCAAACAAAGTTCCAGTCACAATAACCCTTTGCTTCCTGTCTTTTACCCAATTCTCAATCCATGAGTAGATATTTACAGCAAGTTCTGTATCTCTTAATTTGCACAATAATCTCCCACGTGGCACTGTATCAAAAGCAAAAAGACTACATGTACTGAGTTGCCTTGATCCAAGTTCCTACTTACCTTATAATAGAAGCTAATTAAATTTGTTTGACATGACCTATCCCTCATAAATCCGTGCTGACTCCAATTGGATATTTTCCTATATAAAATCTTATTAACCGCTCTAAAAGCTTCCTCACTACAGATGTGAGGCTCACTGGTCTATAATTCCCCGGATTTGCTCTTGCTCCTTTCTTAAATATAGGTATCACATCTGCTTTTCTCCAGTCATCTGGTACCAATCATGTGGTGAGTGAGTCTTGAAAATTAGATATAATGGTTATTATAATTTAATATAATAATAATAAAAATAATAATATCACATATACAGTATAGTGGTCATCAGTGCGGGTTGTCAAAAGTTGTTGCTAACGCTGCGAAGTGAGGGGCCACATTTGCGGATGTGGAGACTCCCACCGCGACCGCAAAATTTACAGACTTAGTATCCGGACTAACGACCTCGCAAAAATACGACATTAGAGCCTGAAACCCGCGCACAAGAAAACATTCAAACCACACAAAATACACACAACAAACACATAAAAAGCTTATCCACAGCAAGGGGGTAGGGGGGGTACCCAGCACCTCTAAAAGTGAAGTTACACCTGAATTTAAGTCAAAATTCAAGAGTTTAGACGCCCGAAAATCTCCTAAGCGAGAGAAAAAACCCGAAAACGAGGCTACAGGACCCTAAACACGCAAAACGAAAAAGCCGTAGGAGGTGCAAGAACAAAGACGCAAAATCAGCCACAGCTGCGTACCACAAACATTAGGCGCCATTTTACAACACTAACTTAGACAATGCGGAAGTACACAGCAACCCTAGCGGATTTTCCTTGCGCACACACACTATTTACACTATACACTGCACACATTGCTGACACTTACACAGCAGCTCCACAGCAGTCAAAACACACATTGTATGCTGCAGCAACATGAAAACAGATTGTCAGCTCTTCAGCATAATGATTCCTGGATATATTACTTCGAAATAGGTAAAGTATATTCCTTTATTAATGTATTATTTATTTAATTACCATACACCAAACAGCATAGCTCACTTACAATTTCATTGCCGTCATTTTTTGACGGGCAATATTCTAGTTATATTATAATGGCTATAACAGAACCTAGTTCTCTCAGTACACTTGGATGTATTCCATCAAGGCCTAATGCTTTTTTAACATTTATTTTTTCCAGCCTCTTTTGGATTTCTTCCTGCGTTAACCAATTATTTGGAGAAGGTAGTTTCACCCCATTATATTGCAGTGTCCCAACCACTGGTACCTCCCTTGTGTATACGGAAGAAAATAACATACTCAGGTCATCTGCCTTTTCCTGGTCACTAATTATCAGATGTCCTGTTTCACATTGTAATCTCCCTTTAGTTTATTTCCTATTCTTCTTTCCAATAATATATTATAATATATTTAAAAAGGGGTTACTCTTAGTCTCCTTTGCCATTAACTTTTCATTTTCTATTTTAGCCAGTCTAATAGCCCTTTTGCAAGCCTGTTTTCCTTGTAGGGAAAGCAGTCTCTGTTCTTCTTTCTTGCATAATTTAAATGCCTTGTTCTTACTCCTTATCTTGATCTTTAAATTATTGTTAAGCTACAAAGAATGCTATTTAATCCTTTTGCTTTTATTTCCATATGGTATATGCTGATATGTATACTTAAGTAAGGCTTTAAATGTTTTCTTTTAGTCATTTTTACCTTTCTGTTATTTGTCACAGCCTATACTTTGTTTTGCTGCCCTTAGACCATTACAAAGTTGCCCATTTAAAATTAAGAGTTATTGTTGGCCCCTTATAACTTTGTTTTTTTAATTGTACCTCAAATCAGACTGTGTTGTGATCACTGTTCCCAAGGGGTTCCCCTATTTCAACTTTTGGATTTAGTTATCACAAATTATATTGACATAATATCAAGATAGCCTTATTTCTAGTAGGTTCTTGTATAACCTGGGCCAGATAATGATCCCTGAGTGTACTCACGAACCTGCTCCCCTTAGCTGAACTGCTGGTCTCATTTATCCAGTTTATTTCAGGGTAGTTAAAATCTCCCATTATTAGAACTTGCCCATGCGTAACTGCATTTCCAATCTGTAACAATAATTGCAGTTCAAATATTTGGGGAATTTTAGCATATTTCTAACAATATTATTGTAGGATTTGTTCATGGATTTGTTTAACTCAACCCACAAGATTTCAACATTACTTCTAGTTCCAGCATAAATATCTTCACTGACTATAGGCTTTAAATCGGGCTTAACATGAAGACAAATCCCTCCTCCTTTTCTACAATTGCCCCTATCTTTCCTAAAAAGGTTATAATCACCCAGCAGTCCAGACATGAGATTCATCCCACCATGTTTCAATAATACCTATCAAATCCAATTTTTAACTTACTGTTAATAATTCTAACTCGCCCATTTTCCCTGCAAGCTTCTTGCATTAGCCAACATACCCCTTATGTTGCACTGATTCTGCAGATTTGAAATGCTTGGGTTACTTATCAAGACCTCTCTATTGACTATACTAAACCTCACCTCTCCTCTTCCCCCATGAATAGTTAATTCATCCCTTACACTCTTACATATCAGTGTCTTGACTCTTCCTGCATCCTGTTCCACAGGACTACATATCCCATGATTTGTTGGTGAACCAACTGTATTTAGAAGCTGAACAATTTATAGCTTCCTTTGATTGACCAAAACAAAATATGAATTTTATGCTAAGTTTAGCAGGGATTTCAAGAGGCGTTAACTCTGAAAATCCCCTGCCTGCAAACTCAAGAAATGTAGCAAACATCAGGGTGAGTTGGTTAATGTTTATTTTGGTATTTTGCATGCAGAAAATTGTTTTCATACACTACTGATTCTCCTCTATCAGATGCATTCATTATCAAGGAAACGTAGATATTCCTTTAAAGTGCAATCTATCACTGCTACAGAGATTGTCCCCAAGATAAAAGTCAGACCGGTTCTTGGAAGTCCTTGCCCTAAGCTCGTTTCCTAGTTCCATAAAATTATTTTGTACGACACTCCATCTTCCGCTTACTTTGTCATATATACCAAAAGTGCTGTTTTTTCAGCCCCTCCCAATAGTTTATCTACCTGATCCACAACATGCCGACCCAAGCAGCTTTGAGACAGAAAACTGTTTGATTGCTGGGATCTAAGTGACAAATCACCCTGTCTACCTTCTTAATAATAGAGTCCCCTACCACTAAGTTCTGTCTGTGGCTCTGCCTAATCTGCCCTCCCTCTGCTCCAGTAGAACTGGTCACAAGGTTATTAGAGAGAAGAGCTTTATCTGATATTGCCATTCCTGAATGGACACCCCCAACAGTTGCACTCAATCTGGCAAATCTGTTGGTGTTTGCCAACTCAGAACTGGCCTGCCTCCTTCTCCTTTTCCCACTTATATGATAAACTGTAACCCAACTACCTCCCTGGACATCCTCACTAGCTCCAGCTCCACCCTCCATGCTAGGCCCAGCTAAACTGTGCTCAGTGAGCACCAACTCCCTTTCCAGTGTAGCAATATCAGCTAGTGCAGCAATTATGCTCAAATTTTCCAAATTGAGCTTCAAAAGAGGCAACATGATCACACCTGTTAAGTGCATCAATAAAATAGCAAATACAACTTTATTTTTGTAGCCTTTTCTCTTTTCTTTTCTCATGAAAAAATATATATTTTAGAAAACGTTGAGTCTGATTAAGAACATAATTAAGCAGGAAGAAAGGCATAAAGTTATTAATAGACATTCATTTTGATGCCTCTGCCGGACATTGGAGGAATCCGTAAAAACATTTATGGAAATTGTAGGTGTATGATAGGAACCTTTACATATCAGCTATGATTACATCTATTGATGCGACTTCCTGCTTGTGGGCTTGAGATTGGGAAGCGGCATGGTGTCAATTTTTTATCCGGTTATCAGTGGAAAGGGTGGGGAGGAGGGAACAGGCATATATCCAGAGTTTTTGTTGGATAACAACAAACATACACCCTCCCTCATGATCTCATCTCTCAGGTAGTGATGTCATACACACAAAATGTAATCCTGTAAAATGATTTTTTTTACACAGCTGTTAAAGTTGTTAGTTTGGCAAATACTTGACAAGCAAGTGTCTTTTCTTGTTCAACTGCAGTGGTGCTTTAATCTTATAGAAGAGAAGACTTGAGTCTCATATGTCTATCATACCAACAGATAACCCACTGATGTCTACATTAAAATTGTAATCATTGCTAAGGCTGCACTCAGAGCTTGCCAGTGCCTCTTAAAGTTTACTTGGAATATGTTGTTCTTGAGACACAAAAACTCCATGGAATCCATAAGGAATTTGTACAGGAACTTCTGCTCTACCCATCTCTGTAAAGGTTTTAGCATCTAAAACAAGGAGAAACGTGTTTTTGTCCTAAAAAAAAAAGAAGTTGCAATAAGTTGCATGTTAAAGTAGTTTCTTATTTAACCTTTTCTATAAGTACAATTAGTTTGAAATCAAATGTGAGACCTGGTTTGTCTCTTTTAATCCTAGAAAGTGTGATAAAAAGGTGCCATGGAACAGCATCTACAGTTATTGGCTCCTTTCTTAAAATATTATGTCTAAATAATAACCAGCCTTATCGTTTCCATAAAATGTGACCATTACCAATAAAATTAAGAATATCCTAGGTTAATAAGACTTGTATTAACCATTTATGCGCAATTATTTAGCAGACTTTTGTAGTACCCCAGAAGCCTGGACAAATTTTCAATGTTTTTAATTTGCATCTGTGAAGGTATTGCACATGTGTAAACTATATTGTTTTTTTTCAGAGTAAGTTCAACTGCCATCGTGAAATACACATTTTGGTGCCTCAAATGCTAAACCTGTTTCTAGGTATATTTGACCTGCTCTTTCCAAAAATGGCACCAGTTTTAAGCTCCAGTTTTTGAGATACAGAACATATGCCATTACCACTTTGTGGTTTATGATACAAACTTTCCAGTCATTCGACACACAAGAAGCTCCCTTTGTAAGACTTCCGAGAGTGGGTACTGCCAGGACAATCCGGCAGAAGATTCCAACAATAGTTTGCCACCATGAGTGCATCCCATCTTCCTTGGTATTTGGCTTCCATTGTTTTTATGTCTTGGTGAAATCTTACACTTCGCTTAAGTCACCAAGGTTCTCTAGAATGCGATCTAAGTGACTGTGCAGATAATGGGCTTTAACAGCCAAGCGTGTTTAAATGAAAGAGCATATCCTCTACTATTTGTGTGTAGTTGGCTGCCTTCTTGTTGCCAAGAAAGTGTTTCACAAGAAGAACAAATAAAGACCAGGCACATGATTCAATTTCATTAATTGATGCTATGAAACGTGGGTCAATTATAAGCTGCCTGATCTGTGGACAATACAACTATTCCGTTTTCAGTTTTCAGTTTTTCCATGGTAAGTCCAGGAAACGTATGTATTAAATGTATGAATAGTCATTATTCAAAGCCTTTACAAATTGTTTAATCAGGCCTAGCTTTATATGTAGCAGTATGGCAGTATGATTCATCAGGCCTAGCCGTATATGTAATGGTGGCAGTATGATTCTTCAGGTCTAGCATTATATGTAGTGGTGGCAGTATGATTCGTCAGACCTAGCTTTATATGTAGTGGTGGCAGTATGATTCATCAGGTCTAGCTTTATATGTAGTGGTGGCAGTATGATTCATCAGGTCTAGCTTTATATGTAGAGGTGGCAGTATGATTCATCAGGTCTAGCTTTATATGTAGTGGTGGCAGTATGATTCGTCAGACCTAGCTTTATATGTAGTGGTGGCAGAATGATTCATCAGGCCTAGCTTTTTATGTAGTGGTGGCAGTATGAATTCTCAGGCCTAGCTTTATTTTTAGTGGTGACAGTAAGATTCTTCAGGCCTAGCTTTATATGTAGTGGTGGTAGTATGCTTTGTCGGGCCTAGCTATGTATGTGGTGGTGGCAGTATGAGTCTTCAGTCCTAGCTTTATATGTAGTGGTGGCAGTATGATTCTTCAGGCCTAGCTATATATGTAGTGGTGGCAGTATGATTCATCAGGCCTATCTTTATATGTAGTGGTGGCAGTATGCTTCACCAGGCCTAGCTTTATATGCAGTGTTGGCATTATGATTCTTCAGGCCTAGCTTTATATGTAGTGGTGGCAGTGTGCTTCTTCAGGCCTAGCTTTATATGTAGTGGTGGCAGTGTGCTTCTTCAGGCCTAGCTTTATATGTAGTGGTGGCAGTATGCTTCATCAGGCCTAGCTTTATATGCAATGGTGGCAGTATGATTCGTCAGGCCAAGCTTTATATGTAGTGGTGGCAGTAGGATTCTTCAGGCCTAGCTTTATATGTAGTGGTGGCAGTATGATTCGTCAGGCCAAGCTTTATATGTAGTGGTGGCTGTATGATTCGTCAGGCCAAGCTTTATATGTAGTGGTGGCAGTAGGATTCTTCAGGCCTAGCTTTATAAGTAGTGGTGGCAGTATGATTAATCAGGCCTAGCTTTATTTTTAGTGGTGACAGTAAGATTCTTCAGGACTAGCTTTATATGTAATGGTGGCAGTGTGCTTCTTCAGGCCTAGCTTTATATGTAGTGGTGGCAGTATGCTTCATCAGGCCTAGCTTTACAGTATATGTAGTGGTGGCAGTATGCTTCATTGGGCCTAGCTTTATATGTAGTGGTGGCAGTATGCTTCATCAGGCCTAGCTTTATATGTAGTGGTGGCAGTATGCTTCATTGGGCCTAGCTTTGTATGTAGTGGTGGCAGTAGGATTCTTCAGGCCAAGCTTTATATGTAGTGGTGGCAGTATGTTTCATCAGGCCTAGCTTTATAGGTAGTGGTGGCAGTATGAATCATCAGGCCTAGCTTTATATGTAGTGATGGCAGTATGATTCCTCAGGCCTAGCTTTATATGTAGTGGTGGCAGTATGATTCTTTAGGCCTAGCTTTATATCTAGTGGTGGCAGTATGATTCATCAGGCCTAGCTTTATATGTAGTGGTGGCAGTATGATTCATCAGGCCTAGCTTTATATGTACTGGTGGCCTTATGATTCTTCAGGCCTATCTTTATATTTAGTGGTGGTAGTATGTTTCATCAGGCCTATCTTTATATGTAGTGGTGGCAGTATGAATCATCAGGACTATCTTTATATGTAGTGATGGCAGTATGATTCATCAGGCCTAGCTTTGTATGTAGTGGTGGCAGTATGATTCATCGGGCCTATCTTTATATGTAGTGGTGGCAGTATGTTTCATCAGGCCTAGCATTATATGTAGTGGCGGCAGTATGATTCATCGGGCTTAGCTTTATATGTAGTGGTGGCAGTATGAGTCTTCAGTCCTAGCTTTATATGTAGTGGTGGCAGTATGATTCATCAGGCCTAGCTTTATATGTAGTGGTGGCAGTATGAGTCTTCAGTCCTAGCTTTATATGTAGAGGTGGCAATATGCTTCATCAGGCCTAGCATTATATGTAGTGGCGGCAGTATGAGTCTTCAGTCCTAGCTTTATATGTAGTGGTGGCAGTATGTTTCATCAGGCTTAGCATTATATGTAGTGGTGGCAGTATGTTTCATCAGGCCTAGCATTATATGTAGTGGCGGCAGTATGATTCATCAGGCTTAGCATTATATGTAGTGGTGGCAGTATGTTTCATCAGGCCTAGCATTATATGTAGTGGCGACAGTATGATTCATCAGGCCTAGCATTATATGTAGTGGCGGCAGTATGAGTCTTCAGTCCTAGCTTTATATGTAGTGGTGGCAGTATGTTTCATCAGGCCTAGGATTATATGTAGTGGCGACAGTATGATTCATCAGGCCTAGCATTATATGTAGTGGCGGCAGTATGATTCATCAGGCCTAGCTTTATATGTAGTGGTGGCAGTATGATTCGTCAGTCCTAGCTTTATATGTAGTGGTGGCAGTATGAGTCTTCAGGCCTAGCGTTATATCTAGTCGTGGCAGTATGATTCTCTCTCATGCTACCAAAGGTTTCTTAATTGCATTTTATCCTCCAACTAACCTATATTTCCTCAGAGGCCAATCTTTTATTGCCCAACGTTCTTGTTTGGCTCTACTATCCCATATCTAGATCTAAGAAACTACAGGTGATGTGGTCAATCCAATGCAATTTTCTGAATCTGTGCCCCCAATAATCCCAGGAACAGGCCTAGAAACCAAGGGCCTCATTCTATTAGCGGCTGCAGCCGTTGCGGGGCCGCAAGCTATTCGGCCATTCTATTCCCTTACGGCCGGAGGCTCCGGCAGGCTTGCGGCGGGTGCCTTGCTATCTCTTGCGGCCGCTCGGGCCAGAGGAAAGCCTTTGATCTAAAACGGCCGCAAGAGTTTCGGCCGTAAGAAGTTCCTATTTGCAATTCAATTGCTCCGGGAAACCTCTCTGCAAGGCTAAAAACGAGCCACAGCTTACTTGCAGGAAAGAGGTCTCGCTAGCACCAATTAAGCACATAAAATAGCTCAAATAAAGCCATCCTGCACTTTGAAAAGACTATAAAGGGATTTTAGGTGTTAGAAAAAATAGCACATAATTATCCTATACTCAAATCCGTAAAATATTTTATTTTTAATATCCGTAAAATATCCATGTAAAAAGTCCAGAGTGCTTGGAGCACCTCAGATCCGCCCACGCCGCAGCCGGAAAATAAACAGTTAATTTGAACTCGGGTTTGGGCTGATGTGCAAGCTTGAGAGTGGGTTACTTTTAATCCTCATGTCCCCCAATATGATCCCTAGCATTTACAGAGCTGTACAGTGCAGGCTTGAATTTATTTTTGCGTTTTTAGATTTCTGCGCTTACGGACGGTTCCAAGATATGCGGCCGGCCGTAAGATGAGATCCTTGCGGGGCCGTATAATAGAATCGCGAGTTAACAGAACCCCCGCAAGGAATCGCAGCCTTACGGCCGATTTACGGCCGCTAATAGAATGAGGCCCCAAGACACCAAGTTGTTGGTCTGTGTTATATTTGCACAAAGTAAAAACATAGTAAAACTTGTAAACATTTTTTTTTTTTAAAGTATGTATTATTTTTAATCTAGTACCATGTATCACTAATAAAATATTATTGTATTGAGTATTGTACAGTATATATAATTATTTGTCAGCAACAGAGACCAGAAAATATAGCATAATGATGTTCTCAACTTCTAAACCAAAAATACACATCCATTGTTTTAACAACCTAAAATAATCAATAACATAATAATAAGAT
This sequence comes from Discoglossus pictus, assembly GCA_027410445.1. Classification (NCBI taxonomy): domain Eukaryota; kingdom Metazoa; phylum Chordata; class Amphibia; order Anura; family Alytidae; genus Discoglossus; species Discoglossus pictus. The sequence goes on along the minus strand of CM050169.1, from coordinate 119,351,565 downwards.
CACCCCTTGGAGAAATAAAAAAAACTGTCTGGCAGGCCCTACTGAAGAAAAATGTTCACTAATGTTTGTTAAAATTAGTGTTGTTTTCAAACTTGCCAAAAACATATAGGAATTTGGCTCCACTGACGAGTTCCGATCAAGTCCTAAATTGTACGTCACGGCTTTCCGGTTTCTCCTGTTCAGGGTACAATTGCCTGGTATTTCAGGGATGGATCACTCTATTGGGTGAGACCAGACTGACGTACTAAAGGATATTTTCAAAATGAAGGGCACACGTGAGATAAAAGAGGCTGCTCTCAGCGGGGGGTATTATTTTCAGAGAACTAACCTATTATGGTTAGTTTGTCCTCGGATTGTTTTTTGTGTAAAAAAAAATACCTTTGGTCCAGCAGCAGAATTGTATGATCATGGAAAAATATACACAAACTTATATTTTGCAACTTTCATATGCAGGTATATTTGACTGCTTCTGTCTCTTACTTTTTCAGATGGGTGTGTCCTCGTAAACTAATAAACTTCCATGTGGCCCTGGTGAGAGCACTGGTAGATGTAACTGCCACATTCTCATTGTGTAAACAGACACTTCATCTGTATTCAGAGTCTCTTCAACCTCAGGAAGTTAGTCTGCTGAAGCCAAAATGGCATATTCCACAGCAGCATAGTTACATATAAAGGTAATAAATTAGACGCCATGTGTTTTTTTCACCTTATAAAAATGTTGTAGTTCTTAAAAATAGTAAATTTTAAAAATATGACCAGAGTGTCCTTTACTGATATAATATTTGGTAGACATACCTGGCGAGGAGTGACCATAACAGAAAGAATCACCCCATCATCCTCCTCGCTGCCTCCGGGACTGGGAATGAATACTGGTTCTGAGGGATAAAAACCATCTTCTTGCCAAATCTGTGGGGTGGACAAAATAACTTTCAGCATAAATTATAAACTAGTCACATGTGAACCTGAAATTGACCTCATTTCTACCAAGCAAATACACATATACATAGGCAAGTCACAAAATCAACAGTTCAAATAACTAAATACTAAGCTAAAAAGGGCCCTTGGGGAGAGAAGATGTGCTTTGTAGCATACAGAGAGGCTGAAAAAGCATGTGTAAATAAGTGTTTTCCTTTTTAAAATTGCTGTGAAACTTAGTGAGTTAAAAACTTTCGTAGTTAGGGGTATTCAATCCTCCCCTGAATTTGCTTTATATATAATGAGCTTTAGTGACATTAATTAGAACTAGCTGTTCAGGTTGAGTATGATTACTTTTCTTATATTAGTTATATTGTTCTTTTATAACCAGCTAATGAAGAGATGGTGTAGTGGTTAAAACTGTTTTTTTTTTCAATAATAATCTATATTTATGTTGCAGAATAAAAGTATATGAATTGTAAAGGTGTGGTATGAGACAGACAGGGTGGTGTAATATGTTTAAACAAAATAAAAATACTAAAGTAACAACAACAAAAAAAGAGGAAAAACGTGGTTCCAAGTTCACAATCACAGTTGTTTTAACCACGGTGTCATCTCTATACCCCTTCTGTATCACTACCTTTACGTGGTGAAAGGGCTTGTATATCTCAATTAAGCTGTGAGCTATACCATGTAGGGTCACCCAAGATGGGCAGGTCATAGCAGAGAGGTCAGACAAATCCCGGTCCACTGAAGAAACAACAACAATCATCTCTGTGCATGAAAAGTGAGAAAAGGGGAGTGTCTTGTGGGACGGCTCCAGGGGCTATACAAGTAATAAGTAAAAGTGACAGCATTGAGAATGTAAGTACATTCTTTATCAGTTTTGCACAGTTTTCCATTATGATTTCCATGCTTTTTTTAATGGACTACTATTCATTTACCAAAATTATATATAGGTTTAAAATGTTGAGTCTAACTAAGATCAGAATTAGGTAGGAAAAAAGTCATAAAGCTATTTTTTTATTAGAAAAAATGAAAATGTGATGCATTTAATGGGCCCTGGATGAATTAATGATACATACGTGGAAGTTGTGTGTGTGAAAGAGGTTTTTAAATCTCTAGAGAACTGTGGTTGCATCTATTGATACAACTTCCTACTTCTGGGCCGGTGAGGGTAGAGGGTGTGGTGTCAATATTTGTCTTACCCAGATAAATACAAAATGCTCTGTATCCCTTTCTCACCTACCTCTCCCTCTACTGATAACTACAAACACACAACTTCATAACCTAGATCTCAGGAAGTGATTTAACAAACACAAAATGGATACCTGTACGCAACACAGTCTTCAAAAATGTAGACTTTCCACCAAAATGTTTATATGTCTACGTGTTACACAGCTGTTCATTTTGTTAGTTTGGTGCATACTTGGCAAACAAGTGTCTTTTTTCTTGAATGACAGTGGTTTTTTATAGGACCACTTAAAGGGATATGGAGGGTTTATGTAATATGCCTCTGTATTAACTTACTTTTAGGTACTTTGTTTAATTAAGAAGTGCTTAAAATCTCAGTTTGTATTGCCTAAAATCAAACAAATAGTCCCTTATAAATCTGCCCCCTGCAGCATATGCAAAGAACAACATGCCAACGTCCAGTTCATTTCTAGAAAGCTTTACTTTAATTAATACAAAATAAAAACAATTTGTTCAAAAATGGAGAGTTTAAGCAGAAACCACCATTGTCGTACCAACACCTAGATTTTATTGTGTGGATTAAATGTGGGTACTAGAATAAAACTATATTACCTTTGGCTTCTTGGTTTCAATGTTCATTTTGACCAAGCAACTCCCGATGATATGTTGTAATCCACATCCATAAAAGTATCTGTATCTCCTTGTGTTGTACATGGAGTAGTTGATATTTGGAAATTCTAACCCTCCCAGTTGTTCCAGCTCCTGGTCATAGAGATTCTCAGGAGTACACCACACCTATGGTACAAATACAATTGTGTGTTCATTTTATAAAAGCAACAAATTGCTGTAGTACTTTGCATTATAATAATAATATATTTTGAAAGTACCTTGACCTAATGCCTAACATCATGTTTCAAATATTACTGCAGTTTTGTGTTTTTTTGGATACAAGTTCAGTGATAGAAAACTAAGAAAACTTAAACTGAAGTGATGTGGAAAATCTGAAGGTGTCAGATCTTACCTCGAATATTGTATCCTGCTTTAGAGACCATCAGAGTTATTAAATTCCGATTCAATAAAATTAAAAGGGCTCTATTTAAGCACACAGCATATTTTTTTTACAAAAGTTTTTAGTTAGTGAACTTCTATCCAAAAGCAAGGACTTCACTAACTAAAAACTTTTGTAAAAAAAATATGCTATGTGCTTAAATAGAGCCCTTTTAAATTTATCGAATCAGAATTTAATAAGGCTGTATATTTATATATATATATATATATATATATATATATATATATATATATATATATATATATATACACACACGTTTTATTACACAGCACCTACCTTCCCATCAGCTCCTTTCACAGTAGTGGCCGTTGTATAACTTAAAGGATTCAAGTTAACATCTATCTCAGTGTCGGAGTCAATATTCAGAGGTAGAACAAACCTACGAGGGAAAGGCCTTGAGATTGCATTGTAGAGCTGTACAAATAAAGGACTCTAATTAATAATCGGACAATACATTCTGCAGCTGCACGTATTGATATAGCAGATTGGAATATGCTACTAATTCACACTTGTTTATAACATATGAATCCAAGGCACTGTATATGGAGCCTTGGAGTTTTTATAAGCGAATCGTATGAGGGGTTTGCCTGGAGCTCTAATGTGTGCTTGCAACTTGCTTATAGGAGACAGAGTCTGAATCACAGTGGTCTCCAGAGTAAGGCTGCTGGATGGTACCCACTAACTACAGTGAACGCACTACACTAGTCCTAACATTCTCTCATATATATCTATAAAAACCTCTTACCATGGCAGGGAATTGAGCAAATAATAAAATAAAGGAATACAAGAGGTTTATGAACCCTCCCCCTATGATCTGCTCCCCCCTATGAACCTGGGTTTTCCCCAAGAATCCCCTTTAACACCTGGGGGCCATCTGGCTTCTAAACAACACCCTATGGACCCCTTGGCACCTAACATTAAGCCCTATACCATAGGCGTCCCTATGGACTCCATGGTATCATATCCTACAACCATGACAGTCCTAATGGACCGCATGGCATCTAATATTATCTTCTATAGAATGGGGCTCTTTGTGGACCTTTTTGTGTAATAATCTACAACTTATGGTATCCAGTTCTAGTGCCATTAAGGTCCATAGAGAACCCCATGGTTTTGCTTGTGGTCCCATAGGGGTCCAATGGCCCCTGGATGTTGTGAGGAGATCTCTGGATACCCAGGCTCATGGGCGGCATGTATTGAGGAGGGGATACCCAGGCACATAGGAGATACTGGAAGGCTGTAGTAGCTCATAGGTTGTGTCAGGTTTGAGAAGTCAAGCCTCAAATCCAATGTAAGAGACTTCTGGGTGAACTACGGTGAGACTGAATGTCATTCCAAGAGGCATGTGATAGCAATTTGGAAATTAGTTATGGGACAGATACTTGGGGCATTAGGGACATTTATAGCACTCAGATGGCATTTCTCTGGCATTAGATTTACATGTGTGATGTGATAACTCATAAATTATTTATAAGTCACTTGCTTACAGGAATCATAGAATAGAGGACACAGTTATTAAAGGACAAATGCATGAAAGATAGTTTTTTATTATTAAAAAAAAACATGCTGCTCATGCAGCCAACTAATGACAATTGAGCATTTAAATTTTTTTCTTTTTATTCCATTTGAATCCATTTGAAGCTCTGATCAAGCGCTACATACTCTCCTTTGCTGCTATGTCATTCTAGGAGGCTTCTATGGAAAATATGGGATATGTGCAGCGAAGAGCTGCTTCAAGGCTCACTCACAGAGCCTGGAGGAACAGTGTGTACCAACACCACCCACTCCCATAATGTACATAGAAGTCTCGTAGAGTGGCACAGTAACAAACAAAGGAGGACGTGTAGTGCTTGACCAGAGCTGCAAATGGATTTGCAGGGAATAAAAATAAAGCATTTTGAAAGTGTAACATTTTTAATAATGTGCTTAATTCTCATTCTATGGCATACTTCATACATTATCAGTATGTCTTTAAAGAAACAACTTTCATACAGTGGTCTTTAGTCAGTTTGTGTATTGTTTCAACTACGTGACTTTATTCATTTTAGCATTCTAAAAGTAATTGTCCTTTAAAATATATCCACTTCTAAGAAGCCCTCAGGGTAACAGATTCTCTCCTTCAGGAGCCTCCCTCTGTCTTCCTGTTTGCTCTCATGTAGATGCCATGTTGCACAGCTGTGACCCACCTACAAGAAAATGTCACACTATCAGTGTGCTTTGATGCTCAGAAACACAGCATGTCACTGATTACAGTAGAGCAGTATAAGACACTGGTAGTATGAAGGCCCTCTTTATGGGTGTGCAACATGGCAGCTATCATGCTTTGCTTAATCTCCTTTCCTATGTATCTCTATTTCTATTTTTCTCCCTTTCTGTGTATTTTTCAATCTTACCTAAGTTTAGGCAATAGAGATTGTTAGTGAATTATTAGATGCTCAGAGAGACTCCAGTGGCATATTGGTTTATGGCCCACTCTGTAAGCATATTTTGCCTGTAAATATATTTTAAACCACCAGGTGGCAGCAAAAATTTTAAACTGGGAAATCGATCTAATTTTCATTTAAAAGCGAAATCACATATTATAATTGTCAACCTGTGATTCGTTGTCACGCTTTGCGACAAATCGCAGTTTGACATTGCGCATGCGCAGAGCGTAAGGGGAGGGGTATGAGACACGGGTGGGGGGGGGGGAGAGACACAGGGGAGGGGGGAAGAGACACAGGGGAGGGGGAAAGAGACACAGGGGAGGGGGAAAGAGACACAGGGGAGGGGGAAAGAGACACAGGGGAGGGGGAAAGAGACACAGGGGAGGGGGAAAGAGACCCATGGGAGGGGGAAAGAGACCCATGGGAGGGGGAAAGAGACCCATGGGAGGGGGAAAGAGACCCATGGGAGGGGGAAAGAGACACATGGGAGGGGGAAAGGGACACATGGGAGGGGGAAAGAGACACATGGGAGGGGGAAAGAGACACATGGGAGGGGGAAAGAGACACATGGGAGGGGGAAAGAGACACATGGGAGGGGGAAAGAGACACATGGGAGGGAGAGGGGAGGAGGAAAGACGCATGGGAGGGAGAGGGGGAGGAGGAAAGACGCATAGGAGGGAGAGGGGAAGAGACGCATGGGAGAGAGAGGGGGGAAAAGACACATGGGAGGGAGAGGGGGGAAAGAGACGCATGGGAGAGAGAGGGGGGAAAGAGACGCATGGGAGAGAGAGGGGGGAAAGAGACGCATGGGAGGGAGAGGGGGGAAAGAGAAGCATGGGAGGGAGAGGGGGGAAAGAGAAGCATGGGAGGGAGAGGGGAAAGAGATACAGGGGGATAGAGCCACAGGAGGGTGGAAAGAGACACAGGGGAGGTGGAAAGTGACACGGGGAGGGGGAAAGACACATGGGAGGGAGAGGGGGGAATGATATGCAGGGGAGAAAGAGACACAGGGGGGGTGGAAAGAGACACAGGGGAGGGGGAAAGAGACACAGGGGAGAGGGAGGTGGGGAAGAGACACAGGAGGGAACGAGACACAGGGAAGGGAGAGGAGGGGGAAAGACAAGGGTGTTAGAGGAAGGGGAAGAGATACAGGGCAGGGAGCGAAGGGGGGATATACACAGGGGAGGGAAATGAGGGGGGAGAGACACAAGGCAGGAGGGAACAGACACAGGGGAAGGAGGGACAGGAGAGAAAGAGACACAGGGGAGGGAAAGGCGGGAAGAGACACAGGGGATGGGGAAAGAGATGCATGGGAGGAAGAGGGGGGGAAGAGACACAGGAGGGAAAGAGACACAGGGGAGGGGGTTAGAGACACAAGGTGGAAGTAGACAGGGGGAGAGACTCGCAATAAGCGCCAAAGGAGCTCATTGCGAGGCCTGTGATGAGCGCCTACGGCGATCATTGCGAGGCCTGTGATGAGCCCCAAAGGCACTCATCTCGAGGTCAGTAAAGTAGAGGGGGAGAGGCTCCCATTGTGTGGCAAACAGCAATGCCAGGCTTCACTTTGTATTGCCGTCATTTTTGACGGGCAAGTCGCTAGTATTCATATATAACTGATGATATTAATAAAACAGTGCAAATACTGGATTTCTTGAGATTCCGGGCAGGAAATAAGTTTATTAACTTAAGTTTTGTTGAAAAGTGAAAAAGTTTTTATATCAAAATAAAACATCAACATTTAAAGGATCTCTTTAAGAAAACAAAACTTGCTTTATATAAATATATATAATTGCTTAATTATCTTTAACCTCCGCTGTGTAATTTTCATATAAAATGTAGTATTAAAATTAAAACTAAATACCAATTAAAATACTTTGGGTACAGCTGTTGTTAATAGTGTCATGAATCACAAACCATACTATCCTAAAAAAACTGTACCTCCTCCAAACTTTGCCCACTTTTATGTAGGTTTTCAAGCAGGAAATGGTTGAGTGATCTTCCATCATCTAGACAACAAATGTCAAATACAATCGACCCATGATCTTCGAAGGCATTAATCTGATGAAAGGTCGCAAATGGCTTGGCATAGAAAACCACAGGATGTATCTGCATTGACACATACAGCATAGCAATAAATCAAAAGGCATGTCCTAATAACACAAAAGTCACAATGCAATGCAATAGATAGTCGGTGCATTTATCCTAACAAGGTACACAAATTCCAACTGAAAAAAAACGTAGAAGTGGCTAGAGATCAAGGAAAGGATATACACCATAACCCAAACCGAACTCAAGATTATTCATCCGTTATAAAATGAAAATGTTATAGTATTGTAAAAGAGTAACCACTATATAAACAATTAAAAATGGAACTGGAACTTTTATTAAGATGAAGGTAAAACTGAAAAAACCCTGCTATTAAAGACCACTCAAAGACCATAACATATAAACTCGAAGTTACCCTTTAAATGAAGTCATAAGTAACAATAGTACCATTGCTGATATACAAAGTAAAAAGGAGGAGAAGCCTATGTCCCTCAAAGGGAACCTCCTTTCTGGAAGGCATATAGCCCCACAAGCCCCGTATGTATCAGAAAGGAGCTATGTGACCACAATACCTAAGGAACTGGTCGTTAGTCTAAGAAAATAGTAAATGAGTAACTATTACTATAGTGTTCTCTTCGAAGTGGTAAATAAAAAAAAATAAAAAAAGTTAAAAAATCTTTTAAAAACAACTGTAAATAGAATTTTAGTTCTTCATATAGAACCCTGAAATGGGTATAGAAACTTTTGATTAAATTATATTCAACAAAGGCTTAGAGGTGCTATTAACAAATATGGGACCTGATGGCACCGTTTCGCTGCACCAAGCAGCTTTATCAATGGTCAGTACTTAGGCTTCTCCTCCTATCTTTTTTGTATACCAGCAATGGTACGAATTGTTACTTGTGACTACATTTAAAGGGTAACTTAAGAGTTTATATATTATGGTCTTTCAGTGGTCTCTAATAGTGGTGTTTTTACAATGTTATATTAATTTTAATAAAAGTAAAACATTTTCATTATTTATACATTAGTACATTGGTGTTAAGTCCTGGGACTTTGTCCAGAAGTTGTTTTGTATTTTGTATAAAGAATAACCACACAATATAAATATAAATGTTTCAGTACCTCCCATGAGTTTTTGTTTATCACATTGAATACTGTATCATAGTTGGGCTCCCAAGTCATCGCATCAGATATGGTTGACCCAGTAATTTTGTTGGTAACAATCTTCAGTATATTTAATTTTATTGGCTGCTCTACAAAGATTATGTAGTTTTCAGTCATACCTGTGAAAGAAGGGTGATTTGAAAAGTTAAGGATATAAAATGATCCACACAAATGTTAAGAGAAACTTCTATACCAGTGGTTCTTAACAGTTGATCTGGGGACAGAGACCTTGTAACGGAACCCATCACTGTTTTACCCTGTTTTTTATGGTTATTTAATTCTTGGTTAAAATATGATCACATTGCTGTACTGTAGATATGCTACTAGGCTAATAGATAATCCTATTACAGAGACTCTACATACGCAAGAGAGGTCCATTGTGTGAAGTGTTCACATTGTGAAGATGGAACAAAGGGAAGGATGATCTAAGCAATGTCTGATTGTATCAAAAGTAGCCGGCTAGTCCCTGGGAGGTGTGACCACACCTATTGTCTCTATTGTGTGGCCAAATATGGGCATGTGTATTACCTGTGGAAAGAGGTGTATATATATTTCTGCATATAACAAAATAAAGACAGTATTCTTTGACTCCCAAGAAAGTGTCGTCCAATATGGGTGGTCTGGGCTTCTGAGACTGCGCAGTGCTTCTATATGGATATTTAATGCTGAACCTGACTTTCCCTCTGGAACTCTTGGATGGGATTATACCAACTTCACTTTTACACAGCAGCTTGCCAGGGAAAAGGACGTCTCCAACGGCTGATACCCTCTCACTACCGGGGTAGCCGTTACATTGGTTGGCAGCGGTGGGATGGTCCTTTTCATCCCCAACGCAAGTGCTGAATGGAATCCCAGTACGCTAAACTGAAAAGACCCACACTAAAGGATCTCTTGGAAACCAGAGGAAGGAGTGCCAACAACCGACCACGGAGAGAGCTGATAGCTGACCTACTGGAGCTGGACGAGATGGATCGAACCATGGAGGTCGTGGACCAACCTACCCCTGTCAGCGAGGAGGAGGAAATTACAAACCTGGTTCAGCAGAGATTATCCATGTACCCAGCAACATCCGTGGAGCTAATAGATCAGCTGTTCCGGGAAGCGAGAACGGAGATACAAAATAGGAGGGGGCATGAACTTGAACTGGCAAGAGCTAGACAACCCCTGGCACATACAGTTCATACTCCCCCACCTGCTGCTACAGTAAAGAAAATACCTTTCACTGCCTTCAAAGCGTTTGTGGAAAGTGAGGAAGAAATTGATGGATATTTGGCTGACTTCGAGAGGCAGTGCTCACTACACCAAATACCACCAGACCAATGGGTCACTATTTTGGCTGGAAAGCTATCAGGAAAAGCAAATGAGGCTTTTCGGGCGCTTACTGAGGAAGATATTGCGCAGTATCGCCGGGTGAAGGCTGCACTGCTCACCAGATATGCCGTCACCCCGGAAACATATCGCCGTCGCTTCAGGGAGTCTAAAAAGAAGGCTGCAGACTCCCACATGGAATGGGCCAGCAATATACAAAGGGTGGCATCACATTGGGTGCGAGGGTGCAATGCCAACACAGGAGAGGAAGTACTACAGCTATTCCTGATGGAACATTTCTTCCAAGATCTGGCGGCAGACATACAGGATTGGGTGAGAGATCGTCGCCCTGCTAACTTAACCGAGGCAGCACGGCTAGCGGACGAATACGCAGAGTCCAGAAAGGTGAGCCAAGGGTCCACACGACCAACGTCTAGAGCAGAGCCACGCACTTCAATACCCGCTGCACGCACAGAATTTCGGGCCCCAGTACCCCCAGGACCGCCACGGCCTCAGGGGTCTAACCACCAACCCCGGGATTCTAACAAAATGACGTGCCATCGCTGCAGCAACACAGGGCATATTGCCCGTTATTGCCCTTTGAGATCAGCCAATAACAAATGGAGGCGCACAACACCCCACACAGAGACCCCGCCATCACGTTCCTCTGCTGCTCACTGCCTGAAAATCAAAGGGAGCCCTGAGGAGTGTTTGGGAATCTTGTATGAGGCCAACCCCATACAGGCTGCCTCCCCGGATAACCGCCAGCATCACCGCCAAGAGGTGCGTGTGAATGGACAGATGGCACAAGGCTTAAGAGACACTGGCGCTACCATCACTTTGGTGCAGAAACATCTCGTGAAACCAGAACATGTATCTAATCGTACCGTTGCTGTTCGTGTCGCAGGGGGGGCTGTTTTTCGCTTACCCACCGCCCGGGTACACTTGGATTGGGGAGTCGGGTCGGGAAAGACCACAGTAGGCATCATGGATAATTTACCTGCTGAGGTTGTGCTGGGCAACGATATTGGCCCTCTAGCCTCAGCCTTTTTACCCACGACTGCTGCTGCTTGTCCCGTGACCACCCGCTCACAGACCCGTACCGAGAACGTTCCTACAACAGGTCGGGAGACCCAGGTAAGCCACAAGCAGACAGTCAGCACTACCGCCACAGAGAGACCCATAGCGTGGGACACCCCCGAAGAGCTTGTGAGGGAAACTAGACAGGACCCCACCCTCCAAAAGTACCGAGCATTAGCCGACGATAAAGGGGATGAGCGGGAACGTTTTATATGGAAAGGGGTTTCTATGGGACAGAGATTGTGGCCCACCTTTTGGACACTGGGATCCTGGACTGTTGGGATGGGATCCTGGATTTTTTTGGGTGGGTGTACAGGGGGAGAACAGTGGGCCCTGTACAATAGGGGCCCGACCACGAGCTGGTGGAGGAATATACTCTGCAACTTGGGACGGTTTTGCTAAAGGACTTCATTTGGAAGGCTGATGCTTTTCTGCCTCATTATTTAATTGTCTGAAACCAGTTTGTAAAATGTATTTTCCCTCCCCTTGAAATGTTTATTGCTGTGAATGCTGTATGAAGTGTGCGTTTGTTTTGTTCTTGAAATGTTAGTAAATGTGAATTGCAGTAATGCTGATGGGTTGTCAAACTGTAGAAGTGACCAACAAATCGTTTTGTCCGGACATCCCCAGGCCGATCCGTTGGGATCAGACCGTGTATGCCGGCTTATGGTCACGGGGGAGGTGTGTAACGGAACCCATCACTGTTTTACCCTGTTTTTTATGGTTATTTAATTCTTGGTTAAAATATGATCACATTGCTGTACTGTAGATATGCTACTAGGCTAATAGATAATCCTATTACAGAGACTCTACATACGCAAGAGAGGTCCATTGTGTGAAGTGTTCACATTGTGAAGATGGAACAAAGGGAAGGATGATCTAAGCAATGTCTGATTGTATCAAAAGTAGCCGGCTAGTCCCTGGGAGGTGTGACCACACCTATTGTCTCTATTGTGTGGCCAAATATGGGCATGTGTATTACCTGTGGAAAGAGGTGTATATATATTTCTGCATATAACAAAATAAAGACAGTATTCTTTGACTCCCAAGAAAGTGTCGTCCAATATGGGTGGTCTGGGCTTCTGAGACTGCGCAGTGCTTCTATATGGATATTTAATGCTGAACCTGACTTTCCCTCTGGAACTCTTGGATGGGATTATACCAACTTCACTTTTACACAGCAGCTTGCCAGGGAAAAGGACGTCTCCAACGGCTGATACCCTCTCACTACCGGGGTAGCCGTTACAGACCTTATATGATGATCTCTACAGAAAATTAAGTACTACAACTGGGGTAAAAAAGGGAAGTAGTGTAAGACAAATATGTGAACATTTGTAAGAAAGAGGAATGATGAGGGAAGACTGGTATAATAAAAATGAACCACCATTAGAACACTTGGGTTCTAGGAAGGACTGTTGTCTTTATAAATGTAATAGTCATGAATCCCAGTTGATTAATAACTGAAAAACTGGCTAGAGCTATAAAACTTTATTCAAATCAATATAAAAATGAATATCATTATTAGAATCCCACTCTTCCGACCCTCTTTCTAATAATTTAACAGAGTCTGTCAATGCTGGATGAAAATGTGATGCACAACCCTAGTGCATCAATCAGAATTATTATTGGTACTTGGTCAACCAAAAGTAATGGTAGATATCTCATTTAAGTGTGTGTGTGCTGTAGAAATGAATGGCCAGCAATTAAAGAATCTCGCTCATGTAGTTCTCTGTGTGTGGACCTTAAAGATCCAGTGCAAGCACTTTTAAAAGTTAAAATCTACTTTGTGGTTCACAATTAACAAGGGCATAGGAACAGAAAAAATGTGTGTGTGTGTAGATCGTATATATATATATATATATATATATATATATATATATATATATACGTACACACACTGACTAATACCCTATCACATTATTATAACTCTAAGTACAACAATATAACACAAGGCTCACACAACTCAGTTAATATTTTCTGATTACAACAGCAATTCTGCTCAATTGATATGCATTCTATATTATATAATAATATATAAATGTTATTCATTAGCACATATTCATATCTGTATTTTTATATAAATATTTACAATAGCACCTTTCTCCCCTACATTGTAGGTAACTTATCCCTGGTGTATAGTGGTAGGAGACAAATTACAACACGCATCAGCACTCTGTGCTTTCTTACCCCAGCAAATTCCCCTTACCTGTGGTCCCTTTGGCTGAAATTCAGGTCTCACAAGATCAAGCAAAATTGTCTTGCATGATCTTGTGATCTCCTGCTATTATATATATATATATATATATATATATATATATATGATCATATAAACTGGAGGGATTTGTCCCCCCCCAGTGACTACACCCAAGACATTACAGTACAACTGCTAAAAAAAAATATTTATCTGAAAACAGAGTCTAACTTAGAGCATAATTAAGCAGGGAAAGTCATACAGCTAGTTTTTAAATAGAATAAAATACATGTTGATGCCTCTGGTGGACCCTGGCGGAAACCATGATACATAGGTAGCAGATGTGTGTGTGAGACAGGGCATTTACATTTCTGTAGAGATATGTTTGCATTTCCTGAAGCATGAAGTTGAGGGGGAAGGGGTAGGGGTGTGATGACAATTTTAATCGATTATCCAATTATCTTAACAAAGGCTCTCTGTGCCCTCGTTTCAGATTTTCCTAAAATATTTTTACGTCCATGGCTTATACTGCTGCTAAGATTGTTAGTTTGGTACATACTTAACACAGTGGTCCATTAACAATAAAAGTACATGTGCAAGCAGCATCGAAGAAAGAAAGATTTTAACAAGGAAAACATTTTAAAAACATAAGTTCCCTTAATCATGGACTCTGTTGTACTCCTCCTCCATCTCCTTCCTCACCATGGACACTGTTGTCCATCACAACTAGAATATATTGCACTTTAATTATGAATGCCAGGTTACCCGGAGCATGGGATTTCTTGAATTTTGACTTGATATGAGCAACTGAAGGTACTTACCAAAGCTATGGTAATAAGAACATTTTATCTTCTCTTTTGCTGGTATGGAACACACCACCTGACCCCAGGAGTCCTTAACACATGGTGCACTTGCAGGAACTCTAAATATGTTGTAACATGTGCCTAAAAACAAATACAGTATGAGCACCGAAGAACACAGGTTAATCAGTTCTAATTCTTCAAAGAAAATAACATTTTCCTCTGGTAGATTTCCTATTTAAGGAATATCCCTAGTGAGCTCTGTCTGCTAGTGTCCCTCAAACTTCTACACTTGGGCCACCTTCTTTCCCCATCTAACCTTAACCCTCTCACGTCTTCCATTTCTCTGATATTTAAATATTGTTCTCCTGATACAATGACTCCTCTCACATCTCCTCCAATCCCATTGACACACGACAAGTCGCCAGCCAATGGAAAGTATTGTGTTGGGGGTAAATGTTGTGCCTGAAAATGTAGCTGCTGTCTGCTAGACAAACCACCTCCCCTAATTGACCTTGTCGTGGGTGGATATCAGCAGCGGGTGAGTCTGAAATATGACAGTAAGCTTATTATTGAATGTTGCTTTTTTAAATCAATGGAAATTCATTGTATTAATGATCAATGTCTAATTAAAACATATAGCTCATGCCGTTACATCATTATTGTCGGCTGACATATTTGTTATCCTGCATAAATAGACCAGGATTTTCAGTCTGTAATGCACCTGCCTGCTTTTGAGCATATGCGAGGGAGGGGGAGGTGTCAAATACTAAAAGCTGAACTCACTTAAAATCCTTTTCTCCGACCTCCACTGCTAAAATAATATAAAATGGCAGAGCACATCCCCTCATGCTCCTTGCCAACATACAGAGCTGAAGCGATGTAACATGGAAGCCACTTGACATGGCATCTGCTAGAAGTAAGATGTTAATGCTCCAACATGTTTGACCCAGTTTAAATGATAGAAAATAACTTCCTCGTTCTGCTCTACTGTTCTGCGAGACATGTTGTGGGGAAAACACGTCTTATAGTCTGTTTGTGACATGTACGTTTTGTTTCTTTCTTTATTAAAAAAGTGAGCGCTGTTTTCCTACACTAGGATCCTATCAGATTTTTTTAAATGTTCCATGAGCTGGTTACCTTGTATCCCATAGGAATTTCCAATGTTGTACGCAGTCCCATCAGCTTCATAGTGAGGATGCGCAGTTGCACCATTCACTCTAATATACTGACTCAAGTCAACCTGCAAGGAAATTAAAAAGAGCAGATTTAGTAAAAAGGAGTTTGCTTATGTTTTTTTAGATTTTGTCCTGTAGTTGTTGTGGTTGTTCAATGACTTTTAATGACCACATGGTCAGCATCACCAAGGCACATCTGTCTCTGTTGCTGGTTGTGCTTATCCATAAGTTTTTAGTGGCAAAAATACTGGAGTGGGTTGCCAGTTCCTTCTCCAGTGAACAACGATTTGTCTGTCCTCTCTCGTATGACCTGCCCATCTTGGGTGGCTTTACATGGTATAGCTCACAGCTTAATTGGTACACAAGCCCCTTCACCACGACAAGGTAGTCGACCAGAAAGGGAGGGGGGGGGGGGGGGTCTTGTAGTACACAACATATATTATATTAGTTTTTGCATGTGCACCCTTTCCTGCAACATTAAAGGACCACTGTAGTTTGGAGAAAACTTCACAAGTAGGCAAAAAATTACAATATTAGAAGCGATGAGCATGAAAGCGTTTATTGAGAAAATCTTACATTTGTAAGCTATTCTTGTTTCATGGACACTTCCATCCTGTATAACTTAAAGGGCCACTGCAGTGCCATAACAAATGGAGCTAGATGTTTTAATATGACAGTGATCATTAATACAATTCATATTCAATGATTTAAAGAACTAATATTAAACTTACTGTCAAAGTCTAGACAGCATGGGAAGGTGGATTTCCCTAACAGGAAGCTGATACATTTTCAGACATAATGTTTACCATCAACACAATGACCTCCATTGGCTGAGACTTGTGTGTGAGCAACAATCTTCTGCTGCTTGGGCAGTCTATTGATGATGTTTATATTTGACTAGCGAATTGCCCGTAAAAAAATGACGGCAATGAAATTGTAAGTGAGCTAATGCTGTTTGGTGTATAATAATGAAATATATAATACATTAATAAATGAATATAGTTTACCTATTTTGAAGCATTGTGTTGAAGAGCTGTCAATGTGTTTTGATATTGCTGCAGCATTAGTGGTGTGGAGCTGCTGTGTAAGCGTGCTGAATGTGTGCAGTGTAACACTGTGCGTGCGCAAGACCAAACCGTTAGCGTAGTTGTGTACTTCCGCATTGGAGTAAAATGGCGGGTAATCTGTGGTATGCGTCTTTGCGGATTATCCGTAGGTGCTTAGTGGTGTTTTGCGAGTTTCGTGTGGTGTTTTGCAAGTGTGTTGTGGTGTTTTGCGTGTTTAGAGTGCTGTAGCCTCGTTTTCGTTTTGTTCGTTTGCCATTTTTTCTCTCGCTTAGCGATTTATTAGTGTGTAAACTCTTTTATTTTGATTTAAATAAAGGTGTAAGTTGCTTTTTGAGGTCCTGGATGGTTCCTCTTGCTGTAGGTAAGCTTTTTATGTGTGTGTTGTGTGTATTTATTGTTTTAAATGTTTTTATGTTCGCGTGTTGCGTCCGATTTTTGCGAGGTCGTAATGTGTGCTAACGTGTCTCGTATGGTGTTTGCGTGTGTAGCCTCATTTTCGTTTTGTTCGGCGGCCATTTTTTCTGTCGCTTATCAAATTTTTTAGTGTGTAAACTCTTTTATTTTGAGTGAAATCAAGGTGTAAGTTGGTTTTTTGAGGTCCTGGATGCTTCCTCATGATGTCGGTAAGTTTTTTATATATGTGCTGTGTGTACGTATTGTGTTTTGAATTTTGTAATGTTCGCGAGTTGCGTCCGAGTGTTGCGAGGTCGTAATGTGTGTTAACGTGTGTCGTATGTTGTTTGCGTTGCGAGGTAAAGTTTGCGAGGGTCGTAATTGGTGTGTTGTGTTGTTCGCATTGCGACGTAAAGTTTGCGAGGGTCATTAGCATTGGCTGGGTCAAGACGCAGGAAGGAGCGTGGAGGAGCGAAGGAACAGCTGCAGATGGAGGTAAGTGAGGGGAAAGGGAGAGGGGGAGGTATGTAGAGGGGTAAAGTGAGGAGGGGGCTTTAGGATGAGGAGGGGTAAAGTGAGGAGGGGTAAAGTGAGGAGGGGGTTTTAGGATGAGGATGGGGGGGTTGAGGTTGAGGATGGGGGGGTTGAGGAGGGGGGGTTGAGGTTGAGGAGGGGGGGTTGAGGTTGAGGATGGGGGGGTTGAGGTTGAGGAGGCGGGGTTGAGGTTGAGGAGGCGGGGTTGAGGTTGAGGAGGGGGGGTTGAGGTTGAGGATGGGGGGGGTTGAGGAGGGGGGATTGAGGATGAGGATGGGGGGTTGAGGATGAGGATGGGGGGGTTGAGGTTGAGGAGGGGGGTTGAGGATGAGGAGGGAGGTTGAGCATGAGGAGGGAGGTTGAGGAGGGGGGTTGAGGATGAGGAGGGGGGCTGAGGAGGGGGGGTTTAGGATGAGGAGGGTGGTTTAGGATGAGGATGGGTGGTTAAGGATGAGGATGGGGGTTTTAGGATAAGGAGGGGGGTTGAGGAGGGAGGTTGAGGATGAGGAGGGGCGTTGAGGAGGGAGGTTGAGGAGGGGGGTTGAGGAGGGGGAGGGGGGTTGAGGAGGGAGGTTGAGAATGAGGAGGGAGGTTGAGGATGAGGAGGGGAGTTGAGGAAGGAGGTTGAGAATGAGGAGGGGGTTGAGGAGGGTGATAAGGGAGGGGGAAGGAGACACAGGGAAGGGAGAGGGGGGAAGAGACACAGGGGAGAGAGAGGGGGGACACAAGAAAAGGGCACACAAGAGGGGGACACAGAGGGCTCAAGAGGGACACAAGGGGAAGCACATTTCCCACCCTCGGCTTATACTCGAGTCATTCATTTTTCCAAGTATTTTGTGGTAAAATAGGTGCCTCGGCTTATACTCGGGTCGGCTTATACCCGAGTATATACGGTAAGTGTTTTGTGGTCTTATATCCTTCGGATCTCATTGCGAGACTCGCGCTGTGCGCTGAGGTGTAGTTTTTGTTATGATAGGCGCTTTTGCGCTTATTGTAAGGTGCTTATTGCAAGGCTCTCCCCCTGGTGTACTTTGTGTCCTATAAGCACCATTGGCGATCCTTGTGAGGCGCGTGGTGAGGGTCTTTTTTGATGGTAAGGAATTAATTAATGAAATCATAAATGAATATACTTTACCTATTTGGAAGTAATATATGCAGCAAGGAATGTGCTGAAGAGCTGGCAATCTGTTTTGATGTTGCTGCAGCATATAATGTAGATTTGCAGTGTTGGTAAGCTGAGGTATAAGTGTCAGCAATGTGTGCAGTGTAAATAGGCTGCGTGCGCAAGGGGAAGACGTTTGTGTAGCTGGGTACTTCCACATTGTGTAAGTTAGTGTAAAATGACGGTGAATGTGTATGTGGTACGCAGGTTTGTATGATTTAGCGTCCTTGCTAATGGTGTATGTTGTAGGACTTACGTGTTTTTGTAAAAGTCGTATGTGCTTGGCGGTGTTTTGCAGCTTTCTTGTAGCCTCACCTTCGTTTTTTTCGCCCGCCATTTTTACTCTTGCTTAGGGGATTTTCGAGTGTCTAAACTTTGTAAATTTGACTGAAATCAACGTGTAACCTGACTTCCAGACGTTCTGGGCTTCCCCCCTTGCTGTAAGTAAGGTTTTTTTTTATATGTTTTCCGCTGTGCGCGGGTTGTCCGTTAAGGTCAGATTTTTGTCTGTAATGGATTTTTTTTTAAGTCCCGCAGGTCGTAATTTTTTTTGTGTAAGACCGCAATTTCTTTTTTTAAGTCCCGAGGCTTGTATTTTTTTGTGTAAGTCCATATTTAGTCATTGCGTGTTTTGGGTCCCGCTTCTGTGGGCGTTTGTAACCTGTTGTGAGGCGCCCTAGAGCCTCCACCTCCGCAAATGTGGCCCCTCGCAATGAGCCTTCGGGTCATTGCAGCCGACGTGGGAGCCTCGACCTCCGCAAATGCGGCCCCTCGCTTTGTGAGGGGCCGCATTTGCGGTCCGAAAGTCGTAGGGGGTCGTGGCGCTCCTTGCCAGCAACTGCGACCCTCGCTTTGCCACGCAAGCCCTCAAACGTTAGCAACAACCTGTATTGCTGACAACTATATATGTGATTAGATATCAATTTTATTAATGATCAATGTATAATTAAATAACTAGCTCTTCATCTAGGGCATTACAGCGATCCCTTAAAATAAGGTTTATACTACTAGGATTTGCTCTTCTATTCAGTCCTATTCTCAAATAGCTATTTACACTGGCAGTCTTTTAATAAAAATTTATAGAAATATTAATCAGATCCAAAGTTCCTTCCATTGCTCACAAGTGTCTAATCTATTTTGGAACAAATGCAAATGTCTTCCACCTAAGAAAAGCTACATTTAAACTAAGGAGAAAAAAAATAAGGATTTATTTATTTATTTTAAAAATATTTTGACCATTAGAAAATCAAGTTCTTTATATGAACATTCAATAAATATGACACTTCAGTCCATTTCGTCATCAGATTTCAGAGCTTGAAAAACTGGCTAAACATTGTATTAGCATTTTTTCTCTACGGTAAATCATTCCTGAGATATGCAGCATTGTTTTTACGATTAATGGGTAGACCATTATGCTAATTTACACCTCAGAGTACTTGATAAGGGCAGGGGAGGGAGTCTAACTAAATGACAACATTGGGGGTATTATTTTGTCCACCACAGAGAAAGACAAGCAAACTATGACTCTAATTAGCACATCAAAGCAGTTAATTAGCATTCAGGATCACTCCTATGCAAACAATGCAACATAAATAAAAGTACATTTCTCAGGAATAATACACTTTAAAACAAATGGCTTATACAATTACTTGATTTTGTAAACATTACTCTGGTTAAACATTACAGCTAATTAAAGGTGGTCATAGATTTCAAATATCCTTAGAAATTAGGCTACATGTATCCACCTTTTTGTTGCCCCTAGGCAGTGAAGTGGTGGAGCCCCTGCGTGTGAGTATGCAAGGTATCCATGGACCCATTTTTGCCTTTCCTGTGGCGTGTAAGTTCCCCTTTAGTATTTCGTTTTTATAAGCCAGTGACTATTCTTTTTTTTAAAAGTGGCGCCCCTGGGCGGCTGCCTAGTTGGTCTAATGGGTAATCCGGCCATGGCTACATGTAAATAGAATGTAAATAAAAAGTAATACTGCCTCTATTTTATTACTTTTATATGGTATTTTGGTGCTCTGCTATTTTAGTTTAAAGTGATCTTCCTGTGGTGGGAGGAAGGTTAAAAAAAAAAAAGGAAGTTTCTGTTTGCACAATGAGAATGTGGCACCTACAAGTGCCAGTGCATTTGTTAGGTCTTAAGGAATGTTCAATAGTTTAGGACACTATCTGTTGAGGCAGAAGTTTCAATATGCGGTCTCAAAAAAGAAAAGGAAGTCAGTAGTAAAGAATAATTGCATATAAAAAAGAACACATTTAAAAGGGAAATGTTTGTGTGTTTTTTTTTACTTTCTAAATACATGTTGCCCGTTATCAAGTTTTGATATTAAAAAGACCATATAGAAACAACTGACCACATCGGTCCTTTAACCAATCAGAGCACTCACTGTCTAAACCAACTCACACTATAATAAAGGCTAATACACTACTTTATTACAAATACCCTGCCTGGAGGTTATTCGTAACCCCCCAAACACATTCACAAATTGTTTAGGGACAAGGAAAGGGTGGGATAAAAATAAATGCTGATCTGGTTATATGACAGCATTAAATTATTTAGGGGCTTTGTTAGGTAATTGGATAATATTGAAATTGACACCACACTCTTCCCCCTCACAGGCCCAAAAGGTGGACAGGTTGCATAAATAGATGTAACCATAGCTTTCCATAAATATAAACATCTCTCTCAAAGTGCTCACACGTTTTATATATGTGTTTGTGGTCGGTCCCCCTCATGTGGTAGGTGACTGGTGCATTTATGGAAACCACATGGTATGGACATTGGACATGGCATGGGCAAGGATGCTGCTGAGTGGCTATGGGCCACAATCTGTAATGGAGGGCTTGATGAGAAAAACAAAGACAGTGAGACAGCAGCCTGCAGCTTATAACCGTTTGAAGCAGAGTGGAGACCTGGAAATCTGAAGACTATACAGGTCAGCGATTTATCAAGCTATTGGATCGTCTGTTTTGCTCCACCCAGGTTTAGCTGCATGGTTGCTGGTTAGCTGATTAAGGTAGTGCATCAGTAGAAGTTAGGCCTATTTTTTTTATTTATTTGATAAAACGTGGAATTAATCCATGAATACATAGGTTGTGACGTTTTTCAAATTAGCCTGTCAGTGACCTCACTCAAGTAGCATGTTATAGAATGTTGCCACGGATTGGTTATTATAAATCACTGCAACTCCTGTACAAAGAAGTGCACTGTGTTCATGAGCTGCAGAGGGGAGAAACTAATTTTGATTTTAAGCAGGAAAAACAGAGCTTGCAGACACATCTTAATAAATATTACTAGAGAAGTCCATAAACCTACTATGTAATCTTTAAGATTAAGCTATTTTATCCAGTCCTGCCAACACACTCACCCTCTCCTTTGTCTGTAACTGTGCCGGGTCCACTTTGTGTATCAAAGTAGTTTCTGTACCAACGTAATAATCATTCTTGTACTTCATGAAGTTTATATTCCCATTGTCACCAAATTCTGAAACAATATACAGTAAGATAAATAAAGGAGAACAACATGAATACTGATACAGGTTCACAAAATGGCACATAAGTGTAAAATAATATGTTTGTAAATGCACATTATCTTAAAGTATCCTGTGGTCATATTTTTTTTAATTTACTATTTTGAAGAAATACACTTAAAAATATTGGATGTGCTTTTAGAATGTAAAAAAAAAACAGCATCTAATTTATTACATTGTTTATGTATTTATGCTGGGATCTACCATTTTCTTCAGCAGATCCACTTCCTGACGTGGGAGGAGACTTTAAATATATACAGGAAGTCTGCACAATGGGAACTTGGGAGTTACATCTGCCAGTGTTCTAAGAAGAACAAAAGGGACGTTTATTAGTGCACATACACACCAGAGAAAGCAACAAGGAACAAAGCAAAATGGTGTCACACAGAAAAGAATAATTGCATATAAAATGTGTGATTATGCTGCCATCACATGACTAGCCCACTGAGTGGATGGATTATTTAAGCACTGCTCTC
Source organism: Discoglossus pictus (assembly GCA_027410445.1). Taxonomy (NCBI): domain Eukaryota; kingdom Metazoa; phylum Chordata; class Amphibia; order Anura; family Alytidae; genus Discoglossus; species Discoglossus pictus. Next base: position 119,329,026 of record CM050169.1, on the reverse strand, counting down.
TTACTGGTGTGTGTGTGTGTTTGTGTCATTTAGTCATGTCTGACTCTCTGTGACATCATGGACCGCAATACACCATGGTATTCATTGCAGACATACTGTAGTGGGTTGCCAGTTCCTTCTCCAGTGGGTCACAGCATACAGCTCCTGGTATTCCTAGGTGGCCTCCCACCCAAGTACTGACCAGGCCCAACCCTGCATGGCCTCAGGGTGTTGTGACCTATCCGTTTCTTGACTGGAATCAAATCCAGGTTGCAGTGGTGAAAGCACAGAATACTAACCACTGGCCCGCCAAGGAATCCACTCTCTTACTTAAAGGACCAATTATGCTACAAATGCAATTGCCATTTTAGTTTATACTGATCTACTTCCTGTGTGGGGAGACTTTGAATGTACCAGAGGCTTTTACTTGGATAATAGAAATGTGGTAGCTAAAACTGCTAATATTGACATATTGTTTCTGGAATTGCAACTGCCCAAAGGGGAATGCTCTTTAATATCCTACTGGTAGCGTGGCTCTGGGTTATTTTTTTGTTCCTTAATAGGTAACCCCAAGCCACGCTCGGGTTTACATCTGGGAGTGCTGGGCCGGATCTGGAGAGGGCCCAGTGCTGCCTAATTTGCCTGGGCCCCCTCAGCACACCATTTCTCCTCCTCCTTATCCTTATCCTCCTCCCTCCTTCCAATCAACCTCCTCCCTCCTTCCCATCATCCTCCCTCCCCCCTTATCCTCCTCCTCTTCCTCTCTTTCCCCTCTCTCCTTACTAAGATCCGATGATCCGATGCTCATCCTTCCGCTGCAGCACGTCTTCTGTGACTGGGACCAGCATATGACGTGACGTCACATGCATGTCATGTCATTAGCATATGCCGGTCCTGGTAATTGGAGAGGGAGAAGGAAGGAGGAGGATAAGGGGCGCAGGATGAGAGGAAGGAGGGAGGAGGAGGGGAAGGAGGGAGGAAAATAAGGAGGAGGAGGATAAGGGGGGAAGGAGAAAGGAGGAGAATAAGGGAGAAGGAGGAGAATAAGGGGGAAGGAGGAGAATAAGGGGGAAAAGAGGAGGAGGAGGAAGATAAGGGAAAAGAGAGGCGGAGGATAAGAGGGAAGGAGGGAGGAGAAGGGGGGAAGGAGGGAGGAGGAGGGAAAGGAGGGAGGAGGATAAGGAGTAGGAAGGAGAGAGGGGGAAAGGGAGGAGGATAAGGGGTAAAGGGAGGAGCAGAAGGATAAGGGAGGAAAGGGAGGAGGAGAAGGATAAGGGAGGAAAGGAGGATAAGTGGGAAGGAGGGAGGATAAGGAGGAGAAGGGGGAAGGAAGGAGGGGAAAGGGGGAATAGGGATGAGGATAAGGGGGAAAGAGAGCAGGAGGATGATAAGGGGGGGAAAGGAGTGGAGGAGGGTTAGGGGAAAGGGATGAGGATAAGGAGGGAAAGGTAGGAAGAGGAGGATAAGGGGGAAAGGGGGGAAAGGCAGGAGGATGGAAGAAGGGGGGAAGGGAGGAGGAGGGGGAAGGGGGTAAAGGGAGGTGGAGAGGGGAAGGGGGAAAGGAAGCAGGAGAGGGGGAATGGGTAATAGTGCTCTGCAGGGGCGGAACAAGGCAGTATGATTATGTCAGTATTTTTGAATGTACCGCTTTAACATTCTATATACTGACATAATTATACCGCCAGGGAGGTTAAACACACATAGTATTCTAACAGTAGAAAGTGACTATAAAATGTATTTGTGTACAGTGCTGGCAGCTAATGTTATGCTACTACCTGCTACTAACATGTGTTTTATACAGTGGCCTCAAAAGGTTTTCAGTCTGGTACTTCCCCCTGGGTGTCTCACACTCCACAGACAATACATCATTCAGAGAGTGGGGAGGTCTGGAGCTTATATAGGCCCTCATTCTATTATCGGCCGTAAAACGGCCGCAAAGCTGCGATTCCTTTCGGGGCTCCCGTTACCTTGCAATTCAAATAGACGGCGCCGCATGGATATCCCCCTTACACAGATAAAGGGACATAGAAGGTTCCTGGATTTTACTAGATATATAATATACCTGTGTATCCATTTCCTTTTATGTACTTTATTGTATTAAGAAGTGCTTATAAGCTCTGTTTTACTGCCTAAAATCAAACAAAGATTACCTGCTTGGATCTGTCATCTGCAGCCCATGAAGACTGCTGTACTTGCTGTGCTGTGTCTAATATAAACCAATCAGTGACCATCTCTCAGCAACATTCTGCACTATGCTGTTTAGATGTGGTCCCTGATAGGTTAAGGCGCATCCAGCCCTACAAAGTCTGTGTCTACATACACTGCAGTGGGCAGACCCATACATGGGCTGTATGTTTGATTTTTGTAAATGCAAAGATTATGTGCACTTCTTAATAAAATAAAGTACATAAAAGTAAATAGATACATAAATATATTATATATGTAGTAAAATATGTGTACCTTCCATGTCCCTTTAAGGAATTTAAAGGAGCATTTTAGTGCGGATATGTAAAGTTATGTAGGGCTTGATCAGAAAAAAAATCCTTTATTAAAATTGACTTTGCATTTAAACAATTACCTGCTATTTTTCAATGATCCTTCAGGCTGTATGAGTCTAGATCTCTCCACCACATGCATGAAGTATTGTGGCTGGAGTGGACACGCCCTTAGGGAAGTGTTTCTGAGACGCACATTAGAAGCAGGGAGCTGTGTACACTGCGCTACAAGCTGTGTACACACACACTTTCTCGTCACCACCCACTATGATACTTCAGTTGTGGTAACAATTTAGATAACCCGCCCCGGAGTGGGCTCCACTCCAGACACAATACTTCATTCAGATGGAGGAGCGATCTGGAGCTTACACAGACAGGGAGCATGATTAAAAATGCACAGTAAATGTCTCATCAGGCCATACCTAACTATTCTGTAAAGAGCCCTTTATAAGACCACTAAAGTGCCCCTTTAAGCATTCCTAGATTAAGCACAATAGTATCCCTCTTAGTTAAGCCAAACTGTTTAGTAGATAGAATGGGCAGATCAGATGGGCCTTTTTGTTTCTTCGCTGCTAGATAACATACCCGGCAGTTCAAAGGCAGACACAAAGGTCTGAATGATACTTTTCTTCGGGTCAGGAGTAGGCGTCGTTCCAAACTCGGGCACAGCAATGCGGTTCTGGCTAGTATTGGTTTCGTAATTTTCGCTCTGAAGAAACGCGCTCATGTAGGTGACTGCTCCATTATCTATGGTGAACTTGTGCAGGAGCGCCATGCCATCAAACCAGTGCTTATATCTGTAGTGAAAGGGTTAAATGAAAAAAGAAACCAATTTATCACAAAAGTAATATCTATGATCTATGCATTGTACTAGCTGTTTTTGTCTACAGTAAATCATTCCTAAAATATTCATCATTGATTGTCTGACTCCTCTATGCATTATGCTAAGGGTGGGGAATGGCATCTAACTGCACCATAGGGGGCATTGTTTTGCCACAAACAAGCAGATTGTAATCCCTTTGTAGAGAGTATATAGTAGAAAAAATATGATCTCAGGAATTACTCATTTTAGAATCAAATGGCTTTTTCAGTGTGTAGCTAATTTTTCATGCTCCAACAGAATCACTTAAAAAAACAACATATTTTCTGCAACGCATCACAGACTTTGTTGAATTTGTTTTTGCGTTTAGGGCTAGAGTTTAGGTGTTGGAATTAGAGGTTAGGGATTAGGGTTAGAGTTAGGGTTTATGGTTGTGTCAGATGATAAGCTTTACATAGTAAAACCCTAAATCTAAAGTCTTGTCACTCCACATGCGTACCACCTGCATGCCACTATGCTGGCGGGTAGATATCAGGAAAGGTCCAAAGGGACTTGTGGTGACAGTCCCTTTAGAGAGTAATGTGGTATTTTGTTTTCTATGTAGTCTTTTAAATAATTTAACTTTATAATGCACAGACAGTAAAAGAAAATAAACACAGCGTTTACATGTTTCACTTTTATACATAATTCTTCTTTACTGCGGTTTGCCATTTTATGTGCTAAGGCTTCTTCATGCAGCCTCTATCTCAGAGCTTTTCATTAGAGCTAATGACAACCGTATACCAGATTACTATTGTGTATTCACAGTCTTCAGTAAGTAGATCACTGGAAACAAAAATGGCAGATTATGTTCTGTATTGATAAGGAATGCTATGCTTTAAATAGGGGGTAACTGGCACCTCCCCTTCTGGATCGCTGCCTTGCGGCGGTGAAAGCATTTGTGTACCTCAGTGAACTGTGAGCTATACCATGTAGGGTCACCCAAGATGGGTAGGTCATAGCAGAGAGGTCAGACACACCGTGGTCCACTGTAGAAGGAACTGTCAATCTGTTCCCGTATCTTTGCCAAGAAACCATATGGACAAAGCATAACCAAAAACACAGACAGATGTGCCTGAGGGCTGCGTCCATATGGTCACCGAGAGTCGCACGAGACTGAAGGACTGAAAAAAAAAATGTAGTACCTGGCCTGCCTTCTGGTATAATTTATGACATTGCTGACCACAGGAGATGAGAAGATACTCTATACAGAAATCCTTTTAGATAAAGCCCAAATTCTATTCCATTGCTTAGTAGGATCCAGTGAAGGATCTTGCAGGGATCCATAATACACTGGTGGAAGTTGTTATGGAGAGCTATGATTGCATTGAATGGTGATGGTGATGGTAAATGGGTATTTTTATGGTGAATGGGTATTTTGTTATTTTTAGTATTGTCCATTTATCAAACAAAGGCTCTGAACTTCTTCTTGATCCTTCTCTTTCACCCCTCCCTCCAACAAACACAGTCCCCACACCATCAAGGTTTCAAAATACAAACACAAAATGGATTCTTGTCATCATACACATAGTATTCAAAATTTATATTTTCCCCCAAAAAAATATGCTATGCCCAGACAGCTGTTAATATTGTTTGTTTAGTACATACTAGACACATTTGCTTTTTTCTTGAATTGCAGTGGTCCGTTAAGTTCTGTCTTTGTGCTCTCAAAGAACCTCACATTTCCATATAGATGTGTTATGGGGGTTACATTTTTCTTTATGAGCAAAATGTTGTTTTGTATAATTTTTATAGTTCTGGATGACCAAATGTATCCATCAGGGGCGGCCCGTCCATTGGGGCGTCAGGGCAAACGCCCCCCCAAATATTTTCTTCACCCTGCAATAAAAAAAACACAACAATGTATTAGTATAACCCAAAAACAAATAAATATAAGGTGTACATCATCATTTCAAGTCTAAATAGTCTAAATAGTATTAAAAATGAAGTAAAGTTAGTAAAGGGACACTGTCACTTTAAAATAACCCTTGCGCTACATTAACTAATGCTGTGTATCTATATAGCCCCCTGCCTGCACCCTGTGTGATCAAATTACAATAGTTATACACTGTGTACACTAACCTTAGAGTCTTCTCTCTCTTCAATGAGTCCTGGCCTGGCCCCCTGACCGTTAATGCATGCCGCCCACCATCACAGTGACGATATGCATGGGCGGTCATAAATGTATCAATTAATAACTGACAGTCTTCCATCATTGACCAATCAATGATGGAAGGCTGTCCAGTTACTAAGTGATCAATCTAAACCCACCCAGACCGTTAGCCCTGAGCGCCCGCCAGCAAATAGGGCCTCGAGTTATCATTTTGATTGACTGATACAGTCAATAAAACCACCAGTTCCCTGTCCCTTCCCCCTTTCTGTTTCCTGACCCTGGTCACGCTGAGACTGAGAGACCTCCCTGGCTGAATCTACTCATCTGCTCTGCCTGTCTAACACAGTAAGTCTACCTGCCTCTGCCTGGCACCTGCCCTGCCCCTGCCCCTGGCCAAACCAAAACCCCTAGTAGCCCCTAATAAAAGTTAGGGGTGACCAGTTACCCCCAGTCCCTCACTATGCCTGCCTGGCCTGCCAGTGCCACCTACCCAGCCACCCACCAACTACCACCGATGACCCCAGCCATCACCCCCATGTGGCCTGTGCCACCCCCGATCAGGCCTGCCCTATGCTAGCCTAGCTATGCCATCATGCCACCGCCGGATTACACCGATCACGGGATCGGGGTAGTCGGGTCGTGAGCGGGGTGGCACAGGCCCACATGGGGGTGATCGGATCACCCCCTTGATGAGGCCTGTGCCACCCCTGATGACCTCCATGTTGCCGCCCTATGCCACCCCCGAGGCCCGATCACCACCGGCACCGCCACCACCCCGATGCGGCCTATGCTACCCCGGGTATTCGGGCAGTGAGCGGGGTTGACCAGGCCACATGGGGGTGGATGTTCACCCCCATGAGGCCTGTGCCACCCCTGATCGTGGCCTATGGGCGACCGATGGGCGCCTGACCGTGACCGACCCCACCCTGGATGAACCAACTACCAACCCCCCCCTCCCCCCTATTTTTATTCCATTTTTAGAAGTAACAGGCATGTATATGTGCCTGTCACTTCTAAAGATAAAATAAAAATAAGGGAAGGGGAAAAAAATACAGTAAAAACATTATTATTACAATTAAACAGTAAGCTAAGCAAACATTGTTAGTACAGTTAGTAACACAACACATTTTAAACAAAAATAAACAGCTTTAAACAAACATTAATAAAAAATAAAATAAACAACAGCACATACTTACCTGTAAAATTGACCCCTCCAGCGTTGGCCTTCTGTCCTCTGGATATAGTCATGAAAAATAAATAATCCAATGTTGATTGAAGCCAATGGTCAAATAAAATAATCCATGTTGATTGAAGCCAATGGTCAAATAAAATAATCCATGTTGATTGAAGCCAATGGTCAAAATAAAATAATCCATGTTGATTGAAGCCAATGGTCAAAATAAAATAATCCAATGTTGATTGAAGCCAATGGTCAAAATAATCCAATCTTGATTGAAGCCATTGTCCATCCATCCATTCTGGCCCATTGAAAGAGGCCTCCACAAAAAAAAAACGACGCTCTAAAAAAAAAAAACACACACTAAAAGAGCTCCTCCTACAAGGATCCCCTCCCGCGATTAATTGTTTTTTTCCCACGGTCTGCTATATATACTAATTTTTGAAGGACTCTGATTGGCTGAAATTTTTGATTGACATCGATTTCAACCAATGAGAGTCCTTAAAAAATTAGCAAATCAGCAAGCAGGTATGGAAGCCTGTAAGGGTAAAAAAGGTTAGTGTGAACTTGTTTGACCCTGTATGTATTATACATATTACAGGGCTATTTTATGTGATATACATGTTACAGGATAATATCCTGTAACATGTATAGCCAAAAAATAGCACTGTAATATGTATAACAAATAATGTGTAATAGAAATGCATGAACAATATAATATAACAAGTAATAAAGAACATCAATTAATCAAATAATAAATATCAATTAATATATATTGTTGTATGTATATGTTTATGTATATTTATGTGTATTTTTTATGCGTATATATATATATATATTTGGATATATATATATATATATATATATATATATATAAAAATTGATATCAATATATCACAATAAATAAATATATATATATATATATATATATATATATATATATAAATTTGATATATATATATATATATATATATATATATATATATATAAAAATTGATATCAATATATCACAATAAATAAATATATATATATATATATATATATATATCAATTTGATATATATATATATATATATATATATATATATATATTTATTTATTGTGATATATTGATATCAATTTGATATATATATATATATATATATATATATATATATATATATATTTATTTATTGTGATATATTGATATCAATTTGATATATATATATATATATATATATATATATATTTATTGTGATATATTGATATCAATTTTTATATATATCTATCAATATATATATATATATATATATATATCTATCAATATATATATATATATATATATATATATATATTTATATATTATTTTTTTTATTATTTTTTTTGGGCCTATATGTTATTTAAGGTTTTTAAGGTGCGGTTGGGGCCTATATGGTCAAAATTGGTTATTTAAGGTTTTTAAGGTGCGGTTGGGGCCTATATGGTCCCAATTTGTTATTTAAGGTTTTTAAGGTGCGGTTGGGGCCTATATGGTCCCAATTTGTTATTTAAGGTTTTTAAGGTGCGGTTGGGGCCTATATGGTCCCAATTTGTTATTTAAGGTTTTTAAGGTGCGGTTGGGGCCTATATGGTCAAAATTGGTTATTTAAGGTTTTTAAGGTGCGGTTGGGGCCTATATGGTCAAAATTGGTTATTTAAGGTTTTTAAGGTGCGGTTGGGGCCTATATGGTCAAAATTGGTTATTTAAGGTTTTTAAGGTGCGGTTGGGGCCTATATGGTCAAAATTGGTTATTTAAGGTTTTTAAGGTGCGGTTGGGGCCTATATGGTCAAAATTGGTTATTTAAGGTTTTTAAGGTGCGGTTGGGGTCTATATGGTCCCAATTTGTTATTTAAGGTTTTTAAGGTGCGGTTGGGGCCTATATGGTCCCAATTTGTTATTTAAGGTTTTTAAGGTGCGGTTGGGGCCTATATGGTCCCAATTTGTTATTTAAGGTTTTTAAGGTGCGGTTGGGGCCTATATGGTCAAAATTGGTTATTTAAGGTTTTTAAGGTGCGGTTGGGGCCTATATGGTCAAAATTGGTTATTTAAGGTTTTTAAGGTGCGGTTGGGGCCTATATGGTCAAAATTTGTTATTTAAGGTTTTTAAGGTGCGGTTGGGGCCTATATGGTCCCAATTTGTTATTTAAGGTTTTTAAGGTGCGGTTGGGGCCTATATGGTCAAAATTGGTTATTTAAGGTTTTTAAGGTGCGGTTGGGGCCTATATGGTCAAAATTGGTTATTTAAGGTTTTTAAGGTGCGGTTGGGGCCTATATGGTCCCAATTTGTTATTTAAGGTTTTTAAGGTGCGGTTGGGGCCTATATGGTCACACTTGCTCTTTTAAGGTTTTAAACGTTACGGTTTGGGTCTTAAACGTTCTAATGTTTTTTTTTTTGTTTTCTATAACTTCCCAGGTGCAAACTATCTGTGGAATCAGATTTCTTTGGACTCGTTGGTTGACTTACTGGACGTGAATACCCCGAGAAGGAGAGTCAACTGTTGGTGAGTATATGGTCACACTTGGACTTTTAAGGTTTTAAAAGTTACGGTTTGGGTCTTGAGATTTCTAATGTTTTTTGTTGTTGTTTTCTATCACCCCCCAGGTGCAAACTATCTGTGAAAGCAGATTTGTTTGGACTCGTTGGTTGACTTACTGGACGTGAATACCCCGAGAAGGAGAGTCAACTGTTGGTGAGTATCATTGCCTTTAATTTTCTGTCCATGTGTATAGGTGCAAATTTGATGTTGATGTAGTCTTGTCACATGAGGGTTTGCAATCTGTAATGTATACCAATGAAATCAACACACTGTTATTTTAAAGTAATTTTGTGACATAATATAAATTAATATACCGTGATCTCTTTCTTTTATTGGTATCAATATCAGAAATGAATACTATTGACTCTCTACTTGTGAAGCCTTTCACCACCCTAACCTATGAGGAGAAGGTGGAAGTAAAACGGTTAGGAGCTGACCAACCAGAGATAAATCTGCAGCAAATCGCAAGAGATAGAGGGAAGCAATATGTCCGTAATTTCAATACTGAATGGTACAAGAAGAACGACTGGCTTTCTGGAAGCGTTTCTAGGAAGTCCTTATATTGTTTCCCATGCATCCTATTTGGTGGTGACGCTGCTTGGACCAAAACTGGAGTGACTGACGTCAAACATCTAGCTGACAAATTGGCAAAACACAAAAGTTCAAAAGCTCACTTGGATAACAGGATCAAGTTTGAGATGCTTGGACAGGCGAACATTGCTGTTCAACTGGACCAAGGATACCAAGTCAGCATTCAAAAACACAACGAAGAAGTGGCTAAGAACCGGTACATCCTTTCGAAGATAATTGATTGTGTTCGCTTTTGTGGCGCTTTTGAACTGGCATTAAGAGGACACGACGACAGTGAAACATCGCTAAATCCAGGAGTGTTTAGAGGCCTGGTGGATTTGGTTGGCAGTATCGATAGTGCAATGGAACAGCATTTGAAGACTGCAACTGTGTTTAAGGGCACTTCCAAAACCGTGCAGAATGAGCTACTGGACTGCATGCATGAAGTTATAAAGGAAGTGATTCACCAAGAGCTTAAAGAAGCCCAGTTTGTGGCAATCCAAGCGGATGAAACAACCGATATTTCCGCTAGGACACAGTGCGTTGTAGTCTATCGCTACATTGACAAGAAGCATCAAGTGGTGGAAAGATTTGATGGCTTCACGGAAATGAAATCAACGGATGCAGACTCGATTGCTGCTGTTGTGCTGGAAACACTGAATACTGTTCTCCCAGAGCCAGAAGACAAGAAGAAACTCATAGCTCAAAGCTACGATGGTGCCAGTGTGATGCGTGGAGATCAAGGAGGAGTTCAAAGAAAAATAAAAGACGTGTACCCGAACGCACACTACGTCCATTGCTATGCTCACCAACTGAACCTAATAATGGAGAAAGCAGTTTCAAGGATTGGAAGAGTTCGAGTTTTTTTTTCCAACATAGGCGGCATACCATCTTTTTTTTCACGCTCTCCAAAAAGGACTGGAGTTCTGGATGAGGTAGTTGGTAGAAGACTTCCAAGAGGTGCACCGACACGATGGAACTTCAACGTTAGGACCGTGAATGTAATCTACGAGAACAGAGATGCGCTACTTGAGTGTTTCCAGACAATTGAAGCATGTCTAAACTTTGATCCAACATCTATACGGGAAGCCGCAGGTTTCATTGGAATGCTGGAAGAAAGGGAGTTCCTTTACTTCCTTAAATTATTTCATTTAATAATGCCACATGTTGACATCCTCTATAGTCAGCTTCAGAAGCGAGACACGGATACTGTTTATATCAAAAAAGTCACAGAAGACTTTGTCGCCAGCATCCAGAAAATCCGTAATTCTGTGGAAGAGATAGAAGCAAGTTTGCCGAGCGGTCTAACAGTCAACAGACGGAGTGCGGAGATCTCAACCTTGAGACAACTTTCAAGAGAGGTATGTGACATAGTGGTGGTTCATGCAAAAGAACGTTTTTCATTTTCAAATCACCTAGTCAGTGCCAAACTTGTTCAAAGTGACTTGTATAAAACCCATGGCACTTGCTTTCCAACCCAAGCTCTGGAAGACACCGTGCAAGCATATCCAATACTGAAGAAGGAACAATTACGCACTGAGCTGTCACTTCTGTATGGGAAGACAGAGTTTCATACTTGTACAAGTGCTGTTGCTCTGCACAAACTTTTCCATCAATTTAATCTGCAGAATGATTTCACAGAGACAGTAAAATTATTAAGAATCCTGATTACAACACCAATGACTACTGCAGAATCAGAAAGATGCTTCTCAACATTGAAGAGGATAAAAACCTTTTTAAGAAGCACCATGTCCCTGGAGCGGTTGAATGCATTGGCGATGCTCTCAATGGAAAAGCAACTGATTTCCGAGATCCCAGACTTCAATGAAAAAACCATTGAGAAGTTTTCTTCTTTGAAAGATCGCCGTGCAAAATTAAAATACAAGTGATTGAAGCAAAGAAGAATGCATACCACCAAGGTGTGCAAAGATAAACTGCGTTAAGCAGCACCACCTCACACTACCAAACATAACTAGTGGTAAGTAAAGTATGAACGGTGTGTGGGTGTGCATATGGAAGGAGCTATGAAAGGTGTGTGCATGGTCAGTAACAATTGTTGAAGCCTTGGCGTGGTTTGAAGGAATTGGAGGCACTTCCAAGGGTAGCTGTCACTTGTGTACAGGAAGCAAGAATTCCATGTCTGTACAAGTGCTGTTGCTCTGCAGCAACTTTAGCATCAATTTAATCTACATAATTTAACAGAGTGAGTGAAGCTATAAGGAATCCTGCTTACAACAACGAAGACTACTAAAGAACCAGAAAGATGCTTCTCCACATTGAAGAGGATCAAAAAAGTAATTAAAAAGCACCATGGTCCTGTAGCGGTTAAATGCATTGGTTTGAAGGAATTGGAGGCACCTTCAAGGGTACGTAAAGTTCTCAGAAATGGCACCACCTCACTACCAAAAATAACTAGTGGTAAGTAAAGTATGAATGGTGTGTGGGTGTGCATATTGAAGGAGCTATGAAAGGTGTGTGAATGGTCAGTAACAATTGTTGAAGCCTTGGCGTGGCGTTACTGCTCATATGGTTATCCATATGCTAATTCAACGTGTTTGTTTGACATTGATTATTGTGTTGTCTAAACAGAAGTGAAATGTTGTTGTTTTCTTGAATCCCAAGATCCACTGGTTTGGGCCTATGCAGTGCTGATTGGTCTTCTAAGGTATGTTTGAGGCCTATATGGTCCCACTTGGTCTTCTAAGGTATGTTTGGGGCCTATGGTCACACTTGGTCTTCTAAGGTATGTTTGAGGCCTATATGGCCACACTTGGTCTTCTAAGGTATGTTTGGGGCCTATATAGTTCCACTTGGTCTTCTAAGGTATGTTTGGGGCCTATGGTCACACTTGGTCTTCTAAGGTATGTTTGGGGCTTATATAGTCACACTTGGTCTTCTAAGGTATGTTTGGGGCCTATGGTCACACTTGGTCTTCTAAGGTATGTTTGGGGCCTATATAGTCACACTTGGTCTTCTAAGGTATGTTTGGGGCCTATATAGTCACACTTGGTCTTCTAAGGTATGTTTGGGGCCTATATAGTTCCACTTGGTCTTCTAATGTATGTTTGGGGCCTATATAGTCACACTTGGTCTTCTAAGGTATGTTTGGGGCCTATATGGTTCCACTTGGTCGTTTAATGTTTTTTAAGTATGGTTTTGTTCTTAATTGGTATGATTGATTTGCTTGTTTTCTTTCAACCCCAGGTGCAAACCCTATGTGGCTGCAGATTTGTTTCTACTCATTGGTCAACTTAATGAACGTGAATACCCTGAGAAGAAGAGCCGACTAATGGTAGGTGTCACTCCTTTAATTTTTCTGTTAATACGTATAGGTGCAATTATGATATTGCTGTAGTCTTGTCACATGAGTTTTTTCAATCTATATTGTATACCAATGAATTTAACACATTGTTACTTTACTTCTTGACATATCTGCACTGCAGATCATGTATTTCAATGGGCTTTACAAGCATAAGGTCATTGGGCGGGGCTTATAAAGGTCATTATGACGTCAGGGGGGAGGAGTTATAAAAATGGGTGTGGTTTGAAAAGGGGGGAGTGGCTATGTTTCGCCCTGTCGCCCCTCCAACTTGAAAAGTCACCAGCCGCCACTGGTATCCATAGATTATTACATCTTCGATTGCCTTGTGGTGTTATATTATTTACTTTGGTGTGTAGGTGACTGATTGCTTAGATAAACTCTTTGGTGGTTAAGTCTTTCATCCTCATACCTACATTAGATAACTGTAAGGTTTCTGTCACATGGCTAATTATATTTTTGATCACAGTGGTGCTGTCACGACCCAGGCATGAGGGTACCAGATGCCCCCAAAACCTCTTACTTTCAGCTACAGGAACACCCCTAGATTGTCAGGGTTCTGGTAATCTCAGCCCCCAGCTGGATTCTCAATGTTGGGAACCAGTTAGGGATACAAGGAACACAGAATCAGGAACAGTGTAGGAACAAGCAAGATACCAGCAATATACAGCTGGAGCAGATGTAGGTCTCTTTAACGAAAAACCTAGGAGAGGTATCAAGATACCTACAAGTAATTTTGCTCATAAGCCCTACAATTTCAAAAAGATAAGTTAAACCAACACAAGCTTATAAGCAAATAGAAACTGAGCTTACAATGGACTTGACTGGGCTATTATAATTTTTGTATTCAAATGTACTAATTAGTCCTGTTTGTATTAATTAGTGCTGTGGACAAAGTATGTATATGACATGTACTTTGTATATATAGATGGTAAATGTGTGTGTTTCTTCTATACTCAGCTGCCTCTCACATGTAACATAAGACTTTCACTGACTCGCACTGTTCCAGATGGAGAATATGAATTTGGGGACCTTCCCCAGAAGAAACATGTGTGACATCATAGTGATGAAACTATTCTCAGTAAATTCTGGGAGTTATGGGTATTTTGCTTTTAGTTTCAAAACACTATTACAAGTCACAAAATCTTTTGTATGAAGGAAGTGTTTCGATCAGAAGAACAATTCACCCAAAAAAGAGGAACTTTATTAGGCTCCTACATAAAGCCCTCACTATGTCTTGGCTTGAACATTTAATAGGCAATAGAATATGTTACTACTTTGTATTATCCCTTCTGGATCTCTTTGTTGTTGTTGTGAATGGGGTTTGTGTAGATAAATGAAGCTGTGAGCTATACCATGAAGGGTCACCCAAGATGGGCAGGTCCGAGCAGAAAGGTTCACTGGAGAAGAAACTGTCAATCCACTCCATAAGAAAACTGTATGTACTGTATAAGCACAACCAGAAACACAGACAGATGTGCCTGGCATGCTGCAACCATATGGTCACCAAGAGTCGGACATGACTGAAGTACTGAACACTTTTATAACACAGGGAATTGATGGTATATATCTTTTCTATCAAATAAGATTGCATGTTGGAATTAGAATTTGAAGAGTCAAGGGTGGTTTTAATGGACCTGTCAGTACAGAATACATAGTTACATAGTTACATTGTATTTAAGGTTAAAAAAAGACTTTCAGTCCATCAAGTTCAACCTTTTAAGATCTCCTCTGATCTGCAATATGCGGATTAACTATTAATTAGTTGTATATAAAAAAAAAATAAAAAAAAATCAATTCCCTCCTGATCCCAGACACTGCCTCTCTAATTATCCATGATAACCCTAAATTCCCTTTTTAATTAGAAATAAATCCAGTCCCCTTTTAAAGTTATCTATCGAATCTGCTGTCACCACCTCCTCTAGTAGAGAATTCCTCAGATTAACCACCCTTACTGTGAAGAACCCTTTTCTTTCTTTAAGGTGGAATCTTTTTACTTCTAACCGCAAGGGATGTCCTCTTGTCAGTTGAAAACCTCTTGGCACAAAAAGCTCCCCTGACAAATCTTTATACTGACCCTGGATGTATTTATATAAGGTAATCATATCTCCTCTTAGACGCCTTTTTTCTAGAGAAAATAAGTTTCATTTGGTTAGTCTTTCTTCATAACTTAGCCCCTCCATTCCCCTTATTAGTTTTGTTGCCCTCCTCTGTACCTTTTCCAGCTCTAAAATGTCCAATACAGTTGTATTTAGCAATTAAATCGATTCAAGTTTATTTTTTATTTTATTTTTTGTTTACATTTTTATCAAAAACTTCTTCCCCATCAAATGTATCATAGCGGAAGTCTAGCAGGTTGGTGATGGGCCACGCCCCGGAAGGTGCTAGCAGCAGTAGCTAGCAGGGTAATGGCGCTTGTACCTGTGGCGTGCTCGATGTGACCGGGCAACGGTATATGCCCTATTAGAGACGCGCCTAGCAGGACGGATCTCCCGGAATGAGGAACAAAGTGTGCAGTGTATAGGAGAGGTGGAAGACGCTCGGGCGGCCCCGTGAGACCGCACACAGGATCTGTGAGGCTGCACGTTGGAACTGGCGTTACACTGGAGGTTGTAGGCGGGTGCTTAAGAGCCCGTTCAGGGAGAGGGGGTTTGGAGAGAGCCATGCTTCAGTTGTGAAGAGGGAGAAGAGGGTGAAGAGGCAGTGATTGTGTTTAGAAGCATTGTGCTTCTTATAATCAGCTATGTGTTAGCTCATATTGCCACAACATTAAGTCCCTCCAAGATCCCTAAAAGTTCACTGTATGGGTACCCCCTGACACCTACCAACACACCACTTCAGCAGAATCAGCCTGAGAGACTGTAAATTTGGAAGAGGGAGGAGAGGGTGAAGAGGCAGTGAGTGTGTTTAGAAGCAGTTGGCTCCTAAAAATCAGCTATGTGGTAGGTCACAATGCCACTATATTAAGTCCCTCTAAGATCCCTAAGAGTTCACCGTATGGGTATCCCCTGTCAACTACCAATATATCACGTCAGCAGAAACAGCCTGAGAGACTGCAAAATTGGAAGAGGGAGGAGAGGGTGAAGAGGCAGTGAGTTTGTTTAGAAGCAGTGTGCTTCTTATAATCAGCTATGTTTTTAGCCCACAAGGCCATTATAATAAGTCCCTCTCAGATCCCTAAGAGGTAACCGTATGGGTACACTGTGAAAGCTACTAATACATCACGCCTGGGAGTCTGAAAAATTTGATGCTGGCCCCTGGAGCTTAATGCTTATCCACCTTGGTAGCCTGTGATTCTCCTCACTGCGTCCTATAATCAAGAAGCTAACATAGGCTTTGAATAGCTGTGTACAGTCATATCTAAGCCTTAAATATGCCATCTTGTTTTGCTGCAATAATTTGTTGAGAAATTCATCTGGACTCTTGACTTCATGTAGCATAAGTGTTACACACTCTACTGGCCTTTAAGGAATACAACCCCGCTTTCATTAAGTTTGGCGGTGAAAGCTGCCTATTTTCAGAAAGAGCTGGGTCCTTTGCTTCCCCTTTTGCTGTTCCCCAAACCTTGATGGGAATTGGTAACTACTGGCTTGGATTGGTTAAGAACAGTGGGTCATATAAGAACTGGCTATATCCACTCTAACAAAGCTGTCAGCAAATCCGTCAGCATCTGGGACAATTGTTTACTCTAAATTTTTCTGAAGGAATTGTGTGGACTCTCCAACTTCTTACTTTTTGTGTTTTTTTGTGTTTTTTACCAGTGCTAATCCCTTAAAGGGATTAAGGTATAAAAAGGGAAACATGAATAAGAAACAAGGCCGAGTTTTAAAAAATAAATTGAAAGGGGACTCACTCCATCAAAATCCCATTTCATCTAGCTCCTTTTTTTCACCGCCAAATAAAGGGAAAGCTGCAGAGCAGATTCAGCCTGATATTAACTCTGAAGCTAACTTTTTAAGTATGGCTCAATCCTCCCCCAACGAGACATTGAGGTCAGAAGCTTCTAGTAAAGTCTCAGAACCAGAAGATAGTGGTGTAACATTGCCTGTCCTAAAAGGGCTTTTCCTCGATTTAAAAATTCCATTATATCTGAATTAACAGGAAAAATTGCTGAAAATGCAAAAATAATAAGTATTGTCCAAGCTAAGACTGATAATCTAGGAAAAGATCTTAAATTGATTCGAGAGGAAATGCAAAACTTAAAATATAACTATCAACAACTTGAAACAGAAATAGGCCTCCTTAAAATTCGTAATACTAAATTAGATGACTACTCTAGAAGGAACAACATTAAAATTAGGGGGATTGGAGAAGAAGTTGGTAGCACGGATTTAAAGCACTATGTAAGCACATTCTTGTCCAGTATAGTCAAACCTAACTTTGAGTTATCTATTCTGATCGACAGAATACATCGCCTGCCTCTCCCCAAATCTGCCCCTAAGGATTGCCCTAGAGATGTAATCCTTAAAATCCATTTTGCTACTTATAAAGACTTAATTATGAGATATTCTTTTGAAAAAAGAACATTCCCGTCGCCCTACGAAAATTTACAGATTTTCCAGGATTTCTCAAGGGAAACCATTATGAAGCGAATGGAATTGAAAGGTATAGCCAAAAGCTTAAGAGCCAAAAATATCCAGTATAAATGGGGCTTCCCCACGAAATTAATAGCTCTTTTGGGTAACAAATCAGTAATAATAAACAACCACCATGAAGGTGTAGCAATCCTGAAAGATCTGTAATCAGGTCGACTAATTCTCCGTTCTATCCATCCTGGTTCCTGTAATTTTACTAAAACTTCCCTCCCCACTTCCTATTATATCCCGGTTGCTCTTTTGTTAAGGTAATGAGAAATTGTACTTAAATGTCACTAGGTTCTAATATTAAAATATTGATAACACTGCACTATAAGATAAACAGCGGGCAGTAGATGTTTTCACAAACATTTCCTTTTTAATAGAGATTACCACTGAGAAATATAGTTTGATAGTAAATAAGGAAGGGGTAAAAAGCCCCAAAAGGTAAGAGTGCTAATTTTTCACTTTACAAAGACTTATTAGTTTTCACTTTGTTTTAAATAATGGTACACAAACAATATGACCACAAGAAGTTGTAAATTTTATCACTGTTTATACTAACCTAGTTTGACAGGACATGGGCTGTGTACTCACTGTTGCTTTTTCTCTGTCCTTATGGAATAGCAATGTTATAGAATAAATTAGAAGAAGAACTTTGGGGGATTGGAGAAGAAGTTGGTAGTACGGATTTAAAGCACTATGTAAGCACATTCTTGTCCAGTATAGTCAAACCTAACTTTGAGTTATTTATTCTGATCGACAGAATACATCGCCTGCCTCTCCCCAAATCTGCCCCTAAGGATTGCCCTAGAGATGTAATCCTTAAAATCCATTTTGCTACTTATAAAGACTTGATTATGAGATATTCTTTTGGAAAAAGAACATTCCCGTCGCCCTACGAAAATTTACAGATTTTCCAGGATTTCTCAAGGGAAACCATATCTAAGCCTTAAATATGCCATCTTGTTTTGCTGCAATAATTTGTTGAGGAATTCATCTGGACTCTTGACTTCATGTAGCATAAGTGTTACACACTCTACTGGCCTTTAAGGAATACAACCCCGCTTTCATTAAGTTTGGCGGTGAAAGCTGCCTATTTTCAGAAAGAGCTGGGTCCTTTGCTTCCCCTTTTGCTGTTCCCCAAACCTTGATGGGAATTGGTAACTACTGGCTTGGATTGGTTAAGAACAGTGGGTCATATAAGAACTGGCTATATCCACTCTAACAAAGCTGTCAGCAAATCCGTCAGCATCTGGGACAATTGTTTACTCTAAATTTTTCTGAAGGAATTGTGTGGACTCTCCAACTTCTTACTTTTTGTGTTTTTTTGTGTTTTTTACCAGTGCTAATCCCTTAAAGGGATTAAGGTATAAAAAGGGAAACATGAATAAGAAACAAGGCCGAGTTTTAAAAAATAAATTGAAAGGGGACTCACTCCATCAAAATCCCATTTCATCTAGCTCCTTTTTTTCACCGCCAAATAAAGGGAAAGCTGCAGAGCAGATTCAGCCTGATATTAACTCTGAAGCTAACTTTTTAAGTATGGCTCAATCCTCCCCCAACGAGACATTGAGGTCAGAAGCTTCTAGTAAAGTCTCAGAACCAGAAGATAGTGGTGTAACATTGCCTGTCCTAAAAGGGCTTTTCCTCGATTTAAAAATTCCATTATATCTGAATTAACAGGAAAAATTGCTGAAAATGCAAAAATAATAAGTATTGTCCAAGCTAAGACTGATAATCTAGGAAAAGATCTTAAATTGATTCGAGAGGAAATGCAAAACTTAAAATATAACTATCAACAACTTGAAACAGAAATAGGCCTCCTTAAAATTCGTAATACTAAATTAGATGACTACTCTAGAAGGAACAACATTAAAATTAGGGGGATTGGAGAAGAAGTTGGTAGCACGGATTTAAAGCACTATGTAAGCACATTCTTGTCCAGTATAGTCAAACCTAACTTTGAGTTATCTATTCTGATCGACAGAATACATCGCCTGCCTCTCCCCAAATCTGCCCCTAAGGATTGCCCTAGAGATGTAATCCTTAAAATCCATTTTGCTACTTATAAAGACTTAATTATGAGATATTCTTTTGAAAAAAGAACATTCCCGTCGCCCTACGAAAATTTACAGATTTTCCAGGATTTCTCAAGGGAAACCATTATGAAGCGAATGGAATTGAAAGGTATAGCCAAAAGCTTAAGAGCCAAAAATATCCAGTATAAATGGGGCTTCCCCACGAAATTAATAGCTCTTTTGGGTAACAAATCAGTAATAATAAACAACCACCATGAAGGTGTAGCAATCCTGAAAGATCTGTAATCAGGTCGACTAATTCTCCGTTCTATCCATCCTGGTTCCTGTAATTTTACTAAAACTTCCCTCCCCACTTCCTATTATATCCCGGTTGCTCTTTTGTTAAGGTAATGAGAAATTGTACTTAAATGTCACTAGGTTCTAATATTAAAATATTGATAACACTGCACTATAAGATAAACAGCGGGCAGTAGATGTTTTCACAAACATTTCCTTTTTAATAGAGATTACCACTGAGAAATATAGTTTGATAGTAAATAAGGAAGGGGTAAAAAGCCCCAAAAGGTAAGAGTGCTAATTTTTCACTTTACAAAGACTTATTAGTTTTCACTTTGTTTTAAATAATGGTACACAAACAATATGACCACAAGAAGTTGTAAATTTTATCACTGTTTATACTAACCTAGTTTGACGGGACATGGGCTGTGTACTCACTGTTGCTTTTTCTCTGTCCTTATGGAATAGCAATGTTATAGAATAAATTAGAAGAAGAACTTTGGGGGATTGGAGAAGAAGTTGGTAGTACGGATTTAAAGCACTATGTAAGCACATTCTTGTCCAGTATAGTCAAACCTAACTTTGAGTTATCTATTCTGATCGACAGAATACATCGCCTGCCTCTCCCCAAATCTGCCCCTAAGGATTGCCCTAGAGATGTAATCCTTAAAATCCATTTTGCTACTTATAAAGACTTGATTATGAGATATTCTTTTGGAAAAAGAACATTCCCGTCGCCCTACGAAAATTTACAGATTTTCCAGGATTTCTCAAGGGAAACCATTATGAAGCGAATGGAATTGAAAGGTATAGCCAAAAGCTTAAGAGCAAAAAATATCCAGTATAAATGGGGCTTCCCCACGAAATTAATAGCTCTTTTGTGTAACAAATCAGTAATAATAAACAACCACCACGAAGGTGTAGCAATCCTGAAAGATCTGTAATCAGGTCGACTAATTCTCCGTTCTATCCATCCTGGTTCCTGTAATTTTACCAAAACTTCCCTCCTCACTTCCTATTATATCCCGGTTGCTCTTTTGTTAAGGTAATGAGAAATTGTACTTAAATGTCACTAGGTTCTAATATTAAAATATTGATAACACTGCACTACAAGATAAACAGCGGGCAGTAGATGTTTTCACAAACATTTCTTTTTTAATAGAGATTACCATTGAGAAATATAATTTTGATAGTAAATAAGGAAGGGGTAAAAAGCCCCAAAAGGCAAGAGTGCTAAGTTTCACTTTACAAAGACTTATTAGTTTTCACTTTGTTTTAAATAATGGTACACAAACAATATGACCACAAGAAGTTGTAAATTTTATCACTGTTTATACTAACCTAGTGTGACAGGACATGGGCTGTGAACTCACTGTTGCTTTTTCTCTGTTCTTATGGAATAGCAAGGTTATAGAATAAATTAGAATAAGAACTTTTAAATCATTACAAGGGCCACAGGCCTATACTAGGTCCCTTCCTAGTAAATGATAAACTATAAAGGATTAGAAGGGCTAAGGGGGGTTGTTATACTGGATTTGAGGTAGAGGCCCTCAGAAAGGGAGCTTCCCTTTCTCCTTCTGGGTATTTAAGGGAAAGTTATTAATTCCTTTTCATAATTGTGGAATTAGGATACTAGAGCAGAGATTAAAATGAGTCTCTTATTTGAGTAATGCGAATTTTGTAAATTTTGGTTAGCAAGGGCTGTCCATCTTGCTCTGGTCACTACGGGTAGTCACAGGTGCAACTTAGCCAGTGGATTTCCAGTTTTTGAACTTATTGAAGTTCCATGTCTTCCTTACCCACGGTAAACCATTCTCTATATCTTGGTTTGGCCGGCTGGGTGATGGAGATTGTTTCACCAGGTATGAGTGTATGGGTTAAGAATGAGGAATGTGTGTGGGATGTGGCTGAAATTCGGGTTTCGGAGAGGTGGGGGAGGGGGCGAGTTGGGGGAGAGCATAGAGCCTTTGGGTTAAGGGTCCTAAACTATGATGACTAATGCTGATATGGATAAAGGAAGCAGTCTGAGAATTTGTAGTCAGAATGTCCAGGGTTTAAACCTAGGGGTTAAAAGACAAATGGTTTATAGGTCGTTCGGTTCTGGGTCAGCCGACATAGTATGCCTTCAGGAGACTCATTGGCAGACAGGTAAGATCCCTTATTTTAAAATGAAAAACATAGGCTTGACTCTTAACTCTACTTATAAAAAAAAGAAAGCTCGGGGAGTCACTATACTGTTTAACTATAAACTAAATGTGAAGGAAGAAATTTCTATTATAGACCCTAATGGTCGTTATATAATTTGGGGAGGCCTAATCAACAGCGAGAAATTCACGATAGTTAACATATATGCTCCGAATCAAAAGCAAATTAGATTCCTTAATCGAACATTTAACTTAATAAGGCGTTATAGCTCTGGGGCTCTGATTATATGTGGTGACTTCAACTTATGCCTGAATACGGATTTAGATAGGAAATCTCATAAAGGAACAGTATTAGATACCCATGCTATATAAAAATCTAATCTTTTTAATAACATTTTAATGAAACATCAGGTATATGACTCATGGCGAACTTTTCATCCCCGGGAAAGGGACTATTCCTTTTATTCCCACCGTCATGAAACACACGTGAGATTGGATTATATACTTGTTAACAGTGGAATCTTAAAAAGAGTGTTCAAAACTGAAATTGGCCCAATTTTGTGGTCGGATCACGGGATGGTCGGCATAAACATATCTATGAGACAGTGTGAAACAGTTAGACCTCCATGGAAAATAAACATTTCCCTATTACAGGACCCACAAATAAAATATCTGCTAAAAGAAGAACTAAAGAATTTTTTTAAGGTAAACAATTTATCAGTTGCTTCTAAAATCACAATTTGGACCGCCCATAAAGCTGCTATTAGGGGTCAGCTTATTAGCTGGCAAGCTATGAAGAAAAAACTCAGAGGTCGACCGTTACGTGACTTATATATTGATCTGACAAACTTAGATAGGGCTAACAAAATTGGCTCTAATGATAAGATTTTAAAAAGCATGGAAGTAATAAGATCTCAGATTAAAAAAATAGAACAAGAACTGGTAGATAAATCCCTATGGTCACTACAGCAACGATTGTATCATATGGGGAATAGTTCAGGGCGACTTTTAGCAAATAAATTAAAGAGTAAAACGTCTAGTAAAAGAATAGACTGTATAAAATATAAAAACGTGACCTTGACGAAGCCCAGTGATATAGGGAATGCCTTTGGCCTTTTCTACCAAGACCTTTATAATTTGAAGGATGATAAAAACTTTATTAAACCATCTAAAGAAGATATAGTTAAATTTTTGGATAAAATTGACCTTCCGATGATATCGGATGCCGATCTTGACACTCTAAATAAAGAAATAACTGACACAGAAATTTTTGAAGCTATAGATGGTTTGAGAAACTTTTCCTCTCCTGGTCCAGACGGGTTTAGAAACTGTTACTTTAAACTCTGCAAGTCAGAAATCTTAATCCCTCTTAAAAACGCCTTAAATGAAATTAAGATTACGGGTAGGGCACCGAAAGAAATGCTGGAGGCTGCGGTTATAACAATCCCCAAGGAAGAGCGGACAGAACCATCATGCAAGGATTTTCGTCCAATCTCCCTCTTAAATACTGACATAAAAATTTATGCAAAAATTTTAGCCATTAGGCTAAATAAAATTTTGGGAGATCTTATCTCTTCAGACCAAAAAGGTTTCATTCCAGGGAGACAAGGATCCGACAATGTTAAGAGAATCATTAACTTAATCTCTTACTCCAAGCGAAAGGGTTCTCCCACCATGCTTTTATCATTAGATGCAGAAAAGGCGTTTGATAGAGTGGAGTGGGAGTTCCTAGAATCTTTGTTTGTAAGATATGGGCTGGGGGACTTTGGCTTAAAAGCTATTCGGGCACTATATACCGCTCCTTCAGCAAAAGTAGTGGGCCTGGGATATAGCTCATTTAGCTTCGATATTACGAATGGCACACGGCAAGGTTGCCCTCTTTCTCCGGCGATTTTTGCCTTGTTTATTGAACCTTTGATAATATTGATCAGAAAGGAAAACGAGGTGCAAGGGATAAAGGTGGGCTCTGTAGAACATAAACTATCAGCTTTTGCGGATGACTTACTTGTAACATTGGAAGACCCGATGGTCTCTCTCGATAGATTGCTACAAGTGATTGACGAGTACAGCAAAATTTCTAATTTTAAGTTAAATATTAGCAAAACAGTAGCCATGTCGATTAACATTCCTAGGGAATTACTATTTAAATTAAAGCTTCGATTTCCTCTTTTATGGCAAAACTCTTTGAAACACTTGGGAATAACACTGGAAACAAACTTGAAGCAGACAATAATAATTAACTATAAAAAAGTGTTCAACAATGTTACAGCGAAAATCAATACCTGGTCAGGGTTGAACTTATCCTGGTCAGGCAGAATTATCGCCATAAAAATGGTAATTTTACCAAAAATAACTTACATTTTACGTAATATTCCCTGCCGTATCCCTATATATTTGTTAAATCAACTACAAAATAAAATCGATAACTTCATCCATAAGGGGAAAAAAATAAGAATAAAAAAATCAAAAATGGGATGGAAATTTAGACATGGGGGCATGGCCTACCCTCTACTTAAGGAGTATCAGGAAGCTATTATAGTTGCAAATATGCTGGACTGGTTAGAACCTACAACTGTTAAGAATTGGGTACAAATTGAACAAGAGCTAATGGGCTCAAATAATATAAAAATGCTTTTATTTCAAAAAAAGATTATTCTTAAATCTATAGAGAGTGGCGAAGCTATGGTTAGAGAAAAGGTAAAGATATGGAATAAATTGAATGTTAAATATGAACTGATCCCATTCCCCTCGCCTATCACTCCATTATTGGACCTAGCTTCACATATTGACTCCCTCATTCTAAGGAAGATAGCTAAAGCAGGGGTTAACCTGCTGTCTGACCTGTTTCGCGGAGAAATATTCTCGATGGAGAATATTAAAGTAAAAGCCCCCCAGTTAAACATTTCTTGGTTAGATTTTCTTACGCTGGGAAAGGCTCTGAAGAAGTCAGAGTTTTATTTGACATCATTCAGAGACTTAACCCAATTTGAGAAATTGATTATGGTCAAACCTAAAACGCATCTCATCTCAAAATGTTATGAAATTATTAAAAAGCCACAAATGGAGTTAAAATCAAACTGTATGCATGACTGGGAAGGTGACTTGGATCATAGTTGGACGATTGATGAGTGGTATAGCTCATTTGCAATTACAGATAGATTTGTTAAAAACCCTGCTTTCAGAGAACTTCACTTTAAAATATGCAATAAGTGGCATTACACGCCGGTTAAGATAGCAATGTTCAGTGGGTTAAACCAGGAGAAATATTGTTGGCGCAATTGTAGTCATATAGGGTCTTCATTGCATATTTGGTGGCAATGCCCAATTATATATAAATTCTGGGTGGAAGTTTTTTCCCAGTTGACTAAAATATGTGAAGTAGAATTGACTCCACTCCCAGAAATAATCTTACTTCATATTTTTCCTCCATTGCCCCTAAAAGTTAAAGCCCTTTTATTGCAGGTTTTGATGGCAGCAAAATCACTGATAGCATTAAAGTGGAAGCAAAAAGATGTACCTTCCTGGAATGAGGTCAAAATGAAAGTGGATAAAAATTGTAGTTTAGAAACAAACTTCTCTGAATTGGGCGTTATAAAAAAAAACAACCTAGCCTGGGCATTATGGAATAAACATGGTCCTAATTAAGTAATTACTCAGGCCTTCGCTCTGACCTTGGACACTCTGTCCATGATTCTTGGGCCCACCCACTTGCTCCCTCCTCCTAACCTCCCAACCCCATTCTAGGAACCCGGATTTATGAATGGTAGGAGTGTGAATGGTAGTGTGTTAAGCTTTAGTTTAAATCCCAGAATAGTAGTTGGCAATTTTGGTATGATGCCCTGGGGAACTTACTGTAGATCATAATGGGTTGCTTTTTTCTTTTCCCTTTGGAGCAACGGACCAAAATGAGATGGAAGCCCTCGCCTTCCTTTCCTTATTATTGTGCTAGGGGGAAGCTTCCCAGGAGGTGTCTAGATGGGAAGCCTAGATATGAAGTATATGTAAACTAGTCTTCCCTCTCTGTGTTGCTTTTCTTTTTTAAAACGGTGGAAATAGCATGCAATAATTATATTAAGATATGGTGGAGGGCCATAATAGCCGGGTCCAAAATATGATAGCGCCAACGCTGTTCTTGATATTATTTCACACGTGTGTAGTGCGAATTGTTTTGATTGTTATGTTAGTGTTTTTGTATGTACTTTTGTATTCTGTATTTTGTTTATTTTACATGTAAAAAACAATAAAATATTTAAAAAGAAAAAAAAAAAAAAACTTCTTCCCAATTATACATTTGAGTTCTTCAATAAAGTGGGAATTAAGTAGCCGTTTAAGCATTTTCCCTAAGGCAAATGTAATTTATGCATTGAGAATATATTCTACTCAAATAACCTGATTTTTTAACCTGGAATTGTGGGAGGGTCTGGAACTCCCTCACACCCGCTTTATATACTTCCTACCCTACTCTACCTCTACACACATGCCAATCTCCACCAATCTCACCCTTCTCTCTAGCTTCAGTTCACTCTCCCTAGACCTCTAATCATGCTAGTACAACAACATAGCTAAATATGACAAACCTCAAGCTACCACCACTAGAGAGAAAGCCCGCACCACAACTAAACAAGTCCTCACCTGTCTTCCCCAAACTCAAATTTGCCAGGTCCATTCCTCAGCAGACTGCCATTGATCCATGTGGGGATTGTCCCAGTGGTCTTTGCTGGGATAGGGTGAGGAGTTTCTTGTACAGTTTGGAAGAGGGGAGCGATGCATTCTTTGCCCTCACCAGTGGAAGAGAACGGCTCCTTTTCTTCCTTGGAGAAAAAGTTCTTCAAAACTGTGAGCAACAGAAAAATGGAAAGGTGGGGAATTGTACTATGGACCAAATTAACGAGTTATAAACACTTCAAAGGGTCACTAAAGATTAGCAAAAATTCTGTTTGTTAAATATGTAACAAACTAACAATATTAGCATATATGAAAGTCATCAGATTAAAATATTTTCTAAAAAGTGTTATAGGAGACTCTGCTAATGCATGGAAGCTGCCATTATAGTCATACTGCCTCTGAACACCTCTAATATGCCCTCATGAGTCCACACCCACCCACCTATGACTTGTGTTAATTTATAGTGCAGGTTTCTGCACTATCACCTCCATCTCTCACAGCTGCTACATAGATAGATAGATAGATAGATAGATAGTGGATGTGCAATCCCTGCACTGCATGTTAATCAATTAAAGAGCTGGAGTACAGTTGAAATCATGGAACTATATGTTAAATAAGATACAAGACACTTTACTGAAACAGTAAACAGAGGTTCTGCACATAATAATACCATATTTGGGTTAATGAGCCTGGGGGACTAAAACATAGACTGATGGGACAGTGGGATTTCATGCCCAAAACGCCACAGTCTAGCAGGACCCAGGACACTTGGGTGGTCCGCAAGAGGGCGTGCTATCATTTCATATGTAAATCCTTGATTGAGTTAAAGTTAATTCTAAACACATTTAAATTGAGAAAAAAAAAGCTACAGTACTGTATTAATCACACTTTTCTTGGGTCTGGTACTAAAATACAAGCATATAAATGTACAATAGATTCCCAAGGTTCCCTGTCACTTTGTATCATGTAGGAGGTCATGACAGAGGATGCAAATACAATACAATGTATTTTTTTATACACTATACACAACTAATTTCCCATACAAATAATAATTTTAAGTATTTAAAACATCATTCTAAAAGCTGTGTTACACCGCAGGCATATGTTAAACTGAGCCATGTATAGCGTAGTATTGGATTAAAGAGTGAAATGCATTGTGGACTCATTTAAATGTCCTTGCTCATTATCCCAGAGTGCAGTGTAATAATTATATTTCTCCAAGCAGGAGATACATTTTTTAACTTGTTTTTAGATGTACAAATATGAACACAAATGCACTATTTTTTAAAATAAATACTGTAATAGAATATTCCTGATTATAGTTTCTATTTAATTGTAATGCCTTACCTGATGTGCCGTTGATGGCCGCCCACATTCTGTAGACAGATATGGCGTGGACTCCATTGATGGATCGTTTATTTCCATTTAAACATTGTTAAAGACACACATACATACTTGAGCCTTAGCATTCAGAGACAGATGTTTGAAGGTCCCATAACCCATGTGATACATGATGTTTGTATGTTTGCCCACGGTCTCTTATGACATCACAATCATAGAGAGGGGTGACAGCCAATTACCTGCCAATCAGCTTTTCTGATCTCCCCACCAAATATAGACAGAACAATTTGTAAAAGATACTTTATCAATTGAATATTATTAAAACAAATTTCCTTACAGTAACCCTATGTTGAAACACTTCTGATCCACCCTCCAAGCATAAACTAAAATCTCTTTATAATTTGCTATTTTCCGCCTTGGCTGGATAAAATGTAAAGCTATATGAATCTGACAATAAGGAGCACTCACAGACCTAGTTTAGTCAGGCTAATCACTCCCAAGCACTGATTGGTTAGTTTGAGACTCTGCACAGCAAGTATAGAAGAGTATGTGTCTTCATGAGATGCAGAGGGCAGATCCACACAGGGACTATTTGTTTGATTGTATGCTGTAGAAACAGAGTACTTCTTAATAAAATAAAATATATAAAAGTAAATACACAGGTATACTAAACCCTAGTAAAATCCAGAAACTTTCATATCCCTTCAAGTATTTCCCTATTACACAGACAGTTTGCTGATGGCAGCAAGTGACACCCGTCACACCAAGGGGGACCCACTGGACTTTGGGGACTAAGGACTACTAGGGGCCCTGGGGGGCACGGGGTACAATAACACCACTTCTCCCCTTTTTCTTCACATCAATGCCCTAACCCCTGAATACCTGGACTGTGATTGCCATGTTGACCCATGATGGTAATGTTCCTACAGATATTGGTGTGTTACAGCCATATTGAGTATTATGTGCCATGTTTTTCTGTCAACCATCCTGTTTTTGTTTTCTGTCAACCGGACATGTTTAGTGACTCCATGCTTAATCA
Source organism: Discoglossus pictus (assembly GCA_027410445.1). NCBI lineage: Eukaryota > Metazoa > Chordata > Amphibia > Anura > Alytidae > Discoglossus > Discoglossus pictus. The sequence continues at coordinate 119,299,877 of CM050169.1, read as the reverse complement.
CTGTTGCTGGATACATAAAGGACCATCCCTTAATGACAGTCTGTCAACAGGAAAATATGGCATGAACTTTAACATGTTCACAATTTAACCCCTCCCCTTGTGACAAGAGGAACCCAAATAGTGAAGTTACTGTGTTAATTGCCTCTTCCCGGGTAATGGAATTCTCAGCTGATAAGTATAGGCATTCTCAAGGGGGTGCTAAAGAGAGTAGGGGAGAGGTGTTAGTTCAGTCTTAGTAATCATATTTTTATCACATTGGATTTGTGGCATACTGTAGAACCCTTCTTTAATTATCATACAGAAATAGGAGTATGGATCATAAAAGCCTATTCCTTAGGATATATTTGCCTTGAAAGGGGTTGCATAATCATAGGCTAAAAAGGGTTTGCTTATATGCATCTTTTAATATCCTGGTTTGGCCATTTGGATATCAGGACTGTGGTAGCCATGATGGCATGGATAGGGTTAACATGTGTACCATGTTATTCTAGAGTGCTATGCAATTTTTCTCCATGGCACTCATAGTGTTAATATTGGGGTTCATTAGTCTATCATGAGGGTCTGTATAGACCCTTATGGGACTGAGGGGGTTAATTAGAGACTTATGGGGGTCTCTATAGACCCCACGAGTAATGGGGTTAAAGGGTGTTGCCTTCTGATTGGTTTAATATGATTGACCATCATCAGCCAATTAGAATGGGATATAGGGGTGTATCCATGTCTTCCACAGTGTAAACAGGACCCCTGGGGGAGGAGCAAGGCTCTGAGGGAGGCTCAGCTGAAGGCGTGGGACTGGAGCATGAAAGAGGCAGGTAAGTGATAGATAGGAGTTGGCGGGTATTAATGTATGTAGTTAGGGGTTTCATTTTATGTAGTTAGGAGTATTAATTTATGTAGTTAGGGGTTAACTGTATGTAGTTATGGATTAACTGTATGTAGATAGGGGTTAACTGTATGTAGTTAGGGGTTTAATTTTATGTAGCTAGGGGTATTATTCAGTGGTTAAATTGTATGTATTGAGGGGTTCTATTGTATGTTTTATTTAATGTATGTTATATGCTATGTAATGTGTGTTTTTTTATATACATGTAATGTAGGTTTTTTTTATTTTAAGTAAAGTGTTTTTTTTTAAATTTAACAGCTGTTTTATTTTTTGTAATGTTCTTTTTTTATTTTCAGTAATGTCCTTTTTTTATTTTCATTAATGTCCTTTTGGTTTTTAATGTAATTAGGTGGGTTTTTTATTTTCTGTAATTCTAGTTTTTGTTTTATTTTGTGTAGTTAGTGGGGTAATAGGAATTTTATTAGGGTGTTAGGTGGGTAGTGTGGGGGTTAAAAGGGGAGGGGAGTAGGGGGTTTATGGGATGGGGTTTACTAGGTACATTTGGGGTTAAATAGACCCAGTTGGAGTTAAATAGGACTGTATGGTGTTAAATAGGATTAGATAGGGTTACATAGGCCCAGTTAGGGTTAAATAGGACTAGATGGGGTTAAATATGACTAGATAGGGTTACATAGGCAAGTTAATGTTAAAAAAAGACTAGACCGGGATAAATAGGACTAGATTGGGTTACATAGGATTAGATGGGGTTACATAGGCCCAGTTGGGGTTAAATAGGACTAGATGGGGGTTAAAGAGGACTAGATGAGGTTAAATATGACTATATGGGGTTAAATAGGTTAGATAGGCTTACATAGGCCCAGTTAGGGTTAAATAGGACTAGATGGGGTTAAATAGGATTCGATAGGGTTACACAGGACTAGATGGGGTTAAATAGGATTAGATAGGGTTACATAGGACTAGACAGGGTTAAATGGGTCTAGATGAGGTTAGTAATAGGGTTAATCAGGTATGGTGAGGGTTAAATAGGGTTAATTACTTAGATGGGGTTCATTTAGATTTATAGGTTTGTTGGGTGTCTAATAGTGTATTGTAGGGTAGTGCTTACACTTAGTGTAAAGAGGATTCTGGAGGACCATCATGGCACTTACAGTGTTAATATTGGGGTTCATTAGTGTCCCATGAGGGTATGTATAGACCCTTATGGGACTGATGGAGTTAAGTAGTGTCCTATAAGGGTCTTTATAAACCCTTATGGGGGGACTTAGGGTGTTAATTATATTCTCATGAGGGTCTGTGTAGACCCCCATGAGTGATGGGGTTAATTTTAGTTGCCTGGGGGGGGGGGGTACTTATAGTACTCCCGCTGCATGGGTTAATTTTTTAGTGATCGCGGGTCCTTTAAGGACCTTTAAGGTCCCTTCAGGACGTGCGGCGGGAAATTTTAAAAGTAGCAGCAGTCTCGATTGCACGGGTTCGGGTTTATATGGGGACACTGCAAGGTTCCTAATGGGGACCCCCAGCATAGGGGGGTTCCTTTTAGGGGCCGGGGGGTACTTGAAGCACACAACTCCCCCCCCCCCCCCCCCCCTTGTTGGCATAGGCAGAGTTGTGTCCCTGCAATACAGACACTACAAAAAATGTAACCCCTTTCCCAATATGTACAAAACACTGGCACACATTGATAAATAGAGGGGGAATCCTTGGATGCAGCAAACAATATCCCCCATTTAATTCCAAGCCCATAATTACCTTCAACAGGCCGTATGTCTGTGGGTTAGAAATTTAGTGGATGGTGGATGTATTTAATTGACTCAAGCCTGCAATTACATGCTCACAGCCTACTCACGCAAACCATGAACCCATACGTAAGCATTTCAGGGCTTGATCATAATCACTTAATGCACTAAATTCTTACTGTTTAGACAGAGTCAATAGTAAATGAGACCGTCATAATGACGTCAGTAAAACATACAGGTTACACAAAACCGGTAATGGGAGTGCCTACCCGAACCCCTGTGGCATATTTCATGTTTCAACACTTTCTGCCTTTTAGCTACAGAAATTCCCCTTAATATGCTGGCAATCTTGGTTGAAGGAATGGACCTCTCAGTGACCGGCAGTCATATCAATCATTCTTAAAGAAATACACCATAGTCGATGTATTCCAGAAAGCATGATTTTTAATATGGACTCTCTGACTATATTGGTATAGTCCTGGTCGGGGTCCATAATATCCTCTTCCCAGACCCCTTGAGCATAATTACTTTTGGGAGAGAAACATGGGGGGGGGAGAGGGATGGGAAGATACACAGGGGAGGTAGTCGGGAAATAGACTCTCCTTACTATCAGGCGTTCAGCTCCTGCTGCCCTCTCCCCTACAGCGCCAGCTTCTTGCTGTGTTGGAGACTGCATATGCTAATGACGTGACGAGCATGTGACGCGGGAGGGAGAGGGGGGAAGAGACACAGGGCAGGAAGAAGGGGGGAAAGGGACACAGGGGAGGGAGGGGGTATGAGACACAGAAAGGGAGAGGGGGAAAGAGACATAGGGGAGGGTCAGGGAGGAAAGAGACACAGGGGAGGGTCAGGAGGGAAAGAGACACAGGAAAGGGAGGGGGGAGAGACACCGGGGAGGGAGAAGGGGGAAAGACAAAGGGGAGGGAGGGGGAGATACAGGGGAGGGAGAGTGGGGAAGAGGCACATCAAATATTATACTGTTAATTATGACGGGGAAACAACTAGTACATTATAAGGGTGTGGGAGGGGTTCTTGCTGAATGGAAATATCGGGGGTCATTGTGTTGGCCACCACAGGCACGGACCACCAAACTGTGATTCGTATTAACACATCAAAGCACCTAATTAGTATTCAGGAGCTGCACATTTACATAAAAATGCAGCTCAAATAAAATTGATTTCTCAGGAATCATGCACTAAGAAAAAATGGATAATACAATGTATGGGCAGTTAGGTTAGGGTTAACAATAAACTAATAATAACTTGATTTTATGGTCAGATCCTTTAATTGTTGCTTACACCTTAAATACATTCGTTTCCCTGACTATCTGTCAGCTTTGAAAGTTTATGTAAACTATGGGAGGGGGTTAGTGCCGGCTCTGAGTGAGGGAAGAAGCCCCCCCCCCCCCCCCCATAGTTAAATAGAAGCCTCCTAGAGTGACATAGAATTAATAGATTCCTATACAGGACATGAAGGATGCTCAGGTAAACAGATAATCTATTGATGCACGTTAATACACTTAAACATTGTTATCACCTCAGACTGGCACAACAGACCCATCACTGTTTATTTTAAAGTTAATATTGTGATGCCTGTTATTCAGTGCAGTTGTTTCCTTTTTTGCTTCCATGCTGTGGTGCCCAAACAAGATGAGTTGTTGTTTTAATCAGGGGCAGATCTACCAGTTGTGCAGTGCACTAGGTGCCCTTCTCTGGGGGGAGGAGAGGTGGGTGCTCTGTGGAGGCGGATGTTGAGAGGGACTGGGTACTATGTGAAGATGGCTGCTGAGAGGGACTGGCTGACATGTAGAGATAGTATATGTATATATGTGTGCTTCATGCAGGCTGGAAGTAAGTGGAGCAGCTGTGGAAATGGGTCTTGGGCAGGAGCAGCTATGGGAAAGGGTCTCAGGGACAGACGCTGTTATGGGAAGGGGTCTTAGCAAGGGGGATGTTATGGAAAGAGGTCTTGGGAGGGGCTCCAAGTGAGTTGGTACATAGGGGGCCCAGTGCAAAAACATTTTTACAATCCTTATCCCTTTGCGGTGGGGGGGCAAGTTTTATTTTTCCAAAGGGCCCTTCATGCTTTAGCTCCACCACTCATTTTAGTTATGCATTGGTCATTAATAAAATCCCCATTCAATGATTTATAATGGCAGTGTTGAGTAGTAAATTCATTTTCAAATGTTATCTGATTTCCTCCACCCTGATAAGGTCATCAATGGGGTTAGAACCATATCAACAAATAAACATGCTTTCATAGGCAACCCTCACAACAAATAAAATAGAAATTACATTATCTCAGGAAGTCTACATCCAATGGAGACCACTTTGTTAGCTACACTTGTGCCTGAAAATGTTGCTTTATAGGAACATATAAACTATACATGTTAATATTTATATACTTCTGTAATACGTCTTTATGCATTTTATTTTTTCATATATTCTGTAATCACAGTTCAGTGGACCATCTGAATGAAGCTGTTGGCCAGAAAACTTCAAAGTGCCCCTTTTTCAGAGAAATTGCGTATAATTATCGGCGGTGGGGGGGGGGGGGGTGATAATTAGGTTAAATAGCCTATGTTTTCTAGGAAGCATTTATCAAACAGAGTTACACTTTATCCCAGAAGACTGTTTTGACCAGAGTAATTGTGCCACTGCAGGGAAGTAGTCAGATAAACAGTTTCATAAAGACAAGCAGATTATGGCTTCTTTCAGGACAGCCCACCAGAACACACAAATGGAGCCCATTGTCCAACGTGTGCTTGAGAGCACCCGCAAGAGGGTGAAGACCAATAAGTAGCACTTGTAATGCAAATACAAACACACTACTGTACATTTATTATAAGGGAATGTGATGTTAGGTCTTAGAATTAATAGCACAACATTCTCAAGCTCGCAAATGTTTATATTTCGTGTTATATCGATCCCTGCAATCAATGTGTTAATACATATACTGTAATAGAATATCATATTTATGGCTTTATGAATATTGCATTATATCTGGAATGTGGGTCCGATCGCAAACTGTAATTGTAGCCCATTGGACTTTGATATCTAACCTCCCCTTTTTCAGTGGCGTATCGCTAATAATCTCTTTTTCCATTGGCTCCATCTGAACCCGTAACTACGGTCTACACTAATTGATCAGCCGCACGGCCGCTAATCCATCGTTCTAACAAAGAGCTACGATTTTCCAATTTAATAGCAACGTAATTCGGCCAAATTTCAAGCATTTAGCCGCTACGTGCTTCAAGTTGGACTTACAAGGCTGGAATTTAATATGGCCCTTAATCTATAGGAGCTGCTTTCATTACTATTCTATGATTGCTACCTTTGTCCTTTAAGATGGTCAGTGAAGACCATCAGCAATTTGCAAGTGGTCCATCAAAAACAAAGTATACCTGATATCTATATAGCATTGTGCTGATTAAATTCTGAAATGTCTGTGATACTTATATGAGAAATGTATATATACATAAAAAGGAACAAAAAAAATAGTTATTATTACTGTATGATCTTGATAAATAAAGTGGAAACATGTCCACCTCACACAAACACTTGAAATGGTACAACTTATCTGATATCTTGTAAATACCCGATAATAAAAAATCCATTGTTGTTCTTATGAGAACTTGAAGGACATATGAGCTTTATAGGTTACAACTCAGATGATGCAAATGTCCATAAACAGAGTTCTGTGTCGGGATGGTTTATTTAATCTGACAAGGAGAGTGTTGTCTGACAAGGAGAGTGTTGCAAAACAATTCAGGAGGAACATTTTGGTAACATAATACTAATTAGCACATGAAAACAGCTAATTAATTTTCATGAAACACTAATTTGCATATACATACAGCTACATAAACATGGAATTTAAAATAAACTAACTAATATTTAAAATAAACTACCTAAGTGCTTGCATATCTTAATATGAATTGAGTGCTTAAAAGCTCTGATTTCACTTTCTCAAACCTTTCAAACAGTTGCTGCAAATGCTTGCCCCCAGAGCTCATGAAGATGTTTCTATTGGTACTAGATATACTAGCCACTTACACACTGTTTTGAAATGCTGTTGAGAGACAGTCTGTAGGTTGATATTACAACTCTTACCAGTAGAAACATTGGTCCCTGTTCTATTGCCCAAATCGTCATATTATACAAACTTAAAATTGCTCATAAATTTGCCACGAATTCTATTAGCTACTCGTATCTTAGTTATGAGTTACCTGCCCACAATCACAATTGACAAGCCAAAGATGCAACTTAGGGCTTACCTCTCTTTTAGCACAGCTCGAACATTACGAGCTCTAAATAATTAAAGTTACACAAAATCGATATTCTATTAGACCCGTAGCTCTAGCTCTGAAATACAGTCTAACCCACAACTGAAAAAAGGATCATGTTTCTGTAAAAAATATTACAAGTACCAAATAGGACTCGCAAGGGCTTTTTCAAACAATTATTAGAGTTGTAGCAGCAATTAAACACACAATACTGTACTTTAAAAGTATGGGAAGGCATGGAAACACATTAGAATTAATTGCACAACAGTCTCAAACTCACAAATATGCAATCAAAAAATATTATTTTTAACTGTTATTTCTGAGTAATATTGATCCTGGGACTCAAGGGGTTAATAAATATCATGAAGCCCATTCAGACCAGAACATATGCTCTAATGCATTTTATAGAATGCTTGATTGTGAGCCTGATCGTCAAATATTACTTATTCATAGTATGCGCCAATATTTTTTTCTACTATAAACTGACTGCTTTGGTGACGCTTTCTTGGGCTTGCTTGCTTCCTTTTTCTTGGCTGCTGCCACCTTCTTTTCTGTGCTCTCCAGCTGCTTCTTGCTGAGTTTGAAGAAACCAGAGGCTCCTGAGCCTTAACGTGAATGAGTGTCTCGTTGGTAACCAAGGCCTTGATAGCCAACTATATGCGAGTGTTATTCTTCTGGACATCGTAGCCTCCTGCAGTCAAAGCCTTCTTGAGAGACTCCACTGCGCTTGGAGGCTGAAACTGGTTTGACGAAAGCTTGGAGAAGCTGGGCCTGGACTTTGCTGGGCAGCTTTTCTTGGCTCCAATGGCTGTTACCTTCCTGTCCTGCTCCTTTTTTGTCGGAGTGGCACTCTCGGTGGTGACGGGAAGAGGCACTGGAGCATTTTCTGCCATGGTGCCGGACAGGAGTTTTTCCTAGTGCGTAAATAGTGTGTGAGCCGTTTTGGTGCTATGACTTATATAGAGGCACTGCTGGTGTGTGATTGGCCTTTAGCTCCCTCAAGTGTGTCTGTGGTATTGTTGATTCTCCCGACCCTGTCTGTGAGGTCCAGGGCAGAGTATGTGTTGCTGCTTTGTGTCTGTTTGAGTGCAGTAAGTGATAATTTTGAATGTGTACTATGTCCCCTGTTTGTGTTGTGTGCAAATGCAGGTGTGATGTTTTGTAGTGCAAGGCTTTGGTGTGGTTGTTGTGAATAATGAGCGCTATGTGTAGATGCTGGTGTTTGATTGTGTGTGTTTTGGTTGTAATTCTGTGAATGTGTGTTCGTTGTCTGTGTGAGCTCATGTGTTGATGCAGTGCATTGCTTGTAAAGTCACTGCGTTGGTTGAAGTTGGTTTTGAGTGGTGTTTGGGCAAGTACAAGAGTAGTTCTGTTTGCATATTGTGGGGTGCATGGTTTAAGTGTGGACTTTGACTGAACTTTGAATTGGATTTGCAGTAACCATTAAACGGCTAATTATGCTGTGATTTGTTTCCCTATCTTTGCTGTTGCTATCTCTGTCCACTGCTTTGCATGACATAATCATCTCCCAGCTGCTTCTTTCCCAGCTAATGTGATTCATTATGTAGCTTTGCATAGTTTTTCCAGGTAATCAGTATGGCCCTCATTCAATTGCAATTTGCCCAATTGAATAGGGGTCTAAATAAGCACATAACATATTTTTTGAAAGAAGTTTTTAGTTAGTAAACATTTATCCAAAAGCAAGGTTTTCACTAACTAAAAACGTATTTGAAAAAAATATGTTATGTGCTTATTTAGAGCACTATTCAATTGGCCAAATCGCAATTGAATGAGGCCCTATGTAAGCAGCTAGACTTAGAGGCGCCTGCTTTGGTACACATAGAGCCTCAAGTAAACATAGTCCAATTTCCTATAAACAAAGAGAACAAGAACAACTTTAGAACCAATGATAGCATACAAGTCATAATGGGACATGTTATTATTAAAAATTCTATATTTACCCGTTGCAAAGAATGGAGGGCCCTGTCTTTGAGCTTAGAATCTGGTGTCCATAAAGCTTTCCCCAAAGCACCGTGCAAGATTAAAACTTACAATCTAAAGGTACACAGTTATGAGTCCATAGATGCAATCTGAAATATATAAAACCTAACTTTTATTGCATATTGTATAAAATAGAAATAATTAAATATAATAATTAAAATACAACACAAAATATCTTGCAGTTCCCGCTGAGTTGTACCAATTACACAAGAGTTAATTGTAAACAACTGTATCATGCCATAAACTCAATGTTCGTAATTTTAAATTTGCTGTATTTTGCAATGATCAGAATGCTATATAATAACCGATTGTAGCACAATATTAGTCTCATTTCCCCAATAACTTAATCACGTAATCCTGAAATGTCTTTGTGCTCATGATGATGATGTTGATGTGCTTATTTCCACAATTATTAACTACCAGTAGTAGGTCATTATATTCACCATGTATTATAATACAAATCATCAAAATTTGAAAATGCATATTCATCAACTACATGTTATTAATTCCATAATTAGAGATGTCGCAAATAGTTCGCCGGCGGACTGTTCCCGGCGAACATAGCATGTTCGCGTTCGCGGCGAACTGCGAACATATGCAATATTTGACCCGCCCCCTATACTTTATCATTGAGCAAACTTTGACCCTGCAACTCACAGTCAGCAGACACATTCCAGCCAATCAGCATCATACCCTGCCTTCCACACCCTTCTACCTCATGGACAGCAGCCATTTTGGAATCATAACTAACTTGCAGTCTTACTGAGAGGAGGCTGAGTGTAGGTGATACTGCATCAATAGGGAAAACCATAGCCAGGCTACTGTACACAGTGTGCAATACAGTCCTGAAGGACTCTTTTGATCTCTGCTGCAAGGACACCCCTGTGTCTCTTCCCCCCCTTATCATCATCCTCCCCTCACCTTAGCACCCAACCCTAACAGCCCTCACACTTATCCCTAAGAGGAGGGGGTAAAGAGATACAGGGGAGGATGATGATGGAGGGGGATTTTAGGTTATTTATGCCCTTTATGTATTAAAACCAGACTCTGCATCAACTATGTAATTTTCCGTGGGAGTTTTGACATGGATCCCCCTCCGGCATGCCACAGTCCAGGTGTTAGTCGCCTTAAAACAACTTTTCCATCACTATTGTGGCCAGAAAGAGTCCCTGTGGGTTTTAAAATCTGCCTGCCCATTGAAGTCTATGGCGGTTCGCCGGGTTCGCCGGTTCGCAAACATTTGCGGCGGTTTGCGTTCGCGGTTCGCAAACCGAAAATGTTATGTTTGCGACATCACTATCCATAATGTCTATTAGAACAGAAGCAGAAAGGTGAAAATATTTTTACCTTATGTCTTCTATTATAACCAATATAGCTTGGAGCTTGGTGAGGTTATTGTATCTGGCTTTTCTTGTGAGGTACAGTGGATATAAAAAGTCTACACAACCCTGTTAAAATTTCAGGTTTTTGTGCTGTAAAAAAATGAGACAAAGATAAAACATTTCAGAACTTTTTCCACCTTTAATGTGACCTATAAACTGTACAACTCAATTGAAAAACAAACTAAAATCTTTTAGGTAGAGGGAAGAAAAAATATAAAAATAAAATAATATGGTTGCATAAGTATGCACACCCTTAAACAAATACTTTGTTGAAGCACCTTTTGATTTTATAACAGCACTCAGTCTTTTTGGGCATGAGTCTATCAGCATGGCACATTTTGACTTGTCAAGATTTGCCCACTCTTCTTTGCAAAAACACTCCAAATCTGTCAGTTGCGAGGGCATCTCCTGTGCACAGCCCTCTTCAGATCACCCCACAGATTTTCAATCGGATTCAGGTCTGGGCTCTGGCTGGGCCATTCCAAAACTTTAATCTTCTTCTGATGAAGCAATTCCTTTGTTGATTTGGATGTATGCTTTGGGTCGTTGTCATGCTGAAAGATGAAGTTCCTCTTCATGTTCAGCTTTCTAGCAGAAGCCTGAAGGTTTTGTGCCAATATTGACTGGTATTTGGAACTGTTCATATTTCCCTCTATCTTAACTAAGACCCCAGTTCCAGCTGAAGAAAGTCAGCCCCAATGCTGCCACCACCATGCTTCACTGTGGGTATGGTGTTCTTTTGGTGATGTGCAGTGTAGTTTTTGCACCAAACATATCTTTTGGAATTATGGCCAAAAAGTTAAACCTTCAGACCATAACATCTTTTCCCACATGCTTTTGAGAGACTTCAGATGTGTTTTTGCAAAATGTAGCCTGGCTTGGATGGTTTACTTCGTAAGGAAAGGCTTTTGTCTTGCCACTCTACCCCATAGCCCAGACATATGAAGAATATGGGAGATTGTTGTCACATGTACCACACAGCCAGTACTTGCCAGATATTCCTGTAGCTCCTTTAATGTTGCTGTAGACCTCTTGGTAGCCTCCCAGACCAGTTTTCTTCTCGTCTTTTCATCAATTGTGGAGGGAGCTCCAGTTCTTGGTAAGGTCACTGTTGTGCCATATTTTCTCCACTTGATGATGACTGTCTTCACTGTGTTCCATGGTATATCTAATGCCTTGGAAATTCTTTTGTACCCTTCTCCTGACTGAAACCTTTTAACAATGAGATCCCTCTGACGCTTTGGAACCTCTCTGTGGACCATGGCTTTTGCTGTGGGATGTGACTAAGAAAATTTAAGGAAAGACCAACTAGACCAGCTGAACTTTATTTGGGGTTAATCAGAGGCACTTTAAATGATGGCAGGTGTATGCTGACTCCTATTTAACATTTGGTGATTTAACATTTGGGGATTTGGAATGTGATTGCTTAATTCTGAACACAGCTACATCCCCAGTTATAAAAGGATGTGCATACTTATGCAACCACATTATTTTTATTTCTTATTTTTCTTCCTTCCACCTTAAAGATTTCAGTTTGTTTTTCAATTGAGTTGTACAGTTTATAGGTCACATTAAAGGTGGAAAAAGATCTGAAATGATTTATCTTTGTCTAATTTTTTTACAGCACCTGGCTGGAGATTCAACCCCACTTTCCACCTTCTCCAAAGACTGAGGCTGTCGCCGGGGCCGTCCAACTGGAGTGATATCAGCAGCCAGCCACCACCTCCTCACATCACAGTAATGCGCTGGACTGGCCTCAACCACTGGGCCCACCACATCACTGCCTGTTTTGCCCCTGGCTCCAGCCGGGCCCCAGACTCTCCCCACTCCACCACCTCATCACCTGGCCACACCCCACGGGCCTCCATCAACCTCATCAGGCCAGGCTGCGCAGACGGAGATGCTGGTCCTCATGCGTCAGCAGGTGGAGTTGCTCCGGGGGATCCAGGCCAGCATCTTCGCCAATCATGCGAAGATCATGTGCAGCCTGGTAAGGTGCAACAGGGAGGAGAGGAGGCATCATCTGATGACTGAATACATATAATAATAATAATAATAATAATAATAATAATAATAATAATAATAATAATCATAATAGCATTAGATATCATATAACAATATATATGATATATAATTAACATAAAGGGTTAATACACATGCAAATGTCCAATTAGTGATATTGTGGAGTATCAACATTCCCCTGAGTGCCTGATAGGAATATGACAGGTGATACTGGAGTGAGTTGCTAGTTCCTTCTCTAGTGGACTGTGATTTGTCTGACCTCTCTGCTATGATGTGCCCACCTACAGTGGCCCTACATGGTATAGTTCTTAGCTTCATTCACGTACACAAGCCCCAACACCACCACCACTTAGTAACCCACAAGGGGGACCAGGGAAATATATGAGTCAATACTAATTTTATTCACTAGATGTCACTGTTTACTAGTTTACTGTGAACTTCAATCTTAGTTCATTAGTTGTCACGACACGTATAATACAATCTTATGGTGTTCCTTTGATACCCAATATACCACACATATAATAACACATTTATTGAATACAAGATGTTTATGTTAGACATCTGACAATGAATTACCATAAGTGATATTTATTAGGAATCTTAAAAAGAACAAAATAAAAAACAAACTGCGATAATTGAAAAGTGAATGTGAGTGCTTTACTAAAATAATAAATACAAAGTGATATTAAGAAATTGTTATAAACCCCTTTGTTAGTGTTATTGTATATTATATTATTGTCCGCTGTGTCAGAGTAAATTGACTGTCTGGAACAAATTAAATTAAGAGTGAATGCCTAAATTATGAAATAAATATAAAATGATTGTGAGATTGGGACGATTTAATCTTAAAAGACTCCACCGCTGCTAATAATAAAGTATCAACTATAATTAAAGAACCTTTAAAACAGAAAAAACTACTCCACAGACTAACCACCCAAAATACCAATATTCTCAAAAAGACTGTGATAATAACTTGTAACACAATAAAGAGGAAAATAGATAAAGACTTTTGGTTTATTGATATTTATTGTAGTGACAACTAAGGAAACAAAAGTTATATTTTATTTTTTATAGTATAGTATATTTTATTATTATATTGGGCATGGGACTCTATATGTGCTCTATTTTTTCTTAGTACGTTTATTATCTTTTCATACCCCTTCTGTGCTTGTTGTTGTTGTTGTTGTTGTTTAGTCGTTCAGTCAAGTCCGACTCTTCGTGACTCTATGGACCATAGCACGCCAGGTGCAGTCACTGCCCCTCTGAGCTCCTCCAAGTTAATATTTATTGCTTCAGTGACCTCATCCATCCATCTCCTCCTCTGCCGTCCCCTTATTCTTGTGCCTTCAATCTTTCCCAGCATCAGAGTCTTCTCTAGGGAATCCTGTCTCATGATATGGCCAAAATATCTGAACTTCAGCCTCATGATCATCACACCTTCTAGTTAACAGTTTGTCTTGATTTCCTGAAGTATTGATTTATTGGATCTTCTTGAAGTCCGAGGGACTCTAAGCAGTCTTCTCCAATACCACAATTCAAAGCCGTCAATTCTACAGCGCTCAGACTTCTTTATGGTCCAGCTCTCACAGCCGTATGTTACTACTGGGAATACCATAGTTCTAACTATGCAGACCTTTGTTGACAGTGTAATATCTTTACTTTTTACAAGCTTGTCCAAGCTTGCCATAACTTTCCTCCCCAGAAGCAAACGTCTTTTAATTTCAGGACTACAGTCACCATCTGCAGAGATCTTGGATCCAAGGAAGATAGAATCTGTCACTGCCTCCAATTCTTCCCCGTTTATGTGCTAGGAACTTTTGCACTCTCTTCTTTTATCCTCATCAATAAGTACTTTAGTTCCTCCTCACTTTCAGCCATCAGAGTAGTATGATCGGCATGTCTGAAGTTGTTGATATTCCTTCCAGCAATATTGATTCCTGCTTTGGATTCATCCAGTCCAGCCTTACGCATGATGTATTCTGCATATAAGTTGAATAAATAAGGTGACAATACACAACCTTGTCGCACTCCTTTTTCGAACTTGAACCATTCTGTTGTCCCATGTTCTGTTCTGACCGTGGCTTCTTGGTCAACATACAGATTCTTTAGGAGGAGGATTAGATGATCTGGTACTCCCATCTCTTTAAGGACATGCCACATTTTGTTGTGATCCACACAGTCAAAGCCTTTAGAATAGTCTATGAAGCAGAAGTAAATGTTTTTCTGGAACTCTCTTGCTTTCTCTACTATCCAGTGAACATTGGCAATTTGATCTCTTGTGCCTCTTCCTCTGCAAAACCTGACTTGCACATCTGGTAGTTCCTGGTCCATATATTGTTGGAGTCGGGCTTGTAGAATCTTAAACATTACCTTCCTGGCATGTTAAATGGGTTGAATTGTTCAATAATTGGAGCACTCTTTGGCACTGCCTTTATTTTGGTATTGGGATGTAGATGGACTTTTTTCAAGTCTATTGGCCATTGTTGAGTTTTCCAAATGTGTTGGCATAAAGCAAGTAACACTTTCAGAGCATCATCCTGTATAATTTTGAATAGTTCAGTTGGGATTCCATCACCTCCTGCAGCATTATCATCAGGGAGACATCCTAGGGCCCATCTCACTTCACTCTCCAAGATGTCTGGCTCCAGCTCATTGGACAAACTATTGAGGTTATCACTGCTGTTAATATCCTTTCTGTATAGATCTTCAGTGTATTCATCTTCTTTATCTGATCTTTTTCTGTTAAGTCCCTAACATTTTTGACTTTTATCACGCCCACTTTGGCATGAAAGGTGCCTTTTAGGTTCCCAATTTTCTTGAAGAAATCTCTTGATTTACCCATTCAGTTATCTTCTTCAATTTCTTTACATCGGTCATTATAGAATGTCTCCTTGTCTCTTCTTGCTAGCCTCTGGACTTCTGCATTCAGTTGGACAAATCTTTTCCTATCTCCACTACCTTCCCCTTTCCTTCTTTCCTGGACTACTTTCAAAGCCTCACCAGACAGCCAATTTGACTTCTTACTTTTCTTTCTTTTAGGGATACTTTGATGCTTTTTCCTAGATAATGTTGCAAACTTCAGTCCAAAGTTCTTCAGGTATTCTATCGTCCATGTCTAGTTCCTTAAATCTATTCTTTACTTCCACTGCATATTCACAAGGGATATTGCCTATTTCGTACCTGCTTGGTCTGACGTTTTTCCCTCTTTACTTCAGTTTAAGTTTCAACTTTGCAGTAAGAAGCTCATGGTGTGAGCCTCAGTCAGCTCCACGTCTTGTTTTTGCGGACTGTATAGAGCGCCTCCATCTTTGGCTGCAAAGTATATAGTCAATCTGATTTCTATGCTGTCCATATGGTGATGTCCATGTGTAGAGTCGTCTCGGAGGCTGTTGGAAGAGGGTGTTTCCCACGACCAGAGAATAATCTTGACAAAATTCTACTAATCTCTGACTGCTTCATTTTGTTCTCCGAGGCCAAATTTGCCAGTTATTCCAGGTGTCTTTTGGTTCCCTACTTTAACATTCCAATCTCCTATGATGATAGTAACATCTTTTCTTGGTGCTATATCTATGACGTGTTGAATGTCTTTGTAGAACTGGACAACTTCAGCCTCTTCAGCATCCGTGGTTGGAGCGTAGACTTGGATCGCTGTGATGTTAAACGGCTTGCCTTGAATTCAAATTGAAATTATTCTATTATTTATTGGGTTGTAACCGAGCACTGTTTGGCCGCTATTTGATTGACTCGGGTGGCTATTTCATTTCCTCTCTGGGTTTGAGCACAGTAGAAGATCTGGTGGTTGTCCGATGTGAAATGCCCCATTTCAGTCCAGTTAAGGTCACCAATTCCCAGGATATCAATGTTTAACCTTGTCATTTAATTCTTGACCACATCTAATTTGCCTTGGTTCATAGTTCTAACATTCCAGGTTCCTATGTTGATTTGGTCTTTGCAGCAGGCACCTTCTGACCTGAGGGGCTCATCTTCTGGTGCCATATCATTATGTCTCTGGTTGTGCTTGTCCATATAGTTTTCTAAGTTACTGGAGTGGGTTGCCAGTTCCTTCTCCAATGGACCGTAATTTGTCTGGCCTCTCTGCCATGACCTGTCCATCTTGGCTGACTCTACATGGTATAGCTCACAGCTTCATTGAAGTACACAAGCCCCTTCACCCCGACAAGGTAGTGATCCAGAAGGGGCTTCTGTGCTTACATATATATTAATATTTAGCCCCTAGGAGTCAATATATTAATTTTGGCTGACAAATAATGTTTTTGTTTTTTTCTTTTTTTTTCTTTGCTGTATTGAAAGACGGTCTTTGATAATGTATCATAGTGTCTTTGTTTTTCAAAAAAAGGTCTCAGAACACAAAAGCTTTAACTGCTCTTTGGGGCTTGTCACTTAAGGGATATGGAAGTTTCCTGGGTTTTATTAGGTATATAATATACTACCTACTGTGACAAGTTACCAGTGTCCTCTGGGTTAATTTGTGTCCGTGTTTCTGGCACCTTAATTGTGGAACACAATACAAAAGGTTGTAATAAGCAGCCCCAACCATACTCCAGGAGCAGCCTTAAATCAAGTCTGCCCTAGTCAGCTAAATAATGCTGAAAAAGCTCCCCTCGGCTTATACTCGAGTGAGCGTCCCAATTACCTGTTCTCTGGTGCAGTGTGGGTGTTCTCCGGTCTCTCCGGCCTCTCCCGCTCATCTGCTAGCGCCTGCAGCCTCTGCGGGTGGTCCGATGACTGCTGATATCACCGCTCTTCTACTATGCAAGAACCTGTTTGCATCCTTATCAGATTAACCTTCCTAGCGGTAATCCCGAGCGTGACTCAGGGTTAATTTCCTGTTTCTAAATCGGTAACCCTGAGCCACGCTCAGGGTTACTGAAGGAAGATCTGGAGGGGGCCCAGTGCTGCCGAATTTGCCTGGGCCCCCTCAGCACACCATTCCTCTTCCTTCCTCCTTCCCATCGTCCTCTTCCCCATCCTCCTCCTCCCTCCTCTTCCCCATCCTCCTCCTCCCTCCTTCCCCATTCCTCCCTGCCCCTCCCTTTTTTCCCCTTCCTCCTTCCTCCTTCCTCATTCCCCCCTCTCACCTGTTCTTATTAGAACATCTTATGCCTATCGCTGAAACTGGCATATGCTCATGATGTGAAGAGGAGGATGAGGGGGGAAGAGGAGGGGACGAGGAGGGTGAGGGGAGGAGGGTGAGAGGGGGAAGAGGAGGAGAGGGGAAGGGGAGGAGAGGAGGGTGAGAGGGGAAGTGGGGATAGAGGAGGATGATGGGGAAGAGGAGGATTATGGGGGAAGGGGGGGGAGGAGGATGGGGAGAAGAGGGGGATGAGGGAGGAAGAGGGGGATGAGGTGGGAAGAGGAGAATGAGGGGGAAGAGGAGGATGAGGGGGGAAAAGAAGAGGATGAGGGGGGAGGAGGATGAGGAGGCTTAGGGCTCATAATATACACGCTGCATTGTGTAATGTTATCCAGCCTGTCTCCTCTCCGCATGGCTTCATTAACTTCCTATCTCCACAGACTCTTCTTCTCAGCTCTAGTCCAGCCCAGCTCCTGATCTCCCTCCCATATGCCAGAACGACCCCTCCCCTTCAGTCTTTTCTCACTGCTCATGCTCTCACCTATACAGGTTATCTCTCTTCTCGGTCCTAAGCCTATCATCTGCCTTTTGAAGAGCAGTGAGTCACCTTCAAATCGTTGTTCTCCAGTCCATCTGCTCTCCCCAAACCCATTTCTTCCTTTCAGCCCAGCATTTGCTCTCTCCCTATACCCCAGTCACTTCTAATCTCTCCTCACCACTCAGACTCTTTCCCATGTCTCTAGGGCCTCCTGTCTCTCTCCGCCTATACCTAGGCCTCCTGTCTCCATGTACCCCAGGTCCCCCTGTCTCTATGTACCCCAGGCTTCCTTGTCTCCATGTACCCCAGGTCCCCCTGTCTACATGTACCCCATGCTCCCCTGTCTCCATGTACCCCAGGCTCCCCTGTCTCCATGTACCCCGGGCTCCCCTATCTCCATGTACCCCAGGAGCAGCCTGTGTTAGGGCTCATACTATACATGCCGTGTTACTGCATGCGCTGCATTACTGCATATGCTGCCTTATCGCATGTACACAGCGCAGCATGTATATTATGAGCCCTAACACAGGCTGCTCTATGCAAACAGTCATGTCATCACATTCTGGAATATTATCATACCAAACTCTCCAAACCCTGAATTACTGTCAGCTCCCTCGGTGATCCAGCATGTTTTGCGTCTCGTGGTGTCTTTTGAAGGTAATTCTTCTGGGGGGCATCTGTTTTCCATGGTGAAGTCTGTCTGTCTTGCTGCATTCTATTGCCAATTGGTTTTGCTTGTTTATATGTATAGTTGCCGGGACATTTTTACTGTAAATTGACCTCTTTTAAGAATTATAGCTAGGGCTTTTTTTTGGAGCAGGGCATACAGTATATTTTGAGAATTCAATCGCTATGGTATGGAATTCTTTTTCAAAGTCTTTTTTTAATCCTGTTAGAAATGGATCCCAATACTTCTAATCCTGGACCAAAACAAAAATGCAAGTCATACGAAGCTGGTTTCCAACTTAAGGTTGTGACATGAGCAGAAGAAAACAATAACAGTATTGCAAGTAGGGAATTTTGTGTTGACGAAAAACAACTGAGGGAGTGGCGCAAAATGAAATCTGACTTAGAAAAGATTCCAAAGGCAAAAAAAAGCTTGACGTGGTTTAACAACTTCATATGAAGCTCTAGAGATTGAATTGAATAAATGGGTTATGGAGTGTCGTCAAAATGGTTACTGCCTAACACGCATGGTAGTTCGCTTTCGTGCCCTTCAAATGGCTAAAGATGACAAATCAAAAGCACCAGGCATTGAAAATTTTGTTGCGTCAGCAGGATGGTGTACCCGCTTTATGAATAGGTTTGCCTTATGTTTGCAGCAAAGAACAAAAGACCTTGATGAAAAAATGATGTCATTTCATTAATTCCTCATAAAACAAAGAAGGATCCATAACTTTGACCTGGGAGATATTGGGAATATGGATGAAACACATATGACATTTGATCTTCCAAGCAACAGAAGTGTGGCAAGTTTGGGAGACAAAATTTTTTGCTCAGAACCACAGGAAATGAAAAAAAAACATTTCACAGTCGTTCTGTCATGTTTGGCTAACGGCTTGTTATTATTTTTAAAAGAAATACCTTGCCTAAAAAGGTAAAATTCCCACCCCGAATTACAGTGCGCGCACATATTAAAGGCTGGATGAATGAAGACAGAACAAAAAAATGGCTGGAAAAAATTTGGAACAGATGACCCGGAGCAGCCTTAAAGAAAAAAACATCACTGCTAGTTTGGGATATGTTCAGAGCCCACACATCTGATGACATAAAAAAATTGGCAGTCTTCTCAAGTTACTTTGGCTGTTATTCCAGGTAGACTTACATCTGTATTGCAGCCCCTAGATGTGTGTTTAAATAAACCTTTCAAAGACCGTGTGCGACAGATGTGGCATGAATGGATGTCATCTGGTCAAGCCCGACTGACAAAAGTTGGAAATCTGATGAAAGTGGGTTCGTGATGCATGGGAAGAGATTCCAGAGGACATGGTGCATAGCGCCTTCAAGAAATGTGGCATTAGTAATGCTATGGATGGCAGTGAAGACAGCGCTTTGTATTAGAACGACAGCAGTGATGATGAGGACTGCAAACTCAGTGATGATGACAATGTCTATGCTGATAACCTCACACCAGCTAAAGCTGAAGCTCTGTTTGGACACACAGATGATGAGGAAAAATCCAGATTTGAAGGATTTTAAGTCTTGTGTTTTAGCTTGGTTGTTGATTGAGCTAAGGTTTTTGTACTTTTAAAGTTTTTGTTGATACCATATTGTTTTTGTGGACCCTATTTTCCACTTACACTGCTAGTTTACTGTTTTTCTTTGAAATAAATATTCAAAAACATTTAACCTACTGATGCCTCAATTAATGTAATTTTATTGGTATCTATTTTTATTTTTGAAATTTATCAGTAGCTGCTGCATTTCCCACCCTAGGCTTATACTCGAGTCAATACATTTTCCCATTTCTTTGTGGTAAAATTAGGTGCCTCGGCTTATATTCGGGTCATCTTATACTCTAGTATATACAGTAATTTGATTCTGAGTACATAATATCTGAGGGTTTATGTTGCCCATTTTATGGCCAGGCATTCTTTCTCCACCAAGGTAGTTTTGCTACCAAGACAGTACATTTCTGCTAAAAAACACCAGATGCATCACTTTTCAAGATTAACTCTCTCTCAAAATCTGGGGCTATTAAGAATGGATCCTGGCAAATTGGAAACTTTAAGTCTTTGAAAGCTTCTTCCACTTTTTTTTTTTTAAATAATTTTTTATTGCAGGAATACAAAGTGCAAACAGTTGTACAATATTGAGCGTAATAAAACAATACCCCAACATCAATTGTGAAATCTCATCCTTGTATCCTGCCTCCTCCTTTTTTCCATATTTGCTATTATCGGTGAACCAATGTATAGAATTATAATGGACCCTTCTTGGTTATATAAACATGTATCCCTAAACTTATCCGTTACCTATACTATTCTTTGGTTGTTAAGTTGTTATCTCCTAATACCTTCCGTTATTAACCTATGACTTAGAGGATCATAAAGATATTATAAAAAAGCCCTAATTTTATCCATTAGCTGACTCCCTCTAGAGGGATATAGTATGATTATCTGCGTTTGTTAGTCTTTCAGTATCTTCCTTCCATTCAATTCCCCCCCGTTATCTTTTCTTATATATTCAGGAAGAGTTGCTTAAAAACTTTTACAAATGTTAACCTAACCAATTAAACTAAAACATTCTATCTGACACATCTATGTTGAGCCTTCCTCTTTGGAAAACATTTCTCTATCTCGATCTTGTTATTGATCCAACCTAACATACCTGTCTGTCTTCTTCCATATCGGTGCAGTTCCTCTCCTGGTATCTCCTCTCCGGACCCCAGCCCCCTCTGTATCCTGTCAACAAGGTGAGGGTGCCCTTCCCTTCTCCTCCCCCTTCATTGGAGTAGAGGGATTCTAATATCAGTGTATCCTATCCAGGGCCCCCATATTTCTAAATACTTAGGGATTGAATCCGCCACTGAGTGGGAAATCCTTTCATTAACCGCTAATTAGTGAATCTTAGCTCGAACTGCCCCTATCTCAAGTGTCTTTTTCCTCCAGTTCCTGGCAATATGTGATTTCGTCGCTAAAAAGATAAATTGTAGGAGTCTGTTGTGGGGGGCAGAAAGAGTGGCCACCGGAATCCACAGTAGACTAGATTCTGGGGTAACTTCAATATGGTGTCCAAATATACTTTCCACTAAGTCACCCACTGCCGTCCACAACTGCTGAACCTTTGGGCAGCTCCACCAAGTATGGTGAAGGGAGCCCAGCTCTGAGCACCCCCTAAAGCATTTCGGACTTTCCGTCTTACTCCATTTAGCTAGTCGATCTGGGGTAATATACGCCCGATGAAGGACTTTAATTGATGTCTCTAATACACTATAGTTTAGTGACCCCCTCATGAGATTGGCCCAGGAAGTCTCCCACGTCTCAATCTCCCAGTTCTTGGCTATATCCTTTTCTCATTCCCTCATGTATTTTTCTTTGGCTAATGATTTTGGGGTATTGAAGACCTCGTATAATTCCCCTATCACTCCTCTTTTAAGGGGGGCTTTTTCACATATTCTAGAGAACCCATTCCGGGAGATGACCCCTGAACTCCTAAGTAGTTTATCTACAAAGTATCTCAATCTGCAAAAGTTATAGTGTTCATAACGGGGGATGTCATATTCGTCTCTCATAGTTTCGAATGTTAATACCCGACCATCTCTCATCCAGTTTCCCAATCTATCAAGTTTGTTATTCTTCCACCATTGCCGAGAGACCTGTGAGATACCTGCTGGAGCTAGTGGATGCGTAAGTATAGGATGCGTTAAGTGGGATATCCGGGGTAGGAGGTCTGTATGATTGAAGGCCCAGATAATATTAGCCGCGGAGTTCCTTATTATA
Source organism: Discoglossus pictus (assembly GCA_027410445.1). Classification (NCBI taxonomy): domain Eukaryota; kingdom Metazoa; phylum Chordata; class Amphibia; order Anura; family Alytidae; genus Discoglossus; species Discoglossus pictus. The sequence goes on along the minus strand of CM050169.1, from coordinate 119,277,532 downwards.
GGATTGGCAGATTTCTTAATCTCTGTTGGGAGTGGGTGAATCCAGACCGCCGTGTCCCATGTATAGGGCATCATGTCTTGGCTTTCAACAAACATCTATGCCGGATGGGCTTCGGGTAAATGGGCCTGGGGAATAAAAGCTAATTGAGCTGCTCGATAATAAAGTTTTAAATTGGGACATGCCAACCCCCCTCTGGATTTATGTTTATACATGTTATTTCTCGCAATCCTGGAGGGACCCCCACCCCAGATAAAACGGAACACCCTGCTTTGGAAGTTTGAGAGGTCTTTCATATGCATCTGGATCGGTAGAGATCTAAATAAATATAGCAGTCTAGGTAAAATGTTCATTTTGACCAAACTAATCCTACCGAGCCAGGAGATGTTATATTTGCCCCATTTTATCATCTTCTCTTGGAGTAAACGGAACATTGGCCGGTAGTTAGCTTTATATAGATCTTGTACTTTAGCTGTCAACCAAATTCCTAGGTATTTAATCCCCTTCCCAGCCCATTTAAATTTAAACCTCCGTGTGAGGGAATCTTTCTCCGGGAGCGGTATATCTAGGGCCAAGGCTTCAGTTTTTTCTACATTAATTTTCAATCCTGAAAGCATCCCGAAGTGTTCAAGTTTTTGCATCAGGGGAGGTACCGACGTCGATGGCTCCGAAATGGAGCATAGTAAGTCGTCCGCAAATAGTGACACCTTGAAATGATGTGACCCCACTTGGATACCCTTTATCTCTGGGGAGGCTCTAATCCATTGGGCCAGGGGCTCGACTGCCAACGCAAATAGGAGCGGTGACAATGGGCACCCCTGTCTCGTCCCCCTCTGGATGCTGACCGCTGGCCACCCCCCACCCGGGAGTCTTAAATTTGCCTTAGGATCTTTGTAATAAGTCCGAATTAGATTTAAAAACTTCCCTGAAAACCCGAATTTGTTTAGCGTAGCCATGAGAAAAGGCCATTACAGGGAGTCAAAGGCCTTCTCTACATCCAGAGAGAGCAGGCAGGCAGGAGTGTTATTTAATTTAGAATGGTGGACTAAATTCAGAATTTTCCTGATATTGTCCCCTGCTTGTCGCCCTGGGATAAATCCCACCTGGTCTTTGTGAACCAAGGAGGGGAGAAACCCAGCTATCCTATCCGCCATGATTTTGGCCAGAAACTTTATGTCACTGTTAAGGAGTGAAATTGGTCTGTAATTCTTGGCTTCTAACGGGTCCCTCCCCTCCCTGGGAAACAATACCAGGTCAGCTTTGTTGAGTTCTGAGGGGATTGGTCGTCCCTCCAGTATTGTATTGTATAATGTGGTCAAGTATGGGGCTAAAGTGCTGACACATTTCTTATAATATGTGTTTGTAAAACCATCTGGGCCTGGGGCTTTGCCTAATTTTGATTCTAGAATAACTTTGCTCACTTCCTCCTGGGAGATTGCTTTATTCAATGAAGTAACATTCTCCTCCGTTAGTTTAGGTAGATCCAGGGAGGATAAAAGTGATTGTGTTTCCCCCTGAACTGGGGAGTTCAAGGCTTTATATAGCTTGCTATAATACGCCTGAAAGATGTCCTGAATTTTTGTGGGGTTGGAGGTCACTAGCCCTTGGGGCGATTTAATTTGGCACATCCTAGATTGGTTTTGCTTTGATTTTAATTTATTGGCTAGGAAAGTGTCAGGCTTGTTTGCTTTGCTATAAAACTTGTGATGTGTGATTCTAAGCGCTCTCTCCGTTCTCTCTGACAGAATCATATCCAGTTCCGCTCTGGTTTTCTCAATCTGGGACCTATCCCCAATAGAATTATCTTGCTGCATTGCCCTTTCCAATCTCATTAACTCTTTATTTAATGCGTCCTCTCTGGCCCTGTTTTGCTTTTTATGTTCAGCAGATATCTTCATGCAGACCCCTCTAATATATGCTTTGTGGGCCACCCACACCCAGCCTATTCCTACATCTCCTTTAGTATTTTCCCCAAAATATATCTCAAGTTCTTGCTGGATCTTATCTTTGGATTGAGGAAATGCTAGTAGCGTATCATTGATGCGCCATGTCGGGGGGGGGGGGGGGGGGAGTATGCTGTGCCAAAGTCTAGGGCAATTTTGACTTTTGAGTGATCCGACCAGGTACACGGAATAATCTCCGCTTCCTTTGTCTGATCCAAGAGTGAAGCATCAATGATGATATAGTCAATTCTTGAGTATGAATTATGAGGGGCTGAGTAGAAAGAGTACTCCCTGTCCCTATGATGAATGTCCCTCCAGGAATCTACCAGGTTCAGGTTCGCTAGCTGTGTTTTAAGTTGTTTTAGCCTACTGGGGAAGTGGGGCCCCACTCTCCCCTTAGACCTGTCTAATCCGGGATCCAACGCTAAATTTAGGTCCCCTCCCAGAATAATTCTAACAAAGTCCCCTTTCTCCAGTACCATAAGTAGTTTCCGTGCCGTGTTATAAGGGTTCGTAGGTGGGGCATATAGCGCAATTAAAGACACTGTTGAGTCGAGTATTTTCCCGGTCAAAATCAGGTAGTGATCCTCGGGATCTGATTTTTTACTCTGGAGTATAAACGGAAAGTCCTTATGTAAGAGAATTGCTACCCCCTCCCTCTTGGCTAACATACCCGCTGTATAGAAGTGTGGGTATTGTTTGTGGAGAAATTTAGGGGGTTTGTTACGCATGAAGTGTGTCTCCTGTAGAAAGATTACTGAGGGGCGATGCTCCCTGTATGTAAGAAAGGCTTTACGTCGTTTATGAGGGGAGTTAAATCCCTTCACATTATGGGACAGTATCTTAAATTCGGGCCTAGCCATTTATCCTTGTCTGTCTGTGAGTGCTGTGCCTGGTGTGTGACTTACATTTTTCCTGCTCAGGATGGGAAAGTTGTTTGAGGGCCAGAGAGCCGGAGACGAGAGACCCCCTGGGATGACCAGGAGACGAGGTGCACCTGCATCTTGGAGAGACCTTGGGAGTACTAGGCAGAACAGAGATAGACCATTTACATATAAGACATAATTCAGGGAAATGGACAGAAATACATGTGTCAACAGAAACAAAACAATTTCAACTTTTTTATCTATACTAAAACTTTTTCCTTGCGCTCTAGTGCGCATGGTGGGCATGAGAATCCTGTTCTCCTGCATATAGCCCTGGCGAGGAGGCAGACTAAATTTTAACTACTCAGCTTACACCCCGTTTAATAAAGGGGAAAAACTCTCCGCCTCACCCCATGGGCCTATCACCCCTTGCATTGTGTAGCACAAAACATTCAATTCAGTGAATTAAGAGAAACCCAGTAGGCTTCCATCCTATATCACACTCCCCTCGGCTTCTAGTGTCCATTAGGCTTCTGAGGGAGGCAACTTATCTCTTAGCCAGTCCCCTCATCTCTTCTCTGAAGGGGGGATTTTCCCGGCCAATATCAACTTGAGCATCCCGGCCCAAGCCTGGTGATGTAGGCCTGTCAGTTACACGGGTTGCCTTAGACCCCCCGCTCTCGCCGCTTGAGGTTGTGGGTTTCTTGCAGCTTTTTGTCTCTTTGAGGCAGGAACTACCGTCCATTGTCTAACCGGCCTATCTCGCTTCTCTTTTGGTTCCTGGCCCAGTGGGCGGGGGTTTTCACCCTCCTTCCATAAGTTCAGGGAGAAAAGGATTGTCTGGCATTCCTCCACATCTTGAGCGATAAACTTGTTTCCATTCACCGTAAATTGGATGTTGAAAGGAAAACCCCATCTGTAAGGAATTTTATGTTGTATAAGTACCTCCACAGCCGGTCTCATTTCCCTGCGTCTCGCTAGGGTGGCTGGTGAGAGATCTGCATAAATCTGGATGGTGGTGCCGTCAGGACCCTTGATTTAGTCTAGACCTCTGGCGTGAATGAGAATCTGATCTCTTGTGTGTTGTCTCAGAAAGCTGGCGATGATGTCTTTAGGCATGTTAGGATTTGGGGATGCTCCAAGTGCCCTATGTGCTCTATGCCGATTTCACCCTCCTGGGGGTCTGGAAGAATTGATTTTATTAAGTCTGAAAGATACGGCTCAAGGTCAGTGATTGAGTTTGGGACGCCTCTGAATCTGACATTGTATCTTCTCGATCTATTTTCGAGGTCCTCCAGTTTGAGTTCAAGAGAGCATATTTTCATTGCATTTGTATCAATGTCTACTCGATCTTGTCTTTGGGAGTCTATGACCTGGTCCAGGGAAGATTCCAAAATACTTGTCCGCTGGCCCAATTCTTGGATTTCATGTTTTAGATCTTGAACTGCCAATGATAGTTGTGATTTTAGCATGTTCTCAAACCAAGTTTTGGAGTCATTGGATAAGTTTGCATCCATCATATTCCCTTTTTGGGAGCCCTCAGCATCCGATATATCTGAAGCCCCTGAGATTGATTCCGGGTGGGGGGATCTTCTAGCCGTAGTAGAGGGGAAATGTTCAGTTATCCGTCAGGTTCCCTCACCCTTTTTGGTTCTAACCATCATGACTTTTGCCCTTTGTATTGTAGATCAGGGCGGTGCGGGGCCTAGTTTAGGAATGAGCTTTCCAGTAGACCTGGTCTGTGCAGTTGGGGGAGGAGGTCTAGATTAAGGTGAGTCCCGGCCCACTGGTTAGCAATGCTGCTGCAAGGATCTCTTAAGTGCACTTTAAGAGTTAGAAGGGGTGGTGGCCCATTTATAGGGGTGTTGGCCCTACATTTATCTCATCTTTTCTTTAGTGAGCAGGGTGTTTGCCAACTGGTTTAGTGTTAACATCCTCCAGGGTCCAGGCCCAGTCTGTGTCAGGCTAAATATTGCCTTAGATCTTCCAAGATAAACTTAGTATGTTAACCCCAATGTGACGTCATGATATGGAATTAATTCAGTCCTTTGTACTACCGTTTCTCTCTAGTATATGGAGGAGCCGAATGGGAGGACAGCAGTCAAAGTATGAAGATCTTTAGTCCCTTGGTGTTCTAGAGATTGGCAGGTTCAATTTAGTCTTGAAGGACAGAAGGCCTGTAATGCTTTGAGGCTGCCACCGGGTGGGAGTAGAGTATTGTCAATTGAGACTGCTTATACAATGTGGTGAGTGACACTGCATATATTTATATAACTGTTGATGAGTGTTATATAACGCAATATAATAAGGTGTCTGGTTCAGTCCCAAACACCCCAATAGTGTCGGTGATAATAAAGTCACATTAGTAGTCCTGCAACCTATAAATGCAAAGCCAGATAAATTCCACTCTTTGCCTTTGAAGTCCTGTGCAGTCCAAAGTGTATTTTAGTGTTCTGAGTTTCTGTAGACAGGTTAGCCTGGTGTGCTTAAACCCAGGATACTGGGGGGACCTGATGGGGGGACAGAAGGCACAATGTGGAGAGCTGTGGCCCCTTGATGTTCTAGATATTGGCAGGTTCAATACAATGTTGGAATACAATAAGCCTGTAGTGGTTGAAAGTTTCCGCCGGGTGGGAGCAGAGTACAGTCAATTGAGACTACTTATACAATGTTTTGGGTGAGATTGTAAATCCTCATGGTGCTGTTACAAAACGTTATATAACACAGTGTAGTAAGGTGCCTGGTTCAATCTCAAGCACCCCGGTGATGTTGGTACCAATAAAATCACTTTAGGAGCACTGAAGCATATAGATGTGAAGCTAGATAATCTGCACTCTTTATCATTGCAGTCCTGTGCAGTTCAAAGTGTACTTTTAACGTTCCGAGTCTTAGTAGATAGGTTGGGCTGGGTTACTTGGACCCAGGGTATGGGGAGAGCTTTAATGGGGATATGTGGGTAAGGGGCCCCGGATTGCTTAATTTTTCTGGGGCTAATTTGCTGCTGATGCCCCCCTGGGTACCCCTTCCTTGGATCAGGGCTATCTTCTCCCCCCACAGCTCTATAGCCTCTCCCCTGTACCTGCTTATATATGTCCTCAGCAGTGCAGCGCCACACTCTCTCCCTCCAGGCTTCCAGGGGGAAAAGTTCGGCTGGATAGGGATTCCATGCAGGGGCCTCTTCCACTTTCCCCTTTTCTTGGAGCCCTCTGCTGCTCTGTGCCCCGTGTGGGATGTTTCAGGGAGGATGGAGCTGTGCACCCCCTTCTGTCGCCAGCTTAGGCTAGTCCCCCTGCTGTTTGCGCTCCAGCCCGGCTGCTCTCTGCTTGCCTGCCTCCTACTGCGCGTCTGCACAGTTTTCTCCCGCTGCGGCTGGCCTCCAGAGGGATCCAGGCCCTCGGGAACAGGGTAGCCCAGGGGAGGGATCCAGGGAGCAGGAACTCTTAATGAGGCCGATTGGGCACGGCCCTCCGGAGTAGGCCCCGATTCAGAAGGCGCCTGGTAAATGGGGTATTATCCCCTTCTGGCACTCAGAAACACCCCCCTATACTTTTTGAGGTGGGGGAACCTCTGCTGGGTGTTTTAAGTGTCCAGGTGGCTAAATAATTTGGTAAATGGCCCTTTTAAAGTGTATTAAACGCGGAGCTCCAGCTCAACACGTCTGGCCTCGTCAGTTGCTCAAGCTTCTTCCACTTTTGAAAGATGTGTCCTCCAATTAGTGGTGTGGATGACCATATATCTAAGTAAGCTGCTAAAAGCTCACAATAGGAATGTAATAGTTTCTTCATTAGTCCCTGGAAAGTTGTTATAACTCAATGTAGTTTAAATGGCAGGACATTGTATTGAAACAGACCATATGGAGTGGAAACTACAGTTTTTTTTCTTTTACAAAATGTGTCAAGGATAACTACCAATATCGATTTTTTTTTTTAAATCCAGTGTTAAGAATCTTGCCTTTCCAAACCAATCTATCATTCACTCTGGGAATGGGATAAGCGTCAAATTCTGATACTGAATTCAGTTTGTGAAAGTCACTGCAGAATCTAACAGCTGCATCAGTCTTTGGAGCCATCACAATAGGACAGTACTACTTCCTTTGGGATTCTTCAATGATCCCCAGTTCCAGAATTGTTTTAAATCCGCCTTTATCTTTGCTCTTTTTGCTTCAGGTATGCAATAGGGCAAAATTCTTACCCTTACCCCAGAGTTAGTGGTAATGTCATGGTAAATGGAGGTAGTGCGACCTGGCTGTGTAGAGAAAACATTTTTGTTTCCTTCCAACATCTTATATTTTTTTTTTTTTTGGTCAGTTCCTGTGATAAATGCACTTTCACTTATGCTGACTTAAATGATTCCTCACAGCAAACTATTTCACTGTTTTCTTCTGACCTGCCAGCAAAACATGGACCGCCCACATCTATAAGCAGGTATATGTGGTAGATCTGCTGTGGTTTCCGCCGCTCAGCTTGCCACACTTTATAATTCACTTATCTTATGACCGCGTAGGGGCCTTGCCATCAAGCCAGATGTTTGCATTCAGCTATAGGTACTAGCACTGGCACTTTGCCCCAGGGGTAAAACTTCCTTACTTGTGCTCTGTGATTATAATATGTTTGCTGATGTCTCGTACCAGAGAAGAAACTTGGAAAATCATTTCTCTCAGGTTTTCACATGGCACTACTTGCTCTTCCCATACTTCTTGCAGTATGTGCAGAATCCCTCTTGGCTGATGGCCATAGAGAAGTTTAAAAGGGGAAAATCCAGTAGAGGCTTGATAGCAAAGAGCACGTGAGGCAAAAGTAGGTCCAAGTGTTTCCTGTCTCGTGCTACAACTATTTTAAGCATGCCGTTCAAAGTCATATTAAATTATTCCATCAATCCATCCATCCGTGGGTGTAGTCAGAGGTTCTTACGGATTTAATCTGTTGGAGCTGCTTTCATTGCTAATCGATAACTAAATAAAAATGAAGACATATCAAATGAGCACTACAGTGGTCCTTTAAGATGGTTCATGAACATCCTCAGCAATTTGGCAATGTGGTCAGTCAAAAACACTATTAATTCTTAAATTCTTTTGCTATGTATATGAGAAATGTATATATACTGTACATAAAGAGTGTCACAGCTCAGTACACCCCTAATTCTCCTACCCTAGCTTGAGGATTGTTTCTCCTGTCCATAGGTTGGGGGAGGGGGATAAACGGCTCTTGGTCCTCAAACCTGATCTGCTTTACATCCCCAGAAAGCAATAAACTATCTTCAACTTTTAGGATTTTTAGTTTACTGAAACTAACAGGAAGTGCACTGAGCACAAGTATGTCTGTAGCTCTCATTGGCAGTCAACTATGACTCAGATCTATATTACTACTGATTGGCTGACAAGGGCAAACCTCCAGATCAGTTAAACATCTCAATCACATTTTCTGCTTTGAGAGCGTCATATGAAAAAAGAAAACTCAGTGGCTCATAATCAAATACCCTCTTTCAGATGCAACAAAAATGCTTTCAATGTCTCTTTAACTCTGAGTGCTAAACCATTTTAAAAATGTTGCAATCTATATATTTATTCAATTTCAGTGTTTTTTGCACATGTCATATGCTGTGTCTTTCTGCTGTCTCAAGATAAATATTGAATAAAATAACAAATATTTGTGTATTTTCACAAGGAGCTTGTTAAGGTTTCAGTTTAAATATGATAAAGTGCATTAACAGTGGACTAGATTCTTAACATTTACATGAGCCACAGTGGAGTAAAACAGTATGACCTACTTGGAATTCCCTAAGCCATTTTTCCTACTGCCATCTGAATAAACTGTGAGTCTTATAGAGGTCAGTTTGAGGATGGTAAATATAAAATCCCCCGTCTGGATTGCTATCAGTGAAGCTGTGAGAGATGCCATGTAGGGTCACCCAAGAGAGGTTAGACAAACTGCGGTCTACTGACATCCCACTCCAGTATCTTTGCCAAGAAAACCATATGGATGGGCACAACGAGAAACACAGACAAATGTGTCTGGGTGTTGTGATCCATATGGTCACCAATAGTCGGACACGACTGAAGGACTGAACAACAGTAACAACAACAACAATATATAAAATCACATTCACAGTATACACCTATCTATCCTATTTTTGGTAATATATACTGCCTGCCTCCCAGCTTTGGCCTCATGATGATGATGGTGATATGCTTATTTCTACAATTATAACTAACAGTATTAGGTCATGTATTATAATACAAATCATCAACATTTGAAAATAAATTAGTCAATTATATGTCTATGTATTTGTAATGCGCCAACATATTCTGTAGCACTGTACAGGGGAAAAGAACAAGGAAATACAATATACAATATTGGCAACTGCAGAAAATGGAGGGCCCTGTTTTGAGCCTTGAGTCTTGCCAAAAAAGTTTTTTTCCAAAGCACCCTACAAGATTGGAAACTTGCTACTAAAGATATTGAGCCTCATTCAAATCGGGGCCGTAACTCCATCGCAAATAGCCGACTTTCAGTGATTGAGTTGCAGACTCTAATAGCAGTAGCATTTGCAGGCTTGAACATGATCGCGGCGCTCATTGCACTGAGAGCCTCGCAAAGCGAGGAGAACAGTTGAAGCAATTTGCCGGTGATCGCGAGGAACGCAGTTTGCTAATTTAACGGACAAACTCAAAAACCCTGAAAAAGACGCAAAATAATTAAAAAAAAAACACACACACACAGCACAGGGGGAGAGACAGGAAGCCTGGGAGTGAGGTTACAAGCGATTTTGAGCCATATTTGGCGTTTTTCATGAAAAACTTAAAAAATATGTAAAATCTGAAAACAAAGCTTAGCAAAGCCAGGCACGCAGGACTTGGAAAATACACAACGGCAAAGACAGTAACACACAAACAACGCAAGGCACGCAGGACTTTGAAAATAAAACAAACGGCCTTCACCGCGTAACACGCAAACATTCACCAGACACACAGAGGAAAAACACACAGGTAAGGGACAGGGGGGAGATACTGGAAAGAGACACAGGGCATTCCCAAGCACAAAACTTGCAGGTTAACAAAACCTGCAATGATCGGCCCATACAGTAGATGAGAGGAAAGGCTCGCAATGAGCACCGCGAGCTGGAGAAGCTTGCAATGGGCACCAAAGGCGCTTATCGTGAGACTTGCGTTGAGCGCTGAAGGTGACCATTGCAAAGCAGAAAAGTTGAAGTACACGGGGGTAGAGGCTCACATTGAGCGAAAGGCGATCAGCGCGGCGCTCGCGGTGAGCTTCGGAGGTGCTCATCGGAGCAAAAGCCTCACATTGTGTGGCAAACAGCATTGCCAGCCTTACAATTTTATTCCCGTAATTTTTAACAGGCAATTTCCTAGTTAGAAATAAAAGCACAAAATTCACAAGTTCGCATATCACCAAAATCTAATACTATATTTCATGTTTAATTTCCGTTCAAAGTCCTACGGGCTTGAATGACCTCGATGCTCGTAACTCGTTATTCAAGCCCGTAGGACTTTGAACAAAAATGGATGTTGGATTCCAAAGTCCTACGGGCTTGGAGGTTGAAGCCTGTAGGAGTTTGGACGGAAAATAAACATGAAATAAAGTATTTTATTTGGGCTATGTAAGAGCTTGTGAATGTTGTGCTTTTAATTCTAATGTCACCCATTGTGTTCCCCATCATTTACAGTGCTGGATTAAATTTATATTCACACCTCAAGTGCTCTGATTTGTAACTAAGCCCTTTGTGAGACCTCCTTGGTCCCAGTAACCTGTCATTAGATTTTTGCCATTTGCGGGCTTGAGTGATTCATGAGGGGAAATCAGAGCAATTAAATAGAAATTTGTGATTTTAGAGGCCGCAACTCTTGCGGTCGTGAAAGATCAAATCTTTTAAGGGAAGTTACCTGTGATTTGATGAATCGCAATGGATAGCAGCGTGAAGCAAGTAACTCGATCATAGCCCGCAAACCGAAGGCAATTGAATAGCAAAGCAGCTAGCGACCTCCATTTGCGAGCCCGGATCTCAAACTCACAGCAATTGTTTCTGATTCTGTTACAGTGTGGTTCTGTTATTCAAATAAAGGTCTCAGAGCAAAAAACATTTTCAAAGTTTTAACTTCTCTTGGGGGCTTTATACATGCTAACCAATGAGATATACAGACTAAAATATGTTCTATGCACCTCCCAAAATCCAGTTGTGACAATTTGTATTTATTTACTTTTATGTACTTCATTTTAAAAAAGCTATTGTTTTACTGACTAAAATCAAATAGTAACTGCTTGAGCCTGCCCTCTGCAGCTCATGAATACACCCACTCTATAGTACTTGTTGCTGCTCCTTTCCACTTTCTATATATTAAATTATAAGTTTGTGTGTGCTTATTTATGTATAGGGCTAAGTACACTTACAGACAAAAATGCTAATGCATATAGACATGTCTGTGCATAATCAAACATATTTCAATGTACTGCACTGCATCTGAAATGTAGTGCCCTAGGCTTGGAACTCATGGCCTAGGCAGAAACACAACCCTGATTATAGTCTTGTGTGCAACAGAGACACTTTCCATGATAGTGTACTAGTGAGGTGGACTTGAGCAGATGTGCACTGAGTGTTTTCTGCTCCTTTTTACTTATACTAAAGTGGTATAGTACTGGGGGAGTCTCCTGTTGTGTTAACGACCCAGATTTTATTTAAAGGAGCACACTAGTTCAAGATAGAAAGAATATTAACAACATTAACATGTCACAGATATAAAAACTTTTTTGATGTTGAGTATGAATATAGGAATTAATTTTGTATTTGTTACTTCGCCTCCTCAGAGCTGAATCATAAGGGTGTGTTTATGTATCGATCAGTGAAAAAGAAGATTGGGGGAACAGGGAGAGGTCAATCATCTTTGTTAGATAATTGAAATTGACACAAAAACCCTTACATGAGCAGAACTCCAACCCAGTAAAATACAGATAGTAGGTCTTTGAAAGAAGTGACCTACGACAAACAGAAATGTAGAATTTTCTAAAGCATTACTGGTGGGTGTGATGGGATGTGATAACCTGCAATGATCTCTTAGAAAGACCTATGATGATCTGAAGGGCATTATTCTATTTACCAAAGATGGTTCACAAATACTGCCTATGGGACTACTAAAGCATAATTGTGATCTAAAGAGTCTGCATTGCTCTATTTATCATCTTATAATAAAATAATGTGATGAGGACCCTGCAATAAATCATTACAAACCTTCCATGTCACACAGGAAAGTTTTAAAAAGTAAGCTTTATAGTGGGGGATTCTAGGTTTGTAGGTGGTAACCCATGGTTAAATTATTATAAACCGTCCCTCCTACAAAAAAAGTGTAAAAAAATAATAATGTAGGGCTTAGAGTTGTAAAATGTGGGTGTGTTGGTAGGTGAAACTTACCACTACATTTCCTCACTTTGCAGGGCTCATTTTCATAAGCTTTAGTAAATGACACAAAGCCTTGAGTTGTACTTAACTGCGATAGGTCTCAGCATATGATGACCCTCATGACACGTAGAGGTTAATGTTAGTTTTCTAAGGGAGGATTGGTTCTGAGTCAAATGAGCAACTATTAACTTGTTACACTCCTGTTGTTATTAGTTGCTCTCTTGTTGCTGTTGGCTATTTTCTTGTTGATGTTTGTTACTCTCCTGCTTCTGCGTGGGTTGTCCTCAAAACCAAGACCAGGTACCGCACTTCTGACACCAGTGTGACAAGGTAACCCTTCAGAATCCCTTTGTCCTCTTATAACAGCTCTCATAGTAACAATGCAAAGGCCTAAGTTACATTTTAGGAATGTTTTTAATAAAACAGGATAACAAATAATGTAATAATGAAAATACAAATTTACATATACAAGCTGACTGACTTCAGGAACACCCTCTCTGTACCTGTGCAGCTTGTCTGTACCAAGGGGAAAACACAGCATGCACAGTCTCTGTTTTGTGTAGGAATCTCTGCTTGTAGCAATAGCAGCGGATGGAGCACTGGCCAACCCTTCACTCTAAATGCTCCACCCCTTCTTTACTGCCTAGAAAGTTCAAGCACACAGTCTATTCCCTGGGGGTTTATATAGAATATGATTCTGGTACCTTGTACATTCAGTGACTCATTCAGTCTCTTGTTCTTAGTCTGCTGAATCAGCTTCTCTTAGTTACTGCCTGGAGGTTTGTTCATAAGCTCCTCTGTGATTATTCTGCTTGCATTAGGCTTGTTCTCTGTGATTTCTCTGCTCACAATTCCTCTGCTTGCATTAGGCTCTCTCTCTTTGACTAGGCCCAGCTGCACCTATGGCTTAAATAGTACTGTTACTGAAAACACTCATGGAATATAAATAGAAGCTACATCTTTACAATGCACAATTGATTGCAGTTAGTAGAAAATCCACGTCCATCCTGATTAACCTCTGTCTACTGCTCTAAGCCATGGCACTATGACCAGAAACACCCATGATCATGACTTCACATGTACCCCACCTCTAGTGTCTCATGCACCCTTCATTTCCTTTATTATGTAAGCTTGTAAACAGCAGTCATAGGCTATTCAATATTTTGGATAAAACAACCAAATACCCTAGATTGATGCTCAATACAGGGACCCCAACTACTTCTATCTATAGGATTATACTGGTATTTTGGCCTGTGTGAGAATTAACATTTACTCATAATAATCTTTTACATTCTTCCTACATATACAGCCTAGAGATATAGCCCTAAATGGATACTCATGTTAGTGGGTCAGAGGCAAAAAGGTGATATGTTTTGAGCTTAATTTGCATATTACTACCCAGAATTCTTAGTTACAATGGAAATACTGTTTTCTAAGAAGTTCAGTGATAAACACAGGTCTGAGACACATAAATGTACTCATAATTATATTGTATTTCCTACAATGGTATTGTTATTAATCCTTTAACTAATGCTGTCATAAACCATCAAACTACATTGCCAATTGTTAAAAGTGTATTATATACCTGGTAAGAAAGAAGGCATTCTTCAGGACTTATTTATGTTATTATCATGTATTTCTAAAATCTTACATGTTCAAAAACAACAGTGAATACAAAAAATGCACAAAAATAAGAGAAAAAATTAAGAGCAGTATAATGTATGATACCAAATATGCCAATTAGTAGTGGCTGCCACCCATAATCTTTCTTTTAAAAACCATAAAACCATATATATACTATTATAATATGGACACATCTCAATGTGTCTTGTGAAATCAGCTGCACCTCATTAAGAAAGTCAAATGCTGACCTTTATCTCGAGGATTGGATGTTCTTTTTGGTGAATAATTTCCTGATATATTTCAGAATGACTAAAAGATATTGCTATTTGAGTGGGTTAATAATCCATCATACAAATGAGGACTAATTGTTGACCATGTTTGATTTTTATTAAAATAGGGTTAAGATGGCACTTACGCCTCCAGATTCTTTTGGAGTTAATAGTAATCTGGTCTAAAACTCCCAGTGCACAGTAATGATTTCAGTGTTGATGCGGTACGAAGATTCCATGGAAGCCATAAGGAATTTGTACAGGAACTTCTGCTCTTGCAATCTCTCCAAAGGTTTTAGCATCTAAAATGAGCAGGAACGTGGTTTTATCCTGGAAAAGATACAAACCAAAGTATACTGTAATCTAACAGGTATATGAATGTAATATATTTGGGAATGAATTAATCTTATGAAGCGTGGCTGACTGGTGTTTTGATAATAGATATGTTGATTTGAAGAACATCAATTCATATAAAAGTTTGTCTGAGCTAAACAAAATATATCAGTACTGCTAGTTAATGAATATTGACAACCTACCTGATGAGGGCTGACAACAACAGAAAGAATCACCCCATCATCCTCCTCCCTTCCATCTGGACTGGGTACAAATACTGGTTCTGACGGATAGAAGCCATCCTCTTGCCAAACCTGAGAGACCAAGTTGAAGCAAATGTACCTCAGTTTGTGACTCATAAGGTATATACATATACTGTAAATCTACAGTAGCCCAAAATTCTATAAAGACATATTAAAACATTAAAGGCATCAAAGGAGATGTTCTATATATTAAAGTCTACAAAACATATTAATTACCTTTTTTTCATGTTAGACATTCAAATGTGTAATAAATTACTTCGTTAAGTATACACTTGTCTTAGTGACATATCACTGTCAATTTATGGGCCACATTTTCTATGTGGTCTTTTGTATAAATAAATATGAAAAAAATTTAAAAAAGTAAACATATAATCACATTAATTGCATGTTTAACTTTTATAAAAATGATTCTTTATTGCAGGAATCCAACTTTCTTAATTAGTTCTGTCTGTTGCTGCTACTAAAAGCTCTTTCAAATTAACATTGTTTAGATAGAAACTTTCTGTTTAATCAATGTTCCCACCTCAGTAAGTTAGCAGAACCCAAAATGGTAGATCCCACATGTTCATATTTGCAAATAAATGGTAACATAATGGGCTGTAGAGGCTGTATTATTTTATTTTCTAATACATATGTTCTGTATATTTTCAAGTGTTAAGTATATTTGATCACAGTGGACCATTAGGAGTGGTCCATTAGCAGAATATAACTAGGTTATCTTTGTTTTTTTGAAAAAAAAACTATTAAAAAACTAAACTGCACATTTCAACTATTAAATAGCTCTGCTCCATTCCCTTCAGCACAAAATTTGAACTTGACTGTTCTGTACCATATACAGTATAACTATATGGATAACTTGAACTGCTCCAACTATAAATACAAATTGATACTCTGTTTCTGCAGATATGATAACAATAGTAGAGATCAGGGGTTATCAATCTTTATGGACTTTTATGTTAACCAACTAAAATTTCTAACAACCACCTTTAAGATCCAAACCATTAATAACAGATACGTTCTTCAATGACCTATTTCCTACTGTATCACTAATAAGTTTAAGGTGCCAGTCTCTCATGATTATTAATCTTCTATTTCCAGGACCACCTGTTGAGAATTACTGGTAAAGGTTTACTAATATATTTCCGAATCCCGTTATTTAACAGCCAGATTGAATATGAATATTATACAGTGGGATCTGAATCTAAAATAATCAATCTTTATTTCAATTTATTTAAGATACCTTACCCAAGGTGACCTAGAAATATTAACACAAATAGATAGATTCTAAAAAGGTTGTAAATATCCATTGGGTTATTACATATAAGGAATACTCAGTGATACTTAAAACAAAATAAAAAAATAACAAGTGGACCAAGATTTTGACTTTTGAAGCCCTTTCTCTCCAGTATGTTTAAACAAGTCAACAATCAAGCACTTAAACTAGAGGAGCACCTACAACAATGATGGTAAGTGGATAGACAGCTCTAAATAATATTATGACCCTCGATAAGGTTCCTCCTCCCTGGAAGCTGGCTGGTTCCATGTTTCATCATGTTTGTACTAACCATTATTTACAAGTCCACTCTCATTACTCAGTATCTATTCAATAGTAAGAGTTACACTAATGTGTAATAGCAGAATTTCCGCATTATATCTATGCATATGAATAAATCAGAATTACCACAACACTCTGTGTTTTACAGTGCCCACAGAGCATTGCCAGCATGTGGAGAGGCATAAGGAAGGGTCATGGTCCTATCTAGACTAATCCTGACATACATTTCAATGTTTTGCCTGAACGTTACTTTGTCAGGGGTGGGTAAGGATCATCAGCACCCTACCTTAAATATGTTTTGGTTGACATTTTGTTAACCCTTTTTATTTAATATTTATTGGCATACAATATCTCTCAGATAAACAATGATTTACATACTATCTGAGTTGACAAATAATCCGGCAATACCCACAGCATTACAGTCAGTTAATTCTCCCATGTTCATTAGTTGAACTGATTAAGATAATTCATTTTTCATAAGATATTTTACCATATCTCTAAAGCTTTTCTGAACCAAAGACTACAGTTCGCACATCCCTCTATAAAGAGGCCCCAGGGCAGCAGAGCTCAGTCCTTCCTTTGACAGAGTTGTTTGATGTTATCCACTCCTCTCATTATATTATATACCATTGTTAGGCCTAATAAACTTATTATGGATTTAATATAATTTGTTCTAATCAAAAACTAAAATCACTGAGTGGATTGATAATTATGTATCTATTTATATTAATAGATACAATGTGAACCCTTAGTGTAATTTGTACTAGTTATTAGATACAAAGAAGGGATATTGAATTTTCTCTGGCTGCTGCAGCTCCTTCTACTGTGTGGCTTATGGTGGTGTCCATATTTTGTCAGTGGATGAAGTGATGGTGCAGAAGGAAACAAGGGGAGGGGGGTTGTTATGGGATTTGTTATGACTGGAGAGTTTAGTAATGTGCTCAGAATCAGGCACTTAGAAATCCTGCTCGTACACAAGTGTAAACATCTCTATCATTTACACAATCTTCACCGAAATGTCATGGATGCCACAAGGGACCAGCCCAAATGGCAAACCTGTTTGTTTTCTAATTAACCATTAGATTTAAGAGATTTTACGCCATAAATTTTCTTTTACACAGACTCAAATAATTTCAAAAATATATTTTCACCATACAGTGTTTTTTACTGTCCATAGACCCAAAACACAATCACATATATAGTTGTGAGCAATATGGGTTGTTGCTAACAACTGCGGCCCTAGTGAAGCGAAGGCCGCAGTTGCTGGCAAGGAGCGCCAAAGGTGCTTTTTGCGCTGGTGGAGATGAATGCCATAGGAGCTCATCCCTACGACCCCGCACGACCCCTAAACACACAAGGCTACACGACCCCTAAACACACAAAACACAGCCAAGCACATAAGACTTTTACACAGGCACGTACAAGATATAAAATACACTATTAGGGACAATGGAAAATGCTCCACACCCACGTAACGCATAGACAACTTACAACTAATAACATTACCATTACAAAATTCCGAATTACACAGCTAAACAAACGGTTTCTTCTCGCGCACACGGCCTAATTACACTGCACACTATACACATTGCTGACACTTACAGCAACAGTGCAAATGTACATTGTATGCTGCAGGAAAACAGATTGTTAGCTCTTCAGGATATTGCTTGCTGCATATATTAACTACAAATAGGTAAAATATATTAATTTATTATTTTATTAACTAATTAATTATCATTAAAAAAAATATATATATATATCAATAAAAAAAAGAAAAGGATTAGGGGACAGGATTACAATGAGCCATTAAGGCGTTCAGCGTGGAGCTCACAATAAGCGGTGAGGGTGCTCAGAGGAGCAAAAGTACAGGAGGGGAGAGGCTCGCAATGAGCGCCAAAGGAGTTCAGCGCAAGGCTCACAATAAGCGCAGAGGGTACCCAGAGGAGCAAAAGTACACGAGTATCATGCCAAAGGTGATCAGGCCACCAAAATTACACAATCGGAGAGGCTCGCAATGAGCGCCAAAGGTGCTCAGCGCAGGGCTCACAATGAGCTCCGAGGGTTCTCAGAGGAGCAAAAGTACAACAGGAGAGAGGTTCGCAATGAGCGCCAAAGGCGCTCAGCGTGGGGCTTGCAATGAGTGCTGAAGGTGCTCAGACGACCAAAAACCTTACATTGTGTGGCAAACAGCATTCCCAGCCTTACAATTTTATTAATCGTCATTTTTTGATGGGCAAGTCCCTAGTATGGTGTAAGCTTAGAAAATACTACAGTGAATCTAAATCAGATGTCGACAGAAGATACCTTTTAGAGTAAAAAATCAGGTAATCTAGAAAAAAAAAAATTACCATCAAATCTTTTGTTACAACATTTATTTTGATTAACGAGGTTCCCACAAGATGTTGAAATCCACATGCGTAGAAGTACCGGTATTTCTTTGTGTTACACTTAGAATAGTTGATGTGTGGAAATTCTAAGCCTCCAAGTTCCTCCAACCTGTTATCATGAAGATCCTCATGTGTGCACCACACCTTGGTTATAGGGAGAAGAATATATCAGTGTTATAGAAAAAGTAGTTGTCGTGCAAAATAATGTCTGAACCTATAGCTTCAAATGCTCCTTTACATATATTTAAATGGATTTGTACTCATGGATACTGTCCTCCATCACCATATAGAGCTGAAAAAAATCAAGAGGAAAACCTTGATAGACTTTTTACTATTTTAGAATTGATTTCAAATGCCCTCAAAGTATTTAAGTAACCTGCCAGTTATCTGTAGTTCAGCTGCACCGTCCAATATATGGACATGCTCTCAGGGGCCATATATTGCACACCTCCACTAAACATTTTAACTTTTTCCTTTTGGTTAGTACTATATGTCTGGAGCAGTCAAATGAAAAAGCTGAAATGTTTTGTTGCAGGAAACAGAGTGTGTGTGCATTTGCAGGGAGCTTGCCATTTGTGGTCCTTTCAGAACCTGCAGACACAAACACTCTGCATACTGCAGAGAGGGAGGGCAACTGGAGGAATAACTGGGTTACATAAAACTCTTATAAATCAATTTTTAATATTCAAAGTATTTTTATCAAATGTGGTTTTCAGTGCTGTTTGGTAAAGTAGAGCATAACTGATAAGTTATTAGTAAACATGAAAAAGAACTATATAAAGAAAAGTTATTTAACATAATAATCAATTTCAAAATTTAATGCAGCTGCATCACATCACCCTGGAGTTTTACAGTGAAGTTCACTCTTTGCTCTAATAACAAGGTTGTGCAAACCTTACTTGTTCATCGGCCCTCTTGATTGCAGTGGCAGTTGTATAACTCAAAGGGTTAATGTCTACATCAATGGGGGTGTTGGAGTCAATATTCAGAGGTAGAACAAATCTTCGAGGGAAGGGTCTTGCGACTGTATTGTAGACCTGTAGAGAAAAACTTGAATTAGCATAATCTTGGGGTTATTCAAGATTGAGATCAAACTCTCAAACACCAAAGCATCAGATTGTAATACGTTCCATCTCAGGATCATTGCCTGGCAAAGCACCTGATAATCACAACAATCCTCGTTATATATATACTAGCGACTTGCCCATCAAAAATGACGACAATAAAATTGTAAGCCAGGCAATGGTGTTTGCCACACAATGTGATGCTTCGGTGCTCATCGTGAACCTTTCCTCCCGCCTACTATACGGGCCGCTCATTGCAGGGTTCATTAACCTGCACGTTTTGTGCTTTTGTGCTCGTTTAATTAATTTTTTATAATTTTTCACATTTCAGCCGTCAACTTATTTTTTTTTTTTTTGCACCTGAGACTCAGAGGTCAGAGTTTTTTTCCTAAGTCCTGCATTCCTCAACTGATTGCAGCCTAAGTAAGTCTTGCATTCTAAAACTGCTAGCAGGGTCTTTGCCATAGTGTATTTTCTAAGTCCCGCATGCCTGGCTTTGCTCAGCCTCGTTTTCATGCAGTTTCAGATTTTTTTACGTTTTTCGTCCGCAATTTTTTTCTTACTTAGCCGATTTTTGAGTGAAGAAACACTGCAAATATGGCTCAAAATCCCTTGCAAGCTCACTCCCAGGCTTCCTGGCTCTCCCCCTGTGTTGTGTGTGAGTGTGTTGTAATTTATTTTATATTATTTTTCTTGTTTTTCGTATTTTTCGATTTCCGCGGTTCGGCCGTTAACTTCGTATTTTCTGAGGTTGGATTTTTTTGCCCCCGAGATTCCAAGGTCGGATTTTTTTATCTAAGTCCCGCGTTCCTCAACTGCTTGCAGCCTAAGTCCCGTGTTCCTCAACTGCTTGCAGCCTAAGTGAGTCCTGTGTTCCTCAACTGCTTGCAGCCTAAGTAAGTCCTGCGTGCCTCAACTGCTTGCCTCGCTTTGTGAGGCTTGCAGGAGTACCTTCAGCGCTCATTTCAGCCTATGTTCAGAGTGCTTCAATGCCTCAACTGCACGCCTCGCTATGCGAGGCTCGCAAGCTTGAAGGCAAATTATAATATGTAATATATATATATATATATATATATATATATATATATATATATATATATATATATATATTGCATTCTCACACAAACCTCTACATAAGACCTCCAGATGCAAAACCATGGCTCCATCAGCTGGGACCGACGGTTATTAACATCCCATGTCTGTTTCTGCCACACTGCATGTGTCCTCATTCCCTCTTTATATAGACGGACAGTCCTTTATTTGTGGAAAAATCACCTGTCAATTCTAGTTTCCTAAATGTTCCTCTTTTGAAGAAAAGTTCCACATAATTTAGAGTTATTATAAAGGGCTCTTTAAAGTATATTTAAGTGGTGCTTGATAATAAAAAAATGGATCCTTCTAAGTTTATCTAAGGATGTGGCTTGTTGTGATTGGTTCCTGTTTTTCATAAATGTACTGTACTGTTCCTCTGCTCTGTTTGACTATATATACACGCAGTGTCAGTTTAATTCTAGAAGGAAGGTTCTTATTATTTGTGTTCTGATTTTCCTGCCGGGTCCTATCTTAAGGGACCATTGCCTGCGCCTGTATTCCTGGGTCCTGATGACTGATGTTCCTGAGCTGAATAAGCAGACTGGGCACTGAGATATCCAAATCCTCACCATCCAGGGGTTGTTCCTGAAAACTGAAAGCAGGAAGGGATGGAGTGAACGTGGTCCCCTCACCCCTGGGTCGTGGCAGTGTTTGGAGTGGGAGCTGCCCTGGGGAAAGTACAAAACTGAAAGCCTTTTCCCCTCTGTAAAACACACAATAATTGCAGACACTTTTGTAACATGAGCTGCTAGCAAGGTGCATAAATACACTTTCTAGTCACCTCCCACTATCATACTGAAAGAGAATTCCCCTCTGGGCAGCTCCCACTTTAGAGACAATACATCTTTCAGGGGGTGGAGAGATAAGGAGTGCATACTGCCTGGTGCTTGACTGAAAAATAGTAATTGTTGAACAGTAGACGTTTAATAAAAGATTTTTGTGATCAGGCCCTACCTATTTTTTAGAGAGCCCTTTAAAAGACAATTATAGTGGTCGTTTAAGCACAAATCCCTGTTTTTCTGCCCCTATCATTTCCCATTTTATCCAGGTTAAGCAGGTTGTTTTCTTTCAAAGTGTATAAGAAAGATAGAAGCCTGGAATGTCAGTTCTACAGAATATATTTGTATATCTTCCAGTGTACACTTGGTAAGGTTGTGTATCTCTAAAGAGTTGTGTACACGAACAGAGTGGTAGTAACACTACCTAAAAAAACATATTTTTCTCAACAATATATCTGACTCTTGGCAATTTGGATGCTGGGAGGTTTGTGTCCACCATACATTTTGTTTGATCCATATAATATACAGTATAGGGCAGTGATGGCGAACCTTTTTGAGCCCGAGTGCCCAAACCGCAATACATACCAACTTTTTTTTCCTCTAAGTGCCAACACAGCAATTAAACCTGAATACTGAGTCTTAGACAAACAACGTCAGGAACGCAGAACGTTGAAAATAAAACAAATGGCAGTTAGTGCGCGCCACGCAAATGGTGCTCAGAGGAGCAAAAGCCTCACATTATGTGGCAAACAGCATTGTCAGCCTTACAATTGTATTCCCGTCATTTTTGATAAAATTATAGACTGATCATTTCTTTGTTATGGACAAAAAAAATCCGAAGGGGATCAAATACTTCCCCCCCCCCCACACTGTATGTATATATATATATACATTTTTAGAGAGAGGAAATTAATATTACATTAATAAGACCATTCACATGTCTAAAAGGCAGGGCCATGCAAATGAGAATACAATGCACCTCACTCTTTCAATCCAAAAATAGCAATTTTATACATTGCTGCCTTAATGCATATGCCCGCTTCCCCTTGTCGCCCCCTTCTCCCTTGTCTCTCCCCTTCTCTCTTGACTACCACTCCCTCTTGTCTCCCCACATCATTGTCTCTTGTCTCTCACTTTCTCACTCCCCCTTGTCTCTTACACCCTTCTCTCTCTCCCATTCTCCCTTGTCTCTCCCCTACCCCATAACAACTCTTACCTTCCCCTTGCCTCTCCCCCTGCGGATCTCGAGGAGTCTGCTCGCCTGTGCCGCGCGCGCACGCTAGCACAGCCCTTCCTTCTTTCATTGACGGGAGAGTGCTCAGGCGCGCTCAGGCGCCGTGCTCGCGCACAAAGAGCAGACCCAGCATGCTGCCGGCGACCTATGGCCGCGTGCCCACAGAAGGGGCACGGCGTGCCACCTGTGGCACACGTGCCATAGGTTCGCCACCACTGGTATAGGGTATCTAAAGGGACACTGTGGTAAAAAAAAATAGAGTAGTCCATTATAAAGGACTACACTTGAAAATAAGCAGCAGTTTTTTTAGAATTTATAAAATTGATAATACAACATAATGTATTACTTTTATAGCTTTAAACAACACCAGAGTTCTAGTTTGCATGAAAAAGTAATATGTAAAATATGTTTAAAATTCATGGAAAAGAACAGAAAACGCACAGAGCATACATAAGTCTGTGGATTTCATTGGCAAAATATATGCCTCATACATATATTCTACTGCTCAATGACTTAATGGGGCAAGCCCCAAGGTCATTTGAACCATTTCCTCTGCTTTGAGAGCTTAATTTGAAGAAAAAAAATCAAACAGTGGTACAGTAGCAAATACCATCTTTCAGATGCAAAAATAAAAAAAATGTTAGTGTCATATATTTGCATATATATATATATATATATATATATATATATATATACATTTATAGGTATATGTGTGTGCGTTTATTGAAATACAAGCACTACAGAATCGGCTGGCGGTCTCAAACTAAAACATAATTATCATAATTATACAAAATAGCACATCTTACAACTTGGTTCTACTAGGGTAACCAACAGTCCAGGATTGTATTCTCTCTATGCTTGAACACAAGTGGATTAACCATAATGACATTGAATAACTTGCAGGTGCTCAATCAAAGTTAATCTGAAAATATAATACTAAGAGATCCAAAAATGCTGGTCACCTGGCGGCCCTCATAGGACAGAGTTGCCCAACACTCTGCATAAATAATCTAAAAAAACAAGGTACCTCATCCAAAGCCTGCCCAGATCTACGTAGGTTTTGCAGCTGATAAGTTTGTAGGGCTCCTCCATCATCCTGGCAGCAGAGGTCAAGCACTATGCAATTCTGATCTTCATAGGCATTGATTTGATGAAATGTTGCAAATGGTCTGGCATGGAAATTAACAGGATGCACCTACAGCAGGTGAAGGAGAGGTAATATCAATTCTGGAAATTACCATTATAATTATATGACAAAGAAATACAGTTATACAGATTGTTTCTACAGAAATGTGATGTTGTTGTAATTTTCTTTTAAGTATTTAACAGTTAAATACATGTGACCGGGCATTTTTACATTAAGAAATACAAATTAGAAATGTAAAAACAGAGGCGGACAAACACATCTAAAACTTAAGAGTCAGGTTGTATTCAAGGAGCCTGGAAAAAAGGCTTTTATAAAGCTGCATTATACTTTGAAAAAATATTTAGGAGCACACAGTACACATTTTAAGAGCCCTGGCTCCTATTTAAAAACAAATTGGAAAGTTTCCACCTCTGTGTAAAAATATTAAAAAAGTTAAAATATAAAAATATAGATGTATATATGTGACTCAGATCTCAAGCTGACATTTGTATACTTTTTTGTCTTTTAATAGAATTTGTTCATTTTATCATTGAGAAAGTGGCTGTAGAGCGACAAAACGTTTTTGATGGTTTTAAATTGGTTACTATTTATTTGATGGATACCTAGCATCTCATTATGTGCATGTTCCATCTGTGCATTTATTCCACTACTTTTATTGACATAAATGTTTTTTTATTATTTAAATGGTTTTATAGTGTTGCCAAGATACCTTGTAATCATAATAAACAACTAGAACACTATGGATATTTGAATCTGTATAAATAAAGATATCAGATACATATTGCTTATAGTGTGGTACTTATTAATAATTTCTGGAAATAATGGGGATATTAACCCAATAACAGCACTAGATACTTTTGGAGCACACAACAGAGGAAAGTCCATGGCTGGAGGTGTATCCTCAGGGCACCAGTCTGATCAAGCAGAGTCATAAAGGGATCCATATGAGCGATATATATACCTCACACCTGTTTAAGGTATCCAGATGTGAATACCTAATTCATATCCTACTGTCTGGTGTATACCTGTATCGTGAAGCCACTGATTCGTACTAGGATCTGGTTGTGCACTCCCTCCCACCCTCCCTTCTGTTTTGCTGTATTTAAGGAGCACGCTTGTGTACAATGCTAGAGCGAGCACAAGTGTTCCTTTAATTTTGAGGACGTCCAGGCAACAAATACTATACATGCATACTATGCATACTATACATTAGGACTAAGCACACATCTTTTTGACTGTGTGGACATTTGTCTAAGGTAGACTTTACATCTTTGGTGAAAGTCTGAAAAACCTCCTTATATTTCAGGATCTGTATTTCACAGAACTTCCTACCAAGATAACTATACTTGGGGCACATGTTTGTGTGTTGCATATCACAATATCCTTTGTCTAGATCCGGTAACGCTCTCCTGATTCTGTAATAAGATATTTTGCAGTATCACTTACTTTTATACTCATGTTTCATGGTAAATTTGACGGAGAATGAAACATGAAAATGAAGACATGTAAAAGTAAATTTACAGGAACTGTTAAGTCGGTTAAGGGTAGAGAATTATGTTTTTTGCCCATGTATTACTTATTGGTCATTTAATAATATTATATTAAATAGCCACTGTTAGCTCCAGGTAAAATCTAGTTCACCAGTTGTTAGTTCAAGAAATGTGTGTTTATAAAGTTAACAATAGAGACATTTGTAGATTATAAATTTAGATTTAGCCTTTAGATTGTATGTCTGCATGTTTTTAAGTTTGCAAGGTGCTTTGGTGAGAGCTCAAAGCACAATGTGCCTATATTGTTTTGCCTTGCAGTTAACCAATGTACAGCGCTATGCAATATGTTGGCACGTTACAAGTCATTAGATTTTTCTTGCAGATGTTGTGTCCTAGGCATAACTTTCATCAACTTAAAAAAACACTGTTTGGAAAATAAGCCAACAAAAAACATTGATTACTACAGGTAATTATATCAGGTGAGGAAATATAACACATGCCCATAGCACAGGGATAGGGGAGAGAGATCACAACTACTGAATAACCAATTAAGTCCTTACAACTCAACCATACCTAACCCCAAATACACTAAATAAATAATAATTACCTCAATGATGTCTCAATGGAACCCATACTCCCTATGACCTTTAGGGGTACCTGCAGATTCCCAAAAGTCCCATCACTAGTGCCAATGGGGGGTCAGTATTAACCCCATGCCCCCTAAAGTACCTGCCACAAAAATAGAACCTGTTTTAAGATATTACCATGGTGGTCCCAATAAACACCCATTTAACCCTAAATTAACAAGTACCATGGGGGTCCAAAGGGACAGCTTGGATTCTACCCGCCCCCCTCCCCATGAGAAGCTCCAAAGCCCATGCACTGAAAGTTGATTGAGCCCTGCTTTTTATAGGGAATGTCTATGCTTATCATTGGCCGAAATATGCATCAATCATATTTCATCCAATCTGCATCTGCTATCTGTTGTTTAATAGAAGGCTACAGACACATTTCTGATAGGTTAAGCATATGACCAATCGGAATGAACAGATTGAAAGCTGCACATTGTGATTGGATAATGTTTAACTAATCAGAGCACCCTATCTTCCCTCATTGGCTCACATAGCAACTAGTCAGCATACGGTTTAATAATAGACTTACAAATAGTTGATTGAGTATTAGAAACAGTCAATCATTTAAGAGAATATCAATCGTCTCCACTCTGATTGGCTCTTTCAGAAACAGGTGATCATTATCATTTGTACCCCACAATCAAAAAAACATAATTGCCATCAGATCCCATATAGTGTATATGAATATGTGGAGGACAACTTCAGGGGGCCTTTGGAGAGATCTGTTGGCCTTGGTGGCAAATCAAATTTCATCTATCCATCACCACACTCACATGGGGGCACTCACATGGGGTCGCACATGTGGGGTCTTTTATGAAAATAAATTTACATATTTGGTTTCTACTTAATCAGAAGAAATTGTACTATCACATTTAGCATACAGCATGTTTCTTACTAAGAACTTGAGTGAGAACGTTTTTTGCTGGAAAATTGTAAAATTCTAATTTTAAAAACAAAAATGTAATAAAGAAAACATGAGTTTAGCAAAAAATTCCTTGTCATGTATTTATGTATTTACAGTTTACTACTGCTTAAGATACATTGCTAAACTGCTATGAAGTGTGTGAAAAGTAGTCCCTTTAGAAACATAGGACATGGGCATACATGAGTAAGCACTATTTGGGATCTGAGAGATAGTAAAAGCATACTTTACCTGGAAAATGTTCATGGTCTATATCACTTCCATGTGATGGTGTAGACCATTTTGATCTTGGCTAACCAAACATCTACTAACAACACTAATCTCCTTACTATATGTGAATAAATCTATTCAGACCTTACTAGTGACCACATATAAAACTGGTTACATTAGAAAATCAAAGGATTCCAGGTAAGAAGCCCCAGATACCTGTAAGATACCTGTAAGTAATGGATCACCATACCTCTCCAGTGTGTTTATTTGTCACATGGAATACGGTGTCATATTTTGGTTCCCAGCTCACACAATCAGATATTGAAGCTCCACTTATTTTGCATGTAAGAATTGTCAGTAAATTCAGTTTTATTGGCTGCTCCACAAACACTATGTAGTTTTCAGTCATCCCTGTGAGCAGAAAAAAGATGTGGTATGAAGTCATACTATATTTAATAATCACTTATTTATGATGCTTCTCACTGCTGCTAACTATGACTATATATTAATTTTGTACATTAATAGAGTAACTATTGCAAGGTAATCAGATCTCCACCACCATGATGCAGCTTACTGTCTGAGTTACATTGTGCCTTCTATTGTGGATGTGATCTGTATATGTATGTGATATATATATATATATATATATATATATATACTAGCGACTTGCCCGTCAAAAATGACGGGGCAATAAAATTGTAAGGCAGGTAATGCTGTTTGTGACAGACAGTAAGTGTTTTGGTCGTCTGAGATCCTTAGGAGATCATTGCGAGCCTTGCGCTGAGCACCTTTGGTATCATTGCAGACCTTTTGGTTGGTGTATTTTTTTGTTATCAGAGGCGCTTTTGATGTCATTGTAAGGTCTTCCCTGATCTCCTTTTTGAGCTTATTACAAACCTCTCCCCCCAGTGTAGTTTGTGTCCTGTGAGCACCGTTGGCGCTCCTTGTGAGGCGCGCGGTGAAGGGCTTTGCCATTTATTGCGTTCCTGTGGTCTTTTTTTTTGTTTGTGTATATGTAGTTTTTCATGGTAAATAATTAATTAATGAAATCCTAAATTAATATACTTTACCTATTTGTATTTAATATATGCAGCAAACAATGTGCTGAAGAGCTGACAATCTGTTTTGATGTTCCTGCAGCATACAATGTACATTTGCAGTGTTGTGGAGCTGAGGTGTAAGTGTCAGCAATCTGTGCAGTGTGTAGTGTAAACAGGCTGCGTGCGTGAGGGGAAGCTGTTAGTGTAGCTGGGTACTTCAGCATTGTGTAAGTTAGTGTTGTAAAATGGCGGCGATTTTGTATGTGGTTCACGGGTGTGGATGATTTAGCGTCCTTGCTAATAGTGTATCTTGTACCTCGTACGGCTTTTTCGTATGTGATTGGTGGTGTTTTGCGGCTTTAGGGGTCATGTAGCCTCGCTTTTGTTTTTTCGGCGCCCATTTTTTTCTCTCGCTTAGGGGATTTTTGAGTGTCTAAACACATGAAAAGTAAAGTAAAAATAGTAAAGGGGGGTTCCATGCCATGCTTCATCCTTTGTACTTCCTCAGTGATATCATCATGTGGATAAGAGCACCTATACAGTATATACCCTATACTAACTGATTTATTCCATCCACTAAGGATGGGCATGTTTAGTTACAGTACATTATTATAAATTGGACTTAAATTAAGGTGTAACCTCACTTCCAGATGTCCGGGGTGTCCCCCCTTGCTTTGGGTAAGGTTTATATTTCATTTTTGTGTGTATTTAGTATTTTTTTAATGTTTTCCGCTGTGCGTGGTTCGGCCGTTAAGGTCGTATTTTTGCGAGTTCGTAATGTTTTACGCGGCTCGTATTTTTTTTGTGTAAGTCCGTATTTTGTATGTTAGAGTTTTTTTTCAAAGTCCCGCTTCTGTGGGTGTTTGTTAGCGCTTGTGAGGTGCCGTAGAGCCTCCAGCTGCAGCCGATGTGGGAGCCTCCACCTCCGCAAATGCGGACCCTCGCTTTGCGAGGGTCTGCATTTGCGGCCTGAACTGTGTCCCCCGCTCGCAAAGCGTGATGACTTTTCGTAGTTTGACAACTGTTATATATGATATATATACGAACATATATCTGGAATTACTAATTTCTGTCAATGTCTATGCTACAAAGTAGTAAAAACAGCCGCCCTTCTGTAACTATAGAGTGGTGCATTTTATCACGCATCACAATCAAGCTCTGACTTTAGCTCTTTCTACTTTAAATTCACTGATTATAATGCCACATCGTAAAACAAAATGTTGTACATCCTTTAAGAAACACACCGAAGCTATGGTAATAAGAAGGTTTCATCTTCTCCTTTGCAGGTATGGAGCAAACCACTTGTGCCCCATCTAACGAGTCTTCTACCTCTGACTCCCGAGCAGGAACTCTAATGATATTGTAAAGAGCACCTATAATAAAACAGTCAAGATTTAGGGATGAGGTTGTAGTTCAAGTGCTTAGAATCTTTCTGAAACTTTACAGGTCAAAGAGCAGATGTAAAACCACAATTGAAAACTAAAAAGGACTTACCCAAAACAAATTATTTTACATTTTCGAAGCAATGCTATAAACAGTTGGACTTGCTTTGAAAATGCTAGAAGATGTTGAGGGGATGGCTGAGAAACAGCTGTAAAGTATTTTTAACAAATAAGAGAATAAACAATGATTCATTGAAATAACACAAGTATCCAATGGAGATCACTGTGTTGATACACTTTGTATCTGAAAAGTTAGAGGATGGATAACAGCAGCAACTGATTCTGAACTTTGAAAATTAGTTTAATGTTGAATATTACATTTTATTAGTAATTGAATAATTAAAAGAACTGAACATGACTTTTTTATTATTAATCCATGCCTAATTAAACCATTTAGCTCATGGAGTTAGGGCATTACAGTAGTTCATTAATAATTACAATCATGCACTGTGCTATCTTGCAATATAGCCTTCACATTATCTAATATGTAGGCACTACTGTTCTTTATATATTTATGCAGTCATTTTCTTATTTTTTATTTTTTTTTGTAATGACAATTATACTGTCAACCACCTGAATAGAGCTCATGGACCACTAGAGGTTAGTGGTCCACAGCTTAATACAAATCAATGAAAATACTGGGTACATCTTTGTGAAAACAACTGAAGTAGAAGGTGCATTTGCATCATTTACTCTGTATACATTTGTCTATAGCCCCAGTAATTACACTTTAAAAGATTAATACCCTTGAAATTACTCAGTACATCAAGTTTTGTGCTAGTCCTAGCCACAGGTTGGGGCTCATTTTATGTGCTCACTTTAGGCAGGGGTCACATTAAGACACCTAATGGCCACTTGATTTAGTTTTGGGGCAGCTCCACTTTATTGTGGAGGTTAGATGAGGTCCTTCAGGTCTTATGGCTTAGGTCTTCTCGGACAGGTAAAGACCTAATGTAATGTAGCTAGCAGCTGCCTCTCCAGAGAGAAAGACCACGCAGGTTGGTGGCAGCTCCATTCTAACAAAGTATTAAACCAGTAAGGCTAAGGCTATAGGCTCTGGAGACATGTCTACATTGTGACCTGGTCAGAGCCATGAAGACAACGAAAGGGATCCTCAAGAGCATTAAAGACCTTTCTGGCCTCTTTTAGAGTCACAGAATGAAAGATGGCCGTGGCCACTTTTTAACTTTGAAATCCCTTACGAACGACCTCAGGCTTTAGCAACAAAAAACAGTCAGAGTGATATGCAATGTATTGTTGAAGAAGTTACATGCACTGGGAACTCATAGAAAATTACATTTACTTTAGTTTAATCCATTGTTATAATTTTAAATACCTTAATTTGCTGGATATTTATTCTTCTTTCTCAGGCATACAGTTCTTACCCTGTTTTCCATAGGAATTTCCCATGTTGTACACGGTCCCATCAGGATCATAATGAGGGTGAGCAGTTGCACCATTTACAGCAATATACTTGCTCCAATCAACCTGCAAAATCAATTTTTGAGTTTACAATAATATGTTAATTTGCAATTCTATGTCAATAGAGTGACGCCATGTTAAGCTCCAAGTAAGACACATATAAAATCCAGATTCAAACTCATGTTAGGGTATTTAAAGCACACTAAAAGCATAAATGACTGCTTAAAGGATAAGTCCTGTAAAATGTTAATTTGACACAGCAAATGTCTGTTATTGCAGAAATTAAAAGTCCACATATTAAATAACAATTCGTCCACAATTGTAATAAATTACAATTTGTTGTTATTAAAAATATCAAATGGAATTCTTAGAAAACTGACCTTGAAAGTTGGTTATTTTAAGCATAAATTAAATAAGCAAGTGCCCCCATTGTCCTAATGAGTTTATCTCATAAAATGAATAAATTAGTCTCCCACAGTTGGGGTTATACACCACATGAACATGCCCAGTTGGTAGATCTTTATAAGTAGATCTTAATAATGCTAAAGTCTTAAGGCCTCATTCAATTGCGATTTGGCTAATGGAATAGAGCTCTATATAAGCACAGAGCATCTTTTTTACAGATGTTTTTAGTTAGTGAAGACCTTGCTTCGGGATACAAGTTCACTAACTAAAAACATCTGCTAAAAAAAAAATGCTATGTGCTTATATAGAGCCCTATTCAATTGTCCAAATCGCATTTGAATGAGGCCCTTATTCTGGTCTACCTGTTTATACCAACTAGGCATGCTCATGTGGTTTATCACTGTGACAACGTGAAAGATAATTAATCAGTAAACTTATTAGGTGGAAGGTCCTTTTCATGGAATTTATGATTTCAAATTCAGTTATCTATCAGTACCACTCAAATATTTAATAATGAAATTATGTTATTAAGTTTATTTATAGGAAATGCAAAGTAGTGAAAGAAAGAAGTGAAAAGATAGAGGTAAGGAAAACCGACAAAATAGTGAAGTATTATTAATTAATTAATTAAATATTTATGTATTAATTAATAATATATATCATATATCTGCTTACAAACATGCAGAGTTCAACTGAAAAGTAAAGTAAAAATAGTAAAGGGGGTTCACTGCCATGCTTCATCCTTTGTACTTCCTCAGTGATATCATCATGTGGATAAGAGCACCCATACAGTATATACCCTTTACTAATGATTGATTCCACCCACTAAGGATGGGCATGTTTAGTTACATTATTATATTGTTATATTTATTATACGAAAACAAATAAGAATCCTTATGGTGTTTAAAAAAAAAAGGAAATATAATGATAATTGTGTCCACATAACAAATATCTAATATATAATAAATACAAACAATAAAATCATAACCCCTTTTTTGGTATAACAACCAATCGTGTGTTAAAAAGATTCAACATACAAAAAAAAAGCCAAATCACATAGACTGGTGAGATGTGACTGCCAAACAAAAGGCAAAAGATATCTCATTGCATACATTTCTAAAAATGTAAATGTACCTCCTCAAAATATCCACTGCACAAGCTAAGGAACCAGCCCCACGCTGATGATAGGCAGTAACCTCGAAACAGCTGTACGTGGGTGGGATTCCTGACTTGTGTATAATCCAACCCCAGCATTGCTCAAAGCTGTTGTATGGTAATGTATTACAAGAGTGAAGCCTTTGTGGGCACATTTGCATGTCCCTGCCAAGGTTCCCAGAATGCAGTGTAATGTCTGTATTTCTCGGAATTCTGGGCATGAAACAAGTTTTTGAACTTGTTTTAGACATTCAAATGTGAATACAAATGTACTATTTATTTACTATATATATATATACTAGCGACTTGCCCGTCAAAAATGACGGCAATAAAATAAGTCAGGTAATGCTGTTTGCCACACAAAGTAAGGCTTTTGGTCCTCTGAATACCTGCGGCGCTCATTGCGAGCCTCTCCCATTGTGTACTTTTGATCATCTGAGCACCTTCGGTGCCCATTGGGGCTCATCTCTAACTTGCAAAGCGTGACAACGACTCGCAGTTTGACAATTATAATATGTGATATATATATATATCTTATTAACAAATATATCAAAGTATTTCACTATCTCTTTCCCCTTTCCATTTTCTCCCCTTATTTTGCAGTTCATCGGTATATGCTCTGGGGGACTGAAGCATCAATATTCATCATGTGAAGTTTTGTAAATCAATATGGACATTATTATTTACTAGCTACTTGCTTGTCAAAAATGACGGGAATAAAATGTTAAGGCTGGGAATGATGTTCCCTCGGGGCTCATTGCAAGACCCACGATGAGCGCCTTTGGCGCTTCTAGCGAGCTTCTCCTCCGTCTACTGTCCGGACCTCGCATTGAGTTTTTGGCGCTCATTGCAGCCCTTGTCAAACCACAATTTTCGTTCTTCACAATGATGACCTTTGGCGCTCATCGTGAGCCTCTCCACACTCTCTGACCTCTGTGTCTGTTTCCCCCTCTCTCCCTCTCCCCCCTCTCCTGCCCTGTGTCTTTTGTTTTTCCTTATCCCCCCCGCGCCTCTTTCCACCCTCTCCCTCCCCTGTCTCTTTCCCCTCTGTGTCTCTGCTGAATTTTTGCGTGTCTTGCGGAGTGTCGTTGCTTGCGGGGTTCGGCTACTGGCTTCAGGTCTGTTTTTACTGTCTTCGCCATTGTGTATTTTCTAAGTCCTGCGTGCCTGGCGTTGATCCCGTTAAAAAAAAAAATTGTTTTTTTCGGCCGGCAATTATTTCCTCGCTTAGCCAATTGTCGATAGACAAAAAATGCTGCATATGGCTCACATTCGCTTGCAACCTCACTCAGAGGCTTCCTGGCTCTCCCCCTGTGCTGTGTGTAAATGTGTTATAATTTTTTTTATTATTTGGCTCTTTTTGGGGGTCTTTCCAGTTACACAGTTGAGACCTTTTGGAGGGTTAAAAGGGTAAACTGTTGCATGCCTCGCGATCAGCGGCAAAGTGCTCACAGCCATTGACATAAGCACCTTTTGTGCTCATGTGTAGACTGTTTTAAAGTCTTGCGTGGCTCGCATGAGCTCCTTTGGCACTCCTCGCCGGCCCTGCAATGAGCATCCTGTCCCTTCGGCACTCATTGCAGCCTATGTCCCACGGTCCTCGCAATGAGCACCTGTGGTGCTCATCGTGAGCCCTGCAATGAGCGCCTTATGAAGATGCGCCAGGCATGCTGAGGTCCATAGGGTGACGGAGAACTGAACAATCGTGATGTTGGCTGTTTTTATATTAATTATGTTTATGCACATTGCACATGGTATTTTATCTGTGACTGCACATTATTGATATATTGATGTATGTGCATATTTTCATTTATGCAACAACTGGGACCATTGTGTCACTTTAAGAGCACAATTAGAAAAAGATGATCTATTTAAAAGTCATAGAACTTGTCTAGTTTGCTAGTTATTGCCCCACATTTAAGGAGAGCAGCAAAAAAAAAAAACTTTCCATTTCTTTAAATGACACTTGGAACTCTGAGATGTGTGATCTGATTGAGTCAAACTACAGCTGCAGTTCTAAGCTTTGGCTTATACTCTTATATATGAGTGACGCCTATTTAGTTACAACTTCTACTTTTCATTTGTGATTAATGTTACAAAAGTGGACATTTGATTGCCCGTTCCTACTCACAAAGTTTTAGTACTGGGCCAGCAAGACTTTAAATGCATTTCTAGACTAGTCATGCTCAGTAGTGATATAAACACCTTTTGTATCAATGGGGTAGATTCACTAAATATCAGCTGCATCTGCTTTGAAAGTCACAAAGGGCTGAAATGGCAATTTTGCCCATGTTAAAGGGCCATTGTACAATGAAAACACTTTTAAATAGTTGAGTTTCTCTAAGAGCACAATTAAACAGGGAATAAGTCATTAAGTTAGTTTTCAGATAGAAAAAAAATAAATGTTTAGGTCGTTCTGGACCCTAGAGGCATCCATGACACATTGCTGGAAGATGCTTGTAGGAGCAGGGCTTTACCATTCTTTAGAGCAATGCTTGCATTTCCTACTTCTGAGCCTGAAGGGGGAAGGGATGTGGTGTAAGTTTCAGTCAGATCCTATTATCTAGCAAAGCTCTTCCTCACCTCCATTTCATTGATATATAAAAAAACACCCCCTCATGATCCAGCTCTCAGGAATGTAGTTATCAAACAGCAAAGGATCTCCTCTACTCATAAACATGTTTTAAGTCTATAGTTTAAACAGTTGCTAATGGTGTTACATACTTCACAAACAAATGCCTATTTTTTTAACCTACAGTGTTCCTTTCAATAACCTTTTCAGCATTCAGCAAGGTACATAGTACCCCCTGTGAAGTGTGGTGAATATAGAAAATTAAGTTTAGTCGCACACATGCACATGAACCGATTTCTGAACAGGCAAACTAGGCAGCCGCCTAGGGGCGCATCATTACCAGGGGCATTTCATTTATGTTATACAGATAATTAATAAATACCCCTTTCTGTGAAAAAAATCTTTGAATATCTCAGGTGACGGTGGCAAAGGAGTGAGGAGTCTGAGAGACATTATTTAAGCATGAAGGATCAGAAAAAGCTTAATTAAATATGAGTGACTTGTCAGCATGAATTACTGAGCAACCATGTGAAATGTTCTTAAGTTACAAATGGAGGTTATGATTGGCAAAAAAATGTTTAAAACATATTCATGGATTCAATGAAGCAAATGAGAGAATGTCAGCAATGAAAAGTCACTGGCGTCAGATACACCCCGCACATTTAATAGCAAAGCCTTAAAGGGACACTTTTATAGCAACAGTAAGTTGGTTTTAAATTAAGAGCACATAGAGCTGGCTACCCTTTGCACTAACCATTTGTCTCTACAGTAAATCACTCCTGAGAAATACAACATTAATTATGTGGCTGATGGGTAGTTCCGTATGCTAATTTACTATTCAGAGTATTTGATAATGGCAGGGGTGGGTTCTAACTATAACATCATTGGAGTCATTGTTTTCACTTGAATTCTAATTAGCATACCAAAGCAGCTAATAAGTATTCAAGAAGTGTTTGTTTGCATAAGAATACACAACAAATAATAATGAGTTTCTCAGGAATGGTTGACTGTAGAACAATATATAATCAGTTTTGTCATGTACTATAAGATTAAGATAAAAAAACAACTTGATTTTGAAGTGACAGAGTCCCTTATAGAGGGATAAACATCCTTGAAACAGTCATATGGGCAGGACCTATATTGGCTGAGGTTATTAATCAAACTAGTGCTCTGTCCACTTGTGTCTAAGGTGGTGTTCAGCAAAAAGGAATATTCTCTTGTAAGAGTATTTTTCCGCAGGTGGGCTGACCACCTAAAGTGTTTAGCTCATTGCCAAGGTCGAAATTCCTGTATTAATTGCTATATCTCTATCTATGAATATCTCTATCTATCTATCTATCTATCTATCTTTTATATCTTTCTTTGAAAACTGTTTATATATATATATATATATATATATATATATATATATATATATATATATATATATATATATATATTAAATGATTGTTGTGGTGAACTACCTACTCATAAGGTCCACAACACAAGCTAAGGATTTAGCCCCACTCTGATGATAGGCAGCAACTTTGAAAAGGCTGTATGTGGGTACAATGCCTGGCTTGTGTATAATCCAACCCAGGCTTTGCTCAAAGCTGTTTTATACAACAGGCATATGCTTATGGATTGCAAGAGCAAAGTCTTTGTGGGCACATTTGCATGTCCCTGTCAAGGTTCCCAGAATGCAGTGTAATAACTGTTTTTCTCAGAATTCTGGGCGTGAAACAAGTTTTTTTAACTTGTTTTAGACATTCAAATGTGAACACCTATGTACTATTTATATACTATATATATATATATATATATATATATATATATATATATATATATATATATATGCAATTTTACAATTTTGAAGTATAACCAGACATTTTATGTTATTACCAGTGCTGCCAAGACACCTCACCTTTTCTTTTGTTTCTAACATCTCTGGATCCACTTTATGCATCATATTTGTCTCTGTGCTGACATAATAATCATTTTTGTATTGGACAAAATTTACATTCCCATTGTCAGTAACCTCTGAAAGAGAAAACAGTTATAAGATTTATAATACTATAAAAAAAAGAATGAAGATCTAGTTATATATACAGGGCCATTAGCAGGTTGGAAGTACAGATGCAAATGCAATGTCATTGAATATGCACATAAATGTCCACATGCAGAGTATATTCTTGCTCTTTCTAACTTACTATATACTTAAATAGAAACATATATATCTATTGCTATGATATAGCAAGAGGAAATGATGAGTTAATTAACTGGGTCTTAAGGGGCACAAAGATCTGAATGGGACTAGTGCCTAATATGACTTAGGGCCTCATTCAATTGTGATTCTGCCAATTGAATAGGGCTCTATATAAGCACAGAGCATTTATTTTTCAGAAGTTTTTAGCTAGTGAACTTCTATCCAATAGCAAGGTCTTCACTGGCTAAAAACTTCTGTAAAAAAATATGCTATGTGCTTATATAGAGCCCTATTCAATTGGCCAAATCGCAATTGAATGAGGCCCTTAGAGTCTAAATATGGTGATGAGTTAACATAAAGGATGACTATGGGATGACTATGGGAGATGGGGAGAGGGATGTG
Organism: Discoglossus pictus; assembly: GCA_027410445.1. NCBI lineage: Eukaryota > Metazoa > Chordata > Amphibia > Anura > Alytidae > Discoglossus > Discoglossus pictus. Next base: position 119,239,695 of record CM050169.1, on the reverse strand, counting down.
CATTGGGTTGTGGGGTTTCACTATTGGTACTGAGCCCCTTGAGAACATGTATGTACTTGGCATCTCAAATGTAGACATGAACCGCTGAAACATGTTTTTGCAAGGGTCAGGCAAGGCCATTGTTCCAAACTCTGAGATGACAATCCGATTTTCACTTTGGTTTGTTTTATATGCTTCACTTTCCAGAAACTTGCTCATATAGGTCACAGCTCCATTCTCGATTGTGAACTTGTGCATCAATGCCATGCCATCAAACCAGTGGTTGTATCTAGGAACAGAAGGAAACAGGAAGTAGATGAATGCTAAACTCAAGGAAAATAATTTGATGATACTTGGCGAAACCCTTTAACATTTCAAGTCTGGCCTCTGTTTTCCTAGAGAACATAAGAAAACTTACTTGGGCAAGTGCCACCTGAAATTAAGTTTATTTTATATTAAAGATCACTGTTTATGTAAAAGTAATGGAACTTGCATAGTTTGTCAGTTACGCTTCCATGTGTGTGGAGGGAGGAAGCTGCCATTTTAAAAAGGATGTTTCTTGTCACTGTCTCTGATCTCTGTAAGCTGAATGGGTCAAGAGCTAACTCGAGATCCAATCAGACTGCAGCTGAGTTCTAAGCTGTGACATTTACATGTATGTTTTGTGTTCCTAAAAACTAATATACAGAGGATTTGTAACAGTAATAGGCAATTGTTAAAACTCTTACACACATATTTAACCAAACTATTTCATATAAGAGCAACTTGTGTTTATGTAAATCTTTCCCTTTAAAAACATGGAAGTGTATATTCCCTTGTGGGGGATGATCCAGCTATTAATACTATTAATAAAAGAGTCAATAAACTTAAAAGAGAGAAGAAAATTGATCCTCACTTGTCTTCACCAAACTCGAATTTGCCAGGTCCATTCCTCAGCAGGTTGCCCTTGATCCACGTGGGGATTGTTCCAGTGGTCTTTGTTGGTATTGGCTGAGGGGTCTCCTGTACAGATTGGAAGAGTGGAGCAATACATTCTACATTCGTTCTGGAGGAAAAGGAAAGCTGTTTTTTTTCTTGGGTGAAAAATTTGTTCCAAACTGGAAAAGTAAACATACAAAAGGGAGTTTATTAAGAAAATGTTATTAAAAGCTACATCTATCTGTCTATCTATCTATTTATCTATCTATCTATCTATCTATCTATCTATCTATCTATCTGTCTTTATCTATCTATCTATCTATCTATCTATCTATCTATCTATCTATCTATGTATGTATCTATCTATCTATCTATCTATCTATCTATTTATCTATCCATCTATCTATCTATCTATCTATCTATCTATCTATCCATCTATCCATCTATCTATCTATCACATAGAGGTCCACTAAGTTCCATCCTTTAGATCACCTCTGATCATTTTATGTGATTAGATTATTGTTAAGTGGTCCAGGGGAAGGCAAACAATTAAAACAATTGTCTAATAAGAAGCTAAAAAAATCCTTTTTGATCCTAATCATATTTTTCCAGTGCCTCTCCAATTTTATTTATCCAACATAATCGTGCATGCCCTTTATTTAAAAAATGTATTAAACTCTTTTATGCAGCTATCTTCTGAATCGTCTTTTGTAACCTTCTTTAGTAGAGAGTTCCCCAATCTGACTGTGAAGAACGCAGTTCTTCCTTTAAGATAGTTTTTTTTTACTTATACCCTTCGAAGAGGGGACCTCTTGTCAACTGTAATGGTCTTGGGAAAAAAGTTGACTTTATATAATCACATCCCCTCTTAGGCACCTTGTTTTGTCGAGAAAATAAGTTTAATTTGATTATTCTTTTATAACTTAATCCTCACATCCCCTTTAATAATTTGGATTATAATTAATGCTATTTATCTATTAGGGACATTGACCAGCTATAACCTGATTATTGCAGTAGTATTAAGTATAATACTCACCTAGCAATTGGATTTGCTAGACATTCACCATGGCTCTGAGTATGGTTCTATGGGTATATGCCTACAATTGATAAGTCTAGCTTATAAACTTTATACTCTATATTTGGATATATTTGGACAGCTGGTGATACTGTGTTATCTGCATCGTATCATTTTTACCTACTATTCACTTATAGTGTGACATCACTAAATATATGTGTTGGAGCACTAGACCTTCCTGGTTGAATATGTGACATATTAGAATATTCCTGCAGGTTCATGGTATATTTTATAACAATTTATATTTTGTTTTGCTGGTTTTATTTTGATAGATGTCTATATACTTTCATTTTCTTCTTTCCCCAGGCAAAAATGAATTAGTCACCTCTGTCCCCAGCAAACTTCACCACCGCACAAACACATGCAAACACATGCACACATACGGTATATGATTTGCTATAGTGAAATAAGACAACACCTTCCAGCAGGCTGTATATAAAAGAGATGACGTGCATAGATGGAAGAACATTTCAGAGAGATGCCTTGGTATTACTGCCCCCAAAGCACTCAGGACTTCCTGCTTGGAACCCTGTGTAAGCCACAAGAGCCTTAAAGGACCACTTTGGTGTTCTTATAAAGGGCTCTCTAAAGGGTAGGTCTCGGTAAAAAAGCAACAACCTTTTTTTAAATGTTTACTATGCATTTAAATAATGAATTGCTTTGTTTAAATTAGGCGCCAGGCTGTAAAAGTTCCAGATTCCCCCCCCCCCCCCCTCTGAATGATGTATTGTCTTTGGAATGGGAGCTGCTCAGGGAGAAGCACCAAACTGAAACCTTTGTGCCCACTCTGTAAAACACACATTAGTAGCAGGTAGTAGTGTAGCATGAGCTGCCAGCAATGTACACAAATATACTTTCTAGTCGCCTCCCACTAGCATTATGCAAGTACAGTATGTCTGGAAGGAATTCCCCTCTAGGCGGCTCCCACTCCAGAGACAATATATCATCCAGGGGTGGAGAGATAAGGAGCTCATACTGCCTGGTGGCTTGATTTAAAAATAATAATTCATTATTTTAATGTATTGCAAATTTTTAATAAAGATTTTTTCCTACCAGGCCCTACCTAGCTATTCTTTAGAGAACCCTTTATAACAGTAATGAGCAAATTCAGTCCTGAAGGGCCACACGCAGGCCTGGATTTGAGGATACCCTTTCTGTGCACAGGTGAGTTTATCAGGATAGCTGAAGATGAGATAATCTCGCTTGAAAGCATCAGTGTTATCCTCAAATCAAGACCTGCCTGCGGCCCTCCAGGACCAAACTTGCCCACCCTGCTTTATAGGAATACTATTGTATGCCTTTAAGGTCTGATATAATACTTTTTTTCAGTGTAAATACACAGTGCCCCTTAATATCAGGTGCCAGTATGCAGCTGCCTATTCAGCCTTATGGTAAATATGGCCCTTCTCTTCAGAGCTTAGTCTACCAGCCTCTGTACATTTATTTATTCAATTAATTATGTGGTGTTCCCCAAATCCTATCAAACATTGAAACTGTTACTCACATTTCATGATTTACTTTGACATAAGTTCCTTACACTTGACTCATTTCCAAAGTATGATTTGCATTTAATTCCTGTACAAAGTTCATATTCAGCCAAATAATGTTTTTAAATTTAATTAAAGTTCATGTGATAACCTCCAGATGATAAAATGTCCTATTATATGCAAGCCAAGAACCAATGATCACAGAGGAACATAGAAAAAGCTTTATTCTGGGTACATTAAAATGTGAGATTTACTGAAACAGAAGTTACTCTTATACAAAATTGTTTATGTAAAGAAGTTCAAATATATATATGTAAAAGTTTTAGGACTTGCCTTTTATAATCTATGTATAATGCCTTTTATAATCTATGTATTTTATAATCTATGTATAATCTATGTATGAAGCAAGCTGCTAAGGAACACAGACACATGGATGTAACTATCAGCTTAGAGCTGAACTACAGTTTGATTGGCTTTTGAGCTGGCTCTTGATCTTTTGACCCAATCAACTTGCAGAGCTCTGTCAGTGACAAAAATCTATTTTCAAATCTTAGCTTTCTCTCTCCACAAAATGGAGGAGTAAATAACAAACATGGAACTTGCCATTTATATTAATGTCTTGTGTGCCTGAGTGGTTCAGTCGTGTCTAACTCTCATTAACCTCATGGACCACAAAACACCAAGCTGATCAACTTGGTGTCCAAGAGATACTGGAATGGGTTGCCAGTTCCTTCTCCAGTGGGCCACATCATACAGCTTCTGGTATTTCTAGGTGGTCCCCCATCCAAGTACTGAGCAGTTACAACCCTGCATGGCTTCAGGGAGGTGTGACCTCTTGGTTCCCTGACTGGAATTGAACCCACTGGACCACCTTGTGGTCTTATTTCTGTTTTAAAAACATTTCATGTTTATCTTTTTGGTAATTTGTATACTGCTGCCCAGTCATGCACGTACTTTTTTTCTGAATATACTGAAAGAAAGGACGAGAGATTGCACATTTAAAACTGATCCTTGATAGCATATACCTTCCAAGACTAAAATCTGAACACTCTCTTCCATTATTTCCACTACAGCAAGATTTAATCAATCTGTAAGCCACTGTGGGGCAGCCCTGTAACAAACTGTGTTCACTTGCTTATGGTAGCACTAGCGACTTGCCTGTCAAAAAATGACGGCAATAAAATTGTAAGGCAGGTAATGTTTTAGTAGTCTGAGTACCTTCGTCGCTCATTGCAAGCCTCTTGGTTGGTGTATTTTTGGTTATCAGATCCCCTTCTGCGCTCATTGCAAGGTCCATGTGGATCGCCTTTTGGCTCTCATTGCGAACCTCTACCCTGGTGTACTTTTGGTCCTCTGAGCACCCTTGGCGCTCATAATGAGCCGCGCCCTGAACGTCTTCGGCATTTATTGCGATCCTGTTGTCTGGTCCTTTTTTATTTTTTTCTATATGTATTTTGTAATGATAATGAATTAATTAATAAAATCATAAATTAATATACTTTACCTATTTGTAATTAATATATGCAGCAAGCAATATCCTTAAGAGCTAACAATATTTTTTTGATGTTCCTGCAGCATACAATGTACATTTACACATGTTTGAAGTGTGTAGTATAAGTAGGCTACGTGCGCAAGCGCAAACCGTTTGTTTAGGTGTGTAATTCTGCATTTTGTAATGGTAATGTTATTAGTTGCAAGTTAGGGTTTTAAAATGGCGGCGATTATCTATGTGTGACGCGGGTGTTGATCATTTTGCGTCCTCCCTAATAGTGTATTTTATAGCTCGTACAGTCTTGTGTAAAAGTCTTATGTGTCTGGCATTTTTTTGCATGTTTATTGGTCATGTAGCGTGTGTAGTGTAAGTAGGCTGCATGCGCGAGCACAAAGCGTTGGTTTAGGTGTGTAATTCTGCATTTTGGATTGGTAAGGTTATTAGTTGCAGTTAGTGTTGTAAAATGGCTGCGACTTTCTATGTGTTAGGCGGTTGTGGAGTATTTAGCATCCTCCCTAATAGTGTATTTTATACCCCGTATGGTCTTATGTAGAAGTCTTGTGTGTCTGGCAGGTTTTTGCGTGTTTATGGGTCGTGTAGTCTCGTTTTCGTTTTTTTCGACCAACATTTTTTTTGTTGCTTAGACGATTTTCGTGTGTGAAAACTCGGGAAATTGTGGTTCAATTGTCGTGCAACCTGACTCCCAGACGTCATGTCTGTCCCCCCGTCCTGTGAGTGATGTTTTTTTTTGTATTTTTGGTAATTTTGTTGGTGTTATTGTCGTTTTTGCATGTGCTTGGTTCGGCCGTTAAGTTCGTATTTTTTTGATCTTGTATTTGTACTTTTTTCCTAAGTGCCGCGGGTCGTATTTTTTTTGTGTAAGTCTCGCTTTCCTTGTTGCTAGTGTTACGGGACGTAATTTTTTAATGCGTTTTTTTTCAAACTGCTACGGGTCTCGCATTCTGAATTGTGTAATTGAGTTTTGTGTTGATGTGTAGTTCCACGGGTCATAGGGACGAGCGCCTATGGCACTCAGCTCCACCAGCGCAGTGAGCGTCTTCGGCGCTCCCTGCCTAAGTCGTACAATGTAGTAGGGATGAGCGCCTATGGCGCACATCTCCGCAAGCGCAAGGGGCGCTCCTTGTGAGCAACTGCGGCGGGCTCGCTACTTGAGCCCGCAAGCGATAGCAACAACCAGTATTGCTCACAACTATATATGTGATTCCTTTTTATAGTTTAATATATGAACAAATGAATAGTGAGGAGGTGGGAGTGACTTCCCACTGCCATGCTGAAGCATTCTGATAAAGGAAATCTCACTGTCTCCTGATAGCAGCATGAGATACTGGTAGTGTGAAGTCCCTCCCCTCTTTCTGTAGCTGTATCTCACAGCTGTGAAACATGGCACCTTACATGAGAAACAACAGGAACAAAGGGGGAGTTTCAGGAAGGTGAGTATGTGTAAGAATGACAATTACGCTGAAGAGAATAAAATAACGTCAACTGGTTAAAACATTTATATAAAACAAAAAAATTGCCTAAAAAGTCACATTAAGGATAAATGGATTTTATAGTTCCCATCAACACCAAAATCAATTGATTTAAAAAAATATTGTGTAGGAATTCTGCAAAAGTTCAATATTATCAAATAAGTATATATATTTTTCTTCAGATAAAAAGCTTACAGTCTTTTATAAAGAGCTTTGATCAGAACATAAAGACAGAATTAGGTAATGACAAGACCACAAAAATTGTGCACATGAAGGTCATGTTACTTGGCTACAAGCACAACTCCACCTTGCTAGTTTTATGTGAAATGTAAATTTAATGCATTACTTTAATGCCTTGGAACCTAGTCTCAAACCATAATATAAAGCTATTAGGTTACTGTAAACTGATCCTAAGGTACTTAACAAAAGGCCCGGATCCCAAAGCTTTCTTCCCTCACCTGCCAATTGTGGTTTAGAGCCAGAAGATTGGCTTATCAGAAAACAGAGTGTTTATTCCCACTAAACCCTAAGAGAGAATTAGCACTTAAATGAGTACTGAGGTCATACATTTAAAATATGCTCATTTAAAGACCTTTGTTTGAAAATAGGCAATATGGCTTTATAATGTAAACAATAATAATACTGACCCAGATTTAACTCTGTAATGTATTATGCATATAAGGCCTCTGGTTCTTCCAATTGGGTCCTGGAGTAGAGACAATTTTCCCCATCTACTAGCAAGTATGCTGTGCTGAGGAACATAGCATTTTTGTTTCCAGTGATCTACCCGCATCAAAGAGAAAGCTCTATCTGCACTGTAGGAATGAGGCAGTATATACTGCCAGTGCTCTCATTGCCATTAATGCAAAGCTCATTTATTTAAAAGAACACACCCTGCTGAGACAGGCCTTGTCAGAAAAAGACTAAAAAGCTGGGTTTATTTTATGTTTTTCTAAATAATCAAAATGCCATATATATTGTATACAAGCTCCTCTATTTGTAGAGGTTTTTGCATATTTGTGCTGTCAGGAACCAGGTACTAGAAATTCAGACTCTTCAGGGGTGAGAATGCAAAAAAATTTATTAAACAAAAAGCAGGATATAGAAAGCGTGGTGAGTATCCCATTAAGTCAAATGTCCAATGCTTGTATCTGTCCGTGTGCAGAAACAATAGCAAAATCACAGTGAAGCACTGAAAGCAAACTGACAATGCTGCTATACAGCAGCAGAAACTGGAAACAATGGTCTTCAGAAGCTGACTGAGAACTGAAGGCAGGAACCAGGAACCAGCTGTGATAGCTGGAACAAAGCAGAAGGTACAGGCAGAAGTCTTGCCAGACAGGAACAGAAGCAGCAGTGCTGGACACAGGCAGAGTATTGCCAGGCAGGAACAAAAGCAGCAGCACAGGACAATGCAGCTGCAAATCAGAAAGGACAATGATTCCCAGGAGGAACCAAGTCTTACCTGGCATTTTGGAGTGATCTCAGCTGGATCTTAAATGATTCACTAGATGTGCAGTGGGCAAGCATTGTCATCTGTTAGTGACTAGGGGGAGGGGCTATGACTCACAGGATCAGACCCATCTTTCCTTGGTCTCCCTCATGACCTACACAGTATTTGAGTCACTATTGTGTTTGACCGGAACTGCTATTGGGGTCATCCTTGGCCTACCCTGAAAACCAAGACCAGATCCCCCTTATAGTGTGTGAGTTATTATAGATTACCTTTTAATGGATTTGGATGGACTTCCAGAAAACAGACATGCGAAATGGCTGCACTAATTGATATTGCAACACCAGGACTAATCTGTACTTAGTTGTTACTAATATTCTTTCATTTGGGGCTTTATAATATATCACATATTATAATTGTCAAACTATGAGATGTCGTCATGCTTTGCATGGTGCATACAACTTAGGCAATGATCGCCAAAGGCGCTCATCGCTTGCGAGCCTCACAAAGCGAGGCGAGTCATTAACATGGAGCACTTACGCGAGGCAAACCGTTAACTCGCAGCACTTAGGTGATAAGTGCCAAAGGCGCTCATCGCCTGCGAGCCGTTAAGGCACTAAAACTCGCAGCACTTGGGCAATGAGCGCCAAAGGTGCTCATTGCCTGCGAGCCTCGCAAAGTGAGGTGAGCAGTGAAGGCAATGAAACACGCTAGACTTGACAAATGAGGGACTTAAAAAACGACGCAGAACTTTGAAAAAAAAATAAGAGATAGGAAAAATACGAAGTTAACAACCAAACTGCGCAAACCAAAAAACACAAAACACACACACAAAAAGCAAAATACAACAAAAACATCACACCCTCGAAAATCGGCTAAGCGAGGAATAAAATGGCGGGCAAAAAAATTAAAACGAGGCTACACAACCCTGGACCGCGCAAAACTATGCCAACTGCGTACCACTTTTACACAGGAATCTACAAGGTACAAAATACGCTATTACAAAGGATGGCGAATGCTCACGAACCGCGTAGCAACAACTGGCCACTAACGGTTTGCCCTCGCGCACGCAGCCTATTTCTAATGTACTGTTACAACATTCATAACACTATTTTGTCAGGCCAGCAACAGTCCAACTGGACATTATATGCTGCAGGACAATAACAAGAGATTGTTACCTCTTCAGGCTACTGATTGTTACATATATTAATTAGAAAAAGGTAAACTATATTAATTTATTATTCATTTAACTAATTAATTAGTATGCAAAAAAATATATAGACGAGCCAAAGGACACACGAGGAGAGGCTCGCAATGATAGCCAAAGGTCCTTAGAGTATAAAAAGCTTAACATTGTATGCCAAACAGCATTGCCATGGCTTCAAATTTTATTGACCGTCATTTTTTGACGGGCAAGTCGCTAGTGATATTATAATATATCATTCCTAGTAGAGGGTGAAAAATGATTCTGCATCAGGACTCCACAATCTGAGGTCGTACATGCATAGCACACTACAGTTACTCAAAACCTGAATTTACTAATAATTTGGTAGTGATGTCAACAATGGAATCAAATTACTGCCAACTGCGCCTGAATGGACAAATTACTCACATTACTCAATTAATGCACAATCCTGAAACATGGATGGGAACATATCTACTGCTCAGAAAACTCAATTTGTTTTTGGAATCTTCTTGTTGCACCCATGATCCTAAAAGGAGATCAAACAACAAATAAGCAATGCTAATAACAACTCATCCACACTTGTATCCTATCATAACATTTGGTATCTTATAATCATTATTCGCTACAGTTGTCAGAATCATAATACCCAAACTGAGGCAGTCCGGGCTATTATACATTAACATCATTATTTTAATATCACCTGCATAACAGGACTACTAATAGTATAACACACTCTCATACTGATTATAAATTATTATATTTTAAATGTATAGTTATCCCAAATCTGAAGTATAAAGGGGTCATGCTAAAATGGCTTTGGTTTTAAAGAGTGGGCTCATTTGCATGTTCACACCCACTGTCCCACAATGCAGTGGGAATACTGTATTTCATGGGATTTTGAGCTAGAAATACTGCAAGATTTATTTTAGACATATGTAAACACAAATGCATTATTTGCTTACTAAGCTGAAGTAAAACAAACAATTGCCATGGGCCTTATGGTGAAATATAGTTTATTAAAAGACTGTCAAATACACACTTGCAATAGAATGCATCCAGGTTGGGAGTACCAACATAGGGTCTCAACCTGAAGCCGTCTATAATCTGCCCAATCGTTGCATCCTAAGCCAGGAAATTCTTCAGAGATCTCTTTTAATAAACAATTTCCTTATTTTACTTCACCATATGGTACTTGGCGCTTGCTCTTATCTATTTTTACTTTGAGTCTAGCCCAGACGAGTTGAGCTAAAAATCTCTGAAGAGGTAGCTGAGACCTGTGAATAAAAAATAATATAAAAAATACTGGAGAACAAAATTAAAGTCTGAGAGAAAAATAGAGAAAAACTGAGAAGTGTGGGGCAGTCCACAAATGAGAACTTATTTCCAACATCCAGATAAGTGGCTACAGCCACAGGATTTAATTATTGTTTTAATTATTGGTTGGATTTTTCCAACCCGACTGTTGCCAAAGGAATAGTAAGCAACCTATGACTAATCATGTTTTAAACACACTGAGCCCTATTCTATTAGAAGTCCGCAAATGCCTCAAACCCGTAATTTTTGCTGCAGGTGTTTTTTCTCTCTAATTGTTTAGATATATTCTATTGACTCCAGCTTGCAATTTACCTCCTGAAGCCTAAATTTGTAAACACTGTCTTTTTAAGTAGGATTTCAGGGAGTATGTTAAGGTGATTTGACAATATTTAAGCAAGCCCATAATTTGCTTCTTAGACACAGCAAATAGTAAATGAGACCGTCATTATGACGTCAGTAAAACATGGACGTTACACGTAATCTGCATTCGGAGACTACAAAATAATTAGTTAGTGCCAATAAATAATACTCAACAATGGTACTCACAATCGAGCTATCTAAAACTCTATAAAATGCATTAGATCATCTGTTTTAGCCCATGTAACCCCTTGAGTCCCGGGATCAATATTACTCAGAAATTACATTTAAAAATAATATTTTTAAATATATATTTGTGAGTTTGAGACTGGTGTGCCATTCCCATGCATTGCCATGCAGTTCCATGCTTTAAAGTACAGTATTGTGTGTTTAATTGCTGTTACAGCTCTAATAAGTGTTTGAAAAAGCCCTTATGAGTCCTATATAGTACTCTTAATATTTTTGACAGAAACGTGATACTTTGTCAAGTGGCTGCTCAGACTTTATTTTTGAGCTAGAGGTCTAAAAGAATATTTATTTTATGTAACTGTCAGTAATAAGTTTTCGTAATGTTTGAGTTGCTACAACCAATGGAGTTCTAAGCATACATTTGCATCTTTGGCTGGCCCGTTATGATTTTGGGTGGGAAAATCATAATCGGATTGCAAGTAGCTAATAGAATATGTGTCAGTTTTAAGAGCAGTTTTAAGTGTGTATAAATTTAAGAAACGGCCAATAGAATAGAGCCCATAGTTATATACTTCAATGCTTTTTCATACTTACCCCTATAATGTAACAGACACTTTACTATTCTGAACTTCTTAGTGTAGATCCTCTACCCTCCACTCAATCCTTCTCGTTCTTCCTCTATATTTTGGCTAAATCTCTTTACACTATCAATCAGGATATAGAAGATTGCTAGGAAAGCATTTTTTTTCCTATTTCAGTATGTATACAAAACATAATTACACAATATTGCCATACTGCTTTTCTATATTAGTGTAGGTATGCAATGTACTTGTATGCAATTAGTACTAACATTTAACCTTCTAATATAAACATTACAAAATAATTATGTGTATATGGAGAATAACATCGTACCAGAACATAATTATGATCTGATGTTTTCGACAAGAAGAAACAAAGTTCTTTTGTATGGTGTAATATTCAGTCAAAAAGAAAACTCTGCCACAGAAGATCTCATGAATATCTCATAAGAATTGCTGAATATTGCCTTGGGAAATAATGCTGCACAAGCAAATTGTGATTGCAAAAGGAAAACAAATAGGTAACACTATTGAAACACTAGATAAAGTATCAAAAAAAAATCACCAAAATGGGAGAGATACAAAAAAAAAACTTTAATAAAATGTAAAAAACGGAAGACTAGATTTCTATGACACGGATTTGCATGTAAACATCATGTGGTACTTGATGGGAATAAAATATTAGAATTAAATATACACATTTTGACCATGTATATGTTTATTTAATCAGAAACTTTTTTATATTATATATATATATATATATATATATATATATTAATAAAGAATAGTTGAACTATTTGCCTCTCAAGAAGCTGTCACAAGAATTAAACCAGACTCTCTAGTCCAGTGTTATATGACAATGCTGCTTATTTCTGGCCATGTTTGGACACAGTTGGTCGTACTACATCTATATGACATTATCAAGTGAAGGTCACCAAAAGAGAATACTATAAATATGACACTCTAGTTGTGCTATAAATAACATTAAGGCCACGCATTGCTTTTTCTAATAGCTGTCTAATATGTAATGGGCTAAAAGCAAAAATTATCATGGAAAAAGTAATCCGTTCTCTCTCCATATCACATCTGGTCTGCATGACCGAATTACCCATTAGGCCAACTAGTCAGCCGCCTAAGGGCACTTCCCTGTGAAGGGTGTCCCTATTTTAGCTTAAAAAAATAAATAATACCGCCCACCATCAAATGCATTTAATAAACAAGTAATTGCTCGGGCATGTGTATGAGTAGCTATGTTGGCTGTTATGGAGTAATGTCTGTGATTTGCTCACACAGCAAGAGAGCGATATACACGACCGAAAAGTAAATGGGTGCATGCATACTTTGCACACTCACTCGCAGGGGCTCCTCCACTTCACTGCCCAGGGGCTCCAAAAAGGTAGATTCGGCACTGCTGGTCTGGTTACCTGTACTCAGCACATTTTTTAGATTTAGTCCTGCAAAGGGTTAACCATCCATGTGCATTATATACTTTGTTAGTTTGCGTAATAGGAACTGTAGGTAATCTTTGGAAAAATAGACATGGAGCTACGTTTATTAATTGAAATACAAAACCCAGATTGATAGAAATTGGATATCTTGATTTAATATCACATATATAGTTGTGAGCATACGAGCCGTGCCAGCAACTGCGACCCTCGCAAACTTTACGTCGCAACGCAAACAACACGACACACCAACTACGACCCTCGCAAACTTTACGTCGCAACGCAAACTACACGACACACCAACTACGACCCTTGCAAACTTTACCTTGCAACGCAAACAACATACGAGACACGTTAACACACATTACGACCTCGCAACAATTGGATGCAACTTGCGCACATTACAAAATTCAAAACACAATAAATACACACACCACATACATAAAAACCTTACCTACAGCAAGAGGGAGCATCCAGGACCTCAAAAAGCCAACTTACACCTTCATTTAACTCAAAATAAAAGAGTTTAGACACTAAAAAATTTGCTAAGCGAGAGAAAAAATGGCCGCCGAACAAAACGAAAACGAGGCTACAGCACTCGAAACACGCAAAACACCACAAGAAACTCGCAAAACACCACAAGAAACTTGCAAAACACCACAAAAGACATACGGATATTCCGCTAAGACGCATACCACACATTACCCGCCATTTTACGACAATGCGGAAGTACACAACTACGCTAACGGTTTCGGCTCGCGCACGCACAGTATTACACTGCACACATTCATCACGCTTACACAGCACCTCCACACCACTAATGCTGCAGCAACATCAAAACACATTGACAGCTCTTCAACACAATGCTTCAAAATAGGTAAAGTATATTCATTTATTAATGTATTATATATTTCATTATTACACACCAAACAGCATTAGCTACCTTCATTTTTTGACTGGCAATTCGCTAGTTAGATATAATTATATACAGGCATTAGCTAAAATCTCTGTGCTGCAATTAGTGCTACACCATTGTAGTTTGGTGAACACTTCACCAAAGTATGTAACAAAACTACATTTTCAGGTATGCAAGAAAGGAGCATAAAAGAAAATCATATGTTTAGATGACTGGTTGTATCACGTGGGCTTCTATCGTGGACTACTAGTCTGCTTATTGTTTGAAGGGGCAGGTTATCCTACGTGGTCTTACTTTGCTATTCCATTTCACTGTCACAAGGCTTTTTGAAGAGCAGCAGTTATTATAGATCTTATCTGAATCCACAATTTCTCCCACTCCCCCCAGGTTTCTAATCTAAAGACAAAATTCTGTCATCATTAAATCAAAATGTATTTGGCTTATTTAGTTAAAGAAAAATAAAGACTGTAATTATTTATTTTATTCTGTGTACAACATTTTGTCCATATCAAGTAAACTTCCTCAAAAAAATAAACATTACATTTTACAATATCCTAAATTCTAAATTAGGACTACACTATTTATCAGATGTATTTGTTAAATTGTACACCCCTAATAGCTAAATCCCCTAGTGGATTGCTATCTTGCTGTGGTGAAGGGGCTTGTGTACTTCAATGAAGCTGTGAGCTATACCATTTAGGGTCAACCAAGATGGGCAGGTCACAGCAGAAAGATCAGACAAATTGCACTTCACTGGAGAAGGAACTGGCAACCCACTCCAGTATATTTACCAAGAAAACCATATGGCTAGAAACAACCAGAAACACAGACAGATGTGCCTGGCTTGATGCATCCATATGGTCACCGAGAGTCGGACATGGCTGAAGGACTGAACAACAACAAGTGACTAAATAACAGTAGTTCTCAGAGTAAAACCACATGCATTATGTAGATGAAATTCACTTCACAAGGTGAATAATAAAAATACACAGAATTTTGTAATAATTGCCAGTTACCCCCTGGGGCTTGGGATATATTGCCTTCAATGTAATTGGAATTGAAAAAAAGATTGGGTATGCTCAGACCCCAAGATGTAATTTATCTAATCAGCATAGTTACTACCTGGGACCTGAGCATGCCCAGTTTTTTTCTTATCCACATGGCTTTACACAACAGATTCAGAGCCCCAGGCAGTAAATACCAAGCACTGATACTGATGTCCCATTATCAAGTGTAAATTACATTTTTAATAACATTCAGTTGATAAACTATTATTAACTACCTTTTTAAATTATAATGTATTTGAAACTTGCACTATGTTACATGAGATAAAATTTAATTAATTGGTTATAAATTACTATTTTTATTTAGAAACCATTAAAACATTTAGACTAAATTATCTTCTTTGTGCGTTTTACTTATGTTATGCTTCAAAAACTACAAACTGTAACCACCATTCCATATCTCACGTCGTTTAAATAACTAGTAAAGTTTAGTTGTTATTCAGTTACCAGCAATCACTTCACAAACAATAAAAAACCTAAGAGAAAAGCCCTCTGAATACACGTGCGGTACCTAAAATCATATTACCTGTCCCATTGATATTTCCTAAAAGGCCATCACATTGTTTTGTCAGTAAAATACCAGCATTTGAATAGTTACTCGTAAGTCCTTACGAGTGCTGGGATTTTTACAAAATCCTACATGTTCTTTCACTCCCCCATAGAGGCACAACTAAAATTACTCTAAATGTGTCAAATCGGATGCTATCAACAAGCTAACACTTTATTTGTGTCTGACTTGAGGCTTGATGTCTCAAATTAGACAACATTAAGGGGATTAATACCACTTCCCCCAGCGGATCTCCAGGATCCCCCCCTCAATACCTGTTAATTAGTATGAGTCCAAGGATGTCCTAAGATACCCCCTGCCCTGTTACCTACTATGGGTCCAACGGTATTCCCCCTTCCACTTGCTAGTCCCATGACCATGTGATTCCTCCATCTAAATTATAACCATAGGGGTCCCTATAGATCCCCATGACAACTAAAATTACCCCATAACCATGGTGGTCCACATCAAATACTGGTGGCAAGTAAAACTATCCCCAGTACCACAGAGGTCCTTCACTGACACCAGTGGCAACTAAACTTAACTGTAATACCATCAGGGACTCCACAGACCAGCATAGTATATTTTACTATGACCATGCGGAACCCTATAGACCCCCATGGCATTGAAAACTAACCACAGTACCACAAAGGTACTTATAAGACACCTGTGCAAAGCGGATCCTCCATGGCCTCTGTAGCACCTAACATTAACCCCATCTGCAATTAACCCCCATGGTACCATTAACTATAACTAAAACACGCTAGCGACTTGCCCGTCAAAAATGATGGCGTAACATTTTCAAGCCTCGCAATGCTGTTTTTGCCACACAATGAGAGGCTACGCCGCACATTGCAAGCCACACCATGCGTAGCAAAGCCCGGCAATGCGAGCCTCACTATGCACAGCTTCTCTCTCTCCTTCCCTTGTTCTATGTCCTCTCCCTCTTCTCTTCTTCTCTCAGCACCCATTGCGGGCCTTGTAATAAGCGCCCTTGGCGCCCATTGCATGCCTCTTATCACAAATGACAGGATACTATTTCATTTTTCTCTCACCCAAGTGTCTATTCCAACACTCCCTCCCCTGTGTCTCTTTTCCCCCCTCTCCCCCATTTCTCACCAACGTGTCTCTTTCCCCCACTCCCTCCCCTGTCTCTCTTTCCCCCGCTCTCCCACCCCTGTGTCTCTTTCTCCGCCTCTCCCTTCTCATTTGTCTCTCCCCCCTCACCCTCCCCTGTGTCTCTTTGCCCCGCTCTCCCTCCCCTGTGTCTCTTTTCCCCCCTCTCTCACCTCTGTGTCTCGTTGCCCCCCACTCCCTCCCCTGTGTCGCTTCCCCTCTCTGCCTCACATGTCTATTTGCCCCCCACTCCCTCCCCTGTGTCTCTTTCCCCTGCTCTCCCTCCCCTGTGTCTTTTTCTCCCCTCTCCCTTCCCATTTGTCTCTCCCCCCTCTTCCTCCCCTGTGTCTCTTTCCCCCGCTCTCCCACCCCTGTGTCTCTTTCTCCGCCTCTCCCTTCTCATTTGTCTCTCCCCCCTCACCCTCCCCTGTGTCTCTTTGCCCCGCTCTCCCTCCCCTGTGTCTCTTTTCCCCCCTCTCTCACCTCTGTGTCTCGTTGCCCCCCACTCCCTCCCCTGTGTCGCTTCCCCCCTCTGCCTCACATGTCTATTTGCCCCCCACTCCCTCCCCTGTGTCTCTTTCCCTTGCTCTCCCTCCCCTGTGTCTTTTTCTCCCCTCTCCCTTCCCATTTGTCTCTCCCCCCTCTTCCTCCCCTGTGTCTCTTTCCCCCCTCTCCCTCCCCTGTGTCTCTTTGCCCCGCTCTCCCTCCCCCTGTGTCTCTTTTCCCCCCTCTCTCACCTCTGTGTCTCATTGCCCCCCACTCCCTCCCCTGTGTCTCTTCCCCCCTCTGCCTCACATGTCTCTTTGCCCCCCACTCCCTCCCCTGTGTCTCTTTCCCCCACTCTCCCTCCCCTGTGTCTCTTTCTCCCCCGCTCCCTTCCCATTTGTCTCTCCCCCGTCTTCCTCCCCTGTGTCTCTCCCCCCCATCTCCCTCCCCTGTGTCTCCCACCCTCCCCTGTCTCTCTGCCCCCCTCTCCATCTGTCTCATTTACTGTTTACGGGTGTGAAAACATTTGAGGGCTTGGGGAAATTGATTTTCAGGCCAGGCTGTTAGTTACGGGTTTAACCGTCAGCATGTTTTTCAAAACCGTAACTCAGAAGCTGTTCGGAGCCTGTATAAAGACGCCAATTGAATAGCAAATTAGCTTGCAACCTCAATTAGGGGCTCCCCTGCCCCCAATGTGGCCCCCTCAATGTGTGCATGTGCAAACCCGTAACTTTGTAAGCGTTACACACAAACTCGCAATTATGACTATATGTATGATGGAATGGAGTCCTATACAATGCAATGCGGTAACATTTCAAGTGTCTTATTAATGTTTCACATTCTTTTTAATGCAGTTAGAGCATTTTTGCCTGGATTTTATGTGTAAAAATTGAATTAGACATTGAGTAGGTCACGGGAGGGTGTGCAATTCAGTTAACAAATGTTACATGCCACTTTTAGCCATTTTTCATAAAAATGTCACAATAATTCACCCTGTTATACACAAGATAAAATACAAAACAGTGCAAACGCCAACTGAAAAAGAGAACAATGCAATATGAATTTACCAGTGAAAATAGTGTGAAACAAAAATAGTCATAATTAGTTACCAAGACAGTATTTGTAAAGCTATAATATTTTGTAACATTGTCAGTGATACATTTTTTTAAACATAAATTACATTTCGTGACATTCTTTAAAAGCTATTCCTGGATTTAAAGGGATAAATTATGCTAACTGCTTTAACAGACTGTGGGATAACATTTTGTGGCATATTAAATAAATGATAAGTCATTTTATAGGACTCACATATTAAACTCTGAGCCAAGTGCATAAAATGATGAGCATATAAAATCAATTTGATTACAGATACACACATGCAATAAATTCTGCTATATTAATGAAAAAATACTTGTTATTGTATTGTTCTACAAAAAAAAGTTTTCTAACAGAGGTTGACAAGTTTATAACACACTATAACTCAGGAGCCAGGGAATGTTATTTTTGTTGTTCAGTCGTTCAGTTGTGTCTGCCTCTCCGTGATCCCATGTACAGCAGCCTGTCAGGCGCATCTTGTGTTTGTAATGCTGATTCATAAGGTTTTCATGGCAAAGGTACTGTAGTGGGTTGTCAGTTCCTTCTCCCGTGTGGGAATGTTATACTATGCAAATATAAATACATATATATATATATATATATATATATATATATACTACTACTACTACTACTACTACTATACGGTGGAGGCTTAAATCGCTCTTTTGCCCACCATAAAGTAAATGATTGTTTTGGTAAACTACCTCCCCACAAAATCTACTACACAAGCTAGGAACCGTCCCCAAACTGATAAGAGGCAGTATACTTTAAACAGCTGTACATGGGTAGGATTCCTGGCTTTGCTCAAAGCTGTGCAATACAGCAGGTATATGCTTAAAGGAAGCCATGTTTAAAATGGTAATGGATTACAAGAGCGAAGCCTTTGTGGGCACATTTGCATGTCCCTGCCCAGGTTCCCAATATGCAGTATAATAACTGAATTTCTCGGAATTCTGAGCAGTAACTGAGCACTATTTTAGACATTCAAATGTGAACCCAGATGTACTATTTATTCTATATATAAATGTATATATCCGGTTATCCGGCACCCAAATAACCGGGACTCTCAAGCAACCAGCACAGGCATCAATACTCCCTCTAAACTGGCAGAACCCGTACTACCCGGCACTATCCAGAGTTCGAGACTGTAAAAAAAAATACTAACTTTTTTTCTTATTGTTTTATGGGCCTAAATGGACCAGTTCAGGTGCTAACACCTTTGTAAAGGCATTTTGAGAGGTGTTGGGGGGGGGGGGTTATGGGTCGTTTAGACCATTTTTTGCGGGGACTCAAAATTAACAGGAAACTACACTTATCTGGCAATAGGGAGTCCCAATAGGTGCCGGATAAAGGGGTTTTTACTGTATATACACACACATATATATATATATATATATATATATATATATATATATAATGAAAATGAACAAACTATTAGGAGTGTGGCTATTGGGCAACCAGGACTGGCCAAGCCCTGCTTAATACACATTACCGGATACACTTGCTACGCAAACTGCTGTATCATTCTGCAAAATAAGGTGCATACAGATCTTACAATGCCTTGTACTTACATGGTATGTTATGAAGAACAGATAATATAAAATCCATGGCTAGTTCTCAAAGAATCGAAGGCAGTATTCGGTATGTTTAGGTTACAATGGATGCACTGGACCGAAGGCGATGAGTCCTGTATGCATCAGCTGCATCCCTGGATGACTTACTGAGGCTGACAGCAGAGGGTTTTGAATAGATGAATAAGCTGGAGCACACTTCAGAATAAAAGCTTTTTGTTGCTGCAGCATCTGTGACCTCATTCTAAAATAAAGGTCCTACTATGTCATTGAATGATAAAAAAAGCAAGAGAAAACACTATGAATGAATATATATAGCGATGAACTGCAAAATAAGGGGAAAAAATGGAAATGGGAAAGAGATAGTGAAATACTATGATATATTTGTTAAATATATTTATATTTATATATATATATATATATATATATATAGTAATTTACTAATTATTAATCTATATATATATAGAGAGATTAATAATGAGTACTGCAATATATATTGATACCTTTTGTATTGGACAAACGTCTTATTTATAATGATGAGCTGTGAGAGGCTTAACCTCTCTTTATCAAGTCTGAAGCAATACTGACATGAGATGGGACCCTCAGTTTGAATAATAACAGCAAGTGCAGAGAGTGTGGAGACAGCATCTGACATCATCAGGTAAATACATTTAGGGGGAATAAACGCAACATAGCAAAGGAAACATATATACACATATTATATACACATATACATCAATATATATATATATATATATATATCACATATATAGTTGTGAGCGTACGAGTTGTTGCTAACGCTGCGGGCTCGCGTAGCGAGCCCGCGGCCCTCGCGAAGCGAGGGCCGCGACTCGCGTAGCGAGCTGCGGCCCTCGCGTAGCGAGGGCCGCGGCTCGCGCAGCGAGCCGAGGCCCTCGCGAAGCGAGGGCACTGCCCGAGGGTCTCAGTTGCTGCAAGGAGCGCCGAAGGCGCTCCTTGCCAGCAACTGAGGACCCTCGCAAAGCGAGGGCCTCAGTTGCTGGCATGGAGCGCCGTAGGCGCTCCATGCCAGCACCTGAGGACCTCGCAAAGCGAGGGCCGCAGTTGCTGGCATGGAGCGCCGAAGGCGCTCCTTGCCAGCAACTGCGACCCTCGCAAACTTCACGTCGCAACCCAAACACTACGACACACACATTACGACACTCGCAAACAACATACGACACACGTTCACACACATTACGGACTCGCAACACTCGGACGCAACTCGCGAACATTACAAAATGTAAAACACAATACATACACACACCACATACATAAAAAAATTACCTACACCAAGAGGGAGCACCCAGCACCTCAAAAATACAACTTACATCTCGATTTTACTTCAAATAAAACAGTTTAGAGACTAAAAAAAAAACGAAGCGAGAGAAAAAATGGCCGCCGAACAAAACGAAAACGAGGCTACAGCACTCTAAACTCGCAAAACACCACAAGAAACTTGAAAAACACCACAAAACACCTACGGATATTACGATACAAACGTATAACACACATTACTCGCCATTTCACGCCAATGCGGAAGTACACGACAACGGTTTGGGCTCGCGCACGCACAGTCTTACACTGCACACATTCAGCACGCTTACACAGCAGATCCACACCACTAATGCTGCAGCAACATCAAAACACATTCACAGCTCTTCCACACAATGCTTTAAAATAGGTAAAGTATATTCATTTATTAATGTATTATATATTTCATTATTACACACTAAACAGCATTAGCTACCTTACAATTTCATTGCCGTCATTTTTTGACGGGCAATATTCTAGTATATATATAAAACAGAGCACTGTAGTCCACAGTGATATATTTCCTGTTGGACAAACACCTCACTAAGAGTGCTAAGCCTATATATATGTATTCATAATGTATTTTCTTGCTTTTCTATCATATATTTTAGTTTATATGTGTTTTTTTTTTTAAAAGCAGTTATATTGGTATATCTGTGTCTTAAAAAAAAGGCATATAAACTAAAATATTAAGATTATTTTCATTTCTAAAGGGACTGCAATAATATCTATCTATCTATCTATCTATCTATCTATCTATCTATCTATCTATCTATCTATCTATCTCTAGCACTGTCTGTCTATCTATTTATCTATCTATCTATCTATTTATCTATCTATCTATCTCTAGCACTGTCTATCTATCTATCTATCTATCTATCTATCTATCTATCTATCTATCTATCTATCTATAGCACTGTCTATCTATCTATCTATCTATCTATCTATCTATCTATCTATCTATCTATCTATCTATCTATCTATCTATAGCACTGTCTATCTATCTATCTATCTATCTATCTATCTATCTATCTATCTATCTATAGCACTGTCTATCTATCTATCTATCTATCTATCTATCTATCTATCTATCTATCTATCTATCTATCTATCTATCTCTAGCACTGTCTGTCTATCTATCTATCTATCTATCTATCTATCTATCTATCTATCTATCTATCTATCTATCTATCTATCTATCCAGAGCAGGATCCTCAGGCTTTTGTGAGCTAAACTATTGAAATAATGGATTAGTGAGACCTTGCCTTGTGGGCTCCTTTAAAGGGACAGGGAAGGTATACAATCAACCTGTGTATGTATTTACTCTTATATACACACTGTTTTTATCAATAAGTTATTAAAAGCTCTGTTTTACTGCCCAAAATTATTCAAATACTTCCTGTTTGGGGCTGCCAGCTGCAGGATATGAAAATACAGAATTATCAGTACTTGCAGTGCAGTGTCTCATACTAACCAATCAGTAACCATTGCTTAGTAACATTCTGCAGCATGCTTCTGAGACGTGATCTCTGATAGGCTAGGAAACTACACTGCACATCCAGCCCTACAGAGTCTGTGTCTGCATACACTGCATGGGACAGACCCATTCAGGGACTTTTTGATTGATTTTAGGCAATAAAAGCAGAGCTTATAAGAACTTCTTAATACAATAAAGTACACAAAAAATAAAACAGTACACAGGTATATTCAGGACATAAGAATCAAAAGATAACTCTGGACCAAATGAATAAGAGTAATATGACTACTCTAGCGAATTGCCCGTAAAAAATGACGGCAATAAAATTTGTAGCCTGGCTATGCTATTTGATACACAATGCGAGGCTCTCCCACATCTAACTTGTGGGCCTTGCGATGAGCACCTTTGGCGCTCATTGCCAACTTTCCCCCCACCCCTACTTTACATGCTTAAGGCGCTCATCACGAGTCCCGCAATGAGCTGCTTCGGCAAACTTTTGTGTCCCTCAATGAGCGTCTCTGGCGTTCATCGTGCATGCACAACCCGTAACTTTTACCGTAGTGTTACATAGTTACATAGGGCCTCATTCTATTAGCGGCCGCAGCCGTTGCGGGGCCGCAAGGACCGGCCGCAAGCTATTTGGCTATTCTATTCCCTTACGGCCGGAGGCTCCGGCAGGCTTGCGGCCGGTGCCTTGCTATCTCTTGCGGCCGCTCGCGCCAGAGGAAAGCCTTTGATCTAAAACGGCCGCAAGAGTTTTGCTATTCAATTGCTCCGGGAAACCTCTCTGCAAGGCTAAAAGCGAGCCGCAGCTTACTTGCAGGAAAGAGGTCTCGCTAGCACCAATTAAGCACATAAAATAGCTCTAATAAAGCCATCCTGCACTTTGAGAAGACTATAAAGGGATTTTAGGTGTTAGAATAAATAGCACATAATTATCCTGTACTCAAATCCGTAAAATATTTAATTTTTAATATCCGTAAAATATCCATGTAAAAAGTCCAGAGTGCTTGGAGCACATCAGACACACCCACGCCGCAGCCGGAAAATAAACAGTTAATTTGAACTCGGGTTTGGGCTGATGTGCAAGCTTGAGAGTGGGTTCCTTTTAATTCTCATGTCCCCCAATATGATCCCTAGCATTTACAGAGCTGTACAGTGCAGGCTTGAATTTATTTTTGAGTTTTTATATTTCACAGATTACGGCCGGTTCCAAGATATGCGGCCGGCCGTAAGATGAGATCCTTGCGGGGCCGTATAATAGAATCGCGAGTTAACTGAACCCCCGCAAGGAATCGCAGCCTTACGGCCGATTTACGGCCGCTAATAGAATGAGGCCCATAGTATTTAAGGTTGAAAAAAGACTTTCAGTCCATCAAGTTCAACCTTTTAAGATCTCCTCTGATCTGCAATATGCGGATTAACTATTAATTAATTAGTTGTATAAAAAAAAAAATCAATTCCTGATCCCAGACACCGGTGACCGGACTTCTCCCTGGATCAATACTGACTCTCTATCCAAGATAACCCTTAATTACCTTTTTAATTAGAAATAAATCCAGTCACCTTTTAAAGTTATCTATCGCATC
Organism: Discoglossus pictus; assembly: GCA_027410445.1. Lineage (NCBI taxonomy): Eukaryota > Metazoa > Chordata > Amphibia > Anura > Alytidae > Discoglossus > Discoglossus pictus. The sequence continues at coordinate 119,215,539 of CM050169.1, read as the reverse complement.
CGCTGTCACCACCTCCTCTGGTAGAGAATTCCACAGATTAACCACCCTTACTGTGAAGAACCCTTTTCTTTCTTTAAGGTGGAATCTTTTTACTTCTAACCTCAAGGGATGTCCTCTTGTCAGTTGAAAACCTCTTGGCACAAAAAGCTCCCTTGACAAATCTTTATACTGACCCTGGATGTATTTATATAAGGTAATCATATCTCCTCTTAGACGCCTTTTTTCTAGAGAAAATAAGTTTAATTTGGTTAGTCTTTCTTCATAACTTATCCCCTCCATTCCCCTTATTAGTTTTATTGCCCTTCTCTGTACCTTTTCCAGCTCTAAAATGTCCTTTTTATGAAGTGGTGCCCAAAATTGTACTCCATATTCCAAATGAGGGAGTACTAGAGATTTGTATAGTGGCAGAATTATATTTGCTTCCCTTGTTTCTATACCCTTCTTAATACATGCTAATATTTGATTTGCCTTTGCAGCTGCTGCTTGGCTTTGAGCACTGTTACCTAGGTGGTTGTCCACAAGCACTCCCAAATTACTTTCAATATCTGATACACCTAGATTTGCTCCATTAAGATTATAAATTGCATGGCTATTTTTCTTCCCAGATGCATAACTTTACATTTATTCGTATTAAATCTCATCTGCCATTTAGATGCCCATTCCTCAATTTTATGTAAATCCCTTTGGAGGGAAAGCACATTACTATCTGATTTAATTACCTTGCACAACTTTGTGTCATCAGCGAAAATGGAGACACCCCACTCCAATCCTACCTCTAAGTCATTAATAAATATGTTAAAAAGGAGAGGACCTAATACTGAACCCTGAGGAACCCCACTTACCACATTAGTCCAATCAGAGTATGTTCTATTTACAACAACCCTTTGCTTCCTGTCTTTTAGCCAGCTCTCAATCCATGAGCAGATATTTACTGCAACTCCTGTATCTCTTAGTTTGCACAATAGTCTCCCATGTGGCACTGTATCAAAAGCCTTTGCAGAATCCAAAAATACTGAATCCACACTTAGTTGCCTTGATCCAGGTTCCTACTAACCTTCTCATAGAAACTAATTAGATGTGTTTGACATGACCTATCCCTCATAAATCCATGTTGACTCCTAATTATAATCCTGTTCAAATAGATATATTCTTGTATATTATCCCTTATTAACCCTTCTAAAAGCTTCCCCACTACAGAAGTGAGGCTCACTGGTCTATAATTCCCCGGATTTGCTGATGTTCCCTTTTTAAATATAGGTATCACATCAGCTTTTCTCCAGTCATCTGGTAGAGACCTTGTGTTGAGTGAATCTTGAAAAATTAAATATAATGGTTTGGCTATTACAGAACCCAGTTCCCTTAGTTCCCTTGGATGTATTCCAACCTCTTTTGGATTACTTCCTGTGTTAACCAATTATTTGGCAAAGGTAGTGTAGCCCCATTATGTTGCTGTGTCCCAACCACTGGTACCTCCCTTGTGTATACCAAATAAAATAACCTATTTAGCTCATCTGCCTTTTCTTGGTCACTAATAATCAGACGGCCTGTGTCACATTGTAATGTTCCTATAGCTTCCTTCCTCGCCTTCTTCCCATTAATATACTTAAAATATATTTCAGGGTAAGTCTTACTCTCTTTTGCAATTAGTTTTTCATTTTCTTTTTTAGCTAGTCTAATCGCCCTTTTGCAAGCCTTGTTGGTTTCCTTGTATTCCTGTAAAGCAGTCTCTGTCCCCTCTTGTTTGTATAATTTAAATGCCTGTTTTTTACTCCGTATCTTGATCTTTAAATCATTGTTAAGCCACATTGGATGGGATTTACTCCTTTTACTTTTATTCCCGCACGGTATATGCCGATCTGTATGTATATTTAGTAAGGATTTCAATGTTGTCCATTTATGTTCAGTGTTTTTACCTGCCAGTTCTCTGTCCCAGTCTATACTTTGTATTGCTGCCCTTAGACCATTAAAATCTGCCCTTTTAAAATTGGCCCCTTAAAATGTTTTTTTTTTTATTCAATCTCAAATGAGACTGTGTTGTGATCACCGTTTCCCAAAGGTTGCCCTATTCCAACATTTGATACTATATAAATTTTATTTGTGATGAGTAAATCTAAGATAGCTTCATTTCTAGTAGGCGCTTGTACAACCTGGGCCAGATAATGATCCCTGAGTGTAGTCAAGAACCATGTCCCCTTAGATGAACTGTTGGTCTCATTTATCCAGTTTATTTCAAGGTGATTAAAATCTCCCATTATTAGAACTTGCCCGTGCTTAGCTGCATTTTCAATCTGTAACAATAATTGTATTTCCTCACTTTCAGCTATATTTGGGGGTTTATAGCATACTACTACTAATATTCTTTTGGAATTTGCTGCTCCGCTATTTAACTCTACCCACAAACATTCAGCTTTATCACTAGGTCCACCATAAATATCTTCTCTGACTATAGGCTTAAATTCAGGCTTAACATAGAGACAAATCCCTCCTCCTCGTTTACCTCGTTTATCTATCTTTCCTAAATAGGTTATAACCATCCAGATTAACAGTCCAGTCATGAGATTCATCCCACCATGTTTCAGTAATGCCTATTAAATCCCATTTTTTATTAATTGCTAATAATTTTAACTCTCCCATTTTTCCTGGCAAGCTTCTGGCATTAGCAAGCATACACCTTATGTTATGAGTCTGTAGTTCTGAAGTGCCTGCCACTGTACTTGAATTACTTAGTACTACCTCCCTATTGACTATACTACCCCTCCCCCCATCTCCTCCCCTATGAGTTGTTAATTCATCCCTTATACCCTCTACACTTTCTACCCCATTACTTATATGTAGTCCCCCCCCCACCTACTAGTTTAAAAACTCCTCCAGCCTTTCTACCATCCTATCCCCTAGTACAAAAGCTCCCTCATCATTAAGGTGCAATCCATCCCTACTGAAGAGATTGTACCGAAGTGAGAAGTCAGCCCAGGGCTCTAAAAACCCAAACCCCTCCTTAGTGCACCACTTCTTTAGCCACACATTAACCTCCCTAAGCTCCTTCTTCCTCCCTGGGCTAGCACGTGGCACTGGTAGTATCTCAGAAAATACCTTGGAGGTCCTTGCCTTCAGCTTATTACCTAGTTCTCTAAAATCATTCTTTAGGACACTCCATCTTCCACTAACTTTGTCATTGACAAACTCTTTGTTACCGACAAACTCGCAATTACCACAACTATTATATGTGATGAGGAGCAACAACACTACAGTAAACATGCAAATAGATAAAAGTATGTTCTGTAGTAAAGGTGTGTAAAGGGAGGCAAGGAGGGTATATCAGTTTATTAGGTGTTTTAGACATTCACATGTGAACACAAATTTACTATATATATATATATATATATATATATATATATATATATACTGTATATATATATATATATATATATATATATATATATATATATATACTGTATATATATATATATATATATATATATATATATATTTAAATATATACATACATATATATATACTAGAGAATTGCCCGTCAAAAAATGACGGAAATGAAATTGTAAATGAGCTAATGCTGTTTGGTGTATAATAATTAAATAAATAATACATTAATAAATTAATATACTTTACCTATTTTGAAGCATTCTGTTGAAGAGCTGACAATCTGTTTTGATGTTGCTGGAGCATTAGTGGTGTAGAGCTGCTGTGTAAGCGTGATGAATGTGTGCAGGTAATAGTGTGCGTGCGCGAGACGAAACCGTTAGCGTAGCTGTGTACTTCCGCATTGTTGTAAAATGACAGCAAATGTGTTGTATGTGTCTTTTGCAGAATATCCGTAGCTGTTTTGTGGTGTTTTACGTGTTTCTTGTTGTGTTTTGCGTGTTTAGAGTGCTGTAGCCTCGTTTTCATTTTGTTCGGGGGCCATTTTTTCTCTCGCTTAGACTGCAAACAGGGGAACATACACCACACTAATCTACTCTAACCCATCAGGAAGGGCCGCAAAAACACATGGAGGCTGTGCAGAGGCACGTGGATTGTCAGCTAACTCACCACCATCAGGGATAATCTCTGCTACGCCTATCGTGGAAAGTCCCACGCCAGTGCTGGTGGCCATGTGCCAAGATGTTTACCCATTATCATTTGGTGACCTCCCATTAAGTCTTTTACTACAGTATCAATCAATTCACATTATCACCTGTCATATTCTTATCAAGCCTTCAGGGGAATGATGGTACTCCACAGTATCACAAATTGGACTTTGCATGTGTATTAATCCTTTATTATTATATATGATAAATATTATTATACAGTTGCAAGCAAAAGTATGTGAACCCTTTGGAATGATATGGATTTCTGCACAAATTGGTCATAAAACGTGATCTGATCTTCATCTAAGTCACAACAATAGTCAATCACACTCTGCTTAAACTAATAACACACAAAGAATTAAATGTTACCATGTTGTTATTGAACACACCATGTAAACATTCACAGTGCAGGTGGAAAAAGTATGTGAACCCTTGGATTTAATAACTGGTTGAACCTCCTTTGGCAGCAATTACTTCAACCAAACGTTTCCTGTAGTTGCAGATCAGACGTGCACAGCGGTCAGGAGTAATTCCTGACCATTCCTCTTTACAGAACTGTTTCAGTTCAGCAATATTCTTGGGATGTCTGGTGTGAATCGCTTTCTTGAGGTCATGCCACAGCATCTCAATCGGGTTGAGGTCAGGACTCTGACTGGGCCACTTCAGAAGGCATATTTTCTTCTGTTTAAGCCATTCTGTTGTTGATTTACTTCTATGCTTTGGGTCATTGTCCTGTTGCAACACCCATCTTCTGTTGAGCTTCAGCTGGTGGAAAGATGGCCTTAAGTTCTCCTTCAAAATGTCTTGATAAACTTTGGAATTTTTCCTTCAATGAATCCGTCCAGGCCCTGACGCAGCAAAGCAGCCCCAAACCATGATGCCCCCACCACCGTACTTCACAGTTGGGATGAGGTTTTGATGTTGGTGTGCTGTGCCTCTTTTTCTCCACACATAGTGTTGTGTGTTTCTTCCAAACAACTCAACTTTGGTTTCATCTGTCCACAGAATATTTTGCCAGTTCTGCTGTGGAACATCCAGGTGCTCTTGTGCAAACTGTAAACGTGCAGCAATGTTTTGTTTGGACAGCAGTGGCTTCCTCTGTGGTATCCAATTTGTGCAGAAATCCATATCATTCCAAAGGGTCGAGCTTGTAGAATCTTAAGCATTACCTTGCTTGCATGTGAAATGAGTGTAATTGTTCAATAATTGGAACAATCTTTGGCACTGTCTTTTTTGTGATTGTAATGTAGACTGAACATTTCCTTTTCCTGTTGTAACTCACTTGTTCTAGGTTACCCCCTAGTAGCCAGTCTAAAAACTGCAGCATTTATTTTTTTTAAGCCAGGAACCATTTTTTTCCAAGTGGTGCCCCTTACAGAGAAGAGTCCCAAGGCGGCTGCCTAGTTGGCCTTATGGGTAATTCGGCCATGGCAACAGGCCAGCTTTTAAACTCTCTTCTTTCACCCTCATCAATCGGTCTTTTAGTTCCTCCACACTTTCTGCCAGCAGAGTATTATCATCTGCGTATCTGAGGTTGTTGATATTTCTTAAAGCAATATTGATTCCGGCTTTGGATTCCTTCCAGCCCAGCCTTACACATGATGTAGTCTGCGTATAAGTTGAATATATAACTTGAAAATATACAACCTTGTTGCACTCTTTTCCCGATCTTGAACCATTCTGTTGTTCCATGTTCGGATCGTGGCTTCTTAGTCCACATACAGATTCCTCAGTAGGCAGATGAGATGATCTGGTACTCCCATTTATAGAAGAACTTCCCACATTATCTTGTGATCCACACAGTCAAAAACTTTAGAATAGTTTATGAAGCAGAAGTAAAAAATGTTATGGAACTGTCTTGCTTTCTCTTAAATCCAATGGGCATTGGCAATTTGATCTCTAGTGCCTCTTCCTCTGCTGAACTCAGCATGCACATCTAGTAGTTCCCTGTTCATATATTGTTGGAGTCGAGCTTGTAGAATCTTAAGCATTACCTTGCTTGCATGTGAAATGAGCGTAATTGTTCAATAATTGGAACAATCTTTGGCACTGTCTTTTTTGTGATTGTAATGTAGACTGAACATTTCCAGTTCTACTGGGATTCCATCAAATCCTGCAGCCTTGTTACCAGCAAGACATCCTAGGACCCATCTCGCTTCACTCTCCAAGATGTCTGGCTCCAGCTCCTTAAACAAATTATTGAAATCAACATTACTGTTAAGATCCTTCCTGTACAGATCTTCAGTGTATTCCTGCCACCTTTTCTTTATACAGTCTGCTTCTCCCTGACCTTTTTGTAATTTATAACTCACACTTTTGATTGAAAGGTTCTTTTGAGATCCCCAATTGTCTTAAAGAGATGTCTTAACTCATTCTGATATCTTCTTCTACCTCTTTACATTGTGCTTTTTAGAATGTCTCCTTGTCTCTTCATTCTATCCATTGAAATTCTGCATTCAGTTGGACAAATCTCCACTACATTTCGCTTTCCTTCTTTCCTGGGCTACTTTCAAAACCTCATCACATAGCTAGTTTGTCTTTTTACTTTTCTTTCTTTTAGGGATATTCTTTGTTGCTGTTTCCGGAATAATATTGCAAGCTGCGGTCCAAAGTTCTTCAGGCATTCTATGTTCCATGTCTAGCCCCTTAAATCCATTATTTACCTTGTTCTATATTCACAGAGGATATTATTTATTTTGTATTTACTTGGTCTGATGGTTTTCCCTCTTTACATCAGTTTAATTCTGAACTTTGCAATAAGAAGCTCACGGTCTGTGCCGCAGTCAGCTCCAGATCTTGTTTTTGCTGACTGTATAGATATTTTCCATCTGACAAAGTATATAGTCAATCTGATTTCTGTATTGTCCATCTGGTGATGTCCATGTGTAGAGGCTGTGGGAAGAGGGTGTTTGCTATGATCAGAAAATTATTTTGACAGAATGCTACTAATCTCTGACCTGCTTCATTTTGTACACGAAGGCTGAATTTTCCAGTTATTCCAGGTATCTTTTGGTTCTCTAGTTTAGCATTCTAATCTCCTATGATAAGAATAACATATTTTCTTCATGGTATATCTTTGACGGGCTGAATTTCTTCATAGATCTGGACAACTTCAGCCTCTTTAGTATCCATGGATGGAGCATAGACTTGGATCACTGTGATGGTAAATGGCTTGCCATATATTTGAATTGAAATCATTCTGTCATTTATTGGGTTGATGGATGTATATTTCCTGAAGCTCAATCTGCCTCTCCACAGCCACCCTGTGCTGTTGCTAGCCTTCCTCAACAGCTAATAAACATTAGAGCAACTGTTGTAGGCCATGTGGGTTTCCTGATCTGTATTAACCTCTTGAGTACTGGGGACTATGTTACCATTGAAGTTGATATAATTTGATATATGTTATGTGAATGTGTATTATTGACAATAGTTGATTTTCCCAAACATATTGATAAAAAAAAATCAACATATGTGCCTATGGGAATATTAAATGTTAATTTCTAAAGCACTTATATGCTTTTTCATTATTTTATCTGTACTGTACTGTCTCTTTAAATGACCCCTTTATTCAGCACAATTTGGACCACATCACTGTGAAGATCTCATAAAAGCATTTAAATACTTTTTATAATTCTTGAAATACCTGCATTTTTCACTGAGAAATAAAATATGTGCTTACATGTATAATTGACTGCCCAGATGCTGCTGCAATACTGCAACCAATCAGGTTGCAGCAGTGGCTGTTCCTCCCATTGACATCAATGGTAAGGTTTTGTCAAACTTTTTAGGTTTTAAGTTTAAAGGGAACAGACCTTCTAATAGGTTTATTATTTTCTTACTGCAGAAAATTAAGACTTCTGCTCTCTTGCCTCTCTGGAATATAAACAATGCAGACTAATGCATACTTTGTGGGTGCTCAGCCATTGCAGTGATCCTAGCAAACAAAAATGTAACCCTTACCACACTTGTCTGTGCAGGCATGGAATGCTGGACTCACCAAAACAGGAAAGCAATGGGTTAACTGGTCAGTGCAGTGTAACCTGAGTCCAGGGATGCTGTGCTATCACCTATAATAGTTAATAGCTGTGAGTAACGCCTGCAAGATGCGTCTGCGCACGCGTTACTCACAACTGCTATCTGCAAATTGGATGAAAATCGTGCACTGGGAGGGAACGGTAGATAGGTGGCAGAGAAAGAGTGGGGAGAGGCAGAGAGAGAGAGAGTGTGTGGCAGAGAGGAGACAGAGAGTGGGTGGAGAGGAGGCAGAGAGAGAGTGGGGGAGAGAGGAGGCAGAGAGAGAGTGAGGGGAAGAGAGAGTGAGGGGGAAGGAGGCAGAGAGAGAGTGAGAGAGTGGGCAGAGAGTGACTGAGGGGGAGAGAGGAGACAGAGAGAAAGTGAGGGGAAGACAGGGAGGGAGAGAGAGAAGCAGAAAGAGAGTGAGGGTGAGAGAGAGGAGGAAGAGAGAGAGGAGGCAGAGAGAGAGTGAGAGAGGAGGTAGAGAGGGAGGTAGGGAAAGAGGGGAGAAGAGAGAGAGAGAGAAAGAGAAGGAAGCAGAGAGGAAGGAAAAGAGAGAGGGGAGATAGGTGAAGGGGAAGGAGATTGAGGGAGAAAAAAATAGCTGCAGTGAGTGAGAGGGAGGGGGAGAGAGAGGGGAAGGGAGAAAGGAGACAGAGCAAGAGAAGAAGGGGGAGAGGAGATGGAGTGGGAGAGAGGGAGAGTGAGAGGAGGAAGAGAGAGAAACGGATAGGAGAGAGATGGAGAAAGAGAGGGAGGGAAAGAGAGAGGGTGAAAGAGGGAGAAGGAGATGGAGAGAGGGAGGGTAGAGAGAGAGGGAGGACACAAGTGAGCTAAAAGAGGTTGTTCTCAGAGTGGGTTATCATGTCCATAAAACTAACCTATTAAGGTTAGTCCATTCTCTGATTGAGCAGATCTATTTTTGTTTGTAGCTCCTAATCACGGGTGTGCAGAGAGGAATATTTTAATACCAATGTTTTGATCAGAATCACTGCCACATGGTAGAGGTCTGCTTCATATGCACAGCAAGCAGATCCATGCTCCCCTACCCAGAGCAGCTTCCAACCTCACCTGCCTTCTTACTATAATCACTCCCTGGGGCCTCATAGGACTTCTGTTGAATTCCCTGGCAGCTGATCATTGCTTTCTGCTTCTATAGAGTTGTTTGCTTTTCTACCTAGCCATAGAGAGACATGGCACATACAAACACTGCCATGTTTCTGCTGATGATTCACAGACTCTCCGGTGATCGCATATCACAGACTGGTTGCCCCCAATCAATTGTTCAGCAAGAGAGAGACATAAGAGGCATACCCACTGTGAGGCAAGTGCCATCCAGGCACAGCAATATAGATAGGCTTAGGCATCAAGACCAAACTTTAATCTGTGTCATACCCTATGGGTCAGAGAAACACACACTACAGGCTGGAGGACTCACACAGCGCATAAGTACTAATCACTCATTTGAAAAAAATTAGCCATCATTCAACAAGAATTCACGTTCTAAACTTTATTATTTAATATATGTTCAAAATTGTACTTATATGTAGATAAATATAATATAAAGCACCAATCATAGCCTTAGAGAAGGCAGTAAATGATTTGTATGTGATAAGAAATAGTGTTTGGGACATACCTACCTTTTTCATAAACAGTAAGATTACACAAGGAGGGAAAAAAGAAAAGAAAAAGATGAGACAATAAAAAAAAGCTCTGGTAAGAGATTGTTTCATTTACTAAAAATCTGCATTAATTATTGTGTAGTTGGAAAAACCAGCACAATCCATGAACGGAGTACCTAGAGGGACATCTACTGGTCACTTACATGTATTATGGCCCTTAAAAGCAAAAATACAAAAGAAAATAACAGCCTTATTAAATTGCGATTCGGCCAATTGATTAGGGCTCTATGTAAGCACATAGCATATTTTTTTTACAGAAGTTTTTAGTTAGTAAAGACCTTGCTTTTGGATAGAAGTTCACTATCTAAAAACTTCTTGTGGCCGAATCGCAATTTAATAAGGCTGAAAATTAGGAAATGCAATTAGAGTTGAAATTCATGGACAACAAAAGTATACTAATGAACAAATGAAGTACTGACTTGGATAGAAGATAACTTAAATACATAATCACTCCTCAAATACATAGTCAATACAGTTAATTGACTGTTTTGGAAATTTTGACCAAAGCAAGCCTTATTATCCCTAAAGAATCACTGAGAAGATATGCATTCCTGTATATACTGTATGATCAGCTTTGGAAGAAAACTTATCATAAAGCACTGTCTCACATTATAGAGAGGCTTATTTAGCCATAACTCACATAAAGGATAACAGTATCCATTTTCAGCCATACAATAACAAGGGAGTTGTCTTTGTGTATATGGCATATTTCTAAATCTAACAACTACAGTAACAAGATTTCTAGAAGCTCTCAGAAACCACCTCAACATTGTCAAGAGTCCATCTTACATCATCCATGCAGTGAAAAAGAGAAATCATGAGAGTGTGTAAAGCTTAAATACCTTGAGCCCCATTCAATTGGCCGAATTTGAGATCCGGAGGCCCGTAAGAAAGATCACAGTCAAATTTGCTATTCAATTGGCATCTTTTTGCGGGCTCGGATGGGGTTACAAGTTACGACCTTGATAAAATGTTGCCCGACAAACTCGTAACTTTCACCCTCCAGAAGCCTTTGATCTGACACTTTCGCAGGGCTACAATTGCAAATCGCTTTTCAATTGCTCCAAATCCCTGAGCTCGCAAACGTATCCACACTCGTAAACCACAAATGTAGGAGAAATTCCTACATGTACTCGAGAGGATGCACAAAGGTGTTAAACACCAATTCGTAGCAGTGTAAATGCAAATAAAACAGTAATCCTGCACTGTAAATTATAGGGAGAGCGATGAAAGACATTAGAATTAATTGCACAACAGTCTCAAGCCCGCACAACTGCAGGAAAAACGTTTTTTTTATATGTGTCATTTCAGGGTTAAATGATCTTGGGTATCAATGAGTTAATACATATCAGGCCACCCATATGGACTAGAGCAGTATTGGCATACATGTTCATAATTCTTTATTTTCCAAGTTGTGCGACTCTGATCGCATATCGGACCAAACCAGATTGATTGACATGTAACCTCCACGTTTTACTGCCGTAATTATGACACATTTTCTATTTGCCGATTTGAAATGGGAAGTTATGGGCATGTTGAATTGATACGAATTCCACACAAAACTGCTCTGAACCAGTGCATGGTTCACGAAGCTGTTGAATAGCCTCGCAAACAGAGAACAACGAGAGCCCACAACTGACTTGAAGACATGCGGCTGTCTGAGATCGAGTTACGGGCTTGGAATTGAATGTGGCCCCTTATACCCAGGTCAAGATGGATACTACATTTTTTTTTTTATAGTTTTTATTGAAAGGAATATACAAATTTCCAGCACAACAAAGCAATAGGCACATTTACATATTAGATTTTCAATAAACATGTATGCATTATAATCAGAACTTTAGTATACCCTTTCAGTTTTATCTTTTCTATTATTCTGTAGTTACAATAACAACCCTTTAACTAAACAAAGGAAACTTTGAATGAACAAAAATTAAATATATAAAAACTAAAGCTTTAAATAAATAAATAAATAACTATGGAGATAAGGGAAAGTTCAATAGAACAAGCTGTATCTATATATTTATATCTCAATGATTCCTTAACTAAGACATGAATCAAAACTTAGCCATTTTTCACATAACAAATAATAACTTCTAAGCTATGTCCAATTAATTATTCAGGTCAATTTATTTAGTTAATCTATTATTTCAGTGAACTAACATCCAGAACATTGCAATTCTTAACTTATACAGTTATTGTACATGCATTCACCTCTTGTGTAGCATCTCACACGAAACAGAGTTTCCAGGACCCCCTCTCGAGCCTCCTCCGGTCCAGGCCCTCGTCTAGCTCAATTCTGATAGCTTTTTGCCATCTTATTACAATTAGATCAACTCAAATCAAGGGCAAACTAAATGACGACTCTAACCAGGGGTTCCAGATTTTATAGAACTGTGGCATAGTATCCAATATAGCACACGTTAACTTCTCATTTATTGCTATATAATTAATTTTCCTAATAACCCCCTGCACATCTAAACTCCCCGATTTCCACTGACTGGCAATGTGTACTTTGGGGGCGGCCGCCATTATCTGGAATAGCCTATTCTGGTTCTTTGATAAATTTGGGAATTGAATCCCCAGCAGACAGGATTTCATGGTTGCCGTAACAGTAGTCTCAAATAATGACGCCGCCATTAGTGCTAAGCTCTCCCATAGCTTGTGGACTGCCTGACACAACCACCAAGTATGAATATGATCTCCTATTTGTTGACAGCCCCTAAAACATTTACTGTTTACCGTAGGGTCATACTTATTGAGTTTATCGGGAGTGCAATATATCCTCTGGAGTACTTTGATAGATGTTTCTATGTGTGTGTAATTACATGTTGCCCTACTTAGATTAAAGAACGATTTCTGCCACTTTTTCCATTCCCCCCCCCCCCCAGCTCTTTCTCCCATTTACAGATATATGCTGGTTTGTCTGTATTTTTTGACTTAGTTAATATGTCATATAACGAGTCTATTATTCCTTTTGTAAGTGGGAGAGTTTTGCATGTTACCGAAAACCAGATTAGGGCATAATAGCCCTCCCTCCTTTTTATGTCTGAACATTATTTTCCTAGATATGTGAGATTTCTTATTTTTCCAGACATATCTAAAATTACTGGATTGAAACCAGTCCTGTTCTTTCAGGGAGATCGGCATGGGGAGCGTTCTAAAGAGATATAGAATCTTTGGCAGAATGTTCATTTTGACAGCCGCAATTCGGCCGGTCCATGAAAGAGGGTAATTCCTCCATCTTAGCAAGTCCTCATTAATTTTCTATATATGGGGGGATAGTTAGCCCTATACAAATCAGACATTTTAGGTGTAATATTAACCCCTAGGTATTTTATATGTCTGATAGGCCATGAAAAGGAATAAAGAGATTTCAAGAGATCTATGTCGCCTAGACTTAGAGCCTCTGATTTGCCCAAATTCAGCCTAAGCCCTGACACTTTGCTAAACCGATCAAGAGTCGACATCAATGCTGGTATGGAGGACCCGGGATTTGTTAGGGTACATAAAATATAATCCGCGAAGAATGAGCACTTATATTGTTGCAACCCCACTTGGAACCATTGAATTTCTCTATCTGATCTGAGTTGTGCCAGCGGCTCCACAGCCATGGCAAATAATAGGGGCGAGAGTGGGCATCCCTGCCTTGTACCTCTCTGTATGCTAATTTGAGCTCTATCTTCGCCTGGCAACCTCAGATTAGCTGTCGAGATTCATAATATGTGCGGAGTAGGGTAATAAAACGACCCCTGAGGCCAAACCTGTCCAGCACTTTAAACAAACCGTGTTGAAGGCTTTCTCTATATCTAGAGCCAGCAGGCACATCGGGGAGCTCGCTTTGTGCGCTAGATATTGAATATTGAAGGTACGTCTGACATTCTCCCCTGCCTGTCTATGAGGTACAAACCCTGCCTGATCTTTATGGATAATCTCTGGCAAGAATCTGGAGCTCCGTACTGCCATAATTTTAGCCAATAGCTTGACGTCCCCATTCAGTAGGGATATGGGCCGATAGTTCTTTACCTCAAGACTATCCCTACCTTCCTTCGGGAGCACTACCAGTTCTGCCTGATTCAGCTCTGGTGGCATTTTCCCCCCTTTCATGATAGCGTTAAAGAGGGACGTAAGATGGGGGTTTAATAGGGTTTCAAATTTCTTATAGTATAAATTTGTATAGCTGTCCGGACCTGGAGATTTGCCTATCTTGAGACCCTGGATTGCTGCCCTCACTTCATCCTATGAGATATCTAGGTTAAGATTGGCTAGTTGCTGCTCGTTTATGGAGGGAAGATCTATAGTTCTTAAAAAGGAGTCAAGGTCCAGCCCATCAGTCCGCAGTCTAGACGAGTAGATCTGCTGATAGAAGGACTGGAACTCCTTCTGTATGTCCCTCGGGCTACAGGAAATTTTGCCATCTAACTTCCTAATCTGGGTTACCCTAGACTGGACCTCCCTAGCTTTCAATCTCCTAGCCAGCGTCCTGTCTGGTTTGTTCGCTTTCCAGTAGTATAAGTGCCTAGTCTTCCTCATAGCCTTCTCCGTATAGTAAGACAGAACCCCGCCTAGTTCTAACCTGACTTTATTAATTTGACTACGAAGCGTCAGGGTAGGGCATTGCTGGTTAAGCTTTTCTAGGTTATTGAGGGTAGCCATTAGCTCCTCCTCTTTTCGCCTAAGCGACTTACGGTGCCTAGCAGTTAGTTTAATACAACAGCCCCTTATAAAAGCCTTATGGGCTACCCAGAGCCATCCCACGCCCGTCTCAGGGGAGTCATTCAATTCAAAATACCGCTTAATATCCACTGCTAATGATACTAAGCTGTTGGGGTCTGACAGCAAGTGCTTGTCAATCTTCCAGCTCCTAAATGGAGATAGGTTAGGTCCTATGGTTATTTTGATGACCACTATAGCGTGATCAGAGCAGGGACAAGGGACAATGTCAGATTCTCGGACGTTATCAAAGAGTAAGGAGCTCATAAGGAACGTGTCAATCCTCGAATAAGTGCTATGCGTGGGTGAGTAAAATGTATATTCCCTGTTATCCATGTGTATGCCCCTCCAAGCGTCTACTAAGCTCATCTTAGCCATTAACTGTTTAATTTGACACTGTTTTTTGGAAAATTTAGCATCCTGTGTGTTTCCTGACCTGTCCATTGCCGGGTCCAAGGTCAAATTAAAGTCCCCCCGATCACCAGCCTACCTAGATCTAACGGTTCCAGCTCTCTCAGCAGTTTAAACAGGGTTTTGCGGGGCGAATCTGTGGGGGAATATAGGGAGATCAATGAAATTCTATGGCCCGAGACTACTCCAGTAACAAAGACATAATGCCCCTCTTTATCTATTCTGCTATGCTCCAAGCTGAACGGGAAGTCCTTGTGCATCAGAATAGCTGCCCCTGCCTTCTTCGTGGGCTGAGTGGCCGTATACATTGTCGGGTAGTCCTTGTGGACAAACTTCGACTTACTTTCATGCGAGAAATGAGTTTCCTGCATGAAAATAACCGGGGGCCTGAGCCTTTTGTAGTACCTAAAAGCTCACCTCCTCTTAGGAGGCAAATTAAACCTTTTCACATTAAGGGTTATAAACACATATTCTGACCCACTCATTGTATTTTAGAGCCTAAGTGTGCTTGCATTCCCAGTCTACCTGCTACTCCTCGCCAGACACCAGGTCCTAAGCATCCAAGGGTGAGTGAAGGCATGGAGGGAGGCTACTGGTGCTGGAAACTCCGGTCCCTGTTCGGCCAAAGAAAAGCAGAAAAACATGACATTAGATATACATTTTGTAAAATCCCATCTTTCATCTGAGCCGCTATAGCCTACCTTGACCTAGCTCCTGAAGTTAAATTCTGCTGGCTGCCTAAACCCCGGCTAGCTTCATTTGTAGGAATATAAAGGACTGCATATTTCTCTATCAGCTGAGGCAATTCTGCTACTAGAATTATTATGATAGTTGCTCCCTGAAGATCGGATTGTTGCTCTAACCTACCCAGCTCCTCCCCTTCTCTATAACTAGTAATACACAAACTCAACAACATTTCAACTTGTCTAAGTAAACTGAGAATTTTTATGTCTATCTCGAACATCTACTTATATCAGACCCCACCTCTAAGGCCTTGACTAACCTACGTTTTAACTAAGCTATTCTATGCCAATTCTCCTTCCGCTAAGATGCAGCAAAAAGTCCCGGAACTGAGTAAGTGAATAAAGTCTCTGTGTTACTTCCAGTTATTGGGCTTGTTTTCACTCCGATCGTTCTGTTGTCAAGCCCTCAGAAGCCAGCCCAGGATCTCCTCTGCTGTGGGAACTGCAAACAGCCTGGCTTTTGCGGGATAAGTTCCTGTCTCTGGAGGTCCTGGGAGGGAGTGGATCGTCTTTTGGAAGCTGAGGGCCTACTATAGTCCATTGCTTTTTCGGGATGGGAGGAGGTGGAGGGCGGCCATGTTCTTCTACCGGTAGATCTGCTGGGCAAAGGCGAAGCTGGCGAAATACTGCAAGACAGTCCTTCAGATTGCGGGTGGTGTGTGCGGTGCCCTGAAAACTAAAGGTAAGGGCAAAGGGGAAGTTCCACCGGTACTGCAGTTTATTCTGCTGAAGGATCGCCAGCGCGGGTTTCATCTGCCTCCTCCTGTCTAGCGTGTTGGGAGACAGGTTCGCGTACACTTGTAGACTAGAGTTATCAGGGCCTTTGATTATCTGCATCTTCCTAGTTTCTGCCAGTAAGAGATCTCTGGCCTGCTGCATGAGGAATCGCACAATAATAACTTTGGGGGCCTCCGGATTTCTCGCCCCTCCAAGAGCTCTGTGAGCTCGCTCTATCTCAAGGACCGCCTCTTATCTGTCAATTCCATGATGTTGTATGAATTTTGATCAATGGCGGACCTGTCATGCTGTTGCGCCTCTCCAATTTGATCCACTATCTACAGTTGAGTCCTCTGCCCCAGCTCATTCAGATCATTCCTCAAGGGCTCTATTGCCTTGGTTAAGAGCTGTTCGATAGTTGCAATGGATATAGGCGATCTGGGCGATCTGGTCAGATGAGTCTGAGCGGTCTGAAGCTGAATCCACTGGAGACACGGGCTTGGCCACCTCAGGTGAGAAATGTTCACGGATGCCCTTAGCTGAGGGGGCCCTTTTACTCTTCTTCATTACTGTAACGTGGGGCTTTGCGCTTTCCAGAGAGCTGTAGAATTCCTCCTCCTTTCCCCCCTGCATATAAGCCGTTCAGGAGCGTATAATTGTAAATGCTGCGTCACATCAGGCTGGTCAGATCAGAAGCCGTGATCCCGCATAGAATAGATTGTGGCTGCCTGCTAGTCAAAACCTATTGTCGGGTGGCCTTTACATCTCTTGATTCAGGAAGTCATATTGGCCTTTGTAGCTTGTTACAGGAATAGGTGTGTAGAAATCAGCTAGCTCAGCTCTCATGTTGCACATCAACTGTAGTTTTGCTATGTAACCACAGGGTGGCAGCATGGATCCACAGCAGTCTTAAGCAGTTAACTCTCAGTGAGCTTTTAAAAGTATTTAACTGTACAGGTTACTGAGTCTTTTGAATCAGGGAATAGTAAAGCCACCCTTTAGTGCCCACAAGGCTGCAGGGCTTTTAGTAGCGGTAAAGTTGCAATCTCTTCTGGTAGAGTTGAGCGCACTACTTCTGGGCCTGGAGTTATCCAAATCAGAGCTTTAGTGAGGTTGCCCCTTCTTCCAGGAGCCAGGGTCTCTATTGCAGCCTCCTTCTGTTAGGGTACAGCTTGCAGGGTCTGGGTGAGGTTGTGGCTGGTTATATTCAGCACAAAATGCCCTGTGACTTTACCTCCTCTTGAGGTTTGGACTCTCTTGGCTGGGTATTGGTGGTTTGTAGCCTATCCTGGCTCAGGGACAGATCCCAGGCCCACCTTGTGGCGCCGCAAGATGGTGGCCGCCTCTTTGCGGGCTTTTCCTTCTGCTGCTCTTCTCCACCTCTGGCCCCCTTGGCCCTCAGCCTCTGGCTTTGCCGGGCTCTTTATCTCTCTCCTGGCCTCCCCCTGCCTCCGACCTGTTGCTCCGTGTGCCAGCAGGTCTATACAGAGCCCGATGCCCCTCTCTCAGCCGGCTTACCAAGATGGCGGCCTCTTCTTTACTACCAGCTCCCGCCATCTCCTTCTTCGTCCCTGTTCTCTGGGACTGAGCTGCTGGGGCCTTTGTGTGCCACTCCCCCGCCTCCTGCGACCTTCCGGTGCTCGTCTGGGCCGCCACAGCCCCGGACTGGGGATCTTCTTCCAGCCCCGGCGCCTCTCGACCGGACCTGCAGCTTCTCTGCCGGTGTTTCTCCTCCGCCGGTCTGGGGTGTCCCGTGGGGGTTCGGGTCGGTTTCTCCTGGTGTCCACCGATGTTGCTGGGGACTCTGCAGGGCTTTTTTGTCAAAAATAAGCCCTAAAATGCAGCCTGGCCTACGGAGCTCTCCCCTCACACGTCCTGCTGCTCTGGACGTTGGCTCCGCCCCCAATGGATACTACATTTAAGTTTAAAATCCAAATAGGAAAAACCTACAGGCATATTGGAAATTACTTAATTCTACTTACAGGAAATAACTTGAAGACATATTTTCAACACAATGCTCATCTCAGAAAGGCATCCAAACCTAATACCAAGCTAGGGGAAAAACCCCTACACATTAGCAGCCTCTGATAGATCTAGCATCAGAAGAAGGAGATATAGATTGAGATGTATCTGCCCCACCAAGACAACATAGGTCACAACAGGATTTTTTACAAATAATGCTAAGAGCAGAACTAAGAACAGCTGTGAGAGATTTGGATGAGCTTAGTCAATACATACATAAGCTTGAAGCACACCTAGATAACATAACTTTGGCAGTCAAAGATATATTTTGTCTAACAAATAAAATAGAGGATAACAGAGACTCCAAGATTCGGAAAATCTTTCACATAGAAAATAACCTTAGAGTACACACTACCCAATCCAATAATTTCAAATAATTCTGCCAGAATCTAAAGAGACACTATTAGAAATAGAATGAGTTCATAATATATATATATACAGTATCCCTTTTATTGTAGCATTTGTGTATAATGCTTTTGTCTTTGTGTATATATATTTCAACAAGCTCAAACTGTACCCTATAATTTCAAAAATATTAACTGCAAAGATCAATCAATCCACATAACTGATGTATAAATACACATTTCTTAGCTCCCTTATGCACTTGTAAAAGAACATAAGACACAGCTGGCACCATAGCATTACACCATACCCGTATGAAAGAGCAAAAGCCCATTCCAGGAATATCCAGTTGGTGCTATATCAAATTATTCTTTCTAAAATCTTTCAATTAATTATGCAAATAAAATGTAATAACCCAAAGATGTACGATAGGTCATAAAAAAAGAGGGCAGGCAATTCACAATTGACTGGAGAAGGAACTGACAACCCATTTCAGTATCTTTGCTAGAAACACAACTAGACACAAGATGTTATATAGCCTGGTTGTGGAAACTCTGCACGGGATCGCATACCCTTTAGTTTTTGTGTAACCATATTCCTCTGAAAGGTGAAAAATATATATGACATTTTTTTGAAAATGGTTTGCAGTGCAAGATATTATTTATATATATACTAGCGACTTGCCCATCAAAAATGATGGGGCAACAAAATTGTAAGGCAGGTAATGCTGTTTGCCACAAACAGTAAGTGTTTTGGTCATCTGAGATCCTTCAGCGCTCATTGCGAGCCTCGCGGTTGGTGTATTTTGTGTCCTATGAGCACCCTTGGCGCTCCTTGTGAGGAGCGCGTTGAAGGCCTTTGTAATTTATTACGATACTGTGGTGTTTTTTTTGTGTATATGTATTTTTTCTTGATAATTAATTAATTAATTAATTAAATCATAAATTAATATACTTTACCTATTTGTAATTAATATATGCAGCATACAATGTAGATTTGCACTGTTCTGGAGCTGAGGTGTAAGTGTGTAGTGTAAATAGGCTGCGTGCGCGAGGAAAGCCGTTACTGTAGCTGGGTACTTCCGCATTCTGTAAGTTAGTGTTGTAAAATGGCGGCAAATGTGTATGTGGTACGCAGGTGTGGATGATTTTGCGTCCTTGCTAATAGTGTATTTTGTACCTCATACGGGTTTGTGTAAAAGCTGTATGTGCTTGGTGGTGTTTTGCGGCTTTAGGGTCCTGTAGCCTCGTTTTTGTTTTTTTCAGCGGCCATTTTTTCTCTCCCTTAGGGGATTCTCTCTAAATTCTGTAAATTGGACTTAAATTTTGTGCAACCTGACTCCCAGATGTCGTGGCTGTCCCCCAGTGCTGTGTGTAATGTTTTTTTTTTTATTTGTGTGTGTCTTTTGTGTTTTTTTTATGTTTTTTGCTGTGCTAGTGTTGGCCGTTAAGTTCATATTTTTTTCTAAGTCCCGCAGCTCTTATTTTTTTGTGTAAGTCCGTATTTAACAAAAGAGTAGAGGACAGAACAAGTATCCTTTAGATTATAAGTGCACACCCTCTGCCCAGGTAACAATACAGAGCAAGAAAAATATAAAACTTAACGTATATTAATATTATTACAAAATTTTATTAAAATATTGAAATTCTGACGAGATAAAGTTGGTAGGGTAATTGGAAATTATTGTGAACTTCCTTGTATATTAGCTTGAATTATGAGACTAAATTGGTTGAAATAAGCCCTATATCCTCTTTGTATAGAGTGATAATATAGTCGTAGATAACAAAGTGCATAAAGTGAACAAAGTGCATTCAGTGTAGTGAAATACAAATGAGTTTCAGAAGCATAGGTCTAGATCTAAGACCTATGTGTTTGCACTGATATATATTTACACTTTATAGAAAAGTGACTCGTGCTTATAGTGATAATATGAGAATTGCACTTTTCAATATTGCACCTTCTTGTAGTGTATATTACTCTTGTATAAAGTGTTTAGTGCCAATATGAGTTCAATAAATAAATAAATATAGTAATATAATGATATTGGATACAATAAATATAGTGCTAGTGCTTACTGGGGATGTTAGGGTTTTATCAAGTCATATATATTGTCCTATATTATAAGGTAAGTCCCTATGTTACAAAGATGGTATGATTGTATATTCCCCTACACAATCTATGGAGCTAAGTTGCCCAATTTCATCCACACTATAGTATTAGTTTTGTAATAATTCATTGAATTGTCGTTAAATGTGGATGATATTTATAAATCGTTTCTCATAGATGGTTGGTCTGTGTTATTGCAAAGCGCCTTAGCTCCAAACAACTGATCTCGTGACGCCTATGCGTCTGCGTGTGACGTCATAGAGCGATGTTGCGGCGTTGTACGTGCAACCCGACGCAAGTTTCTTCACTAATCCTCCTGTACCTTTGTATCTTTCTTATCACATGCTTAAGGTCCTCTGTGATCTTCACAAACACAGTTGAACCTTCTTTCTCCAACTCCATGCCAATCCCTTGGACTTTGTGTCACTTTCTCTGCCTCTAAAGCATTTCTATAGCCCTGCTGTGCATTATTATCATCCTATCATTTTTAGGAAGATAGAATGGGTCTTTTGATTCTTATCTGCTATTAAATCTTTGTTTCTTTGTGTAGCGGAACCCATCCCTGTTTTACCCTGTTTTATGATTATTTAATTCTTGGTTAAAATATGATCCTACAATATGTATGCTGGTTTATGCTCTGCAGAATATTAGCCAGACTTTTGCAGACCTAGGCTAATAGATAATCCTATTACAGAGATTCAAGAGATAAGAAAGTTGTAAAGGATCCTTGCATTTTCCAAAGTGTTTTCATTCTCTGATAAGAACAAAGAAGTGTAATTGAATCAATGTCTGATTGTATCAAAGTTGCCAGGGAGGTGTGACCCCCCTATTGTTCTCTTTATGTGTATTGTGTGTAGCCAAATATGGGCATGTGTATTGCCTGTGGCCAAAGAGATGTATATATAGTTCTGCAATAACAAAATAAAGTCAGTATTCATTTGACTCCCAAATTGTGTGTCGTCCAATATGGGAGGTCGGGGATGGTGAAACTGTAGTGCCTCGTGGGTATTTTATCGTATACCAGCGGAGATTTTGGACTGCGTGTTCCAGTTCCGTTACATTTGTTGGCAAGTGGTGGGATGGCGTCCTAGTAAGAGGAAAAGCAGCACGGAGACACCGGTAACGTTTGGAGTTACAAATTGAGGGCAACGCTAGTATCCGTACAGCGCCCCTGGCTACAGCAGGATGGAACCGGCTAATTTTCAGACAGCGTTTCATGATGAGGAGGAGGAGGCGGCCGACTACAGGGATGCAGACAGAAAGGAACTCTGGTATGATGCCCTGGAAGATGCCCAATGGCGGCGAGGTGAGAGTCTCCCCAGCGGCAGTGTGAACCCCAGGGGGCAGAAGGTGTCGTCCTTTCCCCCCAGCGGCAGTGTGAACCCCAGGGGGCAGAAGGTGTCGTCCTTCCCCCTTAGCGGCAGTGTGAACCCCAGGGGGCAGAAGGTGTCGTCCTTTCCCCCCAGCGGCAGTGTGAACCCCAGGGGGCAGAAGGTGTCGTCCTTCCCCCCCAGCGGCAGTGTGAACCCCAGGGGGCAGAAGGTGTCGTCCTTTCCCCCCAGCGGCAGTGTGAACCCCAGGGGGCAGAAGGTGTCGTCCTTCCCCCTCAGCGGCAGTGTGAACCCCAGGGGGCAGAAGGTGTCGTCCTTTCCCCCCAGCGGCAGTGTGAACCCCAGGGGGCAGAAGGTGTCGTCCTTCCCCCTCAGCGGCAGTGTGAACCCCAGGGGGCAGAAGGTGTCGTCCTTTCCCCCCAGCAGCAGTGTGAACCCCAGGGGGCAGAAGGTGTCGTCCTTCCCCCCCAGCGGCAGTGTGAACCCCAGGGGGCAGAAGGTGTCGTCCTTTCCCCCCAGCGGCAGTGTGAACCCCAGGGGGCAGAAGGTGTCGTCCTTCCCCCTCAGCGGCAGTGTGAACCCCAGGGGGCAGAAGGTGTCGTCCTTTCCCCCCAGTGGCAGTGTGAACCCCAGGGGGCAGAAGGTGTCGTCCTTTCCCCCCAGCGGCAGTGTGAACCCCAGGGGGCAGAAGGTGTCGTCCTTCCCCCCCAGCGGCAGTGTGTACCCCAGGGAGCAGAAGGTGTCGTCCTTCCCCCCCACCGGCAGTGGGTACCCCAGGGGGCAGAAGGTGTCGTCCTTCCCCCCCAGCGGCAGTGTGAAACACAGGGGGCAGAAGGTGTCATCCTTCCCCCCCAGCAACAGTTTACCCTAACCAGGGGAGACACCAATCTCCCAGACGGCGCAGATGGGACCGTGGTCTCTGCGCCCACAGCTTGTCCAGATCCCCAACTACCGTCACTGGGACAACCGGAGGAGGGGGTAAGTACAAACTCCCCTCCCCAGCTAACTTCTAATGTGGCCCCACTGACCCCCACGTTTCCCTGGCTACTGAGCCGGAATATGTCCCAAGTACCCCAGCAGAAGAGCTGACAGCGGGGCAGAGTGCAGTCGGCCTCTGCCCTCCCTTTGTCCCTGGTACAGAGCAGGAGGTCCTGCAGGTTATACCAGCAGAAGAGCTGGCATCAGGGCAGAGTGCCGCTGGCCTCTGCCCCTCAAGTCCCCTCAGCGTGTTGCACCATCACCCCAGCGAAATATCCAGGTACCTGGTTAGACTTCCCCCCAAAGGAGAGATGTGTGACGAAGTGCCCTTCGCCACCTTGGCTTGGAGAGGACTGTTTGCCAGCCTCCTGCCCTGCGACTATGGCCCTGGTACATATTGCCCTTTGGAACCAGTGTTCGGCCATACCAGAGTGTAAGTCACTCATTCTGGCCCTTTACATACAGGGGGGGTCATTCTGTACTTGCCCTGTGTGAACCCTGATACCCCAGATAACTGTGCCATGAAGCCCATTCATATAATGAAAGACTATGGGAAAGACTTTAGCTACATGGCAATTGAACTGTGTGAAGAGGATCTGAGCGCTATTCGGTGGTTTTGTGCGCTCAGATCCCAGCTATCTGGGGATATGGGAAATGTGAGTAAATGTGAATTGCAGTAATGCTGATGGGTTGTCAAACTAGAGAATTGACCAACAAATACTTTTGTCCGGACATCCCCAGGCCGATCCGTTGGGATCAGACCGTGTATGCCGGCTTATGGTCACGGGGGAGGTGTGTAGCGGAACCCATCCCTGTTTTACCCTGTTTTATGATTATTTAATTCTTGGTTAAAATATGATCCTACAATGTGTATGCTGGTTTATGCTCTGCAGAATATTAGCCAGACTTTTGCAGACCTAGGCTAATAGATAATCCTATTACAGAGATTCAAGAGATAAGAAAGTTGTAAAGGATCCTTGCATTTTCCAAAGTGTTTTCATTCTCTGATAAGAACAAAGAAGTGTAATTGAATCAATGTCTGATTGTATCAAAGTTGCCAGGGAGGTGTGACCCCCCTATTGTTCTCTTTATGTGTATTGTGTGTAGCCAAATATGGGCATGTGTATTGCCTGTGGCCAAAGAGATGTATATATAGTTCTGCAATAACAAAATAAAGTCAGTATTCATTTGACTCCCAAATTGTGTGTCGTCCAATATGGGAGGTTGGGGATGGTGAAACTGTAGTGCCTCGTGGGTATTTTATCGTATACCAGCGGAGATTTTGGACTGCGTGTTCCAGTTCCGTTACACTTTGTTTATCTTTCTATCGTTCTCTCTCTAACCCCCAAGGCTTCTCATTTGCTATTTTTTTCACCCATCTTTCTTTACCCCAATAACTGCAATGTTCCCCTTTTCCCTCAGACCTTTCCCTTAAACTGGTGCCCCTTCATTATTTTCCTCAGATCTTAGTCATTCTTCTGTACCCCAATGCATCACACCCTAGCCCCTCGTTTTTCAGCCATGGTCAACTCATCATTTATCTCGTTACTTCACCCTTCTTTTACCCCAATATTTACCTCATACCATTGTCCTCTTATTTTTCCACCAAACCACATTCATCTTTCTTTATCCAGAACATCTGTCTTCAAGGACCTCCAAGGCAGGAGTGAATAATTAGATGCCTTGCGGGTCCTTCAAGGAGCTCTGCAGCAGGGTTTAATAGCTACATGTCACAGGGATCCTTCAAGGATCCTTGCAGCATTGAAGTTAACTCTTTGTGGGGGTTAACATTTTGGTGAAATGGGACTCCGTGACACTTGATTAATATTTTAGGTGCCATGGGAGTCTCAAGCGATCATCTCTGGATCATTATTTAGGGTAGGTAAGTATTATTAATTTATGTTTTATTTTACAGGGTTAATTTTTTTATTTTCATGTAATTCTTTGTTATTTTATGTGTATTTTTTGTTACATACAAACATAATTTACTTAGCTTGAATTGAATAGGACTCATAGGGCACTATTCGATTGCCCAATTCGTAAAGTTATACACACAATCAAAATCGCTCTTAATATTGCCACATATTCTATTAGTTATTTGCAATCCGATTACGAGTTACCTGCCCACAATTACTATGGGCCAGCCAAAGACGCAAATTTGGCCTTAGGACTCCATCGGTTTTAGCACAGCTCAAATATTATGAGTACTAACTAATTAGTTAAACAAAATCAATATTCTATTAGACCAGGAGCTCACAATTACAGTCTAACGAGCAAATGAAAAAAGTATCACGTTTCTGTCCAAAACTATATGAGTACTAAATGAGACTGTATTATGAGTACTAAATAGGACAATTGTTCAAACACTTATTAGAGCTGTAACAACAATTAAACACACAATACAATACTTTAAAAGCATGGGAAGGCATGGAAATACATTACAATTATATGCACACCAGTCCCAAAAAAATTATCAAAAACATTATTTTTAAATGTTATTTCTGATTAATATTGATTCTAGGACTTGAATGGTTATTACATATCATGAAACCCACATGGACTAAAACAGATGATCTAATGCATTTTATAGATTGCTAGATTGCAAGCTCGATCTGCAAATATTACTTACTGGCACTAATTAATTTGTAGCCTCCAATTGCAGGTTACATCTATCTTCCTTGTTTTATTGATGTCATGATGTCTCATTTACTTTTGGCATTTACTTTTGTCTGTGTCTAAGAAGTAAATTACAGGCTTGCTTAAATACTCAGATCATATGATCACGTCACCTGAAATCTTAATTAAAAAGTCAGGGTTTACGTGTTTAGGCTAAGGAGGTAAATTGCTGGCTTGACTCAATAGAATATATCTAAACATTTAGGGGAAAAAAACCTGCAGAGGCATTTCATAGAATAGTTGGGATTCCCTGAAACAAATGTCAGAAAATTCTCCTCTCCCACCAACCCACCTTCTACCACCACCACCATCTCTCCCTTTGAAAATGTTTTACCTTCCTCAATGGCTTTCTTTCTTCTTCAGATCCTGAACCCAGCAACTCCGTTTCTACCTGCACTCACTTTCCCTCCCACCTACCCACATGTAATTCTTGTTATTTTATAGTACAGGTCTTTGCACTATCACCTGCATTTCCCACATCTGCTACAGACACATAATTTACTCTTGACTCTCCTCACACATCTCATCCTCATTTGCTCTTTGTAACTTCACTCTCTCACTCACTTTCTGGCCTTTTCAAATCCCCACTTCCCACTCCTGGACAGGTTTCTGTCTCTTTAATTTCCTTAGATTGCAAATCTGTGAGTTTTCAATCTTGGAAGGTGCTTTGGGAAAGAGCACCAAGTACCCAAGATTTTATGCTTAAAGACAGGACCCTTCTTTTTGCAGTGAGTTGATATTTTGTTTTTCTTTTGCTCAACCCTTTTACAGCACTACGGAATTTATTTTACAAATAAAGGATAATAATGATAAAGGTGAGTGTATATATTTTATGTTATAATATACAATATTAGCAATATTTAATATATATATAGATATATTAGATATTAGATATATTTGTTTGTCTAAGAGTGTGCCTGCCTGCCTGGGTGTGTGCCTGCCTGCCTGCCTGAGTGTATGTCTGCCTGAGTGAGTGAGTGTGTGCCTGCCTGAGTGTGTGCCTGTCTACCTAAATGTATGTGCCTGCCTGCCTGAGTGAGTGTCTAAGTGAGTGCCTGCCTGTCTGAGTGGGAGCTTCAATGCCTGAGTGCCTGCCTGAGTGTGTGTGTGCCTGCCTGAGTGAGTGCCTGCCTGAGTGTGTGCCTGCCTGAGTGAGTGTGTGTCTGAGTGAGTGTGTGCCTGTCTGAGTGAGTGTGTGCCTGAGTGCGTGCCTGCCTGAGTGAGTGTGTGCCTGCCTGAGTGAGTGTGTGCCAGCCTGTGTGCCTGCCTGAGAGAGTGCCTGAGTGAATGCCTGCCTGCCTGCCTGAGTGCATCTGTGCCTGACTGAGTGTGTGCCTGTCTGCCTGAGCGAGTGCCTGCCTGAGTGTGTGCCTGCCTGCCTGAGTGAGTGTGTGCCTGCTTGAGTGAGTGTGTGCCTGCCTGAGTGTCTGCCTTAGAGTGTGCGTGCCTGAGTGAGTGCCTGAGTGCATGCCTGAGTGCGTGCCTGAGTGAGTGCATGCCTGAGTGAGTGTGTGCCTGCCTGAGTGTGTGCCTGCCTGAGTGAGTGTGTTCCTGCCTGAGTGTGTGCCTGCCCGAGTGAGTAGCTGCTTGCCTGAGTGAGTGAGTGCCTGCCTGACTAAGTATGTGCCTGAGTGCGTGCCTGAGTGAGTGTGTGCCTGAGTGAGTGTGTGCCTGCCTGTGTGCCTGCCTGAGTGTGTGCCTGCCTGAGTGAGTATGCGCCTGCCTGAGTGAGTATGCACCTGCCTGAGTGAGTGCTTGACTGAGTGAGTGAATGTGTGCCTGCTTACCTAGGTGTGAGCCTACTTGCCTGAGTGTGTGCCTGTCTGAGTGAATGCCTGCCTGAGTGTGTGCCTGCTTGCCTGAGTGAGTAAGTGTGTGCCTGCCTGTGTGAGTGAGTGTGTGCCTTCCTGAGTGAGTGTGTGCCTGCTGGCCTAGGTGTGAGCCTACTTACCTGAGTGTGTGCCTGTCTGAGTGAGTGCCTGTCTGAGTGTGTGCCTGTTTGCCTGAGTGAGTGTGTGTCTGCCTGTGTGAGTGAGTGTGTGCCTGCCTGAGTGAGTGTGTTCCTGCCTGAGTGTGTGCCTGCCCGAGTGAGTAGCTGCTTGCCTGAGTGAGTGAGTGAGTGCCTGCCTGACTGAGTACGTGCCTGGGAGAGTGCCTGAGTTTGTGCCTGAGTGAGTGTGTGCCTGCCTGTGTGCCTGCCTGAGAGAGTGTGTGCCTGCCTGAGTGTGTGCCTGCCTGAGTGAGTATGCGCCTGCCTGAGTGAGTATGCACCTGCCTGAGTGAGTGCTTGACTGAGTGAGTGAATGTGTGCCTGCTTACCTAGGTGTGAGCCTACTTGCCTGAGTGTGTGCCTGTCTGAGTGAATGCCTGCCTGAGTGTGTGCCTGCTTGCCTGAGTGAGTAAGTGTGTGCCTGCCTGTGTGAGTGAGTGTGTGCCTTCCTGAGTGAGTGTGTGCCTGCTGGCCTAGGTGTGAGCCTACTTACCTGAGTGTGTGCCTGTCTGAGTGAGTGCCTGTCTGAGTGTGTGCCTGTTTGCCTGAGTGAGTGTGTGTCTGCCTGTGTGAGTGAGTGTGTGCCTGCCTGAGTGAGTGTGTTCCTGCCTGAGTGTGTGCCTGCCCGAGTGAGTAGCTGCTTGCCTGAGTGAGTGAGTGCCTGCCTGACTGAGTACGTGCCTGGGAGAGTGCCTGAGTGTGTGCCTGAGTGAGTGTGTGCCTGCCTGTGTGCCTGCCTGAGAGAGTGTGTGCCTGCCTGAGTGTGTGCCTGCCTGAGTGAGTATGCCCCTGCCTGAGTGAGTGCTTGCCTGAGTGAGTGAATGTGTGCCTACCTACCTAGGTGTGAGCCTACTTGCCTGAGTGTGTGCCTGTCTGAGTGAGTGCCTGCCTGAGTGTGTGCCTGCTTGCCTGAGTGAGTGAGTGAGTGTGTGCCTGCCTGTGTGAGTGAGTGTGTGCCTGCCTGAGTGAGTGCCTTCCTGAGTGAATGTGTGCCTGCCGGCCTAGGTGTGAGCCTACTTACCTGAGTGTGTGCTTGTCTGAGTGAGTGCCTGCCTGAGTGTGTGCCTGCTTGCGTGAGTGAGTGTGTGCCTGCCTGTGTGAGTGAGTGTGTGCCTGCCTAAGTGAGTGTGTTCCTGCCTGAGTGTGTGCCTGCCCGAGTGAGTAGCTGCTTGCCTGAGTGAGTGAGTGCCTGCCTGACTGAGTACGTGCCTGGGAGAATGCCTGAGTGCGTTCCTGAGTGAGTGTGTGCCTGCCTGAGAGAGTGTGTGCCTGCCTGAGTGTGTGCCTGCCTGAGTGAGTATGCGCCTGCCTGAGTGAGTGCTTGCCTGAGTGAATCTGTGCCTACCTACCTAGGTGTGAGCCTACTTGTCTGAGTGAGTGCCTGCTTGAGTGTGTGCCTGCTTGCCTGAGTGAGTAAGTGTGTGCCTGCCTGTGTGAGTGAGTCTGTGCCTGCCTGAGTGAGTGCCTTCCTGAGTGAATGTGTGCCTGCCGGTCTAGGTGTGAGCCTACTTACCTCGGTGGGTGCTTGTCTGAGTGAGTGCCTGCCTGAGTGTGTGCCTGCTTGCCTGAGTGAGTGTGTGCCTGCCTGAGTGTGTGCCTGCCTACCTAAATGTGTGTGCCTGCCTTCCTGATTGAGTGCCTGCCCTTCTGAGTGTGTGCTTGCCTGAGTGAGTGCCTGCCTTAGTTTGTGTGTGTGCGTGTCTGCCTGAGTGATTGCCTGCCTGTGTGAGTGAGTGCCTGCCTGGGTGCCTGCCTGCCTGAGTGTGTGCCTGCCTGAGATAGTGTGTGCCTGCCTGAGTGAGTGAGTGCCTGCATGTCTGAGTGAGTGTGTGCCTGCTTGCCTAAATGTGAGCCTGCTTGCCTGAGTGTGTGCATGTCTGAGTGAGTGCCTGCCTGAGTGTGTGCCTGCTTGCCTGAGTGAGTGTGTGCCTGAGTGCGTGCCTGAGTGTCTGCCAGCCTGTGTGCATGTCTGAGTGAGTGTCTGCCTGCCTTAGTGCCTGCCTGCCTTAGTGAGTGCCTGCCTGCGTGAGTGCCTGCCTGTATGAATGCCTGAGTGAGTGCCTGAGTGAGCTCCTTCTTGAGTGTGTGCCTGCCTGAGTGCCTGAGTGAGTGTGTGCCAGAGGGAGTGAGTGCCTGAGTGACTGTCTGCCTGCCTGAGTGCCGGCCTGCCTGAGTGAGTGCCTGCCTGAGTGCCTGCCTGCCTGAGTGCCTGCCTGCCTGAGTGTGTGTTTGCCTGAGTGAGTGCCTGCCTGCGTGAGTGTGTCTGTGAGTGTGTGTCTGTGGGTGAGTGTGTGTGTCTGAGGGTAGTGTGTGTGTCTGTGAGTGTGTGTGTCTGAGTGAGTGTGTCTGTGAGTGTGAGTGTGTGTCTGTGAGTGAGAGTGATTCTCTCTGTGTGTGGGGGAGGTCATGGGGCAATTTACTGGGGCTGGAGAGCAATTCACTGGGGCTGGGGCAGGTGATGGGGCAATTCACTGGGGCTAGGGGAGGTCACGGGGCAATTATCTGGGGCTGGGGGAGGTCACAGGCTATTATGTGGGGCTGGGGGCAATTCTCTAGGGCTGGGGGCAATTCTCTGGGGTTGGGGGAGGTCATGGGGCAATTCTCTGATGCTAGGGGGCAATTCTCTGGGGTTGAGGGAGGTCACAGGGCAATTCTCTGGGGCTGGGGGAAGTCAAAGGGCAATTCTATTGGGCTGTGGGGCAATTCTCTGCGGTTAAGGGGCAATTATCTGGGGTTGGGGGGCAATTCTCTGGGGTTGGGGGAGGCCACAGGGCAATTCTCTGGAGCTAGGGGGGCAATTCACTGGGGCAGGTTATGGGGCAATTATATGGGGCTGTGGGGCAATTCTATGGGGTTGGGAGCAATTATCTGGGGCTGGGGAGCAGTTCTCTGGGATTGGGGAGGTCACAGGGAAATTCTCTGGTGCTGGGGGGCAATTCTCTGGAGATGAGGGAGGTTATGGGGCAATTCTATGAGGCTCTGGTGCAATTCTTTGTGGTTGGGGCAATTCTCTGGGGCTGGGGGGGGGCAATTCTCTGGGGCTGGGTGTAATTCTCTGGGGTTGGGGGAGGTCACTGGGCAATTCTCTGGGGTTGGAGGAAATTCTATATAACAGGTGGGCAATTCTCTGAGGTTGGGGGAGGTCATGGGACAATTCTCTGGGGCTGGGGGGCAATTCACTGGGGTTGGGGAGGTCACGGGGCAATTCTCTGGGGCTGGGGGGCAATTCACTAGGGTTGGGGGAGGTCACAGGGCAATTATCTGGGGTTGGGGGGCAAATCTCTGGGGCTGGGGTGCAATTCACTGGGGTTGAGGGAGGTCACGGGGCAATTCTCTGGGGCTGGGGGGCAATTAACTGGGGTTGGGAGAGGTCACGGGGCAATTCTCTGGGGCTGGGGGGCAATTCTATGAGGTTGGGGGAAGTCATGGGGCAATTCTCTGGGGCTCTGGGCAATTATTTGGGGTTGGAGAGGTCACTGGGCAATTCTCTGGGGCTGTGGGGCTGTGGGGCAATTCTCTCGAGCTGGGGGAGGTCACAGGCAATTCTATGGGGCTGGGGGAGTATCACCTGGGATGTAGATAAAACAATCAGTGAATGACGGGACAGAAATCTAAAGGAAAGAAAAGTGTCTGACATCATGTGACTTCCCACAGTAGGGCAGACTTCAGGTGATAACTGAGCATGTCTGTACAATCCCCAGGCAAAAAAGAAACATTGTATAAGATATGCTAATTTTCCCTGGGAATTTCTGGGGGTATCAACATTGAGAGAAAACTCTTTGCAGAAGAAATTCAAACTAACGGTTTAACTGTTTACTTTGGAATTTTTTCATGCAAACATTTTTTTTTTTCAGACACTAGAAATTCTCCTCTATCAGATGCATTAATAACCCAGCTCACTTTAATATACCTTTAAGCACTTGCTGTTTTGGATATATTATTTAAGTGTATATTATATGTTATCTAACTATGTTTATGTTGTTGTCACAGTGGCGGGTGGTGAGGAGAGACGCCGGGACAGTGGGTGAGATCCTACCCTACGGTGGTATGGATGTCCATCACGGTAGGCCCGGGACGAGGGTTCAGGGCGTTGGGTGTACTGTCTCTGGCCAGGCTCCTCCCCTCACTTGGTTATGTTTATTTATTTATTGTTATGTTTATTACGTCATTTTGTGTTTACCAATACACTCTGTGGCCAGTTATCCCGCCAAGAATCATCATATTTAATAGGTGATTGTGTATAAATCCCTTATGTGCACATACCAACTGGGCCTTGCTTAGGTCATTCTTTTTGTCACATATACATCACACCTTTTAAGGAGATATTTGATATTGTTAGTTTATGAGACAATAATAAACCCTATTTGCACCGACCCCTCATTTGCAGCTAGGAATTTATTTATTATTTACTTATCCATGCTTCACTTTAGTTTATGATTGATTAGATCTTTGTATCTCTTGAGGACAATATCAGATCACTTTACTTGGTGTCACATTCTCAATCTTTCTTTTTTAATTTTTATTTGTTATATTCTTTAGTTTTCTGGTGTTTTTATATACTTTTTTTATTATTCCTTGATATATCTTATGCTGATAATCTATATCATTTGTCACTATCAGGTATTTTACCAGATATGTATTAGTTCATATATACTGGGTAGTTACTAATTTATTTTCTCTATACCAATTCTTTACCTCGCTTTAAGATATTAATAGATCCTTCCATATATTTATTTTGATCACTATTGTACAACAGGTATTTGGATAGGACGATCCTTGAATGGTTCTCGTTTTAATCTGTGATATATTCCATTTCTCTGATGCATAAAATCATCTTCTTTTCCACTAATACTTAAAGAGCTAACATTTAAATTATGTGTATTATGCAATAACAACTAATCTTGCATCTATAGCCTTGAGCTTGATTCAGTTGCAAGCGCGCATTTCGCAGAATAGAGGCCGTATGTCTGCGGGCGTGCTGCGTGCTCCCGTTCGACTCAGATTTTGGTGCTATTCAATTGAAGGAGCCCGCAAGTTACGGGCTGAACTTGATCCGCTTTTTACTGTGGGGTCCTATTGTTTCTATTTATCTCTTATAGGTGAGAGCAGAGTTGAATATGTTTTCCTCTCATATATGTTTTATTAGCTGTCCATACCATTGGTGCTTTAACTTCAGGGGTACTATTAAGTAGGAAATAGTGATTTCAGTCTGGATAGTTTTAGAAATAGTAGTATTCTATCATTAAGCCTCTATCTATATCTGATAATATATACTAATGGTTTTATACTGTTGGGCTGATATCAGTCTTCTTAAATTGAGGTTATTTGAACGAATTAAGTTGATTCTTCAGTAGGATCCGTGTGGAAATGAGTAAAATGTGAATGAGAGTTTGGATGGGTGTTGTTCCTCCATGAATCCAATAGGTTCTGTTTGGACCAACGCTTTGATTAATCATGATTATCTCTAACGTTACATTATAATCACCTCCAATATAATCACCTCCAATAATTATAAGGCCCTTATCAAATTTAGACAGAGCTTTATCAAGGTCTTTTATGGTCTTTGTGTGCTCAGTGGTAGGTATGTAGAGACAGACAATGGTGTAGTCTTTCCCAAATAACTGACCCTGGATCATAGTAAAAATTCCTTTGAGGTCAGATATATATGATATAATTTGTATGGGACATTGATTGATTGATTATTTATTCATTTCTTTTGGGTGTTTGTGGCCAGATAATCCTGACAAAATTATGTATGGAAGTATTTTATGGATGAATTATGTGAAAAGTGTTTCTGGTGACATTTTTATCGAATGAGCCATGGCTATACTTCTCTTGTTAGGGGAGTTCAACTCTTTTACATTGTGTCAAATTATGTTGACCTTGTTGGTAGATGTGTGTTAATATTTGTTTGTCATATGCCTGTAATTATGTGGATATGTAAAAGTGAACCTTAGAGTAAGGTAATGTGGTCCCTTGGTTATGCAAGTGATTGCGATAGTAAAGTTGGTCTAAGGCATGGAGCAGACAATAGTAATGACTTGCCTTAGATTGCTGTAGTCTTCAATGAAGATCTCATGAGATAGGGGTCTCACCCAGATCAGATATGGTGTGAAAATAAGTAGAAAATAAACAGATAGATTAATAATCAGGCAAGCCCCACTCTACCCAGTCATGCTCAATAAATAGAAAAAAATGGAGCCACTGGGGAAGAGCAAATGAAGCCCTGCCCGCAGTACATCTTGTCAGGCAGCTTCTTCCCCTTTATTGTCCCAACCAAGGGCACAGTCATTCAATTAGGATGCAAATAACAGTCTATTCTAATCCTGTATTTAACCAAAGGGGAGGATCTAATATCCACAATTAACGATAACTAAAGTCTACTACTACATTGGCTAACAGATGTTACAACCAACAAGTGTATCTTGGATGGCTATAGTATTCAGGTTACCAATGTATATGGGGAGACACATACATCAGGAACTGGTGTAAGAATCTTGTGAAATAAGCATTAGTGTCTTATATTTCTTATGAGAAACACCTGTGATTTGTTGCTAGGATCTGGATTGGGACCCTTGTCCACTTAAGCCTCTTGACAAGGGTCAGTCCATTATGTAGATAATTGGCAATATAGGTGGAGTTCTATTAGGCTGTTAGCCAAACTGGCATACCAAAATAGTAGAAAAGGGATGTGGGTTTAGTTCCCAATGGCAAATGTGCTCTGCATGACCTGGGTGACCATATTGGAGGTGAGACTCCAGGGGGGTTGGCCTGGATTGGTACATATCTAGAATTTGGACCTCCTATTTAGTTCTCTTAAAATATCTATAGTGTCACAGATGAAAAGACCAAAAGCTATAAATCTTGCACATTACTGACAGTTCAGCTGTTAACAATGGGGTTCCTTACAGACTCTCAATGTATTATTGTTTATTACATGCATGTGCTGTTATGTAGGGAGGTGTTTATGGGATCAGCTCACAATCTTTCTCTAGGGCCTTCTTCTAGTAAAATCATACCAGAATTAACAGAATTCACTCTGGAGACTTTGGTTCTCCTCTTCCCTCTCATAGTTGAATATATGATGGGGACGGAGAAGAAAAATAACTCATCTAGCACCTGATGAGAGGAGCTGTTTAATAGGAGGATGTGGAGAATGTGGATGCAAAAGAAACTTCAGGCTCTTGGGTATGAAATACCCAGTCAAAGATATTGTGACGATAGGGGCTTATAGAGATAGATAAGGGATGGTGTTAGGGCTGGTGTAGTGTGTTCACGTAGTGGGTAACATGCCGTAGCATTGCCATGGAGACTTCCGAGCCTCAGACGCAAGAGTCTCCTGCGAGAAGGCGATGAGCACACATTAGGGCTAGAGAGCAATGTCAAAATACTACTTGGTGCTAGACAGTTAGTTATACCGGATTTTCTTGACAGTAGCCATAGAATCGCTATGTAGCTAACGCACAAAAAGCTTACACATTTCGTAGTGAGGCTTTTCTCATTGCTCACAAATGGAATGGATGCCTTAGACTGGACTACGTGAAGTAACATCTGCAATAACCCTTACTCAGAATTCAGGAGCTTTGTTTCTGTAACTTTAAAAGTGTGTACCAAATAAGTCAGATAACGCTGTACTTATTCGGGTAGTCAAGGTTTGACTCTTAGGACAAATAGCTTGCAAGTACATGGATGGGCTGAGTTTAGTGAAATATTGGAAGTCCCTGTTAAACCTCAGTATTTTTTCAAAATTGCCTTGCGTTTTACGAGCTTTCTTCAGTGCCTTACAGTATTTCTCATAGCTCTCAGATAAGAAATTACTGTTCTGACTGTGGGTGTGCTTTTATAGACCATACATTACACAACATGGTTTTATCCATGTGGCTCTAATGATTTCATGATTTCTATTAACTTTTGTGTAGTGGAGTCAGGGTTACCATTGCATTTTATATTTGTGATGATGATATCATATATTATCATAAAGGAGCCACACAAACAATACAGAAGATCTTAACAATGATTTACACTGGAATCAGAGGCAGTAGAGCTGATCTTACAGTTCAGAGTGCAGCACAGCCTGCTGGGGGTTTACAGCTCCCTGACAGCCCAAGTTGCCGAATCAGAAAATGTTGTGGCCGCAGGCATGAGATATTTGTGGTCCAGCAACTGGTGGCTAATGGCAGCAAAGGAAGAGGGTGACGAGGGCATAGTGCCTGCTGGTGAGGTGCCTATATACTGCTTCATCTGTAAGGATGGGGTGTCCTGCAGACGTGAGGTTCAGTTCCTGGCCCAAGAAGGTAGCGCATTCACTTCAACAGCAGTAGCCGGTAGAGAGCCACTGAGCCCCCCCGGGTCTGCTTGGATATGGAGACACTTCCTAGGCACTCAGTGATAAGTGTTCTAACGTACCCAGACCCTGCTGGACAAGAGGCCTGTGCCAGTGCAGGAAGGTGACGCAGAAGAGGAGCTCCCAGCCTGGATCAGGATACCGGAGTGATTGGGAGAATGGGCACCCGCAAGCTGGACATGGAACCTAATTACTCCAGTGGCAGAGCCACTGCATGTCCCTGCTGATTCCACTTACTCATGCAGTAGTGGCTGGGGGGCTACACTACAAAAAATTATATATATATATATATATATATATATATATATATATATATATTGAAAGAAAAATTAGACTGCACTGAGACCCCACAAGAGCAGAGCCCTGGTGCATTGCACCACCTGTACCAGCGGTAGCTCCAACTGTTGCCCAAGCATTTTCCATAGGGCTATACAAGGGTTGAGTAAAAAGAAAAACACAATATTAAAACATGGCAAAACTGAAGGGTGCTGTCTTTGAGATTATAATTTTAAGTACCGTGCATGGTGCTTTTTCCCCAAAGCATCTTCCAAGATCGAAAACCTGCAGCTTACAATCTAAAAGGTACCCCTTTCATTATCTACCACCCACCAGATGCCACTTCTCTTTTTGGAGGAGCTAGATTACCTCCTCTCCTTTATTCTTTCATTGCTCCACATAAATCAACCCAGCATCGGCTCTGCATTTTTACATCTTATACAATCTTAGCTTGCAAGTCTTCCCAATCCTACCACATGCCTGCTTATTATGATTATTCTTTATTTGTAAATCACAAACATATTCCACAGCACTAAACTCATACCACTTCTTTCTCTCATATTTCACTTGAAGCAGAAATACATAGTATTACCAGTACCTACCTAGCTCCCCATCCCCTGACAGCTATTCTCAACATTAAACAATCTACTCAAGTCCAAAGTGTCCCTCAAGCTTCATACCATTCTGCTCATTGCTCATGACCTCTTATCCTACTTCAGTCAGATCTCCAACATCTGCTCACTAATCCTCCTAGTGCACTAAATAGGCAACTCACTTTCAATCCCACCACCAGCAACCAACCATATTTCTTCCTTCATCTCTACCTCACAGTCAAAATCAGAGTTCTGATTTCTAGAACCTGGCTAACCAGTGCCCTCTCAGTCCCAATCCCTGCTTCCATATTACCACTACTTCTCCCCCTCTTCCCTTTGCACAGGTATTTTCTCAGCTGTCTTAAAATCTAAATTAATTCCTGTGCTCAAGACTTAAAATTGCTCAAACTAGACCATTAAAACCCCACTTACTACCAACACATCTTTTTACTCTTTTTTTCTAACTGCTGGAAAACATTTTCCACTCCTGTCTAACTACATTTTTAACCTTTA
Organism: Discoglossus pictus; assembly: GCA_027410445.1. NCBI lineage: Eukaryota > Metazoa > Chordata > Amphibia > Anura > Alytidae > Discoglossus > Discoglossus pictus. The sequence continues at coordinate 119,178,006 of CM050169.1, read as the reverse complement.
CTTTATAGCACACCCCAACTTCTCTACCGAACCATTTGGGTAATGCAACATATGTTGGGTTCTCCTCTATCTTTAACCTCCTTGATCCATACGACTCATTTGATACTGTGGAAGATAAAATCTTTCATTTTACTCCTGCCAGAATATTGCTGGCATGCATTGGCATTGGTTGGTCCACTCCTATCTGAGGGTATTATGGGCATGTTAAAAGTGTTTTGCATGTATGACATTAACCACAAGGACCACAAAATCTCCCCTTAAGTTTTATTTTGATTTTAATAATTCTAGATTAGCTTATATCAGATATTTTAATATATTTATATATAAAATTTGTTTAACAAATGTGTCAGGAAAGGATGGAATAAAGATTAGTAAGATATAAAGGTCATTGTTTTGTTCACCACAGGACATTCATACCTGCTTTGGGAGCAAACAAGAGCCTAAAATTAAATGCTGGTCGCTAAAAAATAAATGCTGATGTCATTAAAGGTTATTACGAATAAGTGAGATGTTTTGCTTCCCACAGAAATTCCCTGCCTGCTGTGTCAGTGGGCATTGGATTTCAAAATTACTGTATACCCGTGGAGAAGGGATTAAAACCAATCCATGTAGCCCACTCCTTTGCCACAATAACTAATGGAGCAATTGGGTGGTTACTGGGTTAAAAACCCTCTATAAATCGGCTTTTAAAGCTTCAAAAGCATGGGTATGTTCTACCAGCAAAGGGGCAAGTGTAAATGTAACAGATTTAAGAACATGGAAATTAGTGAATGGAAGGAATATTGAACATATCAATGAGGAGTGACCAGATTTTGGGCTTAGTAACCACAGGACCTGACATAAGCAATATCAATTTGAGTCATGAAAATATCAGTGGGGATTATGAGTTATTTGTGGAGGTGAAAAATAAGCAGTCCTTAAATGTAGGATGGAATTAATTCCAAACATGAGCTTTAAAGCTAAGTTGCAATTAACAAGAGGTACTATCTATCAAGGGGTCATAAACAAAAGTAAGGTCCCCACCAATTAGTGTAATACCTGACTCCAAATCTATTTAAAAGCTTTCCATGGCCAATATAATATCATTGGAGCCATGGGAACAGGAGAAGGTGGGAGGCATGCCTTTAGATTTGCCCTTTAACAGAACAGAACACCCTTCCTTCTGTCTTCACATGCACACCCTGCATACAGTAGGTAGCTAGTAATTTAAAACATCTCTCCACACCTGTCAAATACAATAGAGCCAAGTCTAAAGTTAGATAATCATTTGTTATGGGCCTCTTGGATAAAAACTAAATGGGTATGTCTAAGCTTGTTCCAAAGTTGTCCTCTCTTGTGCAATTAATTGAGCCATTTCACATTAGTGGACCATAGGTTTATAACACAGAAAGTCATATTATACTAGGCAAGATAAGTGATGCGGATGCTAATGTCAGTATAATAGTGTGAAGCAGGTTTGCTGGTTGTGGCGTGTGCCCCAAGAATTGATAAAAAACAATTCTGTCAATCTGCAAGAAAAAGTAAAGGATGAGCATAAATCAACATATAGAAATGGTACCAACAAGGTAAGAAAAAAAACAATGCAAATAAGCAAATAAATCCCATTAGCACTTGGACAGGAAGGAACACAAGTGCTAACACATAGTTTAAGTGGAGAAGCCGCCATCTCGTAGTGACATAGGCAGCACATTTGGAGTTGGTAGCACAACATGATTTTTGTCAGCAACAAGGTACAAGTTCAAAATTAATGCAGATAAGGCAGCAGAATCACTGCTAATATGTGCCCTAACAATGATGGAGACTGTTGGAGATGGGCATAACTGGACCATGTTTCATGAACTGGGCCTTCCATATCAGTTCACTCAATCTATAGCCTTGGTGGTCTCACAGGCCCACTCTGGTGAACTTCTATGCCCCAACCCCACAACTAGAGGCAGGGTGCCTTCCCTATTCTGGTATATCAATTATGTGGTGCTCACATTGGTGCTTACAGATGATTTTCCATCTATATTCAATGCCTTGAGCATGCACTGTAGCTGTGACATATGCAAATTCTCTGTGTCTGGCCAAATAATTGCAAACTCGCAAACTCCTCTAGCCATGGTGGCAATGATACAAAGATTTCTTCAAAATGTGCTCCTTCATTGTGAAGAAACAAATTCTAGCGAGTTAATCTCTAGGCAGGCAGATTTCTTCTTAGGCATTCTGTGTCATAGCAGAGCCTCATTGTAGTCGGACAAAAATTAAAAGATTCCTGTTTGCTGGGCAGATTCTGATGTTGTTGAGTTTCAATTATATAAGAATAAAAATATTGGCCCCTATTAAATTTATAAAATTGTGGTTTCGGGGGCCTGTAAACTAATTTACTATTCAATTGGCATATTTTTGCTAGCCGCAAACAATTTGCGGTTTACGGGCTGAAAATACCTGCAATTGTTAAAATCGTAACTCTGACCCAGCTAAGACTTTGATCTTTCAATCCCGTAAATGTTACAATCGCAAATCGCTATTGAATTGCTACAATTCCTCAAGCCGGTAAATGTTTTCACACCCGTAAATGGCAAATATAGAAGAAAATCCTACGGGTACCCAGATAGGACCCGCAAGGGGGTTAAACACCTGTTTGTAGCACTGTAAATGTAAATAAAAAATAAATACTGCACTTCAAAATACAGGGAAAGCAATGAAATTTTGCTTGCAAATCTGCAATTAAAAATTATTTTTTTTTATGTTTCATTTCTGTGTCATATAAATCTCGGGAATCAATGAGTTAATACATATCAGGCGACCCACATGGACTCTCTAACCCCCAAGGCTTCTCATTTGCTATTTTTTTCACCCATCTTTCTTTACCCCAATAACTGCAATGTTCCCCTTTTCCCTCAGACCTTTCCCTTAAACTGGTGCCCCTTCATTATTTTCCTCAGATCTTAGTCATTCTTCTGTACCCCAATGCATCACACCCTAGCCCCTCGTTTTTCAGCCATGGTCAACTCATCATTTATCTCGTTACTTCACCCTTCTTTTACCCCAATATTTACCTCATACCATTGTCCTCTTATTTTTCCACCAAACCACATTCATCTTTCTTTATCCAGAACATCTGTCTTCAAGGACCTCCAAGGCAGGAGTGAATAATTAGATGCCTTGCGGGTCCTTCAAGGAGCTCTGCAGCAGGGTTTAATAGCTACATGTCACAGGGATCCTTGAAGGATCCTTGCAGCATTGAAGTTAACTCTTTGTGGGGGTTAACATTTTGGTGAAATGGGACTCCGTGACACTTGATTAATATTTTAGGTGCCATGGGAGTCTCAAGCGATCATCTCTGGATCATTATTTAGGGTAGGTAAGTATTATTAATTTATGTTTTATTTTACAGGGTTAATTTTTTTATTTTCATGTAATTCTTTGTTATTTTATGTGTATTTTTTGTTACATACAAACATAATTTACTTAGCTTGAATTGAATAGGACTCATAGGGCACTATTCGATTGCCCAATTCGTAAAGTTATACACACAATCAAAATCGCTCTTAATATTGCCACATATTCTATTAGTTATTTGCAATCCGATTACGAGTTACCTGCCCACAATTACTATGGGCCAGCCAAAGACGCAAATTTGGCCTTAGGACTCCATCGGTTTTAGCACAGCTCAAATATTATGAGTACTAACTAATTAGTTAAACAAAATCAATATTCTATTAGACCAGGAGCTCACAATTACAGTCTAACGAGCAAATGAAAAAAGTATCACGTTTCTGTCCAAAACTATATGAGTACTAAATGAGACTGTATTATGAGTACTAAATAGGACAATTGTTCAAACACTTATTAGAGCTGTAACAACAATTAAACACACAATACAATACTTTAAAAGCATGGGAAGGCATGGAAATACATTACAATTATATGCACACCAGTCCCAAAAAAATTATCAAAAACATTATTTTTAAATGTTATTTCTGATTAATATTGATTCTAGGACTTGAATGGTTATTACATATCATGAAACCCACATGGACTAAAACAGATGATCTAATGCATTTTATAGATTGCTAGATTGCAAGCTCGATCTGCAAATATTACTTACTGGCACTAATTAATTTGTAGCCTCCAATTGCAGGTTACATCTATCTTCCTTGTTTTATTGATGTCATGATGTCTCATTTACTTTTGGCATTTACTTTTGTCTGTGTCTAAGAAGTAAATTACAGGCTTGCTTAAATACTCAGATCATATGATCACGTCACCTGAAATCTTAATTAAAAAGTCAGGGTTTACGTGTTTAGGCTAAGGAGGTAAATTGCTGGCTTGACTCAATAGAATATATCTAAACATTTAGGGGAAAAAAACCTGCAGAGGCATTTCATAGAATAGTTGGGATTCCCTGAAACAAATGTCAGAAAATTCTCCTCTCCCACCAACCCACCTTCTACCACCACCACCATCTCTCCCTTTGAAAATGTTTTACCTTCCTCAATGGCTTTCTTTCTTCTTCAGATCCTGAACCCAGCAACTCCGTTTCTACCTGCACTCACTTTCCCTCCCACCTACCCACATGTAATTCTTGTTATTTTATAGTACAGGTCTTTGCACTATCACCTGCATTTCCCACATCTGCTACAGACACATAATTTACTCTTGACTCTCCTCACACATCTCATCCTCATTTGCTCTTTGTAACTTCACTCTCTCACTCACTTTCTGGCCTTTTCAAATCCCCACTTCCCACTCCTGGACAGGTTTCTGTCTCTTTAATTTCCTTAGATTGCAAATCTGTGAGTTTTCAATCTTGGAAGGTGCTTTGGGAAAGAGCACCAAGTACCCAAGATTTTATGCTTAAAGACAGGACCCTTCTTTTTGCAGTGAGTTGATATTTTGTTTTTCTTTTGCTCAACCCTTTTACAGCACTACGGAATTTATTTTACAAATAAAGGATAATAATGATAAAGGTGAGTGTATATATTTTATGTTATAATATACAATATTAGCAATATTTAATATATATATAGATATATTAGATATTAGATATATTTGTTTGTCTAAGAGTGTGCCTGCCTGCCTGGGTGTGTGCCTGCCTGCCTGCCTGAGTGTATGTCTGCCTGAGTGAGTGAGTGTGTGCCTGCCTGAGTGTGTGCCTGTCTACCTAAATGTATGTGCCTGCCTGCCTGAGTGAGTGTCTAAGTGAGTGCCTGCCTGTCTGAGTGGGAGCTTCAATGCCTGAGTGCCTGCCTGAGTGTGTGTGTGCCTGCCTGAGTGAGTGCCTGCCTGAGTGTGTGCCTGCCTGAGTGAGTGTGTGTCTGAGTGAGTGTGTGCCTGTCTGAGTGAGTGTGTGCCTGAGTGCGTGCCTGCCTGAGTGAGTGTGTGCCTGCCTGAGTGAGTGTGTGCCAGCCTGTGTGCCTGCCTGAGAGAGTGCCTGAGTGAATGCCTGCCTGCCTGCCTGAGTGCATCTGTGCCTGACTGAGTGTGTGCCTGTCTGCCTGAGCGAGTGCCTGCCTGAGTGTGTGCCTGCCTGCCTGAGTGAGTGTGTGCCTGCTTGAGTGAGTGTGTGCCTGCCTGAGTGTCTGCCTTAGAGTGTGCGTGCCTGAGTGAGTGCCTGAGTGCATGCCTGAGTGCGTGCCTGAGTGAGTGCATGCCTGAGTGAGTGTGTGCCTGCCTGAGTGTGTGCCTGCCTGAGTGAGTGTGTTCCTGCCTGAGTGTGTGCCTGCCCGATTGAGTAGCTGCTTGCCTGAGTGAGTGAGTGCCTGCCTGACTAAGTATGTGCCTGAGTGCGTGCCTGAGTGAGTGTGTGCCTGAGTGAGTGTGTGCCTGCCTGTGTGCCTGCCTGAGTGTGTGCCTGCCTGAGTGAGTATGCGCCTGCCTGAGTGAGTATGCACCTGCCTGAGTGAGTGCTTGACTGAGTGAGTGAATGTGTGCCTGCTTACCTAGGTGTGAGCCTACTTGCCTGAGTGTGTGCCTGTCTGAGTGAATGCCTGCCTGAGTGTGTGCCTGCTTGCCTGAGTGAGTAAGTGTGTGCCTGCCTGTGTGAGTGAGTGTGTGCCTTCCTGAGTGAGTGTGTGCCTGCTGGCCTAGGTGTGAGCCTACTTACCTGAGTGTGTGCCTGTCTGAGTGAGTGCCTGTCTGAGTGTGTGCCTGTTTGCCTGAGTGAGTGTGTGTCTGCCTGTGTGAGTGAGTGTGTGCCTGCCTGAGTGAGTGTGTTCCTGCCTGAGTGTGTGCCTGCCCGAGTGAGTAGCTGCTTGCCTGAGTGAGTGAGTGAGTGCCTGCCTGACTGAGTACGTGCCTGGGAGAGTGCCTGAGTTTGTGCCTGAGTGAGTGTGTGCCTGCCTGTGTGCCTGCCTGAGAGAGTGTGTGCCTGCCTGAGTGTGTGCCTGCCTGAGTGAGTATGCGCCTGCCTGAGTGAGTATGCACCTGCCTGAGTGAGTGCTTGACTGAGTGAGTGAATGTGTGCCTGCTTACCTAGGTGTGAGCCTACTTGCCTGAGTGTGTGCCTGTCTGAGTGAATGCCTGCCTGAGTGTGTGCCTGCTTGCCTGAGTGAGTAAGTGTGTGCCTGCCTGTGTGAGTGAGTGTGTGCCTTCCTGAGTGAGTGTGTGCCTGCTGGCCTAGGTGTGAGCCTACTTACCTGAGTGTGTGCCTGTCTGAGTGAGTGCCTGTCTGAGTGTGTGCCTGTTTGCCTGAGTGAGTGTGTGTCTGCCTGTGTGAGTGAGTGTGTGCCTGCCTGAGTGAGTGTGTTCCTGCCTGAGTGTGTGCCTGCCCGAGTGAGTAGCTGCTTGCCTGAGTGAGTGAGTGCCTGCCTGACTGAGTACGTGCCTGGGAGAGTGCCTGAGTGTGTGCCTGAGTGAGTGTGTGCCTGCCTGTGTGCCTGCCTGAGAGAGTGTGTGCCTGCCTGAGTGTGTGCCTGCCTGAGTGAGTATGCCCCTGCCTGAGTGAGTGCTTGCCTGAGTGAGTGAATGTGTGCCTACCTACCTAGGTGTGAGCCTACTTGCCTGAGTGTGTGCCTGTCTGAGTGAGTGCCTGCCTGAGTGTGTGCCTGCTTGCCTGAGTGAGTGAGTGAGTGTGTGCCTGCCTGTGTGAGTGAGTGTGTGCCTGCCTGAGTGAGTGCCTTCCTGAGTGAATGTGTGCCTGCCGGCCTAGGTGTGAGCCTACTTACCTGAGTGTGTGCTTGTCTGAGTGAGTGCCTGCCTGAGTGTGTGCCTGCTTGCGTGAGTGAGTGTGTGCCTGCCTGTGTGAGTGAGTGTGTGCCTGCCTAAGTGAGTGTGTTCCTGCCTGAGTGTGTGCCTGCCCGAGTGAGTAGCTGCTTGCCTGAGTGAGTGAGTGCCTGCCTGACTGAGTACGTGCCTGGGAGAATGCCTGAGTGCGTTCCTGAGTGAGTGTGTGCCTGCCTGAGAGAGTGTGTGCCTGCCTGAGTGTGTGCCTGCCTGAGTGAGTATGCGCCTGCCTGAGTGAGTGCTTGCCTGAGTGAATCTGTGCCTACCTACCTAGGTGTGAGCCTACTTGTCTGAGTGAGTGCCTGCTTGAGTGTGTGCCTGCTTGCCTGAGTGAGTAAGTGTGTGCCTGCCTGTGTGAGTGAGTCTGTGCCTGCCTGAGTGAGTGCCTTCCTGAGTGAATGTGTGCCTGCCGGTCTAGGTGTGAGCCTACTTACCTCGGTGGGTGCTTGTCTGAGTGAGTGCCTGCCTGAGTGTGTGCCTGCTTGCCTGAGTGAGTGTGTGCCTGCCTGAGTGTGTGCCTGCCTACCTAAATGTGTGTGCCTGCCTTCCTGATTGAGTGCCTGCCCTTCTGAGTGTGTGCTTGCCTGAGTGAGTGCCTGCCTTAGTTTGTGTGTGTGCGTGTCTGCCTGAGTGATTGCCTGCCTGTGTGAGTGAGTGCCTGCCTGGGTGCCTGCCTGCCTGAGTGTGTGCCTGCCTGAGATAGTGTGTGCCTGCCTGAGTGAGTGAGTGCCTGCATGTCTGAGTGAGTGTGTGCCTGCTTGCCTAAATGTGAGCCTGCTTGCCTGAGTGTGTGCATGTCTGAGTGAGTGCCTGCCTGAGTGTGTGCCTGCTTGCCTGAGTGAGTGTGTGCCTGAGTGCGTGCCTGAGTGTCTGCCAGCCTGTGTGCATGTCTGAGTGAGTGTCTGCCTGCCTTAGTGCCTGCCTGCCTTAGTGAGTGCCTGCCTGCGTGAGTGCCTGCCTGTATGAATGCCTGAGTGAGTGCCTGAGTGAGCTCCTTCTTGAGTGTGTGCCTGCCTGAGTGCCTGAGTGAGTGTGTGCCAGAGGGAGTGAGTGCCTGAGTGACTGTCTGCCTGCCTGAGTGCCGGCCTGCCTGAGTGAGTGCCTGCCTGAGTGCCTGCCTGCCTGAGTGCCTGCCTGCCTGAGTGTGTGTTTGCCTGAGTGAGTGCCTGCCTGCGTGAGTGTGTCTGTGAGTGTGTGTCTGTGGGTGAGTGTGTGTGTCTGAGGGTAGTGTGTGTGTCTGTGAGTGTGTGTGTCTGAGTGAGTGTGTCTGTGAGTGTGAGTGTGTGTCTGTGAGTGAGAGTGATTCTCTCTGTGTGTGGGGGAGGTCATGGGGCAATTTACTGGGGCTGGAGAGCAATTCACTGGGGCTGGGGCAGGTGATGGGGCAATTCACTGGGGCTAGGGGAGGTCACGGGGCAATTATCTGGGGCTGGGGGAGGTCACAGGCTATTATGTGGGGCTGGGGGCAATTCTCTAGGGCTGGGGGCAATTCTCTGGGGTTGGGGGAGGTCATGGGGCAATTCTCTGATGCTAGGGGGCAATTCTCTGGGGTTGAGGGAGGTCACAGGGCAATTCTCTGGGGCTGGGGGAAGTCAAAGGGCAATTCTATTGGGCTGTGGGGCAATTCTCTGCGGTTAAGGGGCAATTATCTGGGGTTGGGGGGCAATTCTCTGGGGTTGGGGGAGGCCACAGGGCAATTCTCTGGAGCTAGGGGGGCAATTCACTGGGGCAGGTTATGGGGCAATTATATGGGGCTGTGGGGCAATTCTATGGGGTTGGGAGCAATTATCTGGGGCTGGGGAGCAGTTCTCTGGGATTGGGGAGGTCACAGGGAAATTCTCTGGTGCTGGGGGGCAATTCTCTGGAGATGAGGGAGGTTATGGGGCAATTCTATGAGGCTCTGGTGCAATTCTTTGTGGTTGGGGCAATTCTCTGGGGCTGGGGGGGGGCAATTCTCTGGGGCTGGGTGTAATTCTCTGGGGTTGGGGGAGGTCACTGGGCAATTCTCTGGGGTTGGAGGAAATTCTATATAACAGGTGGGCAATTCTCTGAGGTTGGGGGAGGTCATGGGACAATTCTCTGGGGCTGGGTGGCAATTCTCTGGGGTTGGGGAGGTCATGGGGCAATTCTCTGGGGCTGGGGGGCAATTCACTAGGGTTGGGGGAGGTCACAGGGCAATTATCTGGGGTTGGGGGGCAATTCTCTGGGGCTGGGGTGCAATTCACTGGGGTTGAGGGAGGTCACGGGGCAATTCTCTGGGGCTGGGGGGCAATTAACTGGGGTTGGGAGAGGTCACGGGGCAATTCTCTGGGGCTGGGGGGCAATTCTATGAGGTTGGGGGAAGTCATGGGGCAATTCTCTGGGGCTCTGGGCAATTATTTGGGGTTGGAGAGGTCACTGGGCAATTCTCTGGGGCTGTGGGGCTGTGGGGCAATTCTCTCGAGCTGGGGGAGGTCACAGGCAATTCTATGGGGCTGGGGGAGTATCACCTGGGATGTAGATAAAACAATCAGTGAATGACGGGACAGAAATCTAAAGGAAAGAAAAGTGTCTGACATCATGTGACTTCCCACAGTAGGGCAGACTTCAGGTGATAACTGAGCATGTCTGTACAATCCCCAGGCAAAAAAGAAACATTGTATAAGATATGCTAATTTTCCCTGGGAATTTCTGGGGGTATCAACATTGAGAGAAAACTCTTTGCAGAAGAAATTCAAACTAACGGTTTAACTGTTTACTTTGGAATTTTTTCATGCAAACATTTTTTTTTTTCAGACACTAGAAATTCTCCTCTATCAGATGCATTAATAACCCAGCTCACTTTAATATACCTTTAAGCACTTGCTGTTTTGGATATATTATTTAAGTGTATATTATATGTTATCTAACTATGTTTATGTTGTTGTCACAGTGGCGGGTGGTGAGGGGAGACGCCGGGACAGTGGGTGAGATCCTACCCTACGGTGGTATGGATGTCCATCACGGTAGGCCCGGGACGAGGGTTCAGGGCGTTGGGTGTACTGTCTCTGGCCAGGCTCCTCCCCTCACTTGGTTATGTTTATTTATTTATTGTTATGTTTATTACGTCATTTTGTGTTTACCAATACACTCTGTGGCCAGTTATCCCGCCAAGAATCATCATATTTAATAGGTGATTGTGTATAAATCCCTTATGTGCACATACCAACTGGGCCTTGCTTAGGTCATTCTTTTTGTCACATATACATCACACCTTTTAAGGAGATATTTGATATTGTTAGTTTATGAGACAATAATAAACCCTATTTGCACCGACCCCTCATTTGCAGCTAGGGATTTATTTATTATTTACTTATCCATGCTTCACTTTAGTTTATGATTGATTAGATCTTTGTATCTCTTGAGGACAATATCAGATCACTTTACTTGGTGTCACATTCTCAATCTTTCTTTTTTAATTTTTATTTGTTATATTCTTTAGTTTTCTGGTGTTTTTATATACTTTTTTTATTATTCCTTGATATATCTTATGCTGATAATCTATATCATTTGTCACTATCAGGTATTTTACCAGATATGTATTAGTTCATATATACTGGGTAGTTACTAATTTATTTTCTCTATACCAATTCTTTACCTCGCTTTAAGATATTAATAGATCCTTCCATATATTTATTTTGATCACTATTGTACAACAGGTATTTGGATAGGACGATCCTTGAATGGTTCTCGTTTTAATCTGTGATATATTCCATTTCTCTGATGCATAAAATCATCTTCTTTTCCACTAATACTTAAAGAGCTAACATTTAAATTATGTGTATTATGCAATAACAACTAATCTTGCATCTATAGCCTTGAGCTTGATTCAGTTGCAAGCGCGCATTTCGCAGAATAGAGGCCGTATGTCTGCGGGCGTGCTGCGTGCTCCCGTTCGACTCAGATTTTGGTGCTATTCAATTGAAGGAGCCCGCAAGTTACGGGCTGAACTTGATCCGCTTTTTACTGTGGGGTCCTATTGTTTCTATTTATCTCTTATAGGTGAGAGCAGAGTTGAATATGTTTTCCTCTCATATATGTTTTATTAGCTGTCCATACCATTGGTGCTTTAACTTCAGGGGTACTATTAAGTAGGAAATAGTGATTTCAGTCTGGATAGTTTTAGAAATAGTAGTATTCTATCATTAAGCCTCTATCTATATCTGATAATATATACTAATGGTTTTATACTGTTGGGCTGATATCAGTCTTCTTAAATTGAGGTTATTTGAACGAATTAAGTTGATTCTTCAGTAGGATCCGTGTGGAAATGAGTAAAATGTGAATGAGAGTTTGGATGGGTGTTGTTCCTCCATGAATCCAATAGGTTCTGTTTGGACCAACGCTTTGATTAATCATGATTATCTCTAACGTTACATTATAATCACCTCCAATATAATCACCTCCAATAATTATAAGGCCCTTATCAAATTTAGACAGAGCTTTATCAAGGTCTTTTATGGTCTTTGTGTGCTCAGTGGTAGGTATGTAGAGACAGACAATGGTGTAGTCTTTCCCAAATAACTGACCCTGGATCATAGTAAAAATTCCTTTGAGGTCAGATATATATGATATAATTTGTATGGGACATTGATTGATTGATTATTTATTCATTTCTTTTGGGTGTTTGTGGCCAGATAATCCTGACAAAATTATGTATGGAAGTATTTTATGGATGAATTATGTGAAAAGTGTTTCTGGTGACATTTTTATCGAATGAGCCATGGCTATACTTCTCTTGTTAGGGGAGTTCAACTCTTTTACATTGTGTCAAATTATGTTGACCTTGTTGGTAGATGTGTGTTAATATTTGTTTGTCATATGCCTGTAATTATGTGGATATGTAAAAGTGAACCTTAGAGTAAGGTAATGTGGTCCCTTGGTTATGCAAGTGATTGCGATAGTAAAGTTGGTCTAAGGCATGGAGCAGACAATAGTAATGACTTGCCTTAGATTGCTGTAGTCTTCAATGAAGATCTCATGAGATAGGGGTCTCACCCAGATCAGATATGGTGTGAAAATAAGTAGAAAATAAACAGATAGATTAATAATCAGGCAAGCCCCACTCTACCCAGTCATGCTCAATAAATAGAAAAAAATGGAGCCACTGGGGAAGAGCAAATGAAGCCCTGCCCGCAGTACATCTTGTCAGGCAGCTTCTTCCCCTTTATTGTCCCAACCAAGGGCACAGTCATTCAATTAGGATGCAAATAACAGTCTATTCTAATCCTGTATTTAACCAAAGGGGAGGATCTAATATCCACAATTAACGATAACTAAAGTCTACTACTACATTGGCTAACAGATGTTACAACCAACAAGTGTATCTTGGATGGCTATAGTATTCAGGTTACCAATGTATATGGGGAGACACATACATCAGGAACTGGTGTAAGAATCTTGTGAAATAAGCATTAGTGTCTTATATTTCTTATGAGAAACACCTGTGATTTGTTGCTAGGATCTGGATTGGGACCCTTGTCCACTTAAGCCTCTTGACAAGGGTCAGTCCATTATGTAGATAATTGGCAATATAGGTGGAGTTCTATTAGGCTGTTAGCCAAACTGGCATACCAAAATAGTAGAAAAGGGATGTGGGTTTAGTTCCCAATGGCAAATGTGCTCTGCATGACCTGGGTGACCATATTGGAGGTGAGACTCCAGGGGGGTTGGCCTGGATTGGTACATATCTAGAATTTGGACCTCCTATTTAGTTCTCTTAAAATATCTATAGTGTCACAGATGAAAAGACCAAAAGCTATAAATCTTGCACATTACTGACAGTTCAGCTGTTAACAATGGGGTTCCTTACAGACTCTCAATGTATTATTGTTTATTACATGCATGTGCTGTTATGTAGGGAGGTGTTTATGGGATCAGCTCACAATCTTTCTCTAGGGCCTTCTTCTAGTAAAATCATACCAGAATTAACAGAATTCACTCTGGAGACTTTGGTTCTCCTCTTCCCTCTCATAGTTGAATATATGATGGGGACGGAGAAGAAAAATAACTCATCTAGCACCTGATGAGAGGAGCTGTTTAATAGGAGGATGTGGAGAATGTGGATGCAAAAGAAACTTCAGGCTCTTGGGTATGAAATACCCAGTCAAAGATATTGTGACGATAGGGGCTTATAGAGATAGATAAGGGATGGTGTTAGGGCTGGTGTAGTGTGTTCACGTAGTGGGTAACATGCCGTAGCATTGCCATGGAGACTTCCGAGCCTCAGACGCAAGAGTCTCCTGCGAGAAGGCGATGAGCACACATTAGGGCTAGAGAGCAATGTCAAAATACTACTTGGTGCTAGACAGTTAGTTATACCGGATTTTCTTGACAGTAGCCATAGAATCGCTATGTAGCTAACGCACAAAAAGCTTACACATTTCGTAGTGAGGCTTTTCTCATTGCTCACAAATGGAATGGATGCCTTAGACTGGACTACGTGAAGTAACATCTGCAATAACCCTTACTCAGAATTCAGGAGCTTTGTTTCTGTAACTTTAAAAGTGTGTACCAAATAAGTCAGATAACGCTGTACTTATTCGGGTAGTCAAGGTTTGACTCTTAGGACAAATAGCTTGCAAGTACATGGATGGGCTGAGTTTAGTGAAATATTGGAAGTCCCTGTTAAACCTCAGTATTTTTTCAAAATTGCCTTGCGTTTTACGAGCTTTCTTCAGTGCCTTACAGTATTTCTCATAGCTCTCAGATAAGAAATTACTGTTCTGACTGTGGGTGTGCTTTTATAGACCATACATTACACAACATGGTTTTATCCATGTGGCTCTAATGATTTCATGATTTCTATTAACTTTTGTGTAGTGGAGTCAGGGTTACCATTGCATTTTATATTTGTGATGATGATATCATATATTATCATAAAGGAGCCACACAAACAATACAGAAGATCTTAACAATGATTTACACTGGAATCAGAGGCAGTAGAGCTGATCTTACAGTTCAGAGTGCAGCACAGCCTGCTGGGGGTTTACAGCTCCCTGACAGCCCAAGTTGCCGAATCAGAAAATGTTGTGGCCGCAGGCATGAGATATTTGTGGTCCAGCAACTGGTGGCTAATGGCAGCAAAGGAAGAGGGTGACGAGGGCATAGTGCCTGCTGGTGAGGTGCCTATATACTGCTTCATCTGTAAGGATGGGGTGTCCTGCAGACGTGAGGTTCAGTTCCTGGCCCAAGAAGGTAGCGCATTCACTTCAACAGCAGTAGCCGGTAGAGAGCCACTGAGCCCCCCCGGGTCTGCTTGGATATGGAGACACTTCCTAGGCACTCAGTGATAAGTGTTCTAACGTACCCAGACCCTGCTGGACAAGAGGCCTGTGCCAGTGCAGGAAGGTGACGCAGAAGAGGAGCTCCCAGCCTGGATCAGGATACCGGAGTGATTGGGAGAATGGGCACCCGCAAGCTGGACATGGAACCTAATTACTCCAGTGGCAGAGCCACTGCATGTCCCTGCTGATTCTACTTACTCATGCAGTAGTGGCTGGGGGGCTACACTACAAAAAATTATATATATATATATATATATATATATATATATATATATATATATATATATATATATTGAAAGAAAAATTAGACTGCACTGAGACCCCACAAGAGCAGAGCCCTGGTGCATTGCACCACCTGTACCAGTGGTAGCTCCAACTGTTGCCCAAGCATTTTCCATAGGGCTATACAAGGGTTGAGTAAAAAGAAAAACACAATATTAAAACATGGCAAAACTGAAGGGTGCTGTCTTTGAGATTATAATTTTAAGTACCGTGCATGGTGCTTTTTCCCCAAAGCATCTTCCAAGATCGAAAACCTGCAGCTTACAATCTAAAAGGTACCCCTTTCATTATCTACCACCCACCAGATGCCACTTCTCTTTTTGGAGGAGCTAGATTACCTCCTCTCCTTTATTCTTTCATTGCTCCACATAAATCAACCCAGCATCGGCTCTGCATTTTTACATCTTATACAATCTTAGCTTGCAAGTCTTCCCAATCCTACCACATGCCTGCTTATTATGATTATTCTTTATTTGTAAATCACAAACATATTCCACAGCACTAAACTCATACCACTTCTTTCTCTCATATTTCACTTGAAGCAGAAATACATAGTATTACCAGTACCTACCTAGCTCCCCATCCCCTGACAGCTATTCTCAACATTAAACAATCTACTCAAGTCCAAAGTGTCCCTCAAGCTTCATACCATTCTGCTCATTGCTCATGACCTCTTATCCTACTTCAGTCAGATCTCCAACATCTGCTCACTAATCCTCCTAGTGCACTAAATAGGCAACTCACTTTCAATCCCACCACCAGCAACCAACCATATTTCTTCCTTCATCTCTACCTCACAGTCAAAATCAGAGTTCTGATTTCTAGAACCTGGCTAACCAGTGCCCTCTCAGTCCCAATCCCTGCTTCCATATTACCACTACTTCTCCCCCTCTTCCCTTTGCACAGGTATTTTCTCAGCTGTCTTAAAATCTAAATTAATTCCTGTGCTCAAGACTTAAAATTGCTCAAACTAGACCATTAAAACCCCACTTACTACCAACACATCTTTTTACTCTTTTTTTCTAACTGCTGGAAAACATTTTCCACTCCTGTCTAACTACATTTTTAACCTTTACTTTATAGCACACCCCAACTTCTCTACCGAACCATTTGGGTAATGCAACATATGTTGGGTTCTCCTCTATCTTTAACCTCCTTGATCCATACGACTCATTTGATACTGTGGAAGATAAAATCTTTCATTTTACTCCTGCCAGAATATTGCTGGCATGCATTGGCATTGGTTGGTCCACTCCTATCTGAGGGTATTATGGGCATGTTAAAAGTGTTTTGCATGTATGACATTAACCACAAGGACCACAAAATCTCCCCTTAAGTTTTATTTTGATTTTAATAATTCTAGATTAGCTTATATCAGATATTTTAATATATTTATATATAAAATTTGTTTAACAAATGTGTCAGGAAAGGATGGAATAAAGATTAGTAAGATATAAAGGTCATTGTTTTGTTCACCACAGGACATTCATACCTGCTTTGGGAGCAAACAAGAGCCTAAAATTAAATGCTGGTCGCTAAAAAATAAATGCTGATGTCATTAAAGGTTATTACGAATAAGTGAGATGTTTTGCTTCCCACAGAAATTCCCTGCCTGCTGTGTCAGTGGGCATTGGATTTCAAAATTACTGTATACCCGTGGAGAAGGGATTAAAACCAATCCATGTAGCCCACTCCTTTGCCACAATAACTAATGGAGCAATTGGGTGGTTACTGGGTTACAAACCCTCTATAAATCGGCTTTTAAAGCTTCAAAAGCATGGGTATGTTCTACCAGCAAAGGGGCAAGTGTAAATGTAACAGATTTAAGAACATGGAAATTAGTGAATGGAAGGAATATTGAACATATCAATGAGGAGTGACCAGATTTTGGGCTTAGTAACCACAGGACCTGACATAAGCAATATCAATTTGAGTCATGAAAATATCAGTGGGGATTATGAGTTATTTGTGGAGGTGAAAAATAAGCAGTCCTTAAATGTAGGATGGAATTAATTCCAAACATGAGCTTTAAAGCTAAGTTGCAATTAACAAGAGGTACTATCTATCAAGGGGTCATAAACAAAAGTAAGGTCCCCACCAATTAGTGTAATACCTGACTCCACATCTATTTAAAAGCTTTCCATGGCCAATATAATATCATTGGAGCCATGGGAACAGGAGAAGGTGGGAGGCATGCCTTTAGATTTGCCCTTTAACAGAACAGAACACCCTTCCTTCTGTCTTCACATGCACACCCTGCATACAGTAGGTAGCTAGTAATTTAAAACATCTCTCCACACCTGTCAAATACAATAGAGCCAAGTCTAAAGTTAGATAATCATTTGTTATGGGCCTCTTGGATAAAAACTAAATGGGTATGTCTAAGCTTGTTCCAAAGTTGTCCTCTCTTGTGCAATTAATTGAGCCATTTCACATTAGTGGACCATAGGTTTATAACACAGAAAGTCATATTATACTAGGCAAGATAAGTGATGCGGATGCTAATGTCAGTATAATAGTGTGAAGCAGGTTTGCTGGTTGTGGCGTGTGCCCCAAGAATTGATAAAAAACAATTCTGTCAATCTGCAAGAAAAAGTAAAGGATGAGCATAAATCAACATATAGAAATGGTACCAACAAGGTAAGAAAAAAAACAATGCAAATAAGCAAATAAATCCCATTAGCACTTGGACAGGAAGGAACACAAGTGCTAACACATAGTTTAAGTGGAGAAGCCGCCATCTCGTAGTGACATAGGCAGCACATTTGGAGTTGGTAGCACAACATGATTTTTGTCAGCAACAAGGTACAAGTTCAAAATTAATGCAGATAAGGCAGCAGAATCACTGCTAATATGTGCCCTAACAATGATGGAGACTGTTGGAGATGGGCATAACTGGACCATGTTTCATGAACTGGGCCTTCCATATCAGTTCACTCAATCTATAGCCTTGGTGGTCTCACAGGCCCACTCTGGTGAACTTCTATGCCCCAACCCCACAACTAGAGGCAGGGTGCCTTCCCTATTCTGGTATATCAATTATGTGGTGCTCACATTGGTGCTTACAGATGATTTTCCATCTATATTCAATGCCTTGAGCATGCACTGTAGCTGTGACATATGCAAATTCTCTGTGTCTGGCCAAATAATTGCAAACTCGCAAACTCCTCTAGCCATGGTGGCAATGATACAAAGATTTCTTCAAAATGTGCTCCTTCATTGTGAAGAAACAAATTCTAGCGAGTTAATCTCTAGGCAGGCAGATTTCTTCTTAGGCATTCTGTGTCATAGCAGAGCCTCATTGTAGTCGGACAAAAATTAAAAGATTCCTGTTTGCTGGGCAGATTCTGATGTTGTTGAGTTTCAATTATATAAGAATAAAAATATTGGCCCCTATTAAATTTATAAAATTGTGGTTTCGGGGGCCTGTAAACTAATTTACTATTCAATTGGCATATTTTTGCTAGCCGCAAACAATTTGCGGTTTACGGGCTGAAAATACCTGCAATTGTTAAAATCGTAACTCTGACCCAGCTAAGACTTTGATCTTTCAATCCCGTAAATGTTACAATCGCAAATCGCTATTGAATTGCTACAATTCCTCAAGCCGGTAAATGTTTTCACACCCGTAAATGGCAAATATAGAAGAAAATCCTACGGGTACCCAGATAGGACCCGCAAGGGGGTTAAACACCTGTTTGTAGCACTGTAAATGTAAATAAAAAATAAATACTGCACTTCAAAATACAGGGAAAGCAATGAAATTTTGCTTGCAAATCTGCAATTAAAAATTATTTTTTTTTATGTTTCATTTCTGTGTCATATAAATCTCGGGAATCAATGAGTTAATACATATCAGGCGACCCACATGGACTAGAACAGGATTCATTTTTATCATTTTGTACATTGCTAAACGCTAATTGGTTGATGTTTAACCTCCATGGTTTACTGACGTAAGTTATTGGTGCCAAATTAAAAACAGTCTTTGAAAAATGCGTTTTTATTTAAGAATACAGAGAATGTGGGCAGCTTAGTGGAATTCAAAAACAGGAGGTAATAAACGGCCTGAAGGGAGGGAGAATGGAGCAAAACAGGGACAAAAGTAGAATTAAAGGTGAGAGGGAACAGAAAGCCAAATAAATAAAATGTGAGAAAATAAAATAAAATGTGAGAAAACAGACGTTTTGAAGTTCAACAGGGAAGGACAAACTCTATAATCCATAAAAAGGGAAATAAAAAAACGAATAGAAATGAGAAAAACAACACAACAAATAAAAGGAATGAAGAATGAAACAAGGAATTGAATGTAGCATATCTGCAATGTACACATAAAAAAGAGAAAATAGTTATACTAAAAGTGAAGCTCTTGTGATTTGTGAAAATCTAATATTTCATTCAGGACCCAACAACATTAGGGACATCCTGTTTATTATGCTGCACTGACCTACAAAAGGAAACTGCATCAACTGGAGAGAGTCAAAACAAATGAAAGAATCACATCAGTGCAGTATCTCAGCTCCACTCAGGATATGCAAAAGGAAATGATCTAAAGGCAACAAGAACAAATTAAAGATCTGGATAATAGATCAAGAAGGCTTAATGTGAGATTGTGAGGAATTTCAGAAATATACAAAGATGCCAGATATATAACAATGAAGATACTTAAATGGTTACTTCCAAGTTTTCCTTCTGATGAGATGATTACAAATAGCGCACACAGAACACTCACTTGTTCAACAGCGAACAAGGCAACTTTTCCACAAAAGAGACTGTGCTTCGAACTGCCAACGTAAAAGAGAACTGACATTCACACATGAGAACATTCAAATTTATCCAGATCTATCTCCAGTAACATTAGAGATGCAGACACACTTAAGACCATTATTATTGCTCTCACAAAAACATAAGATTAAATACAGATGTTGATTTCATTTTAAGCTGCTTTTCTCCTTCCAAGAGGTGCCACACACAGTGAAGAGCGACATGTATAGTTGTGCTCAAAAGTTTGTATACCGTGGCAGAAATTGTGAAATGTTGGCATTTATTTTAAAAATATGACTGCTCATGCAATAAAATTTATTTTATTGAAGGACAGTGATCATATGAAGCCATTTATTAACACATAGTTGTTTTTCTCCTTTTTAAATCATAATGATAACAGAAAACATTACCCAAATGGCCCTGATCAAAAGTTTACATACCCTTGACTGTTTGGCCTTGTTACAGACACACAAGGTGACACACACAGGTTAAAATTACAATTAAACGTTAACTTCCTATACCTGTGGCTTTTTAAATTGCAATTAGTGTCTGTGTATAAATAGTCAATGAATTTGTTAGCTCTCACATGGATGCACTGAGCAGGCTAGATATTGAGCCATGGGGAGCAGAAAAGAACTGTTAAAAGACCTGCGTAACAAGGTAATAGAACTTCATAAAGATGGTAAAGGATATAAAAAGATATTCAAAGCCTTAAAAATGCCAGTCAGTACTGTTCAATCACTTAAGATGTGGAAACACAAAGAAAAACCTGCAGGTAACCTCAGGAGAAATACAGGCTGCCTGGAAAAAGACGGTGTGGTTGTTTCAGGGAGCACAATACAACGATACTTGAACAAAAATGAGCTGCATGGTCGAGTTGCCAGAAAGAAGTCTTTACTGCGCCAATGCCACAAAAAAGCCAGATTACAATATGCCCAACAACACCTTGACACGCCTCACAGCTTCTGGCACACTGTAATCTGGAGTGACAACACCAAAATAGAGCTTTATGGTCACAACCATAAGCGCTATGTTTGGAGAGGGGTCAATAAGGCCAATAGTGAAAAGAATACCATCCCCACTTTGAAGCATGGTGGTGGCTCACTGATGTTTTGGGGGTGTGAGCTCTAAAGGCACAGGAAATCTTGTGAAAATGAATGGCAGGATGAATGCAGAATGTTATCAGAAAATACTGGCAGACAATTTGCATTCTTCTGTACGAAGGCTGTGCATAGGATGCTCTTGGACATTTCAGCATGACAATGACCCTAAGCACAAGGCCATGTTGACCCTCCAGTGGTTGCAGCAGAAAAAGGTAATGGTTCTGGAGTGGCATAATAACATCGAGCACCTCTGGGTAGATCTCAAACATGGGGTTCATGCAAGATGACCAAAGACTTTACATGACCTGGAGGCATTTTGCCAAGATGAATGGGCAGCTCTACCACCTGCAAGAATTAGGGGCCTCATAGACAACTATTACAAAAGACTGCACTTTATCATTGATGCAAAAGGGGGCCCAAACTTTTGAACAGGGACATTTAATCCTGGAAATATATGCAGTCTTAACATTGACTTGAAAAACATTTTAAAAATATTTTAACATGCTTTTGGGATATCTTTACTGTGATGTGGTTCACTTTGTGCTCAATTGAGTGGCCCTTTAAGAAATCTATCTGTGCAGGCATAGAATGCTGGAATTAAAAGACATTGTCCATTTTAGCATATAAGCTTGTTCAAAACCCTGAAGAGTACTTACAGTGAGGTGAGTGGCCTTTTAAGGAACATTGGCATCACATATATAGTTGTGAGCGTATGGGTCGTTGCTCACGCTTGCAGGCTCGCGTAGTGAGCCCGCAAGAACTGCGTCCCTCGCAAAGCGAGGGACGCAGTTCCCCGCAAATGCGGGTCCTCGCGAAGCGAGGGCCCGCATTTGCGGTGATGGAGCATCCCAACGTCCCCGCAAATGCGGATCCTCGCGAAGCGAGGGTCCGCATTTGCGGAGGTGGAGGCTCAACGTCGGCTGTGTTAACACACACATACACACACACAACTTTTTAACAGAAAAAACCCAACCACCCAGCCAACAAAAACCCAACAACGTCCCCGCAAATGCGGATCCTCGCGAAGCGAGGGTCCGCATTTGCGGTGGTGGGAGCATCCCAACATCGGTTGTGTTAACACACACATACACACACACACAACTTCATAACAAAAAAAAACTCAAAGTCGCCTCACACCCGCTTACACCCAGACACACAGACGCAAGACTTAACAAAAAAACAGTAAAAAAGGCCCTTCACACGCTCTTAACACACATACGCACGACTTAGAAACAAATACACTGCGTCGTACACGTAAAAGCTAACTGCGTATATCGCAAAAGAATACGGCAACATCGCAACAAAATACGGCCGCATCGGAAAAAAATACGGCCGCATCCCAACGTCCCCGCAAATGCGGATCCTCGCGAAGCGAGGGTCCGCATTTGCGGAGGTGGAGGCTCAACGTCGGCTGTGTTAACACACACATACACACACACAACTTTTTAACAGAATAAACCCAACCGCCCAGCCAACAAAAACCCAACAACGTCCCCGCAAATGCGGATCCTCGCGAAGCGAGGGTCCGCATTTGCGGTGGTGGGAGCACCCCAACATCGGCTGTGTTAACACACATATACACACACACACAACTTCATAACAAAAAAAAACTCAAAGTCGCCTCACACCCGCTTACACCCAGACACACAGACGCAAGACTTAACAAAAAAACAGTAAAAAAGGCCCTTCACACGCTCTTAACACACATACGCACGACTTAGAAACAAATACACTGCATCGTACATGTAAAAGCTAACTGCGTATATCGCAAAAGAATACGGCAACATCGCAACAAAATACGGCCGCATCGGAAAAAAATACGTCCGCATCCCAACGTCCCCGCAAATGCGGATCCTCGCGAAGCGAGGGTCCGCATTTGCGGAGGTGGAGGCTCAACGTCGGCTGTGTTAACACACACATACACACACACAACTTTTTAACAGAATAAACCCAACCGCCCAGCCAACAAAAACCCAACAACGTCCCCGCAAATGCGGATCCTCGCGAAGCGAGGGTCCGCATTTGCGGTGGTGGGAGCATCCCAACATCGGCTGTGTTAACACACACATACACACACACACAACTTCATAACAAAAAAAAACTCAAAGTCGCCTCACACCCGCTTACACCCAGACACACAGACGCAAGACTTAACAAAAAAACAGTAAAAAAGGCCCTTCACACGCTCTTAACACACATACGCACGACTTAGAAACAAATACACTGCGTCGTACACGTAAAAGCTAACTGCGTATATCGCAAAAGAATACGGCAACATCGCAACAAAATACGGCCGCATCGGAAAAAAATACGGCCGCATCCCAACGTCCCCGCAAATGCGGATCCTCGCGAAGCGAGGGTCCGCATTTGCGGTTGTGGAGGCTCAACGTCGGCTGTGTTAACACACACAAACACACACACAACTTTTTAACAGAATAAACCCAACCGCCCAGCCAACAAAAACCCAACAACGTCCCCGCAAATGCGGATCCTCGCGAAGCGAGGGTCCGCATTTGCGGTGGTGGGAGCATCCCAACATCGGCTGTGTTAACACACACATACACACACACACAACTTCATAACAAAAAAACCCTCAAAATCGCCTCACACCCGCTTACACCCAGACACACAGACGCAAGACTTAACAAAAAAACAGTAAAAAAGGCCCTTCACACGCTCTTACCACACATACGCATGACTTAGAAACAAATACACTGCGTCGTACACGTAAAAGCTAACTGCGTATATCGCAAAAAAATACGGCAACATCGCAACAAAATACGGCCGCATCGGAAAAAAATACGGCCGCGAAAGACCCATTCCAACCGCCGCGCATCAAAACATCACAAACACAAGAAATAAACACAACAAACACATTAAAAGCTTACTTACAGCACGGGGGGGCATCCGGCACCTCCAAAAGTTCATTTACACGTTAATTTAAGTCCAAAATAAAGAATTTAAACGGCCGAAAATCGGCTAAGCGAGAGAAAAAATGGCCGCCGAACAAAACGAAAATGAGGCTCCAGACGTAACTACACTACACTTACTCGCAATAATAAAACACATACTATGCGGAACGGATCACACTCATATTAACCACCATTTTAACCACTACTACGCACAAAATGGCGGATGGAACGCAAATTGTAAGCTGAAACGCAAATAGCGCATGCGTAAGTTCAAGTTTAAAAATATATACTTTAAAGGTTATTGCTTACATATATTTTAAACTTCATGTTAAAATTCGCGACGTTTAAAGAAGGCTTTTTACTTTTTGCTTTCCTATTCATTCAATGTATATTAAAGTTAACAATTCTTCAGATACAAATTACATTTTAAAAAACCATTACATCAACATTTTACAAAAATACACGTTCATATTAAAATACTTACAAGTGTCAAAAATATATGTTAATAACTAAACAACTTGACAAACATATACATCACATTGCCGTCATTTTTTGACGGGCAAGTCGCTAGTATCTTAATAAAGGACAATATCTTAAAAGACTTTTTGCCAGAGAACGCCAAAATAATAATCATACATTTAAAAAGGTCTCTAGTACATATTAAGATACACACAGAACAAACCAAAAAAGAATAGAAAAGGGAAATTCTATAGTTGTGGGGTATGTGTAGCATGCACAAAAAGCAGGAATAAATTGATTATGACAGAGTAACAAGCATGGATGAAAAAGGAAAAAGTATCAAACCAGATTACCTTCTACCCTAATACGCAGGACCCTCCTTGCTTTGCTATTTGTTAATTTGTATTTATCTTTGTCGGAACTTAATTTATGTACAGCGCTATGGAATATGTTGGTGCGTTATAAATAACTTTAATAATAATAATAATAATTACTTAAAATTAAAAAAAAAGTCAATGTATTACAATATAACTTCCCTAAATCATTATGTATGGTGTACAATTAGATGCCTTCAAATTATAATAGCAGAGCAGGAATATAATATCGGATTATTTCAATTTCTCAGTATCAAAGCACTTTAAATTGTTTTATTAAAAAAGTTCACAGTATTAAAAGTGATTGAAGGAAATATGTTAGGTACCTGTATATGTATGAACACTAGATGGCGATAAAACACTGCTCAAGTAGTAAGAACGATTATTTAATAGGATGGAAGATACTTATTCTTAATGTGTATGATTTTATCAGCATGCACATTTTGACTTGGCAAGATTTGCCCACTCTTCTTTGCAAAAACACTCCAAATCTGTCAGATTGCGAGGGCATCTCCTGTGCACAGCCCTCTTCAGATCACCCCACAGATTTTTCGGATTCAGGTCTGGGCTCTAGCTGGGCCATTCCAAAACTTTAATCTTCTTCTGGTGAAGCCATTCCTTTGTTGATTTGGATGTATGCTTTGGGTCGTTGTCATACTGAAAGATGAAGTTCCTCTTCATGTTCAGCTTTTTAGCAGAAGCCTGAAGGTTTTGTGCCAATATTTACTGGTATTTGGAACTGTTCATAATTCCCTCTATCTTAACTAAGGCCCAGCGGAAGAAAAACAGCCCCAAAGCATGATGCAGCCACCACCATGCTTCACTGTGGGAATGGTGTTCTTTTGGTGATGTGCAGTGTTGTTTTGGAGCCAAACATATCTTTTGGAATTATGGCCAAAAAGTTAAACCTTGGTTTCATCAGATCATAACACCTTTTCTCACATGCTTTTGGGAGACTTCAGATGTGTTTTTGCAAAATGTAGCCTCGCTTGGATGTTTTTCTTCGTAAGAAAAGGCTTTCGTCTTGCCCCTCTACCCCATAGCCCAGACATATGAAGAATACGGGAGATTGTTGTCACATGTACCCCACAGCCATTTCTTGCCAGATATTCCTGCAGCTCCTTCAATGTTGCTGTAGGCCTCTTAGTAGCCTCCCAGACCAGTTTTCTTCTTGTCTTTTCATCAATTTTGGAGGGAGCTCCAGTTCTTGGTAATGTCACTGTTGTGCCATAGTTTCTCCACTTGATGATGTCTTCACTGTGTTCCATGGTATATCTAATGCCTTGGTAATTCTTTTGTACCCTTCTCCTGACTGATACCTTTCAACAATGAGATCCCTCTGATGCTTTGGAAGCTCTCTGTGGACCATGGCTTTTGCTGTGGGATGCGACTATGAAAATTTCAGGAAAGACCAACTAGAGCAGCTGGACTTTATTTGGGGTTAATCAGAGGCACTTGATGGCAGGTGTATGCTGACTCCTATTTAACACGATTTGGAATGTGATTGCTTAATTCTGAACACAGCTAAATCCCCAGTTATAAGAGGGTGTGCAGACTTATGCAACCACATTATTTTTCTTTTTTTTTTTCTTCCCTCCACCTAAAAAGATTTTCAGTTTGTTTTTCAATTGAGTTGTACAGTTTATAGGTTACATTAAAGGTGGAAAAAGTTCTGAAATGATTTATCTTTGTCTAATTTTTTTACAGCACAGAAACCTGACATTTTCACAGGGGTGTGTAGACTTTTTTTATCCACTGTAAATGGACTGGAATGGGACATTTCACATCAGACAACCACCAGATCTTCTACCATGGTCAAGAACCCTGCAGAAGAAATGGAGTAGCTATCCTAGTCAAAGAGTGGTCAAAGCAGTGCTCGGCTACAACCAAACAAATGACAGAATGATTTCAATTTGAATTCAAGGCAAGCCATTTAATTTCACCATGATCAAAGTCGTTAGAAGCTCTGACGCGAAACATGCGCGTCATCCAGGTCCCTTCCTCTGTCCACAGTTCACGACGTCACAAGCTGTACTCACAGCATGCCACAGAGGAGTGAGCTACTGCTTTCCCGTTTATACCGCTGTTACTCCAATGTGAAGTATACCACATAGAACTCGAAGCACTATACCATGATTATTATCTGTACTATAATGCTTGTATCCGTCTAATTATTAACACAGAATTGATTATTATGATCTGCAATGTAGGCTATGCTTATGATAATTAATTCCTTTGCTACAATAATTGATACTATATTGTTTAAGGCTAACCAAAATTTTGGGACTAGTCCAATTGATAGACAGCATTGATTTTTTCCTTCGAGAGAGCAGTGCTCTTAGAGGGCAAGTAGTGGGTCCTGGAATTATCACCACATACGAGGCAGATCAGGGCCACAGTATAAATATACAAATCCCCAATGAGCCTCTTTTCTGTATAACACTTTTTTTTCTCTTTGTCTTGCATTATCTTCTGATATGCCTTAATTAACATGCATCTTTACAAACATATAATGCAATCTGGTTTTCAACCCTAAGAATATATACCATATATACTCGAGTAAAAGCCGAGTTTTTAAGCCCTTTTTTTAAGGCTAAAAAGGCCCCCCTCGGCTTATACTCGAGTCACTCTCCCCCCCCCCCCCCCCCGTGTCTCTCCCCCCCTGTGTCTCTCTAACCCCCCCTTGTGTCTCTTTCCCTCCCCCCTCCTCATCCTCAACCCCCCACCTCATTCTAACCCCGCCTCTAAATACCCCCCCTCCCCTCACTTACCTGCTCCGGCCTCCACTCCTTCCGGGTCTTGATGTGGAGCGCATGTGACGTCACTTGCGCGCCACTTCATTAGCATATACCAGGTGCCGGCACCCGGTATATGCTAATGCCGTGACGTCACACGCGCGCCACGTCATTAGCACACATCAAGACCCGGAAGGAGCGGAGGCCAGAGCAGGTAAGTGAGGGGAGAGGGGGGGGGGTATTTAGAGGGGTAGTATGAGGAAGTGGGGTTAGAATGAGGAGGGGGGGTTTAGAATGAGGAAAGGGGGTTTAGAATGAGGGGGGGGGTTAGAATGAGGGGGGGTTGAGGATGAGGAGGGAGGTTAAGGAGGGGGTTGAGGATGGGGGGGTTGAGGTTGAGGAGGGGGTTGCGGATGAGATGGGGGGCTGAGGATGAGGAGGGGGGCTGAGGATGAGGAAGGGCCTGAGTGTCATGAATCACCCAGGGGCCATATTGGATTTGGTGGGAACTATGCTGGGGCCATTTTGTGACTGGCAGCAGTGGCCATCTGGGGCTGGGTTATCTTCCACATGCTGTTGCCATGTGGAAGAACAACAGGTTTGGGCACAAAGTCACTGCTTGTAAATGGTATGAATAGGGGGTTCCACTGTCACCATTAAATAAAGTCAGCATTACTGCATAAAATGGATTGACGTGGAAAACTTGCCCCACCCTGATACCAAGTGGGAATGGGGAAATATGGTTTGGGTTGTAATGATTAATTACAGTATAAGCTTGCATATAGTATCATGGAGTGATTGTATTTAGTTAACCATCCCCCAGTAGGTAAACACTGAGGCAGGAGCTGAGCCAAATGGGGTTATCCTAAACAAGATAAACCTCACAGGGTGTCGCCAGGACCTAAACAAAGAGATTTGCCAGACAGCCAGGCACCTAGATAACAATGGGGGGGCCTAGGACCTCAAACAGGAAGTTTCCACTGGGAGAGTCTGGGTTAGAATGAGCTTAGTAGCCACGCCTGGGGTTGGCCCATGGGAGGGGTCTGGTGGTTCCCATAGCCTACCTTTGTTACATTGGACAGAGGTAATTAGGTTACTCTAGAGGTTACCCTATTGGCCAGAGAAAGGGGAAAGGTTGATCCACTGCAGCCACTCCCTCCACTGTGTGTGTGTGAAATGTTTTAAATATGTTGTTCCAAAATAAAACGTCGTTCATAATTTTCATCAAGACGTGGTGTGTAGATGTATTATTTACCCGGGGACATATGCTTGCAGTAAGATTCGTCAGACTTACTGTCAATATTGCTCAGTCTAACCCAAGGGCTGAGACATGATGTTCCTGTACTCAAAGCTACTCCAAGGTCCAGAGTAACCCAAATCCGGTCAGCAGACCCCAGCCAGAGAGTGGGTCGTGATAATTGGTGGCAGTGGTGGGATACTCTGAGAAGGACCAGAAATGGAACAGCAGTATGAGGACATGTCCAAGGAGGCAAGACGCATGTTCAGTATAGCCAGGGAGTTTTGTCCCGGGGAGATAACGCTGGAAGAGGCAATTAAAGGACTGAACCTAATAAAGCAGCAAATACAGGAAGAACGTACAAGGGTGAGTGTCCAAGCTCAGCAAAGGCTTGGGGTCAACCCTGCAGAGATGCCATTAAGAGTCAAACTGGCAAATCAGAATTTTAAACAGTCCCAGGATGATAAAGACAGTATTGACGGATTTATCCAAGAGAACTACAGAGGAAGGGTCCTGCTAAATCAATGGATGGCATTCCTGCAAGTATGGCATGGCCATGAGCTGGCAAGCTGGTTGGAGGAACTGGTAGAGAAAGAGATGGACTTGGAGGAACAGTATCTTGCCAGGGTAGAGTCCTTTGGTGGCCGGATCGAGGATCTCTATTTTCGTTTGGATCTACAATATGGGGTTGAGGAGATTCTGAATGGTGATCCGGAATGTGGCATGGGAACTGCAAGGAGACATAATAACTTGTTTGTTGAACGCTGCCGGGGTCCTGGACTGGAACCATGGTTCCCGGAGGCTCCTTTGCTAGAACCCCTGGTTCGGCAAGAGCAGCAACTGGAGGCTGAGTATGTTCAATTGTGGGATGCGATACCCAAGAAGTATTTTGGCCCATCCGGATGGGAGGACGGCTCACCAGACCCTTACAACTCAGACGGTATGTACCAGAGTGAGTATGCTCACTGGAACTGGGGAGAGGCTTTTATGGTCGGTAAACAAAGTGAGGAGTGGGAAGGGGTAAACACTGTTCCTTTGCCAACTCCTGGGGATGGAGAATGTTTGCCCCTAGAACATGCAGCAACTGTGTCAGGGCCTAGTCACCAGCCCAAAGAGCCAGAGACCCAGTTGAATGTTCCCTGGGTGGGGTCAGATAATCCATGTCTGCCCCCTGATACCCCAAGAGATTTAATCCCAGAGGAAGTGGGAACTGCTCACAAGCTAGGGCCAGATAAGTTAAGTCTGCCCTCAGAAGTTCTAGGCAAAGTGTGTTGGCCAGAACTGTTAATGGAGCCAGAGGCTCGGGATGATTATGTGATGGATGGTGGGAAGGGAGCCTTAGAGGCCAGGCTGGGTGGGAATGATGAGATTCCCCAGCCTGCATCAGATAACCACTGTCTGTACCCTGACACCACAGGGGAGTTGTTCCCAGAGGTGCTAGTGAAGCACAGAGCCCAGGAGGGTTGTTTAAGAGACTTTGGGGAGGGAAAGGAATTGGTTTCTGGCTACAGGGAACCTCACCTCACACAGCAAGAGTGTGCCAGGGGCACAAAGAGCCAGGCCGGGGCAGCAAGCATGCCAGCCTTGGCAAAAGCGTTATGGGTGCACAGTGGCACCATGAAAGAGGGTGTACCAAGTGGGGAGATACCCTGGATAACCATTGTCCACGGGCCCACTGGAACAGACACCACTCCAAAGATCCAGTTCAACATAAAGGACTGGGATAAAGTTGCTCCACTCCGGGCAATGGAGGAGTCCGGCACTTCAGCTGGATGGGAGCAGCAGAGCCCCCCAGCCAAGTCAGAGGAGTGTAAGCACAGCTTGGGTGGGAGCAGCGTAGCTCCCCAAGCTGCAACGGAAACAGCTGGACCAGAGGAAGAAAGCCAAGAGGAGCTGTCCCTTTGTAGTCCCATAGGCCCAGAGACTGTTTTAGAGATCCCAGCCCAGCTGTGGGGACTGGCTGGAGGGAACAGGGTTGCTATGGGACAGAAACTGTGGCCCACCTGTTGTACTCTGGGATCCCAGATTATTGGGGAGGTACCCTGGACTATTTGGGTGGGTGTGCCTGGGAAGAGCAATTTGCTCTATACAGTGGGTGCAAGGCCAAGGGCTGGGGGAGGTCTTTACTCTGCACTTTGGGACTGTTTTCTAAAGGACTCGAATGTGGAGAGAGTGCAGAGGGCCTAGCCAATCCAGAAGAGTCATGACTATCAGCGTAGCTGGGAAAATCCTAGGGGCATGGATGTTCCCTGCCACGCTGGGGGAGGTGTTGTCATGAATCGCCCAGGGGCCATATTGGATTTGGTGTGAACTATGCTGGGGCCATTTTGTGACTGGCAGCAGTGGACATCTGGGGCTGGGTTATCTTCCACAACAGGTTTGGGCACAAAGTCACTGCTTGTAAATGGTATGAATAGGGGGTTCCACTGTCACCATTAAATAAAGTCAGCATTACTGCATAAAATGGATTGACGTGGAAAACTTGCCCCACCCTGATACCAAGTGGGAATGGGGAAATATGGTTTGGGTTGTAATGATTAATTACAGTATAAGCTTGTATATAGTATCATGGAGGGATTGTATTTAGTTAACCATCCCCCAGTAGGTAAACACTGAGGCAGGAGCTGAGCCAAATGGGGTTATCCTAAACAAGATAAACCTCACAGGGTGTCGCCAGGACCTAAACAAAGAGATTTGCCAGACAGCCAGGCACCTAGATAACAATGGGGGGGCCTAGGACCTCAAACAGGAAGTTTCCACTGGGAGAGTCTGGGTTAGAATGAGCTTAGTAGCCACGCCTGGGGTTGGCCCATGGGAGGGGTCTGGTGGTTCCCATAGCCTACCTTTGTTACATTGGACAGAGGTAATTAGGTTACTCTAGAGGTCACCCTATTGGCCAGAGAAAGGGGAAAGGTTGATCCACTGCAGCCACTCCCTCCACTGTGTGTGTGTTAAATGTTTTAAATATATTGTTCCAAAATAAAACGTTTGTTCATAATTTTCATCAAGACGTGGTGTGTAGATGTATTATTTACCCGGGGACATATGCTTGCAGTAAGATTCGTCAGACTTACTGTCAATATTGCTCAGTCTAACCCAAGGGCTGAGACATGATGTTCCTGTACTCAAAGCTACTCCAAGGTCCAGAGTAACCCAAATCCGGTCAGCAGACCCCAGCCAGAGAGTGGGTCGTGATAATTGGTGGCAGTGGTGGGATACTCTGAGAAGGACCAGAAATGGAACAGCAGTATGAGGACATGTCCAAGGAGGCAAGACGCAGGTTCAGTATAGCCAGGGAGTTTTGTCCCGGGGAGATAACGCTGGAAGAGGCAATTAAAGGACTGAACCTAATAAAGCAGCAAATACAGGAAGAACGTACAAGGGTGAGTGTCCAAGCTCAGCAAAGGCTTGGGGTCAACCCTGCAGAGATGCCATTAAGAGTCAAACTGGCAAATCAGAATTTTAAACAGTCCCAGGATGATAAAGACAGTATTGACGGATTTATCCAAGAGAACTACAGAGGAAGGGTCCTGCTAAATCAATGGATGGCATTCCTGCAAGTATGGCATGGCCATGAGCTGGCAAGCTGGTTGGAGGAACTGGTAGAGAAAGAGATGGACTTGGAGGAACAGTATCTTGCCAGGGTAGAGTCCTTTGGTGGCCGGATCGAGGATCTCTATTTTCGTTTGGATCTACAATATGGGGTTGAGGAGATTCTGAATGGTGATCCGGAATGTGGCATGGGAACTGCAAGGAGACATAATAACTTGTTTGTTGAACGCTGCCGGGGTCTGGGACTGGAACCATGGTTCCCGGAGGCTCCTTTGCTAGAACCCCTGGTTCGGCAAGAGCAGCAACTGGAGGCTGAGTATGTTCAATTGTGGGATGCGATACCCAAGAAGTATTTTGGCCCATCCGGATGGGAGGACGGCTCACCAGACCCTTACAACTCAGACGGTATGTACCAGAGTGAGTATGCTCACTGGAACTGGGAAGAGGCTTTTATGGACGGTAAACAAAGTGAGGAGTGGGAAGGGGTAAACACTGTTCCTTTGCCAACTCCTGGGGATGGAGAATGTTTGCCCCTAGAACATGCAGCAACTGTGTCAGGGCCTAGTCACCAGCCCAAAGAGCCAGAGACACAGTGGAATGTTCCCTGGGTGGGGTCAGATAATCCATGTCTGCCCCCTGATACCCCAAGAGATTTAATCCCAGAGGAAGTGGGAACTGCTCACAAGCTAGGGCCAGATAAGTTAAGTCTGCCCTCAGAAGTTCTAGGCAAAGTGTGTTGGCCAGAACTGTTAATGGAGCCAGAGGCTCGGGATGATTATGTGATGGATGGTGGGAAGGGAGCCTTAGAGGCCAGGCTGGGTGGGAATGATGAGATTCCCCAGCCTGCATCAGATAACCACTGTCTGTACCCTGACACCACAGGGGAGTTGTTCCCAGAGGTGCTAGTGAAGCACAGAGCCCAGGAGGGTTGTTTAAGAGACTGTGGGGAGGGAAAGGAATTGGTTTCTGGCTACAGGGAACCTGACCTCACACAGCAAGAGTGTGCCAGGGGCACAAAGAGCCAGGCCGGGGCAGCAAGCATGCCAGCCTTGGCAAAAGCGTTATGGGTGCACAGTGGCACCATGAAAGAGGGTGTACCAAGTGGGGAGATACCCTGGATAACCATTGTCCAGGGGCCCACTGGAACAGACACCACTCCAAAGATCCAGTTCAACATAAAGGACTGGGATAAAGTTGCTCCACCCCGGGTAATGGAGGAGTCCGGCACTTCAGCTGGATGGGAGCAGCAGAGCCCCCCAGCCAAGTCAGAGGAGTGTAAGCACAGCTTGGGTGGGAGCAGCGTAGCTCCCCAAGCTGCAACGGAAACAGCTGGACCAGAGGAAGAAAGCCAAGAGGAGCTGTCCCTTTGTAGTCCCATAGGCCCAGAGACTGTTTTAGAGATCCCAGCCCAGCTGTGGTGACTGGCTGGAGGGAACAGGGTTGCTATGGGACAGAGACTGTGGCCCACCTGTTGTACTCTGGGATCCCAGATTATTGGGGAGGTACCCTGGACTATTTGGGTGGGTGTGCCTGGGAAGAGCAATTTGCTCTATACAGTGGGTGCAAGGCCAAGGGCTGGGGGAGGTCTTTACTCTGCACTTTGGGACTGTTTTCTAAAGGACTCGAACGTGGAGAGAGTGCAGAGGGCCTAGCCAATCCAGAAGAGTCATGACTATCAGCGTAGCTGGGAAAATCCTAGGGGCATGGATGTTCCCTGCCACGCTGGGGGAGGTGTTGTCATGAATCGCCCAGGGGCCATATTGGATTTGGTGTGAACTATGCTGGGGCCATTTTGTGACTGGCAGCAGTGGCCATCTGGGGCTGGGTTATCTTCCACAACAGGTTTGGGCACAAAGTCACTGCTTGTAAATGGTATGAATAGGGGGTTCCACTGTCACCATTAAATAAAGTCAGCATTACTGCATAAAATGGATTGACGTGGAAAACTTGCCCCACCCTGATACCAAGTGGGAATGGGGAAATATGGTTTGGGTTGTAATGATTAATTACACTATAAGCTTGTATATAGTATCATGGAGGGATTGTATTTAGTTAACCATTCCCCAGTAGGTAAACACTGAGGCAGGAGCTGAGCCAAATGGGGTTATCCTAAACAAGATAAACCTCACAGGGTGTCGCCAGGACCTAAACAAAGAGATTTGCCAGACAGCCAGGCACCTAGATAACAATGGGGGGGCCTAGGACCTCAAACAGGAAGTTTCCACTGGGAGAGTCTGGGTTAGAATGAGCTTAGTAGCCACACCTGGGGTTGGCCCATGGAAGGGGTCTGGTGGTTCCCATAGCCTACCTCTGTTACATTGGACAGAGGTAATTAGGTTACTCTAGAGGTTATCCTATTGGCCAGAGAAAGGGGAAAGGTTGATCCACTGCAGCCACTCCCTCCACTGTGTGTGTGTGTGAAATGTTTTAAATATGTTGTTCCAAAATAAAACGTTGTTCATAATTTTCATCAAGACGTGGTGTGTAGATGTATTATTTACCCGGGGACATATGCTTGCAGTAAGATTCGTCAGACTTACTGTCAATATTGCTCAGTCTAACCCAAGGGCTGAGACATGATGTTCCTGTACTCAAAGCTACTCCAAGGTCCAGAGTAACCCAAATCCGGTCAGCAGACCCCAGCCAGAGAGTGGGTCGTGATAATTGGTGGCATAGTGGGAGTGGGGTTGAGGAGGGAGGTTGAGAATGAGGAGGGGGAAGAGACACAGGGAAGGGAGAAGGGGGAAGAGACACAGGGAAGGGAGAGGGGAGAAGAGACATAGGAGAGAGAGGGGGACACAGAAGGCACAAAAGGGACACAGGGGGCAGCACATTTCCCACCCTCGGCTTATACTCGAGACACTCATTTTACCCAGTATTTTGTGGTAAAATAGGTGCCTCGGCTTCTACTCGGGTCGGCTTATACTCAAGTATATACGGTACTATGCATTTGTGGCATCTATAGTGCTACATATTTTTGGGGGAATATACTACTTATTTATGTAATAAGGATATATATGATTTGTAAGTAGGAGCTTACTGTTTACTGTGGACATTGGTAAATAATGTAAATATTGATTTTAGATGACATATTTAATTACATACATATACTGAGATATGTAATTTTTAAATGACTTAATAAAAGTTACTTTTTATACATAATTTGTTCATGTCCTTTTTCCTACTGCCTCACATATGTTCTATGCCAAAGGTCAGGGTATCATGATTGGGTATATATGTTTCTTTCTCTGTCTCTCTAATTTAACTCAATTACCTTAAAACACAACTCATATCATTTTTCTGAGTCCAATCAGACATTTGCTGTTATACATTTATATCAGCTAGATATACACGTGGGACTCTAAACCCTGAGGCATCTGAAACCACTCTTCATATTTAAAACTATGAACCAAGGCAAACTAGATGTGGTCAATAAGGAAATGACAATGTTAAACATTGATATCCCAGAAATTGGACTGGAATGGGACATTTCACATCAGACAACCACCAGATCTTCTACTGTGGTCAAGAATCCTCCAGAAGAAAGGGAGTAGCCATCCTAGTCAATCAAAGGGTGGGCAAAGCAGTGCTCGGTTACAACCCAATAAATGACAGAATGATTTCAATTCAAATTCAATGCAAGCCATTTAATATCACAACGATCCAAGTCTACGCTCCAACCACGCATGCTGAATAGGCTAAAGTTGTCCAGTTCTACGAATACTTTGCAGCCAACGATGGAGGAGATTTATACAGTTAGCAAAAACAAGACCTGGAGCTGACTGTGGCTCAGACCATGAGCTTCTTATTGCAAAGTTTAAAATTAAACTGAAGAAGAGGAAAAACCATCAGACCAAGTAGATACAAAATAAATAATATCCCTTGTGAATATGCAGTGGAAATAAAGAATAGATTTAAGGAACTAGACATGGAAGATAGAATGCCTGAAGAACTTTGGTCCGAAGTTTGCAACATAATCCAGGAAACAGCAACAAAGAATATCCCTAAAAGAAAGAAAAGTAAGAAGTAAAACTGGCTGTCTGATGAGGCTTTGAAAGTAGCCCAAGAAAGAAGGAAAGCAAAAGAGAGTGGAGATAAGAAAATATTTGTTCAACTGAATGCAGAAGTGCAGAGCATAGCAAGAAGAGTCAAGAAGACACTCTACAAAGAGTGATGTATAGTGATTGAAGAAGATAAACGAATGGGTAAATCAAGAGATCTCTTCAAGAAAATTGGGAACCTAAAAGGCACTTTTCATGCAAAAGTGGGTGCGATAAAAGACAAAAATGTTAGGGACTTAACAGAAGAAGATCAGATAAAGAAGAGGAGGCAGGAATACACTGAAGATCTATACAGGAAGGATCTTAACAGCAGTGATGACCTCAATTGTTTGTCCAATGAGTTGGAGCCAGACATCTTGGAGAGTGAAGTGAGATGGGCCCTAGGATGTCTTGCTGATAATGCTGCAGGAGGTGATGGAATCCCAATTGAACTATTCACAATTCTACAGGATGATGCTGTAAAAGTGTTACTTGCCTTATGCCAACACATTTGAAAACCTCAACAATGGCCAGTAGACTGGAAAAGGTCAGTCTACATCCCAATTCCAAAAAAAGGCAGTGCCTTAGAGTGCTCCAATTATCAAACAATTACACTAATTTCACATGCCAGCAAGGTAATACAAGCTCGACTCCAACAATGCAAGCCGGGTTCCACAGAGGAGGAGGCACAAGAGATCAAATTGCCAATATCCGCTGGATGATAGAGAAAGCAAGAGAGTTCCAAAAAAACACATTTCTGCTTCATAGATTATTCTAAAGCCTTTGACTGTGTGGATCACAACAAAATGATTGGTGTACCAGATCATCTAATCCTCCTCCTAAGGAATATGTATGTCGACCAAGAAGCCACAGTCAGAACTGAACATGGGACAACAGGATGGTTCAAGATCTGAAAAGGAGTGCGACAAGGTTGTATTTTGTCACCTTATTTATTCAACTTATATGCAGAATACATCATGCGCAAGGCTGGACAAATCCAAAGCCGGAATCAATAATGCTGGAAGGAATATCAACAACCTCTGATACTGCGATGAACTACTCTGATCGCTGAAAGTGAGGAGGAACTTAAGGACTTGTAAAAATATGGCTTATATACAGACAACTTTTAACAAGACTTCAATGTGTATTTTATAACTTATTATATACAACTGTAAGAAATCTAGTGTTAATCATTTGTTATTACAATTGTGTGTTTGTATCAAGGCATTATACCTCTGGTCTTTTTATTATTCCCACAAATATATATATATATATATATATATATATATATATATATATATATATATATATATATATATATATATTATAGATGTGTATAAATTAGCTAGCTATATGTGTGTGTAATCCAAGTCTGTGTGTGGGAAAGGACAACAGGTGTGAGTAGCACTCCTCAAAATAACTCAGAGAATCACAAATGTTTTATTTACTGTAAAAACGGCAAGTCTTAAGTGTACATTTGTAGACAGCTGAATACAAGACTCTAGATGGGTGTATATGAGTGTAATGTTACCACCTGTATAGACACCAACAGTCTAATTTCAACTTATAGCCATATATGACGTATAGAGAGGGTGGGTCATGAGCTACAATATAATATAAAAAGCCAAGAATCTATGGAAGAGTAGGCAACCAGTGGGCAACCAGCAAGGCAACCAGTGGGCAACCAGCAGGCAACCAGTGGGCAACCAGCAAGGCAACCAGTTGGCAACCAGTGGGCAACCAGCAGACAACCAGCAGAAGTACCGGTTGACCCAGGTTAAAGGAGCTTTCATGCAGTCCAGAGAGAAGAGTGCCAGATGAGCCCAGCTGAGCAGATCCTGGTCCTGACCAAAGAGAAACCTGATGGAGGCTGAACTTTCAAAACTGACCACAAGTGGTATTATCCTGTATCTTTATATTACATAATGTAGAATTCATATCAGTATTATATTTGTAAATATCGTCTTAATACTTCTTGTCTGTTATCTGTTTTGTCTAAAACCCATTGTGTAACTGTATATTAATTTATGTAAACTATATATTTTATTTATAAACTTATTCATATGTTCGTTTATTGATTTGTCCAAAAGAACTTATTACTTGTAGAAATTATACATTAATTATTTAGTTATTAGTTAATTTCTTACAGTTGGCGAGCCTTGATCCAGGAGGATATTAATGTAATAATCAAGCATATTAATAAGTATAATATTTTGCATAGATTAATGTACTATTTTCCTATTGTGTGTTGTAGAAACGTTTTTGTATGGTACGTTTGGCTGTGGTAGATACAGGATTCTAAAGCAGTTTTTTTTTACTCTTTTATGTTTGCTTTTCTGCACTTTTAAAATTGTATAGTTTTGTTATCCAATAATGGAGGGTTTAATGAAAAAGATTGCTAATGTTGATAACTCTGATGCTATAATTAGAGCTATGGTAAATACTTCTGACCCCTGGTCAAACGCCCAGAATCTAGTAGCATCAGATATTAATGACAAGAAATTGTCTAAATCAAAAGGGAAAACAAATTTAATATTTGCTGCACATTGGATTGCAGAACAATATAAACATTTATGTGTGCAGAAACAAGCTTTAGAGACTAAAGTGTGTGAGCTAACTACTGCTTTAGAAAACCTTACAGTCACTGCCACTACAGCATCTGCTTTGGGTTTAGATAATCAGAAGACATTGCAAGAAAATAAGCTGCTACATAGTAAAAATAAGGAACTTGTGGATAGATTAATAGATGCAGAAAGTGCAATAAGATGTTTAACTTGTAGTAAAAATGACACTGATTATAGTCAATGTTTAGCAGAATGTAAAGAGACAGAGGTCCAGAAAGTGGACTGCAATGTTTTAAAGAAAAGTGAAGATGATTTGTTTCAAAATGGCGCCAGTTTCTACTGAGCTCAAGAGAGGAGCACATGGGCAGGTCATTTCTGAAACTACTGTGAATAGATCTCTTTCTATTGGTGAAATTCAGGCTTTGAGCAAAACACTTGGTTGTATTGGTTTTCATGATGATCCTGTTGAAATCATGATAAGAATTGAAAAGTTTTTAAAATGTAATGCAAATTTCACTGAGACTGATGCATTTGCTGTGATTATGGCTTCTTTAGATCAATCCTTAAAATCCAGTTTG
Organism: Discoglossus pictus; assembly: GCA_027410445.1. Taxonomy (NCBI): domain Eukaryota; kingdom Metazoa; phylum Chordata; class Amphibia; order Anura; family Alytidae; genus Discoglossus; species Discoglossus pictus. Next base: position 119,138,896 of record CM050169.1, on the reverse strand, counting down.
CCTTCTGATGTTTTTGCAGAGCCTAGATCTAAAGAGCATTTGGTTAAAGAGATTTTAAATGTACTGGGTATAGATGAATTGGATCTTCATTCTGTGTTTGGTAACTGTACTCAGATGGGAGAATCTGTACAAGAGTATAGTGATAGATTATTCACCTTGTATAAACTCACACTCCCTTCTGATACTGAGGCTAATCAGAATTATCTAATTTATAAGAAGGCCTTACTAAAAAGATGTCTGCCTGAAATTATAAATATTGTTGGGTTGACAGTATCTGCCAACAATCACTTCTTAAAAGTGTTAAACTACCTAAAGAGAGCAGAGAGCCTTTTAAGAGAGAGAAATAGGAATAATGGTAAAATTTGTGTAGTTAAGACCACCCCACCTCAGACAAATTTGGTTTCTAAGGCAAATAGTATTTCTTGCTATGCTTGTGGACAATTAGGTCATGTTTTCAGAAACTGTAAAAACATGTTAAATTTCACCCCTAATTCAAACAAAGGGCCCAATAATAACAGATGGACACAGAAGATTGAAAATAACCAGAATCACACCAGGTGGACAGCAAATGGTAGAGCTAAAATAAATGCAAATGCTCCATTTATTCCATATCATGTTCTGAAATCTCAAAATGAATTGCTCAAGGCTGAGAATTTTACACTAAAACAGGAAAGAGATGTGTTCAAGAAAAATGTAGAAGCTCTAAGATTAGAACTGAATCAGTGTAAATCAAACTATAGTACAGAAAATGATTTACTTATCAATCTTTCCTAAACTAACTGATTATCAAGTTTTATTTTTACAGGAAAACAGAAATGGGCAAATGAAAAAGGAAGGAAAGGAGATCCAGTAAATAACCTTTCCTAATTTCTTCTACAGGTTTTTTCTAAATATATAATAGAGGACCTTTGCTTTAATTTTTTTATTTTTAAGGACAAGCCTCTCTCTATATATATATATATATATATATATTTTTTTTTTATTATTATTATTTTTTTAAATACAGTGTGGGTTGGACAAATTCTAAATTATAGTTTTTGTGTATTATTTTTACACAGATTTTAAAATGTCTGCACTGTCACCTATTTTTTTTTTTTTGCTGAATAAATCTTACTTTTTTTTTTAACTGTTGCCACGAGGACTGTACATGGAAGTGAGCATTTTAACTGTGATTTTTGAGAAGCAGTTATACACACTCTTATTTTGTTTTTTTTTAAGCCTCATTCATTTTTTTTTTTTGTAATGGCAGCAAGTGTTTAAAATATTTTTATACAGATTGCATGGTATCCTTTCTTTTGATGGTACTTTCAATCTGTCATCATAATAATGGGACTTATTTAAGAGAGCTCATTATTTAGAAATGAATTCGCTCTCTAAGTGGGGAATAAGAAATGGGACAGACAGTTTTTAAACTATAAAGGAATCATTCAATCTGGATTATTATTATTTTTTTTTTTAAACATTGTGTTTTTTCTGAAGGAGGTGTGGCACATAATGGAACCTCACCAAGTATTCATATAGTTTCAGAACTAGTACATTCTGTAGCTACATGAATATAAATGTAAATATACAATACTGATATGAATATATTTAGTACTGCAAATAATACATTTAGTAGGATAACACCATTGGTCAGTTATTTGTTTAGCTCTTGTTTTAATTTGTTTATCTCTGTTAGGGACACAAACAAATTTAGAATTAGATCACCCTAATTTAGGAATGGTTGATAGGTTGGGTTATTATGATTTGTTATTTTTATTATCTTGTATCTCTTGCTATAGAAAGCCACACTTGGGAGTAATATGGAGGTATTGAGACACGAGTGAGATGAACAACCATAGTGATTCCATTGTGATCCTGCTGCATGCTTTACGTGTAGTTGTGGGTCTTATAATTTCCTGAAGCTACAGAGAGATCCCGGTTTATCACACACATTTTCCATTTCCTGAGTGAATACCGAGTCACATTTAATGTTTTCACTAAAGTACCTAATAAGGTGCTACAATCACCTACACACTTTTTCTTTCCACACGTGCTAACAATAAAGTGTCCTTTAATGAGTGGTTTCGTCAATACACAATATTAAAGACAACATAAGTCTTAAGCAAGCTAGCATGCCAGCTAGGTGTAACATGAACCTCTCAATAAGATCCAGCAAGGGTCACATATAGGACATAATTGTGGAAGTAGGAAAGTGGCACACAGAAGTTGGTATGGACGTGTAAAACAGACTTGTGTCTTGTGAATGAAGCTACAGTAGTTATGGGAGGGTGATTTTTACACAAAGTATCCAGTGGAGTATAACTATTATAAAATGCATAATGTGAGTGCATAAATAATTAGTCCAAATCTGCCTCACAGAACCCTAAATTTAGTCGAAAGTATTGGTTGTTATGAGATCATTCCTGTCTCAGTGAACTGTATTACTTTGAAATATCATACGCACAGTGGGTCTACACACAATAAGCCATATTTGTTTGTATTATTTGAGAGAGCTCAATTTTTTTACAAAATAATTTCACTCTCTAAGTGGGGACTGTAAAAATATGGCTTATATACAGACAACTTTTAACAAGACTTCAATGTGTATTTTATAACTTATTATATACAACTGTAAGAAACCTAGTGTTAATCATTTGTTATTACAATTGTGTGTTTGTATCAAGGCATTATACCTCAGGTCTTTTTATTATTCCCACAAATATATATATATATATATATTATAGATGTGTATAAATTAGCTAGCTATATGTGTGTGTAGTTAGCTAAAATCCAAGTCTGTGTGTGGGAAAGGACAACAGGTGTGAGTAGCACTCCTCAAAATAACTCAGAGAATCACAAATGTCTTATTTACTGTAAAAACAGCAAGTCTTAAGTGTACATTTGTAGACAGCTGAATACAAGACTCTAGATGGGTGTATACGAGTGTAATGTTACCACCTGTATAGACACCAACAGTCTAATTTCAACTTATAGCCATATATGACGTATAGAGAGGGTGGGTCATGAGCTACAATATAATATAAAAAGCCAAGAATCTATGGAAGAGTAGGCAACCAGTGGGCAACCAGCAAGGCAACCAGTTGGCAACCAGCAGACAACCAGCAGAGGTACCGGTTGGCCCAGGTTAAAGGAGCTTTCATGCAGTCCAGAGAGAAGAGTGCCAGATAAGCCCAGCTGAGCAGATCCTGGTCCTGACCAAAGAGAAACCTGATGGAGGCTGAACTTCCAAAACTGACCACAAGTGGTATTATCCTGTATCTTTATATTACATAATGTAGAATTTCATATTTGTAAATATTGTCTTAATACTTCTTGTCTGTTATCTGTTTTGTCTAAAACCCATTGTGTAACTGTATATTAATTTATGTAAACTATATATTTTATTTATAAACTTATTCATATGTTCGTTTATTGATTTGTCCAAAAGAACTTATTACTTGTAGAAATTATACATTAATTATTTAGTTATTAGTTAATTTCTTACAGACTTATTGATGAGGGTAAAAGAAGAGTGCGCAAAAGTTGGCCTGATGCTCAACGTTAAAAAAGACGAAGATCATGGCAAACGGCAATCTCACTTCCTGGCAAATTGAAGGGGAGGAAGTGGAGGCAGTGACAGATTTTATTTCCCTTGGATCCAAGATCTCTGCAGATGGTGACTGTAGTCATGAAATTAAAAGACATTTACCTCTGGGAAGGAAAACTATGACAAGCTTGTAAAAAGTAAAAAGATATTCAACTGAAAAGTATCGACAAAAGTCTGCATAGTTCGAGCTATGGTATTCCCAGTAGTAGCATACGGATGTGAGATCTGGACCATAAAGAAGTCTGAGCGCCATAGAATTGACACCTTTGAATTGTGGTGTTGGAATAGACTTCTTAGAGACCCTTGGACTGCAAGAACATCCAAAAAATAGATACTTCAGGAAATCAAGACAAACTGTTCACTAGAAGGTTTGATCATGAAGCTGAAGCTCAAATATTTTGGCCATATTATGAGATCTCAGGATACCCTAGAAAATACTCTGATACTGGGAAAGATTGAAGGCACAAGAAGGGGACGACAGAGGCGGAGATGGATAGATGAGGTGACTGAAGCAATGAATATGAACTTGATAGAATTTAGAGGGGCAGTGACTGAGAGATGCACCTGGCGTACTGTGGTCCATAGAGTCACAGAGAGTCGGACGCAACTGAACGACTAAACAACAAATTTATTTTTTATTTACATTTACAGTGATACGGACAGTGGTTAAGCCTCTCCTGTACTCGGAGGATTTTCTCCTACATTTGCCGTTTACGGGTGTAAAACCATTTGCGGGCTTGGGGAATTGTAGCAATTGAATACCGATTCGCGATTTTAGTCATCTTAACTCTAGCAGGCGGAAAAGATCAAAGGTTTCGGGATGCTGTAAGTTGCGGGTTTAACAACGGCAAAGTTTTCAAAGCCGTAACCTGTAAACCGTTTGGAGGCCGCAATAAGACGCCAAATGAATAGCAAATTAACTTACGGGCCCAAGTAATTTACAATTGCTCAATTGAATTGGGCTCTATGTGCCTGTATGTTTCCTGGTTACTTGAGGGGTAATGAGACACAATGAGTAACGTAGTACAAGTAGAGTGAAACATCTGTCTTCATACTCACTCCCTAAAGTTGCTTTCCTGCATATCCTCCAATCACAGGACTGATTCAGAGAAACTTCAAATGTGCTGCCCCACTTCAGAGGCAGTTTAAGTGTCCCAGAATATATTACAGCAGGCAGACTGAACGTTGCTTTGTGTTAGTGCCATTTTTTTAAGTCACTGAAGCAGTGCCTGACAGATGTACTTGGCAATCTGTGGTCAGAGAGAATCAGACATGACTGAACAAAAAAGCAGATTAAAAGTATATCATATAATAGCAAGTTTGAGGAAAAGGTTCAAAGACATTGGGTATAAGTTTAAGTCAAAAAGAGTTTTAAAACATTGCAAAATAATTTGTTATAAGCAAATTCTTTTTATGAAAATTCAAAAATATAACCGAACACATGTAAATCTGAATCTTATTTTATTTTCAAAAGGCATTAATATGGTTTTGTAGTGAAACATACTTTCTATATTAAAATTATTTTAATATTGCAGATATATCATGTAAAATATTTAAATTGATTAGACAATCTTAAATCCATATCTGAAATGCAGCAAACTTCAAAAGGTTCAAAATTACAAATCCTCTGCATGTTCAGGATTTTTTTTAATCCTACGGTGCAGTCAGTTAAGAACCTTTTTCAAGACAATGTCTCTATAAGCATTAATACTTTTGCTTAATTGTAGTTAAGTTCACATTGATGTTATCTTTGCAAATTATTTGCAATCATCGTGAGACGGTTCCTAAGGCTTTCTCGCTTCTGCTTCAGTTGAGTTTCCACAGATCTGGCTTCTTTTAGAATCTCGTCAAACTCCTGCACATATGACGCATCCACTGCAGATCTTTCACTTGAAAAAAGAAAACCTAATATTAATGCAAATAGCTTAAAACATATATACTAGAAAGTAATGAACAAATTAACTTTTACCACAAACTACTTTTAGACATTCATATATAAAGTATTATAAAACAAAGGTTAGAAACTCAGATACAAGCTGTTAAAAAGGGCCTGATCTATTAAATTAAAACAGGATAAATGTATCAATTAAAAATGTGTGAAAAAATAATGCCTCATTGTCATGAATCAGCCAGTGGCCATATTGGATTTGGCCTGAATAGCCGGTGGCCATGTTGTGACTGGCACAGCCAGGTTGTGACTAGCAGCAATGGTCACATTTAAGAGCCATTTGTTATATTGTATATGACACCTGGGTGGGTTTGGGGCTCACAGTCCACTGTTATACTGTATATTGTTATGCTGTGGGCTAGGGGGAGGAGCAGGGTTTTCTCATCACCACTAATAAAGTCATCATAATGCATAAAATGGATTGATGGAGAAAGCCCTGTCCCAACCCTAAATATCATAACTCCCATGTTTAGGCTCAGTGTAATGAGTGTCCTGAGAGAGAGCTAATGGGAGATATTGGCTATACGTGGGGTCAACATTGTGGGTTATATTTGTAAATATATAAATGTATATTATAGTAGAGAGTAGCCCTATTGTACATATTACACATACATCTTGTCATAGGAATCTGTTGACCACAAAGGCTAATCCCTTGTGTACACTCACTTAAGGGATAGGAGCCATAAACAATGGGATCTCCACAGACACAGAGGCACCATAACTCTAAGGGGTCTACAGCTTGTCCCCTCCCAACTATCAGAGCAGGGAGCAGAGCAAAAGGACATGTGTCTCTCCTGAGAGCTAGAAGCCCAAGCGAATTAGGTAGCCACACCTAGTGGGCGGACCTGGGAGGAGTCTCATGTTTCCCACAGTGTAACGCTACGTGATTGGCCATTAGGGGCTGACCTCAGGTAGCCCCTCCCTCTACTATGTTGTAAAGAGTTTATATACGTGTGTTCTCCAAATAAAGGTGGTTCTTAATTTCCATACTTTGACGAAGCATGTATTATTGACCCAGAGGCATATGCTTGTAGAGGAGCTCGTTCTGACTCCCTACCAAGGTGCTCCCAGGTACACTACCGAAGCAGCTGGGACTTATGCCTTTGTACAAACAAAGACTGTCCATAGGTCTAGAGTCACCCAAACTTAGGTCTAAACCTACTGGGAATAAGAGTACTAAGAAACTCTAGATCCCATATAGCAAAGTCAAGGGGATATTGTGCAACTGAAATTTTATTTATTATTTATACAAAACAGCGACGAATAAAATGAATAAAAGCAAGGAAAGCAAAGGGGGAGTTTAAAAAGGGCAGATGCGTGAAGTACAGTGATCCTAATTCTATACAGAAACTCTATTATAAATGTTCTCCAATTGGAGGGATACTGATACTACAACCTGCAGTCACAGCAGTTACAATTCTGATGGAAAATCCATATATAGAGGTGTGCTAGCCTATATAAAATATTTTCTATGTGGCTGTACCGTTAGTGAGCTGACAATAAACTGTCAATAGGAATACAAGAGTATGGCTTACTAGATAATACGCTGTCCCAAAATTACAACCAAATAAATGACTCTTAACTACCTCCTGATTGATGGCACTAGATATGAGGATAGATATAGCACAATATATTGGAATTGTGCAAATACTATAAGTAAATAATCCACTGTGTGGCAACCGTATTAAGGTATATAGGTTATCTCAAGGGTAAACACATTGGTCTCCCAAGGGCAGACTCCAAATATAGATAGGACTGCCTAAGAGTATGTCAGGAATATAGTGAGGTATAGAGCCTACTTGGGGATTTTGAGGGACATTAAGCTAGGCCAAAACTGTCAGCGTTTGCAGGCTGCACATAGCGTGACTTCCGGATTTGTAACGCGCATGCGCACGTCTAGCGTGATGACGTGCGCTGCGTGGTTACTAAGGCCTGACGCGTTTCGACGTAGACACGTCTTTCTCAAAGGTAAAATGACACGAGGCTGTTTAAAGGGAGTCTTTTATAGGTGGGGGTTGTCAAGGTAACACCATAGAGGCATGCTTTCATTATTGTTGACAACTATAACTCCATCTGCTGGAGGTAGATGGAATATATCTCCAGAAGGCAAAATAATGAAATAAAAATGATGAGGATAAGATGAACTCATGCACAAAGGAAAAGAAATGAGTTTGTGAAAAAAAAATTATATATATATATATATATATATATATATATATAAATAAACGGAAGCTCCTAATATGGGGGCTGTGGGGATAAATTGTGTCCCCAGATAAGTGGATACAACATTATATATATATATATATAATGAAAAGTGATAAATAATAAGATATGACATACCACTAGATTCTAAAAATGGAAATAATTAATTCGATATAAAGTGTAGGGAAGGTCACAAGGCAAAAAGATATATTAAATGGTTTTAATAATTTCCTCCTTAGTAAGGGAATGTGAACCATTACTATGTGAAACTACGATAGAGCTAATAAATGTGTTTACATACTGAGTGATGTGTAGCAAAAAATGACTTAAATATACCAAAAAGGATCTATATATGGCATTGGTACACTGTGATATAGGGAAAGGTCTGTGATAACCTCAATTTCTTGAGGTAATATTTAGTGATGTCAATGGAATAATGAAAAGAATAAATATATATGTGTGTGCCACTGGTGAGACTAATAACCAGCAGAATCACTACTAAGGTGAGATAAATATGACGTGATCGTGTACAAATGTGTCACGGAACAAACTGTCCATGGCGACTGGATATGTATCGGACCAATAATATATAAAAATAAGTGGGGAAGAAAGAAAGAAAAAAGAGAATGAAAAATAATAATAATACATACTAGTATATTCTACAAAACTCCTTAAATAAAGGGTGTGAAGGTAAAACCTTCATTTAAACCATTGGGGCTTTGTGCTTTCAATTTGTAAATCCATCTTGCCTCACATTGCAGTAATTTTGTCTCTAAGTCTCCTTGTCTGGGTCCTGCATACACTTTTTCTAACACACAGAAGGATAATACCTCACTATGGTTGTCGTGATAGTATTTTACATGGCGAGCAATTGGTGTGTCTAGTGAATTCCTAATGCTATTTACATGTTCACCAACTCTTCGGCGCAGCTGGCGCCTAGTTTTACCTACATAAATTTTCCTGCAAATGCAGGAAGCCACATACACTACTCCAGTGGAACAACAATTCAAAAACTCCTTTATAACAAATTTATCCCCTGTTATTGGGTGTTCAAATACTTTAGTTGGAGTGATATACCTACAAAATTTGCATTTGCTGCATCTGAAACACCCTGCCAGAGGTTGTAGCCAGGTTTTGGGTTTAGATTCTTGAAAAGAGCTATGGACTAGCATATCTCTGAGATTTTTACCTCTGCGGTATGTGATGGAGGCCCTTGATGGTAGAACCTCTTTTAGGTCATCATCACTCTTTAGGAGGTGCCAGTGTTTTGATAATATCTCTCTGATGATGTCTGAATCAAATCCAAAGGTCATTATACAGCGTGGTTGGTTGCTTTTTTTGTCCATTTGCTTCTTTTCATTAAGGCCATTAAGTAGTTCTGTTCTATTGCAGTTTGATGCAAACTTGAAGGCAGATTTGAGGCATCTGTTAGAATAACCTCTTTCCAGAAACCTTATTCATAATTTGTCTGCTTCAAGTTTGAATTGCTCATCAGAGCTGCAATTTCTTTTTATCCGAAGATATTGTCCTCTGGGAATTCCTCTTTTGAGTGGCTCAAGATGTTGGCTGCTCCAATTTAATAAGGAATTAGTGGCTGTGTCTTTTCTGTAGGTTGTGGTAGATAATCTTCCATTACCATCCTTTTTTATCAGCAAATCCAGAAACGTAATGGATGAAGAGTTTATCTCATAGGTGAATTTGAGGCCTATGTCATTAGTGTTAAGTTCAACCATAAATCTTTCAAAGTCTTGTTTTGTACCAGTCCAGACCACTAGGACATCATCTATGAAGCAACGCCACACTATCGCATACTCAGAGAGAGAGGGATGGAAATCTCAAAATACAAATTTTTCTTCCCACCAACCTAGCAGCGAATTTGCATTGCTTGGGGCACAGAAATCGTATCAGCAAACCAGAGTGATTACCACACCTAACACTCATTTTTTAGAGAGAGGCAGAATCCCACAACAAGGACGAGAGAGGAACCTGAGGTCCAGAGCAAACAGGGACCCCTAACAGCCAACTCCCATGTCCCACGGAATAATAGTCTTCAGATAGTCAACTTGTCTAGCTTCCCCCTTAACACTCACCATATGTCAGTATTACAAAGAGGATTAACTTTTGTCCCTACATCTAGATCCGATATTATTATTATTATCATTTATTTGTAACGCGCCAACATATTCCGTAGAGCTATACATAAGTTAAGTTACAGGCACTTATATATCCAGCTGACCCTTACTGCCTAAGGGTCAGCTGGATATTTATTGATCCCAGGCTAATGTTTGTGTAGTTAGCAAACTTGTTGGGTGAACTATTACTTGAGGTCCCTGCAAATTCTTAGGGATCCTTCCCTTCTTATTAAAGCTCAACTAAAGAAAAAAAAAATAGCAAACTAATAATATCATCTTTGAGAGCCATGGACAAAATACATTTTTTTGGGAAAATCGGAATTTGTGAAGAGACTGCTTATGAGAAAAAAAAATTTTTTTGATTGTTATATCACACCCTGAAAGCTGGATGATGGGGGGTTATGTATGTAGATATCAGTGACAGGATGGGTGGGAAGGAAGCAACAGACATGCCAATCTTTGTTTGATAAATGGTAAATAATACATCTGTGTTCACATTTAAATGTCTAAAACAAGTTAAAAAACCTGCTTCCAGCTCAGAATTCCAAGAAAAACAGTTACTACACTGCATTCTGGGAAGCTGAGCTGGGACAGAAAATGTGCCCACAAATTACTCGCTCTTCAATGCATAGCCATTATCAAACATGGCTTCCCTTAAGAATATGCCTTACTGTATTACACAGCTTTAATGCAAAGCCAAGGTTGGATTTTACACAAGCCGAGAATCCTATCCATGTACAGCTGTTTCATCAGCATGGAGCGGGCTATCATCAGCATGGAGCGGGATCTCAGCCAGTGTTGTGGATGAGTAGGATAAATGGGTAAGACTGAAATTAACACAGCGACCTTCCTTCTTCATTGGTCCAGAGGCACTACAATACATCAAAGTATGTGACTACAGAACTCCAGAAATATAAACTCCCCCCTTACACACACACCTTCTACCAACCTATCATATATTCACAGGGCTCTGCAGAAATAAACATTTATTTTTTGCTCTTTGAAAACTAGCTCTATGACTTTCCCGTTTAATTATGCTCTTAGATTCACAATTTTCAAACATATTTGTTTTCTTTGTGCAGTGGTCCTACAAAATAAATAATCATATTAGTAAACAGAAAGATAAAATAAAGTGAAAGCAAAGGACAGAGATGTGCAATGGAAGGGTTAACAACTCTCTTTTCTTCTAGCTACTTTAAAACTGCCATAATGTCATTTCATTTTCTTTTCAGCTTTCTCTCTCCCAGAAAAACAAAAAAAAAGTTATTTATTAAACTTGATTCAACTTCCTGTTTCTTTCTGCCTTGTCATGAGTCAGGCTATATCTATATTCTAATGTTCTGGAAGTCTCTATCACCCCCACAATGTTTTCTATAGTTTATGGTTGATTATTGCATGATTATTACGTGTGGCACAAATGAATACTTTAGCTTACAATATGATGCAGCATTGTATCAATCATACATTGTGTGTTACTGTCCCAAGGGCTGTTCTGTTAAATTTGCAATGTTTGTATTTTTATGTCATATCAAGTTGTTACAACGGATTCAGTTTGTATTCAGTTTTAAGCACAAACTGTAACAAATCTGCTTCAAAGTAGACTGCTTCAAAGTTTCTTTTTACATGAATCAAAAAAGGCAATAAGGAAAACAGTATAACAGATGGTCTGCAGATTAGCTATAAAAAAAAAAATAAAAAAAACATAAGACTTAAAAAACTGCAAATATTACAGGTAGATGCAACAAGAATAAAATGGCTATTGTTAATAAGTAACACTTACCTTAAAAATGTTGCATATTTTGCAAATAGAAGGTGTAATTCCTTGCTTATATCTGTCAATAGAAATGTATTTTGAGTTTTATGCTAAATTTATCATCATAAAGTCATCACAACATGAATGCTGAAAAGAAAATACCTTCTACTACAGTCTCTAGATCTTGAGAACTATCAGAAAGACAGGATGGCTGCCTTACTGGCGAAGAGCACTGTGAATTTTCTGTATCCTGAACCTATAAAGATGAAAAGTGTACATTCCTTGAATTTATAAATATTATTTGATTTAAGATATTCCAACCCCAAATCCATGAATCTTTACTAAACGCAATCTATTATGACACTTAGTATGGGATTTAAAATGTATAAATATTACATTTCTCAGTTTTCTGCATTTGTTTACACTGTATATACACATAACCTGTGAGAAATAAATAAAATAATATGTTAAAAAGGCAAATCCATATAATTGTTCACCAACATGTTAGAAGTGACATTTGAGTTTGAGTGCATTGACTAATACAGAAAAGAGCTCAATGAACACATACTGGCGTTGTTCGTTCTCAGTTTGAACTCCTAGGATTTGTTTTTGTTTATGCAAATTACTTGTATAGAGTTTGTCACCCTAAGGCTGATCGGGGCTCCAGACATGGACCCCTTGCTCACTGTGCCTTAGGGAGTTCAGCTGCACCTCACTGACAAGGACCAAGAGAGGCCAAAACATACGTCTGGTGTTTGCGGTTTCTCCTTTTCAGGGTAGAATTGCCTGGTATTTAAGACTGATATACTACAGGATATTTCTCCCTGTGAAGGGCACAAGTGAGCTAAAAGAGGCTGCTGTCTGAGTAGGTAACCAGACCTATAGAGCAAGTCTACTAGGTGTTGTTTATTCTCAATTTGAGAGCTTCTGGTTAAATGTAATAGACTTTACCACAAAGTAATTTCTATATAAAGAAAACATGTTAAGTATTAACACAATGACAAAGACAGTATGACTTTTAGAGCTTCCCTGTCTCCAGTAGATGCAAACTAACTTGCAGAGCTATAATAGAGAATACTGATACTTATTGGTTAAATCTATTCCCTTGAAGCCTTCAAACGGCAGCACAGAACAAGAGAGAAAGAGACTACTAATCACCAGTAGGACACCCAGAACAAAAATATCCCTCCCACTATAGCCTCCCTCAGTGTTATTATAGAGAAAACTCAACTAACAGGAAACCAAAACAACAGCTTGTGGGTGGGGAGGAGTCACATGTGCTGCTCTTAAAAACTTCAAAGAAATAAAATGTACCAATATGTAACAAAATTCTCATAATGTCTTCTAGGCTGCACAGAACACAAGATATACCTAAGCTAACACAGTGTCTGGGGAGGGGGGGGGGGGCAATGCGAATACTGCATCTAGGACCCTCTGCCCAAACGGAGTATCTTCAAAATCAACGTTGAAATGTTTTACAAACTTGTGCAACCGCAGGACTTTGCTGCAAGGAGCACCGAAGGCGGGGCTCAGAGAGTGGGGAAAGGTTTGCAATGAGCACCAAAGGCGCTCATCGCTGGGCTTGGATGGCGTCTGCAATGAGCGCTCATCACAGGGCTCGTTATGAGAGCCAAAGGCTCATCGCGGGGGCTCGCAATAAGCGCCATGTGCTCATGGGCACTAGAGCAAGCCTTGCTCCATCATAATAATCTGCTGGAGGTCCTCATAGCACCAAGACAAGCCGTCCTCTAGCCAGAACGCCCTCACAATGCCTCCTTAAAACTCTGCCTACTTCTGAGAGGTATAATGGGAGAGACCACCCTCTAGTGAGTGCCTCCATACAATCGCTTGTATGCATCACAGTAAGCATTGCTCAGTGTCACCAGCTGGATCTGGAGCTGGATCTGATCCTGAGACCCGTAGCCCTTTTTCTGTCAACCAAGACAGAGGCGCTTAAAGCACCTCCTGATGCTATCTTGATTCCTGTGCCATCATGCCTCTACCGATACCACAGTAAGATTTTTTCAAGCAAGCAGGGATTTTGTAAAGTATGTGGACACACTCCTCAGCAGTAACAGCATAAGCCTGTCCTGAGAGTGATCATAATACCATTATTTGACTAAATCGAACAGCACCCCATATGCTGTGTAACACACACCCCTGCGTCCTACACCATCTCTTCCTCTAACCTTTAATGTATGTGTTATATAAATAATACCATAATGATTGTGTAACTAGAAACCTCTCATGCTTGTTCTGTTGGTCCCTACTTAACTACTTCCTGACTTAATTAGCGGTTCCCTATCCTGGTTCAACTATCACAGTTCTTCTTCCTTCTTACACCTCCCTGGCCAGGATAAACTTTCCCCTATCCTTACACAGATTAGGGAGGCTTTCTTTCACATAACATCTGCACTTGTGTCCTGACTTTTGAATAGGCAGTATCTACACAACTCATGTGTAGAGGGTCTGCAAATGCAGGATATGAGTAGCAAGATCTCAGACTCCCCTTGGAAAACCCATTCCTCAGTTGGTGACTGGCTTTCCTATTCTATCCCCTCAGGAAGAATCTCCACTCTGGAAATACTTCCTACCTAATCTAGGACAGGAATGTCACGGAGGGAGACTCTACTGAGAGGGAGTTCTTTGTGTACATGTGTCCTACTAGGGAGGAGTAGTCTCTCTCTCTCTATTTCTTTAGTGGTAGTATATGCTAAATTTTGCCTTTTTTCATAACGTATTGGCTAAGTAGTAGTCACCACAAAGAAACACAAACAGAAATAACCCAATTCTCTAATACAGTTTTCTGTAGATCAAATCAGTAAGTATTGGACTTACTTTAAATGCTATTGTTTTTCTTATCTGGTAATCTACATACATTTTCTGTATAATTCAGTTTCTCAGCACTTACAAACAGAAATATCATTGAACATTACTGTGAATATACAAACATATTTCAATATACTGCAATGCATCTTTAGGTTGCTATTGCTCCTTGAACATGTACGTCCCTAGGACTGGGCCTCATGGGCTAGACAGAAACACAACCCTGCCGCAATGATAATCTGATAATCTAAAATAAAAAAGTGTAACACTGGTTTGCACTATGATTTGTCCTTTTGCAAAGAAAAGAGAATATCAGTGTCATAAATTGAATTATCCCAAAAGAAACTCATGCAGATTACCAGAATAAAAAGTGGTCCTAAAAACAGCAGAAATGTAAGTGCAATATTTCATACATTTCAATTACAATGAACAACATTAACGTAGAGCAGTGTCTTTTTGTTTTAGCTACCTTAGGATTTCTACGCCAATAGGTTGTAAAAATGTATATGTGAAAAATTAAGAGGATTACAGTAATAGCCCAGTTTGTGCTACCCTGCTGAGCACTGATTCGTGATCACGCTCTTTCCGTTCCCAGTCCCTGCAAAGTGCTAAATCTCGCAATAGCGCTCAAAATCGCACTATGTTCATTTAAATCCCCACTTAGCTTGCTTTTTTCGCCCTAGCGTTGAATGCTGCCCCATTTAGCTCGGTTTTTGTATAGTGCTCTAACATGCAGGAACGTATCTACAGCACTAAACGGGATATTCATGTTGTACGATGAGTGCCTTCGGCAAGGCACGCAATAGCGTGACCAACATTGCAAACGTGGCCAACATTCGTAAGATCCACAACTATATATGTGAATATTAAAAACGAGACATACTCTGCTTTAGATAGGAAAAACAACAACTACTTTCAGTTTCTGCACAAAAGGACACATTTATTTACTCACGATACATTTAAAAGTTGTTTAACCTAATATTTACTACCTAACCCTAATAAAAACTGACCCATTACTTCAGCAGGTTAATATCTTAAGTTGTGAGTAGCTGTCCCATTGATATTCTGAAAAATCACTATCACATGGTTCCAGCAGTGAGATCTGAGCACTAGGAGTTTTACTCGGAAGTCCTTTACGAGTGTTCACATTTTGCCAAAAGCTTGAATGTACTGTACTTTCAAACACCCGTAAAGGAAAAAAGGGCACAGAGAAGCATAGATTACTATTTAAAGAGGAACTACTGGAAGAAATCTGTAAGAGTATCAACAGAACTAATAAGTGGTTGGGCGAATATTGAGAAGATGCACTGCTGCTGATGTGTCTGGAGGGGAAGGAAAGTCTGCTGCTGCAAAGAACACTTCAGCATAGGAACCTGGTAGGTTTGAACAATAAGCCAAAGCAAACTGGATGTGGTCAAATATGATGACATGATTAACATTGATAGCCTAGTAATTTGTGAACTCTAATAGACTGAAACGGTACATTTAATTTTAGACAACCGCCATATCTTTTATTACAGCCAAGAATCTCAGAGAGAAAATGGAGTAGCCATTATAATCAAAGGGTGGTCAAAGCAGTGCTCAAATACAAACCAATAAAGGATAGAATGATTTCAAATGAAGTTCAAGGCAATCATTTAATGGATCAAGGATAATGCAGAGGCTGCAGTTGTCCAATTCTACAAGGAAATTCAATACCTCATAGATTAAAAGACCAAACCAAAAATGTCAGCTTATAAACAATTCAAACTCCTAGGTGTAATCACATATAATAGTTGTCAAACTGCGCGTTTTCGTCACGCTTGTGAACCTCGCAAGCCGTTGACGCAGAGAAGCCTTCTGAGCTCAGAGGATTTAGGCAATGAGCGCCAAAGGTGCTCCTGCGAGCCTCGCGAAGCGAGCAGTTGAGGCAGGCGGGACTTGGGCCGCAAGCAGTTGAGGAACGTAGGACTTAAAAAAAGCTATCCCCCCCCCCCCCCGGGGGCAAAAAATGGGGTCCAGAAAAAGGTGAATCTTTAGAAAAAAAAGGCTCCAAACGAGGCCAAAAGCACTAACACTAAGGCGCGTGACACAGGGGGAGAGAGAGGGGGGGGGAAGAGAAACAGGGAGAGGGGGCAAACAGACACAGGGGTCAGATAGTGGGGAGAGGCTCACAATAAGCGCCTAGAGCCTTGCATTGTGTGGCAAAAAGCATTGCCAGATTACTAATTTTATTGCCGTCATTTTTGATGGGCAATTCACGAGTTACAAGATATTTTGCTAACTTCAAGGTAAGTGTTTAATATTTATTTTGGTATTTTTTCATGCAGAAAAATTGTTTTCATACACTGCTGATTCTCCTCTATCAGATGCAGTCATAATCCATGAAACTTAGATATACCTTTAAATTTATTAGAGAGAGGGGATTTTTTGACCAGCAGAGAATTCCACAAGGAGGGGGCTGCATGAGTATAGTATTGGAGACGTGTGTGGGAAGGTGATGACAGGCGACATATGTTGTGAGTAGGATGGAGTTAGCGGTTACGGGATTGTCTAGAGATTAGGTATAATATGTAGAAGGGAGCAGTATTGTTGAGGGTTTTGAAGGTGTCTGCAACCTGGTATATAGTAAAATGGAAGCAAAGATAGAGCATACACAAGAGAAAAAGAAACCAAGGAGCACCAGAAAGATAGGAAACAAAGGGACATAGAGATAAAACAGGACATTCATGACACAAGGAGAAATAAATAGTAGAAAAACTGGAAACACAAGAGAGGAGGAGAGAAAACCACTACATAAGTAGGTATCAGGGAGAGAGAAAAGCATATGAACAGAGAGAAATAAAACTGGAAATCTGTCCAAATGTATTATCCTGTGGCATGCCCTTACAAATAACACAGTGTCCGATACATTTCTCAGCATAACATGTCTTACTGTCTCATATTCAGCACTTACTACTTAACACAATTTTCTTAACAGATTCCAACATAATAAATGATATAATACATATTTAATATACTTATTTCTAATTCAAGATGGTTAAAAATGATTTTCAAAATCATACTATTGTTACCTCATTTTCTTTTTTCCGTTTAAAACCTTTATTTTCATCAGATATAAATGCTTTGCTGGCCATTCTCCTTCCTAAGAGAATTAAAAATATTATATATAATAACATGCAACTTAATAGTTTATTAAAAAGGGCAATAATAATAGCAAACTTAAAACAATATATTTTTGGAAACAAAAAAGACTCAAATGAACATCATACCCAATAAATGCCTTATTTCTTCTGTTATCTTTACTAAACCGTGCAAGGACATTTGACAAGTTTAAATAAAATGTGAATTAGAGAGAAGTGTGTCCTCACAATTGATATTAAGCCATGACACTCTTGGCACATGGATATTCTATTGGTGTCCATGACAGCGGGGTGAATTACTAAGTATCTCACATTATCTCCTGATTTACTATGCACTATTTTCTATGAGAATAAAAGCAGTCCTTCTCATCTCTTAGGCCTCATTCAATTGCAATTTGGCCAATTGAATAGGGGTCTAAATAAGCACATAACATATATTTTTTAAAGAAGTTTTTACTTAGTAACCATCTATCCAAAAGCAAGGTTTTCACTAACTAAAAACTTCTTTAAAAAATATATGTTATGTGCTTATTTAGACCCCTATTCAATTGGCCAAATTGCAATTGAATGAGGGCCTTAGTAAATTCACCTATCTCCTTTCAACCTTTTTTGATCTGGGTACAACTGGTTACTTTCCATTGCTCACGGGGAGCACCTCTGCGATACATAACATTTTTAGCAGGTTTATACTCCATGTCACACACTACATTTCTATACTTGTATTGTACACACTAATTTTGTTTGGATTTGAATGCAGAATATTTTAATTGCATATACAGTTATAAATATTACTAACCGACTCATGCATTGCGACAAATCTCAGTTTGACAATTGATCCGATCGCAAAGCCTGATCGGGGGGCGCGCAAGCACAATGCCCTGCGTTAGCCACGCATGGGCAAAGTGTGAAGCATGCGTTTCAAGCAGCGTACGGCTGCGAATGCGCGGCGTAAGGGGAGGATGAAGAGACACAGAGGAGTGAGAGGAGGGGGGGGAAAGAGAGACAGGGGAGTGAGAGGAGGGGGGGGAAAGAGACACAGGGGAGTGAGAGGAGGGGGGGGGGAAGAGACACAGGGGAGTGAGAGGAGGGGGGGGGGGGGAGAGACACAGGGGAGTGAGAGGAGGGGGGGGAGAGACACAGGGGAGTGAGAGGAGGGGGGGAAAAGAGACACAGGGGAGTGAGAGGAGGGGGGGGAAAGAGACACAGGGGAGTGAGAGGAGGGGGGGGGAAAGAGACACAGGGGAGTGAGAGGAGGGGGGGGGGAAGAGACACAGGGGAGTGAGAGGAGGGGGGGAAAAGAGACACAGGGGAGTGAGAGGAGGGGGGGAAAAGAGACACAGGGGAGTGAGAGGAGGGGGGGAAAAGAGACACAGGGGAGTGAGAGGAGGGGGGGAAAAGAGACACAGGGGAGTGAGAGGAGGGGGGAAGAGAGACACAGGGGAGTGAGAGGAGGGGGGAAGAGAGACACAGGGGAGTGAGAGGAGGGGGGAAGAGAGACACAGGGGAGTGAGAGGAGGGGGGGAAAGAGACACAGGGGAGTGAGAGGAGGGGGGGAAAGAGACACAGGGGAGTGCGAGGAGGGGGGGAAAGAGACACAGGGGAGTGAGAGGAGGGGGAAAAAGAGACACAGGGGAGTGAGAGGAGGGGGGAAAAGAGACACAGGGGAGTGAGAGGAGGGGGGAAAAGAGACACAGGGGAGTGAGAGGAGGGGGGAAAAGAGACACAGGGGAGTGAGAGGAGGGGGGAAAAGAGACACAGGGGAGTGAGAAGAGGGGGAAGAGACACAGGGGAGTGAGAGGAGGGGGAAGAGATACAGGGAGTGAGAGGAGGGGGAAGAGACACAGGGAGTGAGAGGAGGGGGAAGAGACACAGGGAGTGAGAGGAGGGGGAAGAGACACAGGGAGTGTGAGGAGGGGGAAGAGACACAGGGAGTGAGAGGAGGGGGAAGAGACACAGGGAGTGAGAGGAGGGGGAAAAGACACAGGGAGTGAGAGGGAGGGGGGAAGAGACACAGGGAGTGAGAGGGAGGGGGAAGATACACAAGGGAGGGAAATGGGGGGGGAGGACACGAGGGGGGGGGGGAAGATGCATGGGAGGGAGAGGATAGGAAAGAGACACAGGAGAGGGGGTTAGAGACACGGCAGGGAGAGGGGGGTAAAAACACAGGGGGGGAGGAGACATAAGGGAGGGAGAGGAGGGGTAAAATGAGACACAAGGGAGGAAGTAAACAGGGTGATAGACTCGCAATGAGCGCCAAAGGCGCTCATTGCGAGGCCTGTGATGAGCGCCAAAGGCACTCATTGCGAGGCCAGTAAAGTAGAGGGGGAAAGGCTCCCATTGTGTGGCAAACAGCATTGTCAGGCTTCACTTTTTATTGCCCTCATTTTTGACAGGCAAGTCGCTAGTCATATATATATATATATATATATATATATATATATATATATATATATATATATATATATATATATCACATATATAGTTGTGAGCGTACGAGTCGTTGCTCACGCTTGCGGGCTCGCATAGCGAGCCGCGGCCCTCGCGTAGCGAGCCGCGGCCCTCGCGTAGCGAGGTCACTGGGCAAGGGCCTCAGTTGCTGGCATGGAGCGCCGAAGGCGCTCCATGCCAGCAACTGAGGCCCCTCGCGAAGCGAGGGCCTCAGTTGCTGGCGAGGTCACTGGGCACGGGTCTCAGTTGCTGGCATGGAGCGCCGAAGGCGCTCCATGTCAGCAACTGAGGCCCCTCGCGAAGCGAGGGCCTTAGTTGCTGGCGAGGTCACTGGGCAAGGGCCTCAGTTGCTGGCATGGAGCGCCGAAGGCGCTCCATGCCAGCAACTGAGGCCCCTCGCGAAGCGAGGGACTCAGTTGCTGGCGAGGTCACTGGGCAAGGGCCTCAAACCCTCGCAAAATTCACGTCGCTACTCAAAAAACACGACACACAAATTACGACACTCGCTAAATTTTACGAGGCACGCAAACAACGTACGAAACACGTTACCACACATTACGACCTCGCAAACATCGGACGCAACACGCCGACATACAAACATTTAAAACACAATACATACACACAGCACATACATAAAAAACTTACCTACACCAAGAGGGAGCACCCAGGACCTCAAAAATGCAACTTACACCTCGATTTTAAAACAGTTTAGAGACTAAAAAAAAAACGAAGCGAGAGAAAAAATGGCCGCCGAACAAAACGAAAACGAGGCTACAGCACTCTAAACTCGCAAAACACCACAAGAAACTCGCAAAACACCACAAAACACCTACGGATATTCCGATACAGACCTATACCACACATTACTCGCCATTTTACACCAATGCGGAAGTACACGACTACGCTAACGGTTTGGTCTCGCGCACGCACAGTGTTACACTGCACACATTCAGCATGCTTATACAGCAGCTCCACACCACTAATGCTGCAGCAGCATCAACACAGATTGCCAGCTCTTCATCACAATGCTTCAAAATAGGTACAATATATTCATTTACTAATTTAGCTACCTTACAATTTCATTGCCGTCATTTTTTGACGGGCAATTCGCTAGTATATATATATATAGCAGTGGTATTGCGGGTGGGGCTGCAATGAGCGCCACAGGCGCTCATTGAAGGCTCCCGATGAGCGCTGCAGCGAGCCCCTTAGGACTTAGGACCAAAGCCCATAGATGCAACTGCAGTTGCGGGGCTGCCCTAAATTACGACCTTAACAGGCGAACCACGGAACTGAAAACACCATTAAAAAAAAACAAATGTGCCTTAAATTAACTTACACACTCAGACTGACCACAGGGGAAAAGCCAGGGAGCCTGTGAGTGATGTTGCAAGTGAATCTGAGGCATAGTTGACGTTTTTCGGATATTGAAGAATCGCCTAAGCGAGAAAAAAAATGGTGGCCGAAAAAACGTAACTGGATGAAAACGAGGCCGAAGCCAGAAAAACGTGCCAGAAGCCAGTAACACTTAGCCGAACAACGCAATCAACGTAAAGTAGATGGGGGAGGCTTGCGATGAGCGCCGAAGGTGCTCAGATTGTGTGCCAAACAGCATTGACAGGCTTAAAAGGTGATCACAAGGCCTGTAAACTACATAGGGGGAGAGGCTCACAATGAGTGCCAAAGGCACTCATTGCAAGCCACGAGATGAGCACCAAAGGCGCTCAGCGAGGGGCTCACAATGAGCGCCGAAGGTGCTCACAGGGGGCAGAGACTCGCATTGTGTGGCAAACAGCTTTGCCAGGATTAATAAGGTTATTCCTGTAATTTTTGATGGGCAATTTCCTAGTATATTTATAGTGTTAGGCTCTTCTTATACCTTTGTCCCTGAGGATGAGTTAAGACCCAATGATTAAAAATACTGAAGGGGCAGAAATAATGGAAGTCAAATCAAGTGAAAATACTGTCTTCATGCCCCACGTTTCGTACAAGTTTGATAAAATACACTTTAGTGTTTACAATTAATCTCTTGTTGCTTTTTTTATTAATTAAAATACTGTATTATACAGGATTGAGTCACATTATTATGATCACTGCCTGCTTTTCTCAGCAGCGTGTAGCCAATAAAATACGGAATGTGTCGTGAGCTGGCTTGGTGGGTATATAAAAGTGACATGTAGAAATGCTGAAAACATATCAACCACGGCTGTAATGGGTAAAATGTGTGATTTATCGGATGGCCATTGGCTTCCAGGCCAAGGGTGGCAGTATTTCTGAAATAGCAGTTTGTGAACTGTTCATGTGCTGCTGTGGTTAAAGTGTAGTGACTGGACAAACGGCACCATTGTACATAAAACGGTTTGGAAACTGCAGGGCACCACACTATTGATATCAATCAATATCAGCTCTGCTGCGAATATGTGCGAGGGCCAACTAACAGGGGGCTACCAAACGTGCGTCTAAAATGACAGTACAGCGAATCCTGTTGCGTATGGTGCTCCAACGCAAACGGCTGGTCACTGCAGCCATACTGACAAGGGTTCATCGTCAATAACAGCTTCAAACAGATGGTCGTTGATGTTTCAGGCGCGAAACCTCCAAGAACAAACACTCTAAAACCATTGTTGGAAGAACTGCTGTTGGTAGCAGCGTTATAGACTGGGAAATGTTTTCTTGGCATTGTCTGGGTCAATTCATACCTCTGGAAGGTACTCTCAACCTACTGGCACAACAAGTACACCTATACATGCTGACTGTCTTCCCTGGAGCGGATGGGATCTTCCAACAGGACAATGCAACATGTCATAAGGACAGAATTGTACAGGAATGGTTGGAGAAGCTCGACAAAGACTTCAAAGTGCTTCCCTGGCCTCGATCCCCATTGAGCACTCAATTGCCATGTTCCCTGTATGGATCCTCCACCACAATCTTCAGCAGCTGTCGGATGCACTGCAGTCTGCATGGCTCCAGATACCCTTGCCCACCTTCCAGCATATTACTGATTCACTACCACTCCACCTAGCTGCTGTCTGTGCTGCACACGATTATTCGGGATATTAGCTGGTGGTTATAATAACTCTAAATATATCAGTCTAACAGACTCCGAGAAGCTTTGAATTCATAAAAAAGTCAGTGTGGCTGCAGTGAGTGAGGGTGAGTGTGGCTGCAGTGAGTGAGGGTGAGTGTGGGTTGAGTGAGGGTGGAGTGAATGTGAAGTCAGTGATTGTGGGTGAGGGTGAAGTCAGTGATTGTGGGTGAGGGTGAAGTCAGTGATTGTGGGTGAGGGTGGAGTCAGTGATTGTGGGTGAGGGTGGAGTCAGTGATTGTGGGTGAGGGTGGAGTCAGGGAGTGGGTGAGTGAGTGAGTGAGGGTGGAGTGAGTGAGTGAGGGTGGAGTGAGGGTGGAGTGA